>LR880972.1:908043009-908105249 GCA_904067115.1 Aegilops sharonensis | reverse complement strand
GGGTGTGATAGATCCTTACGTTCACATACAACGGGTGTAAGACAGTTTTACACATGCAAAACACTTAGGGTTAACTTGACGAGCCTAGCATGTACAGACATGGCCTCGGAACACGGAGACCGAAAGGTCGAACACGAGTCGTATGGAAGATACGATCAACATGAGAATGTTCACCGACGATGACTAGTCCGTCTCACGTGATGATCGGACACGGCCTAGTCGACTCGGATCGTGTAACACTTAGATGACTAGAGGGATGTCTGATCTGAGTGGGAGTTCATTAAAATAATTTGATTAGATGAACTTAATTATCATGAACTTAGTCTAAAACCTTTGCAAATATGTCTTGTAGATCAAATGGCCAACGCTCATGTCAACCTGAACTTCAACGCGTTCCTAGAGAAAACCAAGCTGAAAGATGATGGCAGCAACTATACGGACTGGGTCCGGAACCTGAGGATCATCCTCATAGCTGCCAGGAAACAATATGTCCTAGAAGGACCGCTAGGTGACGCTCCCGTCCCAGAGAACCAAGACATTATGAATGCTTGCCAGTCTCGTGCTGATGATTTCCCTCGTTCAGTGCGGCATGCTTTACAGCTTAGAACCGGGGCTCCAAAAGCGTTTTGAGCAACACGGAGCATATGAGATGTTCGAGGAGCTGAAACTGGTTTTCCAAGCTCATGCCCGGGTCGAGAGATATGAAGTCTCCGACAAGTTCTATAGTTGTAAGATGGAGGAAAATAGTTCTGTCAGTGAGCACATACTCAAAATGTCTGGGTTGCACAACCGCCTGTCCCAGCTGGACATTAACCTCCTGGATGAGGCGGTCATTGACAGAATCCTTCAGTCGCTCCCACCAAGCTACAAGAGCTTTGTGATGAACTACAATATGCAGGGAATGGTGAAGACCATTCCGGAAGTATTCTCAATGCTGAAGTCAGCAGAGGTTGAAATCAAGAAAGAACATCAAGTGTTGATGGTCAATAAAACCACTAAGTTCAAGAAGGGCAAGGGTAAGAAGAACTTCAAGAAGGACGGCAAGGATGTTTCCGCGCCCGGTAAGCAAGTTGCCGGGAAGAAGTCAAAGAATGGACCCAAGCCTGAGACTGAGTGCTTTTATTGCAAGGGGAAGGGTCACTGGAAGCGGAACTGCCCCAAATACTTAGCGGATAAGAAGGCCGGCAACACCAAAGGTATATTTGATATACATGTAATTGATGTGTACCTTACCAGTACCCGTAGTAACTCCTGAGTATTTGATACCGGTGTCGTTGCTCATATTTGTAACTCACAGCAGGAGCTGCGGAATAAGCGGAGACTGGCGAAGGACGAGGTGACGATGCGCGTCGGGAATGGTTCCAGAGTCGATGTGATCGCCGTCGGCACGCTACCTCTACATTTACCTACGGGATTAGTTTTGAACCTTAATAATTGTTATTGGTGCCAAGTTTGAGCATGAACATTGTATCTGGATCTCGTTTGATACGAGATGGCTACTCATTTAAATCCGAGAATAATGGTTGTTCTATTTATATGAGAGATATGTTTTATGGTCATGCTCCGATGGTCAATGGTTTATTCTTAATGAATCTCGAACGTAATGTTACACATATTCATAGCGTGAATACCAAAAGATGTAAAGTTGATAACGGTAGTCCCACATACTTGTGGCATTGCCGCCTTGGTCACATTGGTGTCAAGCGCATGAAGAAGCTCCATGCTGATGGACTTTTAGAGTCTCTCGATTATGAATCATTTGACACATGCGAACCATGCCTCATGGGCAAAATGACCAAGACTCCGTTCTCCGGAACAATGGAGCGAGCAACCAACTTGTTGGAAATCATACATACCGATGTGTGCGGTCCAATGAGTGTTGAGGCTCGCGGAGGATATCGTTATGTTCTCACTCTCACTGATGACTTGAGTAGATATGGGTATGTCTACTTAATGAAACACAAGTCTGAGACCTTTGAAAAGTTCAAAGAATTTCAGAATGAGGTAGAGAATCAACGTGACCAAAAGATAAAATTCTTACGATCGGATCGTGGAGGAGAATATTTAAGTCATGAATTTGGTACACACTTAAGAAAATGTGGAATCGTTTCACAACTCACGCCGCCTGGAACACCTCAGCGTAACGGTGTGTCCGAACGTCGTAATCGCACTCTATTGGATATGGTGCGATCCATGATGTCTCTTACCGATTTACCGCTATCATTTTGGGGATACGCTCTAGAGACAGCTACATTCACTTTAAATAGGGCACCGTCTAAATCCGTTGAGACGACACCGTATGAATTATGGTTTGGGAAGAAACCTAAGCTGTCGTTTCTAAAAGTTTGGGGATGTGATGCTTATGTCAAGAAACTTCAACCTGAAAAGCTCGAACCCAAATCAGAAAAATGCGTCTTCATAGGATACCCTAAGGAAACCATTGGGTATACCTTCTACTTAAGATCCGAGGGCAAGATCTTTGTTGCCAAGAACGGATCCTTTCTGGAAAAAGAGTTTCTCTCGAGAGAAGTAAGTGGGAGGAAAGTAGAACTCGATGAAGTACTACCTCTTGAACGGGATAGTAGTGCAGCTCAGGAAAATGTTCCTGTGATGCCTACACCAACTGAAGAGGAAAATAATGATGATGATCAAGGTACTTCAGATCAAGTTGCTACTGAACTTCGTAGGTCCACAAGGACACGTTCCGCACCAGAGTGGTACGGCAACCCTGTCCTGGAAATCATGTTGTTAGACAACGGTGAACCTTCGAACTATGAAGAAGCGATGGCGGGCCCAGTTTCCAACAAATGGCTAGAAGCCATGAAATCCGAGATAGAATCCATGTATGAAAACAAAGTATGGACTTTGACTGACTTGCCCGATGATCGGCGAGCGATAGAAAACAAATGGATCTTTAAGAAGAAAACGGACGCGGATGGTAATGTCACCATCTATAAAGCTCGACTTGTCGCTAAGGGTTATCGGCAAGTTCAAGGGATTGACTACGATGAGACTTTCTCTCCCGTAGCGAAGCTTAAGTCCGTCCGAATCATGTTAGCAATTGTCGCATACTATGATTATGAGATATGGCAGATGGACGTCAAAACGGCATTCCTTAACGGGCATCTTAAGGAAGAACTGTATATGATGCAGCCGGAGGGTTTTGTCGATCCTAAGAATGCTAACAAAGTATGCAAGCTCCAGCGATCCATTTATGGGCTGGTGCAAGCATCTCGGAGTTGGAACATTCGCTTTGATGAGATGATCAAAGCGTTTGGGTTTATGCAGACTTATGGAGAAGCCTGCGTTTACAAGAAAGTGAGTGGGAGCTCTGTAGCATTTCTCATATTATATGTAGATGACATACTTTTGATGGGAAATGATATAGAATTCTTGGACAGCATTAAGGCCTACTTGAATAAGTGTTTTTCAATGAAGGACCTTGGAGAAGCTGCTTATATATTAGGCGTCAAGATCTATAGAGATAGATCGAGACGCCTCATAGGTCTTTCACAAAGCACATACCTTGATAAGATTTTGAAGAAGTTCAAAATGGATCAGTCCAAGAAAGGGTTCTTGCCTGTACTACAAGGTGTGAGATTGAGCTCGGCTCAATGCCCGACCACGGCAAAAGATTAAGAAGAGATGAGTGTCATCCCCTATGCTTCAGCCATAGGATCTATTATATATGCCATGCTGTGTACCAGACCTGATGTAAACCTTGCCATAAGTTTGGTAGGAAGGTACCAAAGTAATCCCGGCAAGGAACGCTGGACAGCGGTCAAGAATATCCTGAAGTACCTGAAAAGGACAAAGGACGTGTTTCTCGTTTATGGAGGTGACGAAGAGCTCGTCGTAAAGGGTTACGTCGACGCAAGCTTCGACATAGATCTGGATGACTCTAAGTCACAAACCGGATACGTGTATATGTTGAATGGTGGAGCAGTAAGCTGGTGCAGCTGCAGGCAGAGCGTCGTGGCGGGATCTACATGTGAAGCGGAGTACATGGCAGCCTCGGAGGCAGCGCATGAAGCAATTTGGGTGAAGGAGTTCATCACCAACCTAGGAGTCATACCCAATGCGTCGGGGCCGATCAAACTCTTCTGTGACAACACTGGAGCTATTGCTCTTGCCAAGGAGCCCAGGTTTCACAAGAAGACCAGGCACATCAAGCGTCGCTTCAACTCCATCCGTGAAAATGTTCAAGATGGAGACATAGAAATTTGTAAAGTGCATACGGATCTGAATGTCGCAGATCCATTGACTAAACCTCTTCCGCGGGCAAAACATGATCAACACCAGCACTCTATGGGTGTTCGATTCATCACAATGTAACTAGATTATTGACTCTAGTGCAAGTGGGAGACTGTTGGAAATATGCCCTAGAGGCAATAATAAGGGTTATTATTATATTTCCTTGTTCATGATAATTGTCTTTTATTCATGCTATAATTGTATTATCCGGAAATCGTGATACACGTGTGAATACATAGACCACAATACGTCCCTAGTAAGCCTCTAGTTGACTAGCTCGTTGGTCAACAGATAGTCATGGTTTCCTGACTATGGACATCAGATGTCATTGACAACGGGATCACGTCATTAGGAGAATGACGTGATGGACAAGACCCAATCCTAAGCATAGCACAAGATCGTGTAGTTCGTTTTGCTAGAGCTTTTTCAATGTCAAGTATCTCTTCCTTAGACCATGAGATCGTGTAACTCCCGGATACCGTAGGAGTGCTTTGGGTGTACCAAACGTCACAACATAACTGGGTGACTATAAAGGTGCACTACAGGTATCTCTGAAAGTGTCTGTTGGGTTGACACGGATCGAGACTGGGATTTGTCACTCCGTATGACGGAGAGGTATCTCTGGGCCCACTCGGTAATGCATCATCATAATGAGCTCAAAGTGACCAAGTGTTTGGTCACGGGATCATGCATTACGGTACGAGTAAAGTGACTTGCCGGTAACGAGACTGAACGAGGTATTGGGATACCGACGATCGAGTCTCGGGCATGTAACGTACCGATTGACAAAGGGAATAGTATACGGGGTTGCTTGAATCCTCGACATCGTGGTTCATCCGATGACATCATCGAGGAGCATGTGGGAGCCTACATGGGTATCCAGATCCCGCTGTTGGTTATTGACCTGAGAGCCGTCTCGGTCATGTCTGCATGTCTCCCGAACCCGTAGGGTCTACACACTTAAGGTTCGGTGACGCTAGGGTTATTAGGAAGACTTGTATGTGATTACCGAATGTTGTTCGGAGTCCCGGATGAGATCCCGGACGTCACGTGGAGTTCCGGAATAGTCCGGATGTAAAGATTTATATATGAGAAGTTGTCAAACGGACACCGGAAAGTTTCGGGGGCATATCGGTATTGTACCGAGGCCACCGGAAGGGTTCCGGGGGTCCACCGGGAGGGGCCACCCCTCCCGGGGGGGCACATGGGCTGCGTGGGGCAGGAGCCAGCCCCTGGAGGGCTGGGCGCCCCCCCCCCCCTTGGGCCCATGCGCCTAGGGTTGGGGGGGGGGGAACCCTAGAGGGGGCGCCCCCCTTGCTTGGGGGGCAAGTCCCCCCTCCCTGGCCGCCCCCCCCCCTCTAGATCCCACACGATCAGTGAACACAGAATCTCAGAGGATATAACAAGGATATATGCAAAAGTATAATATGGATTCCGACTACATTGTGAAAAAAAAAACATTAGCAGACCTTGATTGATACCTGAAACATCCCAAGCAAAGAAATGGAAGCTGGACAATAAGAGGGGGCACCTTCCTGTGTTTAACGAACAAACCTCGATTTTGGTCATGGGGAGCGACGGCACAAGTGAAAGAGCGTTAAGACAAACACAAGTAAGGTGACTATCGCCTACAGATCCTCGGCAGTTCACCAAGCATAATAGGTGTCATCGAGCTGAACATATACAAGCCTGAATATCGAACACAAAAGGCACATAATGGGCAAACGTCAAAGAAAAATCACGGCATGTGTGTTAAGCTGAAAAGTGGGTATTAATCATATTGAAGCCACGTAATCACAGAGACAACAACAAGGATATATGCAAAGTAAAATTACTAATTCGGCACCCTATACGTCAATTAAACGAACATTGAGCAAACGAGCATGGAAATCCTCAAAATCCAGACCAAAAGAAAATCACAGTTCATCCGAACGAAATAGTTCTAAACTAAAATTACTAAAAACTGAAATAAAGTCGAAGAGGGCCAAGCTTCTCCACCACTTCCTCGTCGGTCCTTTGCCCCTTCTGGTAGCTAGCGCGGCTGTAACCCTTGGCGGGGCCATGACTCGGGGGTGGCTCACCAGGCCGGACCAAGCATAGGGGAGCATCACGACCTCGGGGGCCTAGCAAGGATGACAACCGACCTTGAGGCGACTTGCTCTCTAAGACAAGGAGGGCAGCGGCCTAGATTACATCTCCTCCCCGTAAAACCCTAACCTCCGGCATTTATATAAGGGGAGGTAGGGGTGGGCTCTGCCTCATGCAACCTTACGACTTAGAAATGACAACATATGTTAATTTTTGTGGCAAACACTTATGCGCCTAATATGATGGGAAGGAGGGAGCATTACAATGACTATATGAGTCTAGAGGAAGTACATTAGAAAATAGCAACATGAACACTAAGTGTTCTGTCCCTCCATAAAAATTCGACACTTACCCATGAAAATTATCCACCATGGAATTTGTTGCCAGACGCCAGTCCCAGCCACCTTGAATTAAGTGGAATGAGTTTCAGCAACCTTGGAGCTGCAAGGCCATTTCCCATGCATACGCCCTCTGAACCCAATCTTTTTTTCCCATTATTTTTCCTTAAATACTGCACGGGGCACGACAAATGTAAAGTAAAAAACAGTGGGCAAAGAAGGAAAGGGAACACACGGAAGATACTGAATAATGAAATATATCGATACTCACAAACACATGACGCTGGATATTACAAGGATAGTGCGGCAAAACCATGGAGGAATAGTGGCTCCATTATTCTTTGCTGTTAGATTTAACACTGGTTCATCCTATTCCGTTACAACATGTCTAGATTTAGCATATATAAGTTGTTCTGGCCGTCATAGACCTACAATCATCATGGAACATGATTCCCTGCAATATCAAGATACTACTCAACTACATAATCAAAATATAAAATTATAAGCAGAACAAAACCAAATTAGAATGGGAGCACACAGTCAAAGCAAAAAATGTGTGATTCACTTAAATGCCCTAGAAAGGTGTTAAAAAAACATTACAATGAGGTCAGCAACCATATTAGAATGGGACTACACAATCATAGAAAAACCTTTTGTGCTTCACTTCAAAGCCCTAGAGATCTACACAAATGTTAACAAAACATTACAAGGAGGTAAGACTTTGCACATCGGGCAAAATTAGCAGGACCTGCTGTACATTGGTTCCTCTCCAAAACCGTACAAAAAAGCTTCAAGCATGTAGTTTAGTTTGAATCAAGAAAATGGACAACACAAAGCATGTGGTGATATCAATACCGTGGAGCACAGAGCAATACATTATTCAGTGATCCAAAATTGCAAAATATTAAAATGAAGGTGGTTCTTCATATTCCATTTTTGCCCTAGAGTATGTGTAAGAATATAATATTACAGGCTGAATGTGTTTGTTTTTCGTAGAAAAGACCAATCAAAATTAAAAGAAGTATTTCTATTCAGCAAATGAAGAATTCACTTCTGTACATAGACAAATACAGTTATCTGTAGCAAGCATAAATGGACTGAACTTAGTTAAATAAACACGAATAAATTGAATTGTAGTATATCACTCTGTGCATTTGAAAACCGAACTGAAAAAGCATACCAAAAATAAACCGAATCAAACCGATTTTATGGTTTTTATGGTTTCTGGTTTTGGTATGGTATGAACTTTTCATACCGATTTGAACTTTGGTTTTTATGGTATATACCGAAAAACCGAACGGTTAACCGAATAAACCGAAGTAAAAAATAAATTAATATTTCTTGAGATGAACAACCATACAAGTTGTCATTTTTCTTATACATGAGTCAAATTCACTACTAAGCATGTAAAAATTTCTTGTAACATAGTCATTTTTCTCTTTTTAAAATGTTAAGCCATCCATAACCATCAACAGATGGATCAATGCATGCATATATACTTATATATATAGGCATGTACTATTTGTATAAAATAGTATGTGTTTTGAGTCATAAATTTGCAAATTATTATTATGTCATTTTCAAATTCGCGTCAACTTTGGTTTTTATGGTATATACCGAAACCATACCGAAATAATCTGGTATATACCGAAACCGAACCATATTTTAATTTTATACCGTATTTACCGAAGTATTAATACCGTACAACCCGAAAAACCGTATAAACCGAACCATGTAAACCGAATAAACCGAACGCACAGGGTGAGTAGTATAGAACAATGGTCTTTCATCTCAGATCTCCAGAAAATGAGAATTATGCATTTTTACTTCAAATTGGCATGATTGATTCAAAATGAAGTTAAAAACTAGAGTTTGAAATATGAACGGCCAAGAAATGTCAGATATAGGATCCATTATTAAAAAAAACCCTGTTTTGCAGTATTGATGAGGGGGCTAACTTTTTTTTTTTTGAGCATAGATGAGGGGGCTAACTGAATGAAAATTCGGCGTCACGGGCCGGAATTTCATGGGCCGGATCAATTACTGGGCCTCATTCCAGCGTTTGGTAGACCTACTGTAACCGAGCCCATTTCTCAAAAAAAAAAAACTGTAACCGAGCCCACTCGTCCTCTCCACTCCCGCAACCCGCTGCTTGCGCCGCTCGACCTCCTCCTTCCTCCCTCCCTCTCCGCTGCGCCGCCGGACCTCTCCCTCGATCCATCTCCTGCGCCGCCGGTTTTCTTCCTGGCTCCCTCCCCTGCGCCACCAGCCCTCTCTTCCTTCGATCTGCGTGGACGGCTGATTCATCTCATCCTCTCTCGATCTGCAGGATACAAGTGGAACAAGGCAGGGGTGTAGGTGCTACTCAGGCGAAGCACACCCTCCTCTCCTAAGGTACCAACCCCTCTTCCTCCCCCCCTGTATATGCTGCTGTCCAGTACATAATTCCACCATTTGCTGCTGTCCAGTACACATTTTTGTTAAAATCGCTGCTGTCCAGTACGTCTTTGCAATATATGGTGATGTATACTATTTTTTATTGATAGCATGCATCAATTGTACTGGAGTAGCAGTCATTGTTCGACCTATAATAAGGAAGAGAAGACCACGTATTACATATGGCCCAGCCCAACGCATGAAAGAGATCGAATCAGATTTGATTATCTAAACCAAAAAAATTGGCAAAGCAATGTCTTGTGTAAATGCATGTTAAGGTTTGAAAGAGCTGCGTTCTTTCGCTTGTGTGACATACTGAGGGATCACAATTTGCTACTCCCTCTGTCCCATAATGTAAGCCGCTTTTTGACACTACACTAGCATGAAAAAACGTCTTACATTATGGGACGGAGGGAGTACAAGACAGTCCACATCTTAGCGTGGAGAAACAATTAGCGATATTTTTGCATACAGTTGGGCATAAGCTTCTGAATAGGGTTATTTCAGACAAATTTTGTAGATCATACGGCACAACCAGCATCTATTTTAGAAAGGCTCTTCATGCCATAGGCGAGCTTTGTAATGAGATTATAAGGTCACCATCATTGGCGACCCCCACCAAAATTGCAGGAAATCATCGAGCGAGCAAGGCCCACTTCTAATGCTCGCTGCGTCCTCCCCGATTCCCACCCGCCTCTTCTTCATCGCGAGCACCGGTGGCGGCTGGTAGAGAGGCGAGCCGAGAGGTGCAGCGGGCTACAAGTGGAGCGATGGGCCGGAGGATCCTCAACGACGCGCTGCGCACGATGGTGAACGCGGAGCGGCGGGGGAAGGCTACGGCGCAACTCCAGCCCATCTCCGGCGTCATGATCTCGTTCCTCAATATCATGAAGCACCGAGGTATCAGCTACTCTGTGCTCCCTCTCATCAGGCTGCTGCATGATGGTACCTACTGATGTAATAATCTTGTATTTGAATCACCAGGCATTATACACCTTCATTTATCGAGAACAAGTGAAAAAATTAAGTTATTTGGGGTAGTGGCTGCCTTTTCTTTTCTCATTTTGACTTCAGCATGTGAAAAGAAAGGATTTTTTTTATGAACTTGTAATGTTGCATATGTTTGCTCAGCTAATATCTGTGTTGTGCCCCTGCCTCCTGCCCCTGCCGTTGCAAATTAAGCTCTTGAGATTCTATGAGAACATTTCTTTTACTGTGTTAATTTTCCCTGAAATTTATTCTGCTTACTTTTTTTCAGGTTACATAAAAAATTTCGACGTATTCGATCCACATAGGGTTGGAAAAATCACCGTGGAACTTCAGGGAAGGATTAAAGATTGCAAAGCTCTCACTTACAGGCAGGACCTCAGAGCTACGGAAATAGAAAAATACAGAACTAGGATGCTTCCAACACGGCAGGTATATTATCAACTCATATTAAATATTTGTGAACATTCATATCTTCTGTTAGTTGAGGGATACAGTTATCTTGCTTGGTCTATTTTGATATTGTTATGGATACCGAAAGAATCAGGAAGGTGAAGATATGGCGTGCCAGAACTTGCTAGGTTAAATGCTTATTACTGAATCTATTGTGCTATTTGCAGTGACAACATATATAATACCAATCATGAAATGTACATTAGGATTAGGAACAACTAAATATTGACTAGATCAGACAGTATTTTACTTTTACTAGTACGTAGGGCATGTTTGGTTTGTAGTCTAAGCGTGCCACGCCTAACCATTGTGATGCCACAACATCCTAGGCATGTGTTTTGTTCATTGCCACACTTTTATTGCTACATGGCCGACATGTCATTGGCTCAGTTTTTTGCCAAATCCTGCCACATTTGTGGTGACCATTTTGTTCGCCACGCTTTGCCTAAGGTTAGATGTGGCTAAGTTAGTCATGAACCAATTATGCCCGAAAACTTTTGAAAACATTCTAATCAACATGCCATTGCGGTTTGTGGCAGATTTTTGAGTAATTGAGTAAATAAATTAAGCCATGGAAGAATGTAGCATAAATGTCCATCTTTCCCTGCTGCAAATACCACTTTTGGAAAGAAAGGCAAGTGAAAAACTCTACAGGTTGTCTCTTTTTTATGACAGACATAGAAGGTTTACTAACTTAGTTGAATTGTTTTGCCGCAAACATGAGTGCTTCATCTTTTTATTTAGAGATGACCGGTAACTGAGTAGAAGCACACATTCTTAAGGAAATTGTATAAAACAACAACTAACTGATACTGTTATGTAGTGTAAACTTTCTTGTTGTTACTCTTATTATTCGGATCTCCTTCGATCACATCCCTGGTGTGGATGTCAAGCTAAGCACTTATAGCTAAACTAACTTCTGAATGCTTATTTGTCCTGCTTTATTATGTGCTATTCATTTATTTTGTAGAGTTAGTGTGTTATTTCTAACACATTTCCTTTTCGTGCTCTTATTTGCTTTTGCAGTGGGGCTATGTTGTGGTGACCACCCCAAATGGCGTTTTAGATCACGAGGAAGCAATTAGGCAGAATGTGGGCGGCCAGGTCCTCGGTTACTTCCATTGAGAAGGAAACACCGTTATCTATTCTGAATCAGCCCTGGGCTGCATTGTTTATCTTTCTGTTATGACCGATGCCATTTTATTTGGACATTTAGAGCTTTCTGCTTTTGTTCATGGCCAACAGAAAATGGGATTACATGTCAAAAGTATGTGGCGACACTGACATAATTATTGTAATCCTTCTTTGGGACAGATATTTTTGTAGATGTAATACACCCATGTACTTTGAGATACACGAGTAACACTCTAGTTCGAGCATCTATGGTCTTGCTGAGAACCTTGTCGCAGCCACTTTTCCATAACCGAGGATTTAAAGCACGGTTAATTTGGGCTATGTTTACGTTCTTGCTCGAGGCAGTATTGATCATTATTGTTGCAAGATTATGCAAATTGATACACAGGTTGTCTATACATGTTCATGTTCATGCATGCAGCGTAGGTGATGAGATATTAGCAACCCGGGCCTCAGGATCTTGTTTCTGCTAGAACATGACGCGCTCGCTCTTTCTGCTGTCCGCCTCCCTGGATCTTTTCCTCATTACCTGCCCAACGTGAGGATCTTGAGTTTTCCTCGGCTGCTGCTCCGGTGGCGGCGGCAAAGAAATTGGGGCTGTTGATGGCCAGATAGCCATGGAAGACGAGCACGGAAGGGGCGTCGTGATGCGGCTGATCTGGAAGGGCGCGCCATGGGCAGTGAGGGAGGAGAATTTGCTTGGGATGGTGCCGGCGGTTGGACCTTGGACGTGCTCTGGCTGTTGGTCGTGCGCGTGCTAGTGCTGCTCCTGCTCACAGAGAAGAAAGAGATAGGGGTGAGAGAGGACAGAGGTGGAAGAAAGGAAGGTGTGCTTTGAGATTCGTTTTGCTAGGTGTCATCATCATCAGGAGAGGGTCGCGGGATGTACGACCCGGGGGAAGTATAAGAAATTTTTTCATTGCCCTAGCCATTCACTTCACCCGTGCCGCACGCACGCATGCAGCCGCCAACGCGCCCATGCCCAGTCCTCCCCGACGAGATCATCCAGGATGAGATCTTGGCGCGGCTCCCGGCCAAGTCGGCGCTCCGGTGCCGCTGCCTCTCCCGCGCCTGGGCCGCCGCGCTCTCCTCGGACGACTTCGCCGACCGCCACCACTCCATCCACGGCGGGCGCCCCAAGATCTTGCGCCTGCGGGATTACCCCTACGACCACGACCAAGAGGCGAAGCTGCACGACGCGGGCCGCGCGCCGCCGACCATCGGCATCCCCATCGCCATCACGACCGGCTGCTTCCCGCGCTTCATCACGGCGTCCTGGGATCCTCCCCCGCCCGCGGAATCATGCCCCACGCACCCCTGCCTCGTCACGGTGCAGTGCCGCGGCCTCCTCCTCCTCGAGCTGATCCCCACGGGGACCCACGTCCTGTGCAACCCGTCCACTGGCCAGAAGAGGGCCCTCCCGGAGGGCCGGACCACGGGCTGCCGGCGCCCCGGAGACGAGGCTCACAGGTACGCCAGCCTAGGGCTCGGCTACGACGAGCGCGTCAGGAGGCACAAGGTCGTGCGCGTCTACTACTACGGCGAACCCGACGGCGGGGGCCGCCCCACGTCTGTCGGGTGCGAGGTCTACGTGGTGAACAGCGCCGCCCCTGAGTCGTGGCGCACGGTTGGTTCCAGGCCTGTGGATTGTTGGTTGGAACCCTACACACCGAGCGCCTTTGCGCAAGGGCACGTGTACTGGTTAGCCCACCGCAAACACGAGTCACCCGGCACGCTTGAAGAGATGATCATCGTTTCATTCTCCGTCTGTGAGGAGACCTTTGCGATTGTGCCGGCACCGCCGTCAGGCATGGACGGTGAGGCTCTGAATAAGCGGTTTTGTCTGGCGGAGCTCGCCGGGAATCTATGCTTTTTTCCCGGGGGACGATATCACGGCCATTATCATCGGTACGATGTTTGGATACTACGTGGATGTGGGTCAAGCGCCTTGTGGGATCTATACTGTCGAATCGACGAATGCACTGCGTCACCAAAGGTCAATTGTTTCATGAGAGGTCGATACGACGATTACAACAGCGTCAATGTCATCCCACTAGCCATTATCGGCAATGGTCGCCACATCCTCCTAACGCAAGACGACTGTCCAGAAGATATATGGGTATATGACCCATCCACCGGGGACATTGAGATGCTACTCGACTTGAAGAGCGGGGACACCGACAAGTGGAAGAATATATTCTTGCAGATTGCAGTGTACGAGGAGAGCGTCGCCTGTCTCGGAAGACAGCCTTGCAGGGGCATCATCTTGACCTCCTCACCATCTACGCAGGCCTTGTCGCTGGTGCTACGGTTGTTGCCGAAGCACACGCTTGGAATGGTTATGTGTGTCTGCCGAAGCTGGCACACCTTGGTCGCTGCGGACATCTACCATGCTAAACCGGCCCTCGAACTTAGGGGGGTTTAGAAGGATATGCATCTCGTAGAAGGGCATTTATTCCAAATGATTGCCGATTGCCCATCAAATATTTTTGGGTTTATTAAATCTCAGTCGAATAATAAGTGAGTACAATCGATCTCATGTTGAGATCCTATGCAATGTTTTTTAAGCTCCGAAAACAATATTGTGAGTTTTACATTAGATGATTCCTTATAGCACGATGTTTTTTTTGTATGTGTATGAACAAATTTGTAGAATTTTTTTGACAGTCAACTAAGCGCCAGCCTTTCCTTTTCTTCTTTGACACGTGATTCACATGGTTAAAAAAGTTACAAGTGTAACAATGAAAATGCAGCAAGGGAATCTTCAAATTTCTGCGGGTCTAAAATAAAGATCGCTGAGGCCATTTCCCCATCGCATGTGGCTGCCGTGTGGGCCAAGCGACCCTGATCATTAACTAGTATATTTCTTTTGCTGTTGTGTAGATTCTAGTCGTTGGTTGTTGCACTATGTTTTTTTCGTGAATACGCAAAACTTGCATATCTTTTCATTGATAGAAGAAAATAGAATGAGTACATGGGGTACAACACAGGCCATGAACGCAAGATGGCGTGAACAAGGTGCCCAGAGCAGAGAGAATGGGTGCTCGGCCCAAACAAGCAAACAATACAGCAAACCCCCCTAACTTGAGAGGAGATCCTAACCTACGCAACAACCAACAACCACAAACTCATCACCGCGGACGCCGCGAGCACACAAGACGACACCTACAAGAAGGATAACGACGCCGTGGCGCCATCGCCGTCCGATCCGAGGAATCATACCTAGAGTTTTCCCTTGTGCTCGAAGAGGGGCTCAGAGGGAGGCCATGGCAACGCCTTCAAGAAGGGAAGGACACTCGCAAAGTGTCGCCGTTGCCAGCGTCGGCAAGCCGAGCAAGGATTTCTCCCTGGCCTTGATCTGAGCAATCCCATAGCCGCCGGATCAGGAACCTGGAGTTGATGGTCAGACGTCGGTCAAAAACTGCTAGCACAAGAGGGGGGGCGTGCCGGACACAATGAGCCTTGGACATGACAGGAAACAAGGCATCGAGGTGGTCGGGGTTGGCAAGGCAACGGGGCGGAGAGGGCTGATGCAGGGCCACAATGGCGACGCTGACACCAGTGAGCCCGGAACCAGAAGGGGACGCGGATCCGAGCCACCGGGGCCATGGTCGCCCGGGAAACCGGCGAGTCGAAGAGGCCGGAGGAGACGCAGCCTCCAAGGCGCCGGGCCGGCACCGCGCCGGAGGAAACACCGGCAACCCATGGACATCGAAGAACGCAGGTCCAGGGCTGTCGGTACCGGAGCCGCACCGGCAAGAGGCCCACCGCAAAAGCACAAGCACCCGTCGAACGCCAGGCCGGCGCACTGCCAGGGACAGCCGCCGCTGGGAGACACCACCAGAAACGCACCAAAAGCCACATCCCAAAGCCATGGCCGCAGATCGGGGGAGAAAGGACGCCGCGGCGCCACCAAGGGCAGCCGGACCCAACAGAGGAGCCTAGCCGCCACCACCAGCCCCGGCCCCGGGTCTAGCGTCATCAGCGGCAGATCACGTTGACGAGCGTCAGATCCGGCGCGGGAACACGTTGGGGCGGAGGAGCCTTGTCGGCGTCAGGCGCAGGCAGCAGCCGGAGGCACGGGGCTGGGCGAAGACGTACGGGAAGGCAGGGGGCGGCGGAGACGCACAGGTGCCGGCTGCTGTGTGTGTCAAGGGTTCAAGTGAGCTCCATGTAAGTTTTGACCACTCCAACCTTCCAACTTTCCCAGCCCAGTGTGGGTCCCACCGTACTTGAAGAACCAAAATCAAAATTAACAAATCTGAACCCTCGCGAAGCTCGATAAATTACAGGAAGAAAAGAATAACCCCAAGACGGCTATTTTGCACCCGGTTGTAGATGCTCCGGCATATGAACAGTAAAATCCTTTAAAATAGCAAAAATATCAAAAAACAATTATGGTGCAAGATGGTTGAATGTGTGATGTAGATGTCAAATTTGGTGGAGTTTGGGCACTAGAGGAGCTCGTGCCAAAAAAGACAAATTTTAGGCCTGTGAGAAAGTTACTCGTTTGTCTTTTTTACGCGAGCTTCTCGAATGTCATTTACCCATGAATTTTTGCTCGCGCTTGGTACACTCAAGCATCTGCATGCAAAAAAAAGTTTCAATTTTTTTTTGAAAATTTCTGCTAATTTTTTATTTTACTGTTCACCGGGTGCAAATGAACCCGGTCCATTTCGAATTATCGAACTCATCAATACTTCAATAGATAACGCAACACTACAACAAACTTACAAACTCTACACTACTAGAGTCTACTCAAAATTGATTTTGTTGGAATCGTACTCTGAAGCACTTCATTTTTGTGTTGTATCATTATGATGTGCTTTCTTTCATGCCTTCTTTAGTTATTTCACGTTTTTTGAACTCTGTATGGAAGAGAGAAATAAAAAACTTTTGATATGGTGTATCAACAAACGTCTTATATTTTAATAGAGGGAGTGATATTTTTGTTTTTTTTTTGTGGCAGCATGTTTTTCTAGTTTCATTTGTTCTCACCTCTTGATGATGTATAGCTTATTTGGCTCACTTTCTTTAGTCCATTTTGTTTGTACATTTTCATGCAACGAATGATCCATCTAATGTTGGTACTGCCCATGTGCACGTGGAACATGTTCCACGTAGTGTTGTGCGGTAGGAAACTGCAATTAGTGAACATGGTTATTCTTCAAGAGATTGATGTTTTTTTTTCCTTTTTAGCATCTTTTTTCATCACCAACTATATCTATGGCCTAGGTGCACCTAAAATTAGACACGAAGAACACAACGATAGCCTGGCACAGCGGAGCGCGCCGTTCCATGTAGTCCATTTTGCTCTTGAAAGCTATAGTTTTGCGTAACTATATGGGAAGCAGAAAAAAATGTAGCAAGACGGAAATTTTCCTCTGAGGAAACAATTAGATTACAATCCTACTAATCGACCGGTTTATAAAAGAAACTTAGTTACGAAGTTCATTTGAATCAAAGAAGCTCCAAGATACTATGGAAGAGGGTTTGTGGCTCTCAGGTGCCACACACCCCTATATGAATCTATATTAGACCTAATAATAAAGGGAAGTGCCTTTTTTGGTTCTTCCTCTCTCACCCCTTTATATCCGTTAATTTTGTGTTAATCATAAAGATTGACAGTTGAGATTTAAAAGTAGATCTGCATAATGGTTTGAACCAGAATATGTGGCGTGTTGTTTGTTCCACCAGTAGAGACTTCTTGTACACATGAGATAGGTGCGCCCGGGTTGGCATGTGCCAAGTTTGTTACTCGTGCAATGGGTATGACCATGCGGTCGAGAACCCCGTGCATCGCGCCAACAGACGTTTGGCGCAAATAAAAAATGCAACCGACCTTTTACGGCCCAACATAGCCAGCATGACCACCTGCTATGGAGTGTCGAAGTGTTTATTGCCAGGTCGATTGAGGGTTCTGACGGTGAAGGAGTGCACCTTTTCTGCGTCAAGTATGGCCGGTTGGCCGGTTCCCATGGCTCTTCTAGTGACCCTACTCCGTACCTGCCCAATGGGTATTTGATTGGATGGGTATCTATCGTTTTTGGCTGCATGGGACCCATGCCTGTCATTCCAAACGTCAAAGGCCACTACACTAGGACACACAACCCTACATGGCTTCACTAGTCGCATGTGACCAAATGTTAACAGGCCCCATGTCACCTCTAGTCGAATATGAAGCGCACAAACCAAATGCAACCACAAAGCTAGCATAACTAATTTAGTTTTTTTTAATATTTTTCATATCTTCAAAAGTACTTATATATGAATCCATCAACCAATTCTTTCTGCTCCACGTTGTGTTTCACACGCTTACTTATCGAAAAGGCTACATAGACCACCTAGAGTAAAACGCTGCCATGGCTGCGGATTCTACAATCACAGCTTGAGATTCCGCTATGGCAGCAAAATCTCATGTCTTGGCATTGTGTGTTGAAACCGCCGCCACGACAAGCAAAAATACTAGGGCCGTGTAAATCCCTAGATTAGGCGCTCGAGTCCTCTTGAGTATTTTCTTGAGATGCTTTGGGCATTCCTAAGATTGAGTTCTTTTCTCTCATGGTTCCTTTCATATCGATGTCTTTCAATCTTAAAAACATCATCCACATAAAACTTCACAAAACTTACTAGAGGGGTTAGTAGACATAAAAATTAAATCACCTTCATGTACTGCCAAGACAAGATGCATACCAACATTTAGATATATTATAACCGAGCATCTTTCCAGCCCTCCCAGGCTATCAGTGTTTGCAGCCGTGGGATCGCTACTTTTGGATGTTAAACCGTCCGATTAGCTGTGAACCAAACCACCGAGCGCTAATTCACAGGGCCGCTACTCCCGTAACAATATCGGAAGCCTGCGGTGAAATTGGGCCTAATGGGCTTTAATCCAGCGTGGGGCAAAATACAGCAAAGGACACAACGACGGTTCAGCCCCCTTCTGCTTCTTCAACCTTGGCACGCCCATCTCGCGATTAGGGTTGTGTTTGCCGCCGCCACTGCTCTCCTCCTGCGTCGTGGCAGCTGCATCGAGTCACCGCCAAACCCCGCAATCCCCTCCTGCGTCGTCGACAGCTGCAGCCACCGCGCCGCCTCCTCCTTCCCTCCCCCGGTCCCTTTCCAAGTTTGTCCGCGTCGCCTCCTATCCTCCTTGGTCCTTGCTGCGTCCTTCCATCATCTTCTCTCCTCCTTGCCCCGTGGTTCACACTTCACTTGACTCTACAACGGCGAAACCCTTCTCATCTCATGGTGGCGCGAGGAAACCGTGACGAGCACTCCCCGTCTGTCTTGGTGGCGTGAGGATGAAGGCAATTGCCAGATGCATACTGAATCAAACTCTTCCCCAGTGATCTTCTCGAGAGAAAACTGCCTGATGTTCCGCCTCCCCAATGGATCTCCTCTTGCGTCATCTCACGACGGCCGTCGGTCGAGCAGGTATATACATCAGTTTCTACATTTTAGATATGTCAGCGAGGTAAATTTTCACCATGGAGAAGACTGAATCATGGTTTCTCTTTGTTGTGCACTATCCTTCAGTGCAGCGCAAAATATTGCACCTGACAGGCAAAATTGAGAGAAGTAGAATGGGGCAAGGACCTTTATGCATCGGCTAACACAACAACAGTGCCCAGTCCCCAGTGACATTACCGGACCATCGATTCCAACCTTCAAGTCCAAGGACCTGCTTTGTCAGTATTTTGCGCTGCCTTTCATACATTACCAACAATGTGCTTTCTTTCTGGTTGCATAACAGCCCTTTGTGGTCTGGACTCTGGAATATGCCTGAAAGAATCGAGTCAAATGAATATTTACTGAAGTTTGCAGCATTTATGTAAACTGCAGTTTTTGATCTTTCGTATCACCATTGTTTTCAGATGTATCCATTAACGCCTTTTTTCTTTCTCCCATTTACAGCGCAAAGAAGTTGGAAATTTCTATAGTCCCCAAGTAAATCATTGATCGATTATATATTGCTCTTTGGTTTTAGAAAAATTAAAACATACTCCCTCTTTGTGCTATATATACTACTCAATATTCGTTACCATCAATAATAGAATTAAAAGTGTGTGTGTGATTTCCCTCGTTGTGCACAAACACTTAACTTGCATTTTGATATTGGCCACCCTTTGGTTACTACATACTTATCCAGATGACTGTAGCAAGCTTTTTTTTGTGGAACTATAGGAAGTCTCTGTTTTATAGCATTCTATCATTGCTTTCATTTCCTCTAGAACAAAAACACAAAGTATTTTATGAGATCTTTGGCTCTTCCTACATGAAATTTGCCATGTAACTATGGTTCCTGAAAGTACAACATAAATTTGTTTATCTAGACTCGTATGATTTATTACTTGGACAAATAGCGTAAGCATATTGGCCTATGGCAATGTTGCTGCAGATTCCAGTGTTCGCATTTGCCACCTTGATTTCCCTTTTAGACATTTTTAATAAGACCATCACATGGGTTAATTGGTCAGGAGGGGCCAGCATCCTGCAAGATATGGTGCTGCAAAATGAATGTCGAATTTGTCCAGCTAATCAGGTGAGTGTACTGCAGTATCCTCGTCTGTTAATTTTTTTTCTGTTGCGATGGTTGATCTCCTGATTCTGTTGCTTAGTTGTAGTAGATTGCCATACTGCCCATACATGTGCTGTATCTAGAGCTCCAGAAACCTATGATGATACAGGTTGCTTGAATGGTCAAGTCCATTGCTGGCTATCTTTTAATCTTATGACGCTTCTTGCATTATCTATTTCNTCTGTTTTATAGCATTCTATCATTGCTTTCATTTCCTCTAGAACAAAAACACAAAGTATTTTATGAGATCTTTGGCTCTTCCTACATGAAATTTGCCATGTAACTATGGTTCCTGAAAGTACAACATAAATTTGTTTATCTAGACTCGTATGATTTATTACTTGGACAAATAGCGTAAGCATATTGGCCTATGGCAATGTTGCTGCAGATTCCAGTGTTCGCATTTGCCACCTTGATTTCCCTTTTAGACGTTTTTAATAAGACCATCACATGGGTTAATTGGTCAGGAGGGGCCAGCATCCTGCAAGATATGGTGCTGCAAAATGAATGTCGAATTTGTCCAGCTAATCAGGTGAGTGTACTGCAGTAACCTCGTCTGTTAAATTTTTTTTCTGTTGCGATGGTTGATCTCCTGATTCTGTTGCTTAGTTGTAGTAGATTGCCATACTGCCCATACATGTGCTGTATCTAGAGCTCCAGAAACCTATGATGATACAGGTTGCTTGAATGGTCAAGTCCATTGCTGGCTATCTTTTAATCTTATGACGCTTCTTGCATTATCTATTTCAGTGAGAAATTGTTATATGCCAAGAAACAAGCTTAAAGTTTAATTTAGAACAGATATAAATACATTCTTAGTCCAATAGTCAATTAGTATAACACGGGCAACATTTGACTTGCTACTTTAGATTTTTCGAGTCATCCATTAGTCCTATGTCGCTGACCGAGTGCAATTGCTTCTTAGGATCGGACTGCATTTTGCCTATCATGCTATCAATTGTTTCAGATGTTGTCTCTAGATGTGTGCTTCATCTTCTTACTGCATGAGACGTCTTCCCATATTTATCTGAATGAACTAAGTTACACCGAATATGTCTTATGAGAATCCATCTCAATCAGCGCTATGTCTATCTTGCTCTATCTTGATGTCTATTTCTAATTTGACTTTAATAGCCTCAGTGATCCAAAACCCTTAGGTGATTCGTCCACGTTTGATATTATTTACGGAGTAGGAAATTTTGATACAAACAAGCGTATTTATTTAGTACATGTATGTGTAATCAGTTTCCTGTCGTTTTTAATACTCACATCACCTGTCAAAGGTGAAAAAGATATCTATCTTTAGTTCTTCACCGACGGTCCATGGTTCTTTGGAGCCTGTACTGAAATGCCTTACAAAGAAGATAACAAAAGCTTACACAACTTCTCTGTAGTATGTAGCTTTTCCTTTTATCATTGTGTGTAGATGATCTTTTTACAGCATTGTGCGCTAGATGATGACTATGATCATTTTCAGTACAAGCTATACTGATGTGTTGAAGTTGTATTCGTAGCAGCAGCATGATGATCCTTTTTCCCACCCTAAGTATATGATGATGGTTCATCTTGTTTCCTATCTGTGTCAAATGCAGTGGTGTATTCATGTTTCTTTGGGGTTGTTGCCTAGATTTTTACCTCGATTGTTACCGAGCTAACGAAGGTATTCCTTGGAATCTGCTGGTACTTGCGCCCATAGGTATAGATTGTGCAGTTGAAGAAGGTCGAGATAATATCAACTAATTCAAACGTTCTTATTTCGTTGTTACTTGGTATGATTGTTGAGTATCAATGAATGTTGTTTCCAGAAGCATGTTTGACCTCTTTCCATGTGTAGTTTGGGGAGAGCTTGTAATACTTGCAGGAACGGCCAAAGAAAGCTTGAGATCTCAATAGTAAAGGATTTTTTTACTGTGTTTGTGATAAAAACATGTTCTAATCATTTCAAGGGAGTGTGCAGCAGAGGGCCTATTTTTCAGATGGATGTACCATGTATGCAGCGTCATCATAATATGAAGATTTTGCTTGCATCCTCGTAGTAACTATTGCATTCGTATTTTTTCTATCCCTATGATTGGATGCAAAACTGCAAGTATTCCAGCTGCGGGTCAATGTTTTTGCTGCCATTGGTTCACTGAGTGAAATATCTGTTGCTTCGTTCCAACTTAGTGCTCCCTCCTTTGTTTTTGCTGCCATTGGTTCACTGAGTAAAATATTTGTTGCTTCATTCCAACTTAGTGCTCCCTCACTTAGTGCTCCCTCCTTTGAACGGATATAATACAATATTATTTACTACTCCCTCCTTCTCATAATGTAAGACGTTTTTTAACATTATACTAGAGTAAAAAACATCTTACATTATGGGACTGAAGAAGTACTGTATTGGGTGTCTTGTTTCAAAAGAAATGAAAAACTTTCATGAAATAACTCATTTGAGTATATTTATCATAAATTCAAGATAGACGGGCGCTGCAACGCGCGCCATCAATGATCTAGTATAATACATAAACCAAGTACACTCTTAAAAGCATGGGCTTATTCCATCTGTGCCCTCAATTCCTTAGTTGTGCTCAGTTTTCCCCACGCTCCAAACTTTTGCTCACTTTTCCCCACCCCCTTAGCTGAAACTCTCACAAATGTTCATAGCAGACGTTTGCGGTCTTGGCCGTTAACTGACTTGTGGGGCCACGTTGGACTCTGTTGACTGTGGTTGTGGCTTCGCTGGTTGGGCCATGTTTATGTTCATAGGACGGGCCTGTTAGTTTGTTGGTAATAAATTAAAAAAAGCCTGCTATCGATGGATGCAGCCTGCTATGCATGCCCGGCTTTGGCATCGATGCAGCCTGCTATGCATGCGAACGCGGCCACGCACGCATTTAGTGACCTAGACATAATCGCATGCATGCACGCCGACACGCACGCATCGATCCGTGCCGCACGGTTGCCGGTGGATTCAGTCACTCCGCAGCATCATTTCACGCGTCGCAGGCATACGTGCGTGCTGGTGGCAGAAGGGGAAGGCTGCACGCTTGCGTCCATATGTCGAGGCATCGGTTCACACTGCACGGCTGCCGCTCGATTCAGTTGTGGCATCGATTCACGCAGAGCACGCAGAAGGGGGAGGCAGGCAGCCGCCAACGCAGAGCACACAGAGCACGCTCGCACCGATTCACGTTCACACATTGATGATCGCATCGGTTCACGCACGCACTGAGTCACGATCTACGCCATTTTCGCGTGTACCCTCTTCGTTTCCCTTGGCTATTTAAACCGCCCTTCATTGCCTCTTCTTCTACAGATCCATCTGCGCCTCCCCCTTCTCTTCTTCCCCCCAAAGCCAAAGCAAACACTCAGCGAAGCGAGCAAGGTGCAATACAACGGGCCGACGTTCCAAGAGCCGCCTACCGTGCCGGAACGGCGGTACCCCGCCAACGTCGTCGTCGAGGCATTGCTCCGCGTATGGGCGTTCTCACGCTGGAGGGGTAGCACTGAGCTTGCACGGGGGTTCCTCCGTGCGGGCTTCCACCACCTCCTTGCGGGCTCGCCGCCCATGTTCAAGTGTTCAACCTTGTGGAGCAGCGTCCCCACGCCAACGCTCCAGTGGTAGGGCTCGTCGTCCACTTCACCAACAGGTTCGATGCCTACTACCTGCTCCGGTCTGCCTCCTCACGCTGGCCTTGAGGCGGTCACGCTCACGCCTCAACCTTCCGATTTCGGCCAACAACTCCTGTGTCCAAGAATCACATAAACCAATCAGAATGCAGTCATGCAGTTAACTCCCAGAGTATGTAGCTAGTACGGGAAGAGGACTTGATATGTTTGTTCATTAATACCTGATGGCGGTCAGCATCATGATTTATCCCCTCGAACTTGCCTTTGGTGATGATCTGGTAGCGCTGCATTAGCTCGCTCCAACTTTATGCATCATGAACAACATAACAAGTTTCAGTCACTGGGTGTTGTTTAGATTCAGTAACTGGTAGCTAGCCAGGGCATTGCAGGATCAAATCGAAAATGGGCGCGACGGAATATCCGAAATCAGTGCACAACTGGAACCAACGGAGATTGGGAGAAGTAGATCCAGGAAAGAACGGACGGACCTGAATCTGAATCTGAATCTCGCTTCTCCAGAATGAATCACTAGTGCACCACACACATGTAAACTCGTACTCCCTCTGTATCATAATATTTGTAGTTGGGGAGAACTAAGAACAGAGCAATCCACCCCGCAAAGAAAAGAACAGAGCAATCCAATACTAGTAAACACGGCACAAGGAAGGGCACCAAGCTAGACAAAGCATCGCAGAACCAAATCCAATCCAATACTTGTTTGCTCAGAGAAGAGTCAGAGGAAGAGGAACGATGGAGCTGGGAGAAAGAGGAAAGGGGGAAAGTGGGAAGACAAAGTGACTGACCGACTCCTCGCCATGGGCTCCTTCTGCTCGCCCTCTCGTCACCGTCACCGTCGCCAAGCGTCCAAAGTCGTAAGTGCCACACGCACCCCGCACGCGGGGAATGGCTATCCCAAGGGTGTTTAATGTTGTGGTGATGATAATTACAGAGGCACAACCGTTTCGAAAGGGGTTGATTAAGTGGCACGGTTTCTCACAGCCTTGACAATGGTCAAATTCAAGTCCCTCTATCCTTTAGAAACACTTTTTCAAGTCAGTCTAGTCATTCCGGTTTCTTTGAGGATGTAAAAAAAATATTCATGTTCCATTGTTCTAGAGTTTATTGTTTATTATGTTTCTAATGTTCAAGCTTTCTTTGACACTAATGAGCATGAGCAGTCTTTTTTATCTTATTTCACAAGAATAACAAGCAAGTATATGCTAGCTAGCTAGCATTTACAAGCAAATGAATCTGGTAACATGATAAATCCATAGGCATGGATCCCCAAACAAAGAGAAATAGATTATGTATGTGATCAACAAGTCCTCTCTTTCGATCATCAAACAGAAACATTTTGGTTTCACTGCATCTTTCAAAGAAAGTAGCAACACCGTAGACAACAATTCTGATCAAACACTAGGACGCACTTTGTATGGACGTAATTTACCGGCCAAGAGTTATTTCCGGCTGGAAAGTAAAGCGACGGACGGAGATCTGTAACTTTTACGCATTGTTGAGGAAATCGGTAACTGGTAGCTGCTCGGTCGGATTGGGAGTAGTGATTAATTGGTGAATCGGCCTATTAACTGGATTAATCGGTCGACCATTAACCGGCAGATTAAATAGGAATTGCCAACTTATATCTACTCCCATAATTTCAGCTATGTAATAGACCACAATATGAAACTGTTTGGTAGAACCCTAGCTATTGAGGACCGAGAGGGGGTGGGAGGGGTTACGGGGAATTTTTTTGGGTTTTATTTGCACACAACTTAATGGGTCGGCGACGATTAATCGGTCTAACAACCGTTTAATCGGTCTAATAGGCCAATTAAGCCCTTCAAGTTAACACGGTGAATAGGTGCTATTCGATTCAGTCACCCCACGAGTAGCGATTAACTGGCCCGTTAACTGATTAATCGGACGAATTCTTGAACAATGCTCTTACGTGTGCAAGTGGAAGGAAAACAAGGATCCAAACAGGGCCTTATATACATACAAACAAAGGCTGAAGTTTAGATTTATCCACATGTCCATAATAACAAGATATAAATGAAAAACAACACATATGCATCATCCCAGGAACGAAAAAAGAAGACGAGCGCAACAGCTTGATAAGAGAAAAATTCACCACAGGTCCCCAAACTTGCAGTGACGTTAGCTTTGGTCCCTGTAGTTAGAAATACCCGCAATACGGTCACCATATTTGCTCTAGGGGGTCATGTATGGTCCAAAATACGTTTTTTTATATGTACGCGCTGAGCTGGCCTCAGTCAACGGCTGCCACGCGGGCGCTGACTGCCACATGCGTTTGGCTCGCTCGAATACGCAGGCAACCAGGTTTTTTTTTGCAAATCTGGAAGTTATTAAAAGATCCCCTCCCCACCTAGTCGGATCGAGCCACTTGGTCGGGTCGGACCGAGCCACTCTCCTCCCCCCACCTGGTCGGATCGAGCCACCCGCGCGGACCGAGCCCACCCGCTGCCCTCTTCCAACCCTAGCCCACCGACCTCCCTCCGCCGCCGCCCTCGCCGCCGCCGCCGCAGCCATTGCCTCCGCTCTCTCTCCACCGCCGCAGACATTGCCGCCTCCCTCTCTCCTCATGTCTTCTTCGAGCTCTGCTCGATCTGGGCTACGTGGCCGCTCCGTTGTCCTTCCTTTGATCCCGTGCCCGGAGTGTGGCGAGCAGGTGAAGTTCTACCGCTCTGGCACGGATGAGCACGAGGGGTGGGTCTTCTACAGGTGCAGCAAACACCAGGTCAAGTTCCTCTACCTGTGTGGTAGATCTTTTCTTCACTGTTTCTGCATCAAATTGAATTGTAAGGCTGCATTAGGGTTTTGTCAGATTGAACTTAGTTAACTAGCATTAGGTTTGTACTGCAATTTGGTAGTTAACTAGCATTAGGTTTTGTCAGATTGTGTGGTAGTTAACTGAAATTTATACTTAACTGAACTTTTTCAGATAACTGAAAATGCTCTGTTTCTCTGTTTTTTAGGTCACCTGTGATTTCTAGCGTTGGGAGCTAGAATATGTGCAACATCTTGTTGAACATAAGGTTCTTGTTGGTGATGCTGCTGTGGATGCAATAGGAGCAGCTGAGGATAAAAGGGAGGAGCTTGAGAGGAAGAGGACTGAAGCAATGAACACAAGAAGCATAGCTGGAAGAGGCATGGCTGGGAGAGGTGTTGGCAGAGTTGATTTTGGGTCATTTGGCACCCCTAGTGAGAAGAACTTTGCTACCAAGCAGCAAGTTGCTATGCTGCTTGGATTAGGTAGAGAAATTCTACTGCTGCTGAAGCTGGTGATGGCTGCTGTTATGTTGCTTTGTGTGTTATGTTTCATAGTAGTCATGAAGAAGTGAGATGTACTGAAATCAGTGAGCAGAGCACACTAAGTAGATTAAATACTTGTTTTGGGTTTGGATGCATGCTTTGATGGTTGTAATGGTTGCATGTTGTGATGGTTGTAATGGATAACTGATCAAATAATATGAAGACTGGAGTTATGTACCAATGTTGTTATGTTACTTCTTCATTTAGACAGCAACACAGCATGTCTCAATTGAATTCTAATCATTTGACAACATATTACAGTTGAAAACCAAATCCATTGCACTTAAAATTCAGTTGACAGGCAAGATAAAATCAGTTGACAACCAAATCCATTTCACAACATAGTTGGTCAAATTAAGTTTACACAGGGACAAGAACAAGATAAGTTCAGTCAAAATCATTCAGCATCCCCTTAAGTTTCTTTATCTTCTCCTTGGTCTCCTCTTTGTGTTTGAATAAGTCACCTATCATGTACTCAAGCTTTCTCTTCTCTTGCTTCAATTGATCCCTCTCCTGCATGACTTGGTCCCTCTCTTTCTCTGCCTTAGCTCTGAATACCTGATGAATGTTTGTTACATATTTGTCAGTGCTCTTCTTCTTCTCAAGCTCTTCCTTCAGATCAGACAGAGCAATTTGTGTGTTGCCTAATTGACTCATTGTCTGCTCCTTTTCGGCCACTATCTTGGCAAAATCAAGCTTGAAATGTCTCAGCTCATTCTCCATTTTCTCCATTTTTGTATTCTGTTCCAAGATCTTCAAGTTCTGTTCAGCACTCAACACATTTTCTTGTAGCCTTTATTTTGTCTCCTCCTCATACATGCTCCATATGGTAGCTAGGCTCATCTTCAATGCTTCAGGCCACTCAGGGTCTATCCATTCCACATAGGTGCATTTTAGGTACTTCCTATCATCCAAAGAAACATCAATTAAGTGACATTATCCGGTTATCTGCAAATCTTGAGATAAAAGCCACTGCCACTGTAAAATGATGATAAAATGGCACCATTATCTGGATTTGTACAAACCTTGTGTGCACAAGCCAGGAATCTTCTGCCACTGTCAACAGATTGAAAAGCCACATGCTTCTCACACAAAGATCCATGCTCACATGTAAAGCTAGGCAGATCTGTGGCCAGGCCAGTCCATTCTTTGCAGAAAATTGTTGCTGGAGGCTAAAAAAAGAAAAAAATTGCATTTGTTAAGTATAACCCCTAGAACCTGTTTAACCCTAGTTGCGTGGAGGAGAGGACATGACTAACCTTGCTGGTCACTGAGTCATCTTCAGAAGAGGTTGGGAGATCATCCTAGGACACCATGGTTGCTGCTGTAGACCAGGGGAGCAGGAGCAGAGGAGGAGTGGAGGAAGAAGAAGGGGACCTGGTGGTGGATCTGGTCGAAGAGGAGGAAGAAGAAGTGGGCCTGGTGGTGGATTTGGTGGTGGTGGACCTGGTGGTGGGGGTGGATCTGTTGGTGGACCAAAGGTGCATGTATGATGCAAGTTACAGGGTGTGCAACTACAAATTCAAACCAGTTGTAGGGTGTGTAGTGTTGCCATTTCAGATAGGTGGCAAAGTTCAGTTAAGCTAACTAAAATTAGTAATAACTGAATTTTTAAAGTTAACTAAATTTGCTGACAAAATTTGTACTTTTGAAAAGATTACTAACTTAAAGTTCAGTTTAAGACAAATTTTAGTTAAGACAAAGATAACTAAATTTTTAGCCTTATATTAGCAACAAGTTCAGACAAAATTCAGTTAACTTATAGCATCAACAACATCAACTAGACAACATCATCAACAGATCAGCATCATCAACATCAACTGCCACTAAGTTTAACAGTTGTCTGAATTTAGTTTGAAAAGCTAACTTAATTTTTTACAGTTAACTGAATCTTAACAGTTGTCTGAATTTAGTTAAGACAGAATTCAGTTAAGACAGAATTTAGTTAAGACAAAGATTCAGACAAAAATTCAGTTAAGATTCAAAACCTTAGCACCTCCTTCTTTTGGAATTATTGCCTTATATAGCAACAAGACAATTTTGGATTGTTGCCTTATATAGCAACAAGACTGCATCGACATCATTATGTACCAACAAAACACTTTTGGATTACTTCCACTTATATAGCATCAACACTTATATAGTTCAACACATATATAGCATAACAGCCAGTTCAACAGCCAGAAATTACAAATAACTTATGTGCTTAATATACAAGCACACCTAACAAACTAATTTTTTATAACTTATATGCTGAAAATCTGTATATTTCAGCATACCTAACTACTGCATCTTCTTCATGCCTTCATCTTAAGTTCTTCAACTTCTGGAGGCGCTCCGAGCGGCGAACCTCCATGTCAGCTGCCACCACCTTCCTCTTCTTCTTCCTCTCTGGCTTCTCTGCGCCGTCCTGTGCTTGCAGGGCCAAGACCACCTCCACCTCCCGCTTCACGATGTTAGGAACATCGGGAAGCAGCTCGACATCAATGGGTCGGTGCTTGTCACCCTCCCTGGCGACGGGCGCCACCATCTGGACCTCCGGCTCGGGGACGACGGGCGCCGCCACCTCCGGCTCGTCGTCAGAGAGTACAATCACCTCTGGCTCCTCCCAGCCAGTCGACCACGACGAGTCGGCGGCGTAGCCAGAGTCGTCGTCGGAGCCAGAGTCGTCCTCCGATTCCGATGAGATATAATCGGAGACGTCGTCGGGCCCGATGAGGTCGGGCTGGTAGTGGTCCCAGTAGGCTGTGTTGACAGGCGTGGGGACGGCCACCTCGACGTTGTGGTCGCGCTCCGCTCGCGAGCCAGCGCGCGAAGGATCCGGCTGCCGCGGCGCGGTGGCGGACCGGTACCTCCACCACCGGGCTCGCTGGCCCGGGTCATCAGAGCGCGTCTCCTGCATCCGAAGCGGAGAACGAGCGCAGGAGCGATACTGAGGGGGTCGGTGCAGCAGCGCTCCAGCTCGTCGTCGGTCATGATCTTGAGGAGGCCACGCGCGTGGTGACGCAGCATCGCAATGCTGGGGAACCACTTCCCGATCTCCATCAGGTCCGCGCGCATCGCCTTGTCACCGCCTGCGAGGTCATCGATGACCCTCTGCCAGGCGGGGCTGTTCTCCATGCCGGCGGCGGCGGTGTGGTGGTTGGCAGCGAGGGTGGAGTGGGGGTTTGGAAGCGGCGCAACCGAGGGGACGTGGTGGACTGCAGACTAGATGTGAGTGGCGAGCGGAGCGGTGGGTGGGTGGGCTTGAAGAGTAGAGAAGGAAACCGAAAAGACGTGGGCCGTTTAGCCACTAGCAACTACTAAATAGATAGTTTAGTATCTGCCTTTGATCAAAGCACTACTACTTACTCCACTGGCTTTGCCCCCAACGTTCAATACTACAGGTCCTGGGTTTGAGACCCATGCCCCCATTTTTTTGTTTTAATTTTTTTTATTTTATGCAGTTAAATATAAAAACCACTGAAGAGATAAGTACAAAAACATTTGTCTGAATTTAACAGTTGTCTGATTTTTTTACAGTTTTTAACTTAATTTTTACACTTGTCTGAATTTAGTTATCTGACAAAGTTCAGTTATGAAAAAACACTGAAGTTCAGTTACGACAAAACCATTCTATCATTGCAAAACCATTCTAACAATGAAAAAATACTGAAGTTCAGTTATGACAAAACCATTTTATCATTGCAAAACCATTCTAACAGTGAAAAAACACGGAATCACCTCATTTAAGTTCAATTTGCATCAAATTCATTTAAGACACATATACACAATTGCAATGCTGCATCAAATTCAGTTTGCATCAAATTACTTATGTCTCACTGAATGAGCTACATTTCAGCTATATTAGTTTCTTCACTGAATGAACCACATTTGAGCTCAATGAGCATCAAATTACTCAGACTTAAGTTTCTGCCAAAAAATCACTGAATTACAAGTGCAACAACACCGATTCATCTGAACTCATCAAACATGTTGACTCTCTTCTTCTTGGGCACACGTCCACTTCTTGTTGGTGCACTTGGGCAAACTATTCAGCTCTTCCTCTCTTGGCATCTTCTTGCTGTTTCTTCTTTGCTTCTTGATCTTGTTTTTTCTTCAGTGCAATAGCTCTCTTTGCTTCTTGCTCTTCTCTTCTCTTCATTGCTGCCTCCGCCTTAGCTGCAATTGCTTCAATTGCCCTGGCCTCCTTCTCTTCTTGTAATGCTGCTTTTCTTGCTGCTGAAGCTACCATCTTTGCTGTTGTTTCCTCAGCCTTCTTCTCTTTTGCTACTCTTCTTCTTCTGGCTGCCTTCTCTGCTCTCTTGATAGCAATTTCCTGCCTCTTTGCTTCAGCCTCCTCTGCTCTCCTCTCTGCCATCTCATTCATTGCCTCTAGTGCTTCATCTCTCCTGGCTGCCATCTCCCTTTCTTTGTCTCTTTTCATCTTCAACAACTTCATGGTCAGGTTGCCACCATTTGTAGCTGTTGTTGTATGTGCTGAAGCTTGAGAACTGGCTGCCTATAATATGAATGATGAATCTGGCAGAGTGACTTCAGTTTCTTCTCTAGGTACATGCCTAGACTGCTGCATCTTAAGAAACATTGTATGTCCAAAGTCTTGCACCTGTGCACAGCCAATCATCACATGCTATCATCACTGGTGTATCACATTAAATACAACCTAAAAGAAATGGACAAAAAAAGATTAGAATTTACCTGAAAAACAACAGGTGTATCATATTCATCCTCTTGTTGCTACACTGGGCAATCATTCTGTGTGGCATTGACATCCTCTTGTGTAAGTTGGCCATCATCTTGTGTGACATGAACCTCCTCCTGTGTGACTTGCTCATCATCTTGTGTGACATGAACCTCCTCCAGTGTGACTTGCCCACCATCCTGTTCCTGTTCATCTTGTGCCATAACTGGTTCATCATCAGACACATCCTCAGGAATAGCCCTTGGCCCCCTTCTCACTGTTAGTTTTGGCAAGATGCCAGCTTTTCTTGTATTACATCCTTTGATGTTGTGGCCCTGTTCATGTCAGTATGAACATGTTATTGTGCCTCCATGTCTGGTCAGTACCTTTGTGCCAAACGTAGCTATTTCATCAAATCCCGATTGTGTGGGTGTGAAGTGGAAAAATCCCGTTCTGGCTGGCAGCGGGCATAGGACTGAAAATCCTCTCTTTTCAATCTCATAAGGCTACTTTCTCCTACTCTTGTTTGAAGGCCTCCCAACTTTCTTTTCATAGACAGGTGGTTTGATTTCACACACATTCATCTTCTGCCACTCACTCCTATCTCTGCAGGGCTTGATAATTGTCTTGTATGCTAACTTGAATGCTTCTATATTGTAGCAGGAGTGCACCAAACTCTCCGGGTCAATTCTCTCATGTCTACAGCATGCAATTGCATGGTGGCATGGAACTCCACTAAGATACCACCTTTTGCATGTACAACTCTCTTCCTTGAGGTCAAAATGTATGTCTTGGTCCTGTTGTCAACCTGGAAGATGCCATCACCAGCCCCTGAAACCATGCATGTAGATGCCACCTCTATATTCCTTTGAATTCTTTTTATTATTTTTGGGCATACAGAACCAGGCCAGTTCTCTGCCTCTTTTATTTTGTTGTAGAATCTGACCATGAGCTGAGTTTTGATCTTCTCAATCATTGATCTGAGATGCATCTCCCTGGCCTCAAGAATATATTTGTTGAAAACCTCACAGTTGTTGTTCAGAAGGATATCACACTTGGCCAAGTCTCTTTGGAAGCCCCTAACCCAAGTGTTGGGTGGTAGTTGCTCAAGCCATTTGTATGCTTCTATGCTGATGACCTTCATGTCCTCCATGCTTGCAGCCCACAGCTCTGGTGTTGTGCTCCTTGCACACTTCCATAACTGGTTCTTAAGAACATCTCCTTTGTGTGTTTGTTGAAAATTCTGCCAAATATGCCTAACACAGTGTCTGTGCTCTGCATCAGGAAAGTGTTGCCTCACTCCCTTGTTCAACCCCTTTTGCTTGTCTGACATTATAGTCCATGGCTCTGTGTTGATAATTCCCAAGTCACTCTTCAGGTTTGACAGAAACCATTTCCATGTGTCAGTGTTCTCTACCTCAACAACAACAAAAGCTAGAGGGTAAATGCAGTCATTAGGATCCATGCCAACACAACACAACATAACACCTCCATACTTTGTCTTCAGGTGGCATCCATCCAAACAAATGACAGGCCTACATGCTTGCATGAAACCCCTTTTGCAGGCATCCAGAGAGAAATAACAACTTCCAAATATGCCATCATTGACACCTACATAGAAAGAGCTGCCTGGGTTTGATCTTTTGAATTCTGCTGCATAATCCCACATACTATTATGCTGCTCTAACTCATCTCCTTCAATGACTTCCTTCACTAGTCTCCTGGCCCTTCTAAGTTTGCTCCTTGTGGTTGTCATGTTCCAGTCCTTCTGAACAACCCTTGAAATATTCTTCATGTTCATGTTTTCATCTGCTCTGAATGAATCAAGATACTTCCCTGCCATGAAGGGGGCAGTGAATGACTTAACACTCCATTTCTTTATGCAGGTATGATTTGAGTTATACTTCTTGATCATGAAGCAGTTGATTCTCCCATCAAATGATGCATACAAAGACCATGGACACCCATCTTCACAAATTCCTTTAACTCTTTTCCTATCATTTCTAGGGCACTTGATGTCAACCCTTTCATGGCAGCTATACTCCTTGATAGCCCTCCTCAGTAACTCAACACTAGCAAATGTCTGATTTGAACTCTGGTTTAGCCAGGTCCTCTTCTCTGAAACTTTTGAAATTCAGCTTAACCTTATCTTCATCAGATGAAGGCAAACACATGTCCACATCTTCAGTAGGATCATCAGCTTCTTCTTGGACTGCTTTACCTTTGCCTTTGTCACAATCAACATTCTTGTCAAACAAGTCATCATCATCTTGCAGATCAATGTCTGAATCACAAAATGTGGAATGTAATCTTCATCTGAATCCTGCATTACTGAACAACCAACTGTGTCTGCTGCATCCATGTTCAAACACCTAGAGGATTTCCTGGCCCTAAACCCAAACTGAGATGAAAGGTAAGTTGTTCCTGGCTGGGGTGGACTTGGTATGGAATCATCTTTTTCTGACTCTGCTCCACTTTCTGACTGTGTTTCATCTTGCTCCTGCTCTTGACCATGCTGAGGCAGCTCCTGTTCCACTACAGTGAGCTCAGCCTGCTCCTCTTGCTGTTGTTGCTCTTCTTGCTCCTCATGCTATTGATCATTCACTTGCTCTTTCTTTGGCCTACTTCCACTGAATTTGGCAAATGGAGGATCCTCATCATCAGAATGAACAGGAACAGGAGAAATATATGATCTCAGGCTCTCATCATGATCAAGAAATATTTGCTGAAAATGATTCCCATTAAGAACACAATCCTTCATGTTCTCTGTCACAGTGTTGTCTCCCATCTTAATCTCTCTTAATCCATTCTTGTACAATGTCAACCCAGGAACACACCTATAAGCCCTGATCCTGCCCTCAAACTCATGCCCAATTTCCTCAACCAGACTAGCAACAACAGTAGGTGTCCAGTTATCTATGTCACAGTAGTCATACCAAATGGAGTGGCCTTTGTGGTAACCCCTATGCTTGCCTGCACAAAGGAAATAGCCACCATGTATGACCTCAACAGAGAAGTGGTTGCTTAAGGGTCCTGCAAAACAATAAAAGTGAAAAAAGATCAGACATTTCAGACAAAGGCAAGTACAAAGAGGTCCTGCAAAACATTCAAACTTGCAATGTCCAGACAACATAAACAGAGACATTTATGAATGTTCAGTCAAGCTGAAAATATTCAGTTAACTCCAGATGTTCAGTTACTCCAAATATTCAGTTAACTCCAAATATTCAGTTAACTCCAAATGCTCACCTAAGTAAGGATACTGAGCAAGCAGTAAAGTACTGTAATCGGACCAAAACAAGCAAGGTGGCAATGCTCACTGTCAATGTTCAGTTATTGTACTAAATCAAGTTCAGACATTTCAATATTCAGACAGGTAACTCAAGTACAGAGCAAATTTCATACATGTTGCAGAAAGAAAAGCACGGATTCATGGCCTCCACCGAACAAATATATGATCTTTCTTCATATCATGATCAACAACCAGGCCATATCATGCGCAAAACGATCATGTTCATATCATGATCAACAACCAGGCCATATCAAGCAAAGAAACAGGGGAGAAGCAAGCATGGCCTTCCCCTTGCATGCTCCAAAATCAAACCCTAATTTTGCGCTGCAAACCCTAGATCATCTCCAAATACAAGATCCATAGCCCATCAGAAACCCTAGCTTTGATCTGTGGCCCTGCTCAACGTCCGATGCTAAAACCCTAAACCCTACACCATCCGTGGAAAAAGGGGAGAGAAATAGCCCAAACCCTAGCACCTGTGCGCAATTGACTCGAACGCAAGCTCTTCCCCGGAGCTTTCATGGACAGATCGAGTACAGAAGCTGCCGGCGACGGGGACGTACCATAAAGGGGCGGCGAGGCATGCTCGTCACGACACGTCGGTGCGAGAGGGACGTCACGCAGGCCCCTCCCAAATGGCGCGGACGACGGCGGCGCAGCGTCCGACGACGAGCTCATGATGTCGTCGCCACGCTCGACCACGCTGGAGACGCCCACCTCGACTGCGACGACGAAGCAGGGGAGGAGAACCAGGGGAGGAGAAGCAGGGGAGAGAGTGGCTCGGTCCGACCCGACCAAGTGGCTCGATCCGGCCAGGTGGGGAGGGGATCTTTTAATAACCGCCAGATTTGCTAAAAAAAACCTGGTTGCCTGCGTATTCGAGCGAGCCAAATGCATGTGGCATTCAGCGCCCGCGTGGCAGCCGTTGACTGAGGCCAGCTCAGCGCGTACGTATGAAAAATCGTATTTTGGACCGTACATGACCCCCTAGAGCAAGTATGGTGACCGTATTGCGGGTATTTCTAACCACAGGGACTAAAGCTAACGCCACTGCAAGTTTGGGGACCTACGGTGAATTTTTCTCGCTTGATAATGCCCTTCAAGAGGAGGCAATCACCAAGGGGAAACACTACACCACACTACTGTTTCCAACAAGTACTGAAGATAGCAGCAAAGAGAATTTTCCTGGACAACCCGGATAGACCATCAGGGAGCCGGGAAGATCGATCAGTCAATCTCTCCTCGAGCCACTCAAGTTCACCTTTTGGTCCAGGGAGTCAACAAGAATCATGGTGATATCCATTGCGCTCGAGTTGATCTGGATTCATCGAGACCTCACCCCACACTCAATGTTTTAGTATCCCCTGATCCTCTTCCGGTTGGCTTATATTTACCTGCGAGGAAACCACTCTGCATGTGCAATCTCTATTGCTTCCAAGCACAAATGCCCATGTTCTACCCTGTGCCAACCATCAACAGGAAACTAGTCAGGACAAAAGAAGAGATGGTCATTCTTTGAGAAGGAGCAGACAAACAACAGATTCTACAAATAGTGCTACTGGAGCAACATCAGAGTCCAAATCCCATGCGATTATCACAAAGGAATTTGATTGCTCGGAACACACAGAGTTGCAGTGCCACATATGCAGGAGCATATGAGCTCGGGGTCAAAAGAGCACTTTCGCTGAAATCGCTGCTTGTGCATTGTGCGTGTGTACAAGTGTCTCCCTCTAGTACTAGCAGTGCATTGCCAAGGTGCAAAGGGAAATTTTTGTCATCACTGACTGGCCTAATTAGTTTCCAGTCAGTGATGAACATATTCCGGGCGGCATTCACATACACATCACTGATGGTCAGTGGTAGATGTACTGACAGTCCAGCAAACCACTCAGTGCTGACCTATTTTGGCCAGTCAAGGCTAACTAGCCTGTAGTAGTGGCCATCTCTTTTCTCTCTCCTTGCAAGTAAAACTAACACATGTTTCTATCAAACCGTAAGTAACTTAAGGTGATACTTCACCAAACTGGCCGACTATCGATTTGGAAGTAAAAAGAACAAAATCAAATTTTTAGCCGTTAACTAAACCCTACGATAAGTTCATGGAAGCAACGTGAACTTCTCTCTCCAATCTATCGTCTGATTTTTTTTCTAATTTCAGTTTGATCAAGTTAATATTGACATATTCTCTAACGAAGAACCCTAAATGGCCATCGAATTTGGTGTAACTTGTAAGGCCGTGTGGTACTTATTTTGGCTCACTTTCTGTGTCTCTCTCCTCGCGTGGTCCGCCACAATGCTCCCCCTCTCGTGGCAAGAAAGAAGGAAGCTCGACACCCGGACAAATCGAACTACACATGTTGATCAATCCATTCACGTCAGAAATAATGATAAACCCTGATGTTAAAGAAAACACTGCTACATATATGGGGAAGTCCCTATCCACAGGGGAAATTATGTGTAGCAGAACGGGACTTATGTATGTATATAGTGTTGACAAGATACGCCGGCTGGCCTCCGAAGATACGCCGGAACCTTGGCACTAACTACTGACTTGGTGCTAATAGTAAGTTTAAGCTAGATCAGTTAACCAATTAGCCTCCGTCTGTCTTGCGTGAGTCCATCATCTCTCCTCCTCGTTCTGCAAAACACCAGAATAATGTGCAGCTACACTAGTCAGGATGCAGATTGATCACCAGTAAACACACAAGTACAAGCAGACAAGCAGTCCCCTTTTCGAAAAAAAAGCAGTTTAGCAGTGTGTTCATACGCACGACCTTAGTTGCCACGGCCAGGAAACTGCCGCGGCCACAGCCGGAGCGACGTGGATGCCCCCTCCTCCTCCACCTCCGGGAAGAAGCCCCCGAACAGCATCGCCGGCTGCATCGGCACAATGAGCTCCGCCACCACCGCCGACGCCTCCACGGCAGCACGTTGCCGCCCCTCCTCGCTCATCTGACAAAGAGTAGAGACGCTTTCAGGAAGCCACACTCGTAGCAGCAGGTAAGCAGTCAAGCAGCGAAGCAAATTTCTCCTACCATGTGGCGAAGGAAGCTGTTTTGGTCCTCCAGGATGTGCACCTGCATCACTCACGCACAGATCATTCACAATTGCTTGTCTGCATCTTAAATCATTCCGGTTCCCATACGATTACAGCTACTTACCCTGTGGTGTGATTCGTCCAGCTGCTGCTCCAGCAATTTGTCCTGCACACAACAAAGCCATGCAATCTCTCAAACACTGACATGTGAGCCCAAGTGAATATTGTGCAGGGCGTGGTGTGTATGTATGTAATGTAACTATGTATACCTTCGTCTCACGGACTTTACCCAGTGCAAGCTCTACCTGCTGCTCCAGATCGCCGAGCCCCGCGGTTGCGGCGGATGGCAGGTCGTCTCCGGTCTGCCTCCTCAGGCTGGCCTCGAGGCGGTCACGCTCACGCCTCAACCTTGCGATTTCGGCCAACAGCTCCTGCGCGCAAGAATCACATAAACCAATCAGAATGCAATCATGCAGTTAACTCCCAGGGTACAAATGTAGTATGTGTGTAGCTAGTACGGGAAGAGGACTTGATACTAATACCTGATGGCGGTCAGCATCATGATTTATCCCCTCGAACTTGCCTTTGCTGATGATCTGGTAGCGTTGCACTAGCTCGCTCCAACTTAAAGAATGACAGGTGAGGGAGTCGTCAGCACTATATGCAAACACTATTGTATACAGACAAGTGTAATTTTGGGCGCTTATACTGACGGGGGTACCATAGGATCGGAATCTGAACATAAATCCTAAATCTGAAGATGCCACACGATTGAACTCGGAGCTAAATTAAAAACGCATATCATCATCTGACTAATTGAGCATGGAACACGATGAGAGCACTGTAGCTACGTACGATGGCATGCCAAAGTTGGTTCTTAATCAAAATCAATTGCGCACGGCAAGATCGGTTGCCACTTGCAAGGAATGCAGATTCAGTAGTAATTGGCAAGTTCACCAAAACATAACATAGTGCAGAATTTCGCTTGTCCGGAACGAGTCACCACCCACCACATATTTACACAGGAGTATTTATCGACAAGTAAACAGGGCATTGCAGGATCAGACTGAAAGTGGACGTGAGACAATATCCGAAATCAGTGCACAACCGGAAGGAATCGAGATTGGGTGAAGAAGACGGAGAAAGGAACGGGCGGGACCTGGTGTGGGGGCTGCAGTAGTCCATCTGCCTGCCGGCGCGGTCGAAGACGAGGACGCCGACGTCCGCCTCCCAGAGCGCGGCGAGCTCCTGCGCCTCCGTCAGCAGCGCGCCGCTGCGCTCGCCGAAGGTGGCCCGCCGCGAGACGCCGTCGTCGGCCATCCCGCGCCCCCTTGTGTTCTCCTGGAACCGAGACAGAGCAAGAAGAGACTCGCATTCGCATTCGCATTCGCGGCACAAGGAGAAGCATTGCAGCTGTTGACAGGTTTGATTGATTGTTACCTCGGTTGCTTTCCTCTTCTTCTTGAGTTCTTGTTGGGGATTCTTCGAGGCCAAGTCTGAAACTGCAATTCTGAAACAAGCGGCAGAGGACGCAGCACAGCAGGGGGAGTGGAGCACCAAGGTGTCTAGGTAAGGTAGGTACTAGGAGTAGTAGGTAGGTAGCGGCTTCGTACTGAAGACCTGCCTGACACGCAGCGCAACTGCCGGGAAGCTTCGTCCGCGGCTACAGGAGCGGGGTGGTAGCTTTGACCACTCTGCTCCGGTGCTCCCATGCGGCAGCGCGCGAGCACCCTCACCTCAGCGGTCATGGTGTGCGTACCAATGGCTGTATCGGCGTGTGTGACTGTAGTAGCAGCAGCGGCACTAGAGGTGCTGTGACCGACCGGAAAGCGAGCGGTGCGCGTGGAGCGGAACAAAAGCGGCCTTCGCGGCGGCTTCGTGCGTTGCCGATCTCGGCACCTCCTCCGGTCGCCGAGCCTCTTTCCGGGCGGTGGAATATTGCCGTTTCCGGCATAAGGCGAAAGTCCGTGACCCGGCCTTGACCGACACCGCGGCGACAGCTTTGTTGGCGCGTCACCAGCGCACTACACTCACCCCCTCGTAGTAGCTCCGACGAATGACTCGGGCTAGAGTGCATGCTGCACAGGCCATGGCTGTGGCGCTGCTGCCTCAAGTGGCCGGAAACGGGACCCGCCTACATATATGAGAGAGGAAGAGGAAGAGGAAGAGGAAGAGGATACACCGGCCGGCCGGGAGGACGTGGCAGGTAAGGTAAGGTAGTACAAGCTTTTTGCCTCAACCATGTAAGCATCTCTTCTGCATCTACCCACCATGCAGCTACTCTACTCAGCTGGCCTAAGCCACGACGCGTCTCTCTCTCCCCCGTCACATTTTGTTTACTGCCTCACGCATCCTTCCTCCTTTTTTTTCTGCATGCACAGCACAGCGAAATCTAATCAAATCATGGCCAATAAGAGCAACTCCAATGAGGCAACCCATTTCGTCCGCCGCATTCGTTTGGGTTGGCATAAACAAAAGTAAAGGCCCAACGCACCGACCCAAACGCAAATCGCGTCCGCCTGGCGTCCACGCCGACCCATTTCAGGCCCAAAATTGCGCTAGAATGCGTCGGCGCGGGCCGCGCGTCCCCACCTGTATATATGCCACCCAACCGCCACCCGTCGTCTTATTTATAACGAGCATCGACAGCGGGCGCGCTAGTCAGCCAATGGAAGCGTCCTTTTTTAAGCACGCGTGCGGTAGGAGCCGGCCTCATCCACTTTTCCCGTCCACATCTGGCCCCCCACCACTCCCTTTGCTTTCTCGCCAGCAACATCAAACCCTAGCGCGCCATGGGCCTCTTCGGCAGCAGCAATGGCAAGGGCACCCCCAGCGCCTCGTCCTCCCATACTCCCCTCTCCCTCCTCCTCTGGCGCCGTCGCGTTTCTGCCCAGGTCGCCGGCACCTGCACATCCCGGTGCACCAAGCGCGGTGGCACTGGGAGTACATGCAGCCGCTGCCGTACCCGACGTCACGCTGCCGCACCACTGGCACCTGGATCCGTAGTGGATCCCGGTGCCGGCGGTTCCACGGAGCCAGCAGGCGCACGACGAGGAGGTGCGCAGGCGCCGTGCGCAACTCACGCCGGAGCAGCGTCGGCTGCCTGAGTACGCCGCCGACTCTTCCAACTGGGAGGCTTGGTTCGCCCTCAAACACGAGGAGCAACGGCGTTCGGGTGTCGACGTCGTCCCACCGCCATTCCCACCGCCGCCCTCGCAGGTAGAGCCGGAAGACATGAAGGCGAAGGCGGAGTACCAAGCCGCCCTATAGCACGCGCTGGAGGCTAGCCGCCTCAAGGAGGGCGCGCACTAGGATGGGCTGGAGCAAGCCCTTGCCCTGTCGACGGCGGGGGACTCCGTCCACACCCCGACGTTCGTGCCACCACCGCCACTGTCGCCGCCCGTCCAGCCCAAGCCAGAGCCGGAGCCGACACGGAAGCGCTCCCCGCCTCCACCCACTTGGCCGGAGGAGGCCTACTCGTGGACGGGCCAGTACCGCAAGTGGGTGAGCGCGCCTCCCGTCGACTTTGCCGCGATGCCGGCGCAGGAGGCGGCCCACCTTGAGCGCTGGAAGGCGCACTGGCTCCGCCAGGGGCAGGCCGACGGCGAGGAGCAGATGCGCTACGAGGCCATGCTCCAACGCGACGCGGAGGCGCTCCGGCTCGAGGAGGAGGAGGAGGAGGAGCGCGCGCGGCTAGCCGCAATGCCGCCGCCCCAGCAGACGCCGGAGGAGGCTGCCCTGGCAGCGTACCAGGCGGCGTTCGGGTGGGCTGGCCCTGCTCCCGTCTTCATCGACCTCACCGGCGATGTCGACGGCGGCGTCGACGCCAAGGGCAAGGGCAAGGCCGACGACATCTAGGGCAGCGTGCGGGGCGGCAGCAGGCGGGCGCAGACTTTTTTTATGTTTCAGTTAATGTTTAATTAGGTTTAAGTGGACTTTGGTCGGCGTTTGACCGGCCACTTATGTTTAATTATGTTTATTTTGTGCGAACTATTTTTTTTTTTGCACGCCGGTACATTTGGGTCAGCCTCTTGTTGGGCGGTCAAGCCAACCCATTTCAGAATGCGGACGCGTACGTCCTGCGCGTCCGCTTGGCCGACCTAAACGGACGAAAAGCGGACAAAGCGCGCGTTCGTTTGATCGCCCCGTTAAAGTTGCTCTAAAATAACAAAATAATAAGTACCGAACGTCAGGCATGAGCACATGACAGCTCCGAACGTTTTCTATAACAAGTTTAGTGATGTAAGAATGGCAAGCTAGTTGACAAGCACGACAATTTTTTGTCAAAAATAAACCGGAACGAAAGTTGCCATCGTTGGGTTGGTTGGTTTCCGCGATAGAAGCGTTGTTTCCTTCTGAGGCCTATGATATCGATGCCTTTGTTACTTATTATAGATTGCTTCAATATGCCGATGCCTTTGTTACTTATTATAGATTGCTTCAACATGCTGCTTTGGCTACATGCTTCCTGAATGTCACTGTTGCCATCGTTGGACTTGAGACAACAAACACCCCCTCTCCTGCGACGCGCCTCGCGTGCGTGTCACGCGATCCCTTGCTCTGCCGCTAATGCTCTCGCTTCCCTCTCGTCCACTGCTTCTGATATTCTCCTCACCACCGTTGAAGGCCTTCCATTGGACGAAGCCCATGCAACGCCGGCGGGGCCTCATCCTATTTCGCCTAGTCGAGATCGTGATGACACGGGACGGTAGCTCATGGGGGCGTAGGATCCGAAGGGGGCAAACATAGGGATGGCATCTGCAGGGTATGGGTACGGATGAAGCCACCCCATACTCTTACCCATCCATCATGAACTTACTTATCACCCATATCCATACCCATCATGGGTATAACTTTTTTTCATACCCGTCATCAGACAGGGTATATGGGTATCCGCGGATAAAAATACTCATGTTTACAACACGTCCTATTAAGCAGAAAATAGTTACAGAAAGCAACATATAATCATAAATTATTAATAGCAACATGTTTTAAACAAAAATGTACAATAACATGTTGTAACAAAAAGACATTCTCATAAAAAAACTTGCCTATAAAGTAACACATAAAAATGTTTTAAAAAACACATAATCATAAATAAAACACACATAGTCATGCACTTTAAGTTCACAAAATCACGATAAATTATAGAGATAATTTCACAGCACATTAGAGTTTTTACCTAGCGCGATTAGGGGAGAAGAGTTAAGACATTAGGATATTAAAGAAAACCCACTTGTCAACATTGATGGGTACATGGATACGCAGGCATGCGATCCCATACCGTGCCCTCTATACCGATGCGTATGATATTTTTCCATTTAACTATCCATGGGTAATTTTTGTTCCATACCCTTACCCTACTAGGATTTTTATCCACAGGGTACGCAGGTAATGGGTACCCATTGCCATCCCTAGGCAAAATAGATCTTGCGGCTGATTGGCTTGGAGGTGGCGGTGCGGCCTCGCAACCGCGGTGGCGGGGCTATGTAGAGGCCGCACAATTTGATTTCGTCAGACTACTGGGGGGCACGGGTGTGATGCATGATGATCGTCCGCGTGTGCAACGCTTGGAATGGTGGCGGCGGCTACTGTTGGCGAGGCCACCTCCTTCCCGCCGGCGGGGGAAGTGGTGCTGATGTTACTGGGTGCCGCTCTTGGCCGCGTGGGCGGCGAGACGGTGGCAGGCGTGGATCTCAGACCCGAGCTACTTCGACAGCCCGCGGTGCTGATCTGAAGATAGTGACCCTCCCTTTGTTCTTCGTCCTTTTCCAGCCGGCCTGAGATGTCGACAATATTCGGGTGGCCATATCATATGATTTTTCAGGGCGCTGGGGTCAGGGGCTCTGGATCGAAGGAAACCCTTGACCAGTGGCGGTGGTCACGACATCGACGACTCTATTGGCCATGTTCTTCTTCTTGCAGGCAGCATCGAGTTCTATCCCGCGACCCTACCTCGTGGTCCTGCGTGAAAGCCCAAAATCCCATGGATTGGGTGGCGATGGCGCCATGGCGTCGTTTTACTCCGAAAGGCGCCGCCATCGGACTCAGGAGTGGTGGTCGGAGGTTCGGTGTCCGTGGTGGTTTGCCTGTGGTTCTTCAGTGGTGTTATTGCTCGGTAGGTTGCGATGGGCTTCTTGGTCTTGGCCGGTGATGGTGGCGATGTAGGTTTTTTCCTTTGCGAGGTGAGGTCGTTGTGCCTGTGGTCCTCTCCCCCACAACATATTGCTCATGTCCATACGGACTTGGAGATGAGTTGTTCTGCCTGTCGATGGCTCGCTATCCTACGATCCAGGACAATAGGTGGTGAGCCTTCTTTGAAGGCGGAGACGAATGGCGGTAGTTGACGGGGCTTGGTCTTCCTCCAATGGCGGGCTGCTCCCTTACCATGGTTGCATCAATGGCATGATCAGGTTGCCCTGGTCTCCAGCGTACTAGCTTGTTCGGGGGTGCATTAAGAGCCTATTAGCTACTCCCTCCGTTCCTAAATAATTGTCTTTCTAGAGATTTCAACAAGTGACTACATACGGAGCAAAATGAGTGAATCTACACTCTAAAACATGTCTATATACATCTGTATGTTGTATTCCATTTGAGATGGCTAGAAAGATAAATATTTAGTAACGGGGAGAGTATTTTGTACCGTATTCTTTTTTTCACTTTCTGTTGTAATGCTTGGTTGGTGATTTATGTATAAAGCGGGGCGAAAGCCTTTTTCTGTAAATGTCTTCATTATTTTTTATGTCAGGTGTAATTTGTACTACTTACTTGATATTTATTCATCACTCTGTGTTAAAAATAAGATGTGACTAAATTCAGTCGACTAAGACTAAACTAAGTCTTAGTTAAGTGGACATATATAGAAAGAAGGAGGAAAAAGAAAATTTTGCATGGATTTTCACGTAAGATCTCACAAGTTAAGTCTCAGTCGACTGAGATTTAACAATTTCATTAAAAATATGCAATAATAGTAAGTAGCAAGAAGAAATTAAACACTTGGCTTGGTGGGTTGCTTGACTAATCCAAATGCTCATCTATGGCGCTCAACGATCATACTTTAATGGCACGTACAATTACCAAGCATGCAAAGTCTCTAAAGATCTTCTATAGGAAGGTACTAGTAGAAATTAGCCTGATTAGTTCTACCATGAGCGCTGCGTACTAGCTTGTTCGGGGTGCATTAAGAGCTATTTTGTACCGTATTGTATCAATGTCGATTTCTTTTCCGCTTTCTGTTGTAATGGTGGTTGTAGTGCTTGATTGGTGTTTTATATATAAAATGGGGCGAAAGTCTTTTTCTGTAAATGTCATCGTTATCTCTTTGGGTTGGGTGTAATTTGTACTACTTACTTGATATTTATTCATCGCTTTGTGTTAGAAATAAAGTGTGGCTAAATCTGGGTCGCCAACCAGTCTTAGTCAAGTGAACATATAAAAAGAAGAAAGAAAAAAGAAAAGAAAATTTAGCACGGATCTTCACATAAGATTTTTTCCATTAAACAATAATAGTAAGTGGAAGAAGAAATTAAACACTTGGCTTGGTGGGCTTCTTGGCTAATCCAAATGCTCATCTATGGTGCTCAACGTTCACACTTTAATGGCATACTCCCTCCATCCGCGAATAAGTGTACATCTAGCTTCTGTTCTAAGTGAAAGTTTTAGAATTTTGACCAATTTTATAAAAAGTAATAGTAACATGTATGACATCAGATTGATATATTATCAAGTACATTTCAAAACGAATCTAGTGATACTAATTTAATGTCATAAATGCTTTTACTTTTCTTTAGAAAGGTTGTCAAAGTTTTAAACTTTGACTGAAGACAAACGCTAGATGTACATTTATTTACGGACGGAGGAAGTATATACAATTACCAAGCATGCAAAGTCTCTAAATATATTCTATAGGAAGGTACTACTAGAAATTAGCCTGATTAATTCTACCATGAGCGCCACGTAACGTAGGATCAATAGGATACTAGCTTAATTAGCTAACTGGGCACTTGCAGTGTTGCTGGGCGCTTCCTAATGGCTTCTCCTCGCCGGCCGATGTGGGCGAGGCTCTTCCTCGCCGTGCCGTAGAAGCTCTCTCTCGCGGTGGTAGCTCTTGCACACGAAGAACACCACCACCTGAGCCACCAGCCCTGCCATCAGCGCCGCCCATAGCGCCACCGCCATCACCACACCCGCGGCCACCCGGAGCCAGACACTGAGGCCCATCCTGTCGTCCACCACGAGCTCCCCGAAAGCCAGCTGCACGGCGACGACGCAGCCGTCGACCGTCGAGAAGACTACGGTAGCGGCCCAGGTCTTTCCGGCGAGGAGCTCGTCGCTCATGTGCATGGCTCGGAAGAAGCCCCCGACGTCCTCCAGCACCAACATCACGCAGGCGACGCGCCACCACACCGAGCCGATGTACACCGCCCCGGCGAGGTACGCGGCGCCGCCCAGCAGCAGCGCCGCCCGCGGAAGCTGAAGCTGCACGCCGCTCTCCTTACCAGGAGCAGCGTCGAGGAGGTGGCCGTGCGCGAGCCAGGCGGCGGCGGCGCCGAAGAAGGCGGTGTAGCTGAGGAGGAGGAGGAAGACGCGGAGCCAGGAGGCCACGAGGCGCCAGGCGACCTTCGGGCCGGTCCGGACGAGGCGCGCGGCGCTGCGGGAGTCACCTCGAAAGACGGACACGAGGAACGTGGCGAAGAACCTGGGGACGGTGCGGAGGTCGCGCGCAATTGAGCGGGCATCGCGATCGTCGGTGGCGCCGTAGCGCGGGGCGACGGAGAAGACGCAGAAGGCGGCGTTGGAGAGCCACTCGACGATGATGTCGACGAGGAAGGCGGCCTCTACGAGGAAGAAGGGCGCCCAGTTCGCGGCGAGACGGCGAAGGCCGGCGCTAGCGTCGGAGGAGGCGAGGGCTTCAGAGAAGAGGGCGCGGGAGATGGCGATGTGGGCGAGCAAGGACAGAGTGAGCAGGGTCACCTCGCCGGCCAAGATGGCGAAGCCTGGGGGACGGGAGCCGGCGACGCGGAGAGTCTCGCGGCAGATGCCGGCGAGCCCAAGAGCGCCGAGAGCGGCGAACTCTGGGTTCCGCTCCATGGACATGCTTGTTTCTGAGGAAAAGAAGGGGGGAAAGGAACAGGGGCGAGCACTGGACACTGGTAAGGGGATATATAGTCAGAGCTTGCCGCCACAGAGCATGGTGATCATGGCGCTCTTGATCTCTCGCGCAGTGCAGAGCATGGTGATTGGTGACGCGGTTAATTGAGGCGGTTGTGGCATTCACTAGCCACGTTTCTGTAGTCTTTAGGTTTGGGGACGACACATCCATCAGCTTGTGGTGTAATCCTAGCTCAGGACGAATGCGAGCCTGGTTAATTAACCATCCACTCAGCCATCTTTAGGTTAGGCACGTCCTTTTCATGATCAAAATGTGGAAATTATGGGATGGCTGAATTTGTTTTGCCTCGTTGTTGTATTGATCTGACCTCCTCGCATGAGTATATAGAGTACAACATGGATTGAGACTTTGAGTATAAGACAAATCATAATACACTTTAACTAATTCTATCTCTATCTCTTTATTATCTCTATCCTCATCACGTTTATACTTCTCACATTTTTCCTCGGTCGTAGCAGGAGTAAAGTGGACGATTTTGACTGAATCTAAATTCTTGTGCTTCGTCATCTTCTCCGCTGCGCAATCAACAACTGTGTCTCTAATGGATAACGGGTCGGCAACTGGGGCGATGGCTGCGTCCTCTCCTGGTTCCTTCCTCACATCTCCTTTGCTCCCTCCCGCAGTCACATTGCGAGTGGCGTGGACGCTAGTGACAACATGGACGCGGTTGATTGGAGTTGCTGCCGTTGTGCTGATGTAGACGTAGTCATGTGCTCAATGTCAAGGTCGCGAATCTTGAGGTAACCATAGTCGAAGTAGTCGTGGTCGATGTAGAATTCGTCGTAGTTGGTGTAACCACAATCTCCGAAGATGCAAAAAATTGTGTGATATTTATGACGGAGCTGCAATCGTGTAGCCAATGTTTTGCACCTAGAGAGGTACCGTCGGAGGTGGGGTTTTGCACCTTGAGAGGTACCACCGCGAGCGTCTTGCGGATGTCAGAGGACGCGGTTGTACGTGAGACCGTCGGTTTGGACGAGACTGGAGGAAGTCCACCGAGCACACAATGGTTTTGCCAGGACAGTGTGCACGGTTGTAGTGGCTTTCACAATAGTGATGCCGGTGGGTCAATGTAGTCTTATCCGTCCGACGCGGTCAATACCGTCACCGGTGTTGTGCGCCTCTTGCAGTAGTACTGTCAGAGGACGCGTGTCCATTCTTGTGGACGAGGTTGTAGAGGTGGCGGCGGTGTGTTCACGATGATGGTGACGAAGACCACGGTGATAAAGATCTTGACGGTAAGTGTCGGCGACGACATTGCAGCAGTCTGCTGATGATGATGCGTCAACTGAAGGCGTCCTTCTCAGAGATGAAGTGTCGATGGCGTGTCTTGCCGGAGAAGTTGACGTCGATGTCACTTAGGGCATCTCTAAGGCGGGTCCGCAAACCGCCTGCATCCGTCTGGATCACGTTGTCTGGATCGCAGGAGCCATTTAACACGGGCCTGTATCAGTCCATGGGATGGTCCGGACGCGATTTCCTCGCAAAACGGAGACAAAAGTGGGGGAGCTTTGCAGGAGTTCAAACACGCGAAACATAGGAATCTGACACCCCAGGGCCACCGAAAACCCTTCCCGGACCTCGTGACTCCATCCTCGTCATTTCTCCCCTTCCTTCTTTCTCTTTTGCCTTCGACGCCGCTCCACCTCCCCGGCCACTACCCAGTGATGATCATGCATACCATGATCGTTGAGGATGAGGGTGACGATGCTGCCGCAACTCTGGAATTTGATAGCATGGGTGATCCTATCCAACTTTCGGACTAGAATTCACTCATATTTGAGGAGTTTATTCAAATGCATCAATAAATTCGCGATCGACCAACTCACGAGAAGCTGAAAGAAGGTCTGATTGAGCATCAGTGGGCGGTGAAAGAGACAACAATATTGGGGTGTAATATTTAAACTAGTGATGTATGCAACTATTTGAACACCTGTAGCCTTTGCATGCAGTTATTTGATCGTGTGGACTTGAAACAAAAAATAAGGAATGCCAGATGTATGCAGTTACGGTTTGACGGCATCCTCCCGTATCCGTGTCCATGGACGGATGCGGGAGAAAATTTGCGGGTTTCCGTTGGAGATACGCTTAGGCGTGATGTAGTCGTACAACAAATCAATGTAGTGGCATGAGATATCACGTTTATATATACTTCTAAAGCATCACTAATTGGTTGCTTGATGCAAAATTTATGCCGTTGTGTTTGTTAATTACTGTGCCTTATGATCAGTATATACTCTGATGTCGCGGACTGATCACTTCATAACAGCAAACATAGCTGAAGATCTTCTCTTTAGATGGAACACGTGATTCTAAGATTTTGAGCTCCCTTATTTGGATAAAGAAATACTCCTACTTGCTATAACTAGAATAAACTCATGTCTTGTAACCATGATTTGTGTTTTTTTCTTCATTCTCCCAATTAATCTTTACACATTACAGATTATGAGTAATTTGTGTATTTCAAAAATGCATCACGCTCATCATACAGAAATTTGGTTGTAAAAATGTGAAAAAGGACAAAAATTCTGCACACTATGCAGTGTTTAAGGGTCACCACAGTCTGTTCATCTTGTCCATGATTCATTTGACGAAAAAGGTTTCCCCGCTTTATATTCTAAAGCAATGAACAACTCAAACCATACAACACAACACCACAAAGCACCCAAGGCAAGATACAAAGGTGTAAAGGATCAGCAACACCACTTCAAACAGTTCCCAACAAACACAAGTTATACATTAAGCAACTGACGGAACTCTCAAAGTAAAACACTAAGAGACGAAGTTGAGCGTCGATGATCCGAGAACTCCAAGGCGGTGCCTTCAGAATGGACACGACGCAAGAACGCCACCACTACCCGATCCAAAGGATCAAGATTTATATCCGAAGATATGCGGAGGTCACGGAGCAACCGCGACGAGACCTTCAAGAAGGGAACGACTCCCAAGGATGCCGCCGCCGTCGGTCTGACCAAAATCAGACAAGATTTTCACCACGGCAACATGCTCCACCCCGCCACGAAACACCGACCACCAACCGCCATGCTGCCCACGCAACCATGACGACCAACCAGCAGCCGAGCTGCGAGCCCCGCCCACGAGCACCGCAACTCCCGCCAGCCGGGCTGCTGCCCAGCACCCAGATCCCCTAGAGCACCTTTGTGAGCACGAGCCGAGGGCCGACTAGCAACCCAGCCCACCAATGGAGCCACCAGTGACCAGCCTGACCAAAGACGATCCAGCACTAGGAGACCCCAGGACAGGGAAATGGGGGAGGAAAGGGAGTGGACCTCGTCCACGACCGGCACACCCTCGCACCGGCGCTGGGTAGCCTAACCGCGTCAGAGCCACCCCTTCCTCCCAATGGCCTCACCAATGGCCTCCCCCAAGCCACCCCTAGAGGCTCCTGCCACGACTCCTGGCCGAGATCCGTAAGTGGCTAGAACTAGTCACCCGCCCATGACAGGGGAGCGCCGGACTGACCACTGCCTATAGCCGAAGAAGGACAACCAGGAGGACCACCACGAGTCGACAGCAAACGCGCATACACCAGATTCAGCCGCCGTCGCTACCCAACCCACTCGGCATCAAGAATCTGCCACATCGCAGCAGGAGCGACGCTGCGCAGCCACGGATCGCGCCGAGAACGGCGACCATAGCCACCGCCTCCATCCCGCGCCGCCTGCCAAGGCCAGCGCCAGAGCCAGGGGCCTGACCCGATCTTGGTGGAGCACGCCACCATCAGGAGCCGCCCGTGCTGCGAGCGCAAGCCCAGGCCGCCGACGCCCACCAACCCGCGTGCACGCCGCCGCCACAAGCACATGTCGCCGCGCCACCACACCCCACGATAGCACGGCGCCCCCACTCATCAAGGTCGTCCCGCGCCAGCCTCTAGGCTACGAGCGAGAGGGGAGCATAGACCCCGCCACCGCCAACGCACACTGGGCTTCGCCCGGCAACGCCTTCCAGCGGCGGCGGGGGAGGAGGTAGGGAAGACAACGGCTAGGATTTCCCCGGAGCGCCGCCGGAGGGGGAAGGGTGAGCGATCAATTGTCCATGGTTCATTTAGACATGTTTAGCACCAACAATTTATATACGATCGAGCAGTTTTCCCTTAAATGGAAGGAAGGGGTGCTCATTTTCTTGGAAGAAAAAGACATGAGTAATCTAAACCCCGAAAGGTCCAAAATAAGCTCGGTCGGCAAGGAAAGAAAATGAGCAACGCTACACGGGATTTTTATTTTTTTTGCCACAACATACATTGCACTTTGATAATTTGCCACTAGTTAGATTGTACTCCCTTCGTTCCTAAATACTCCCTCTGTTCCCAAATAATTGTCTTTCTAGCCATCTCAAATGGACTACAACATACGGATGTATGTAGACATGTTTTAAAGTGTAGATTCACTCATTTTGCTCCGTATGTAGTCACTTGTTGAAATCTCTATAAAGACAATTATTTAGGAACGGAGGGAGTATAAGTTTTTGTAATGATCTCATTATGAACCTTATACGGATGTATATAGATGCATTTTGAGTATAGATTCACTCATTGTGCTCCGTATGTAGTACATAGTGAAATCTCTGCAAAGACTTATATTTAGGAACGGAGGAAGTATTTGATAATTTGCCACTCTTTAGTTGGAACATTGACTTTTTGCCCTTTGTCAGGTGGATCCCACACAAAATTATCAAAATACCCCTGCCCCACAGATTGACCATGAACGAGAGAGGCGGTCGCTCGTTCACATCTCGGGCTTATCCCCTTCCTCTCACACGCGCAGAAACGCCAGGAGACGACGGCGGCTACTCGACGCCGACTCCAGCTCGATCCCAAGTCGCTGAGGGGATGAACCCAGCGTCCACCCCCAGCCCCTGCCTCCTTCTTCCTTCCTGGCCGGCAACCCCTCTGGTCGCCGACGACGACCTGGGCTACCCCCCGATGCGCCCCTCACCGGATCCACGATGAAGACCTCGGCTGCTCCACTCCTCCCCGTCCAGGTTAGCTGCTCCTTCGTGTGTATGCGGATCGATGTTGCCGTTGACCCAGGGCTCCTCCGCCATGCATGGCTCGCCCTCGACGCCGACCAAATCGAGCCACCCCCCGCTGGCCAAATCCTCATCCACATGCGCCTGCGATGGATCCGGCCGTGGGCTCGAGCTCCTAGGCCCTCCCGTGCCGGATCAGGCATCCCCATCACGCGACGCCGCGAGCTCCTCCCTCCACCTCCCTCATTCCCTCTCCCAGCAGCTGTCGTTCGTGGCTGGTGTGTCCCCGTCGATGCACTGCAGTCCCAACAGCAGGAGCACACAGCGGCCGGGCACTAACAGCTGTAGCATGCATCATGGGCAGCAGTTGCACACGAGCAGCAACGGCGGCAGCATCACGGGGCGGCGGCCAGCAGCAGAGACGGGGACGCGGCGAGCAGCGGCTAACAACGGCAGGAGTTGGGGGAGGTTACCGTCGTCGTTACAGTCGAAATCGCCGCCGCAGCCGCCGGGTCGAGTTGGAGTCGGAGCCCTTTGGTTTGGGTCAAACAGGTGCAAAGGGTAGTTTGGTCACTATTTTTAGGCATATAATTTCACTTACAATTGAAATGATTGTTTTTTAGGCAAAAAGGGCAAAAGATCAAAGTCCAAACTGATGAGTGGCAAATGATTAATTACAATGTAACTAGTGGCAAATTATCAAAGTGCAATGTAAGTTGTGGCAAAAAAATCAAATCGCCCCTAACCTCATAAATCAATATGTAAATAAACATGTGTAATTGATGACAGAACAACCTTGTGTTGCCATCGGGTGGGTAGTGCTGCAGGGGTGTCGACGTGTGCAAGGCAGGGAAGGGGAGGAAGTTTCGTGGCACCATCACATTTCACACGGACGGTCATCCTGCTCTCCGGCGCCCATTGCCCTAGCTAGCTAGCACTGGTGCGTGCCGTGCAGAGCCAAGACACGGTCATCTTGGACATCAAACACGGAGTGATGACACAAACCGTGTGGCTCCCTCCCTCTACCTCTACCTACATATTGCCGATCTCGGCAGGCCATGGCATGGTGGACGCGAGCATGTAGAGATACTGGCACACCCCGCATGCATGGCCGGCCGGCCGGCATCATCAAGCTACTCACAGAACGAAACCGACCGATTTGTGATGGCAGACGTGGACGAGGCTAAAAACGGCATGGCCTTTTGACTCTCTGCGTCACCCCACATGGCCGATGGAAAATATACAGCTTTTCTGTCATGACGATAAGCCATTGTGCAAAAATGTGATCTGGAATTAAGTTAACTTGGCAATTCAGTCACTTCACTTGTCATGCTTCAGCTGAATGACCGAATCATCTGCTGTAACTTCGCAAAAACACCATTGCGCATTCAGTTCACACACTTAAGCTGGAGCTGCAACAGGATATGAAATTTCCAGTACAAGACGATAGGAACCGCAAGCAAACAGAAACATCACCTGATGCCGCATGCATGCCGAAAAGCCATCACCAGTTGCCAGCTTTTTAAGTTTCGAATAATCAGAACCGACACGGTATGGTAAAATTCAACAAACTGGTCTCTAATCATAACCCTTCTCTAACGACACCACCACAGAAACAAAATTCCATGAAGTAACTAGTAATTCTCTCCCATATCGGCAGACAAAATAACCATCATACAATCTATTGCGAAACCTGAAAATTAGTTTGGATGTCCTGGCTAAGCTGAGGATACTGAATCTGGTGGTTGCTCACAATGCTGTCAGCCGCTTTCAGATTGCTGCTGCTCCGCATGAGGGCCCTGCTGCTGTTGCTGCTCCTGAGGATCTTGCCACACATACGGCAGATGGCCCTGCAGGCCGCCGTACCCCATCACCGCACCTGGCACCTGCTGCGGATAGTAGTACGGGTACGGCGCGTCCCCCAAGAGCGGCGGCTGCCCGGCCCTGGGAAGCCCAACCCCCTCCTCCCTCATCTCATCCCTGGGGATTATGTCCACCAGGAAGTCGTAGACGTCCGTCCTGGTGATGGCGGCGGCAATGTCGTTCTTCTGCAAGGTCCGGCGCTTGTTCTCCTCGGTGTGCATCCACGACCTCTGCGTCAGCTCCAGGATGAATATCTCGCATGCCTTCGCGAAGACAACCGGGGCCTCGGCCGAGATCATGCGGACGTCCTCGTCGGCCTTCATGATCTTCTTTATCCTGGCGAGTGGCAAGGTGTGGTTCTTGAAGTCGGTGGCCTGATCAACCTCCGACAGTCGTTCGGCCCAGAACTGCTGCAGCTGCCTCTGCTGCTGCTGCTGGAGCTGCTGGTGGAATTGCTGCGCTTGCTCATAGATAAGCTGGTTTTGAGCATTGAGCTGGGCTGGATTGGCAGGGAATGGTAGTGCTGGCTGTGAACCAGCAGGAATGATACCAGGAGCTACGGCTATTGTTGCTGCAGGCGGATAGGCTGAGGCAGGATACACTTGTGATCCACCAGCAACGACATCACCCGTTGCAGGCTGAGGTTGTGAAGACGGTTCCATGTCGACTGCTTGATCTTGCTTGTGTCCAAGAACCTATGGTCTTTCTTGCACTGAAAAAAATAATGGAAATTATTAATCAACTCGATCTTAAAGTAAAACAATCTTAAAAGACAGTTAGATAATGCTAGCCTCCTAGGTCACAAAATAGAAGTTTGTGCGGTCCTTTAGGACTAGTTTCATACGCTGGATAGATTTCTTTATTACGATTGTCCCAATATCTATCTACTAGTTCAGAAACTGATCAGTTCTTAGTAACAGCACCCGAGCAGAAAATTGCATAGTCAAATTATTGAAAATACGCATGCAAAACCAAAATGCAACTGAAAAAACTAACGAACTAATCTGGCTACATTTTAACAGCCATTCTAAGTCACCACATATTTAGCATCTTCTCTTCTGTTACATCTTATTTGTGGTGGTGCCCCTAAGAGAATGACCTCATATAAGGTGCGTTCCTAAACATACATCTAAATTAAATTACACTCAGCAATAAGAGTTCTGATTATATGATAGGCACTGAACTATGTATAAGATTGTAACATACAAAGAGATTAGATTGTACAAACAACCGATAGTGGCAATGGGGATTCCTAACTGCAGACGTAGGCCAGGTTCTCCGTAAAGCACACATGGCTAGAGAGTGGATAGCTAAGTTGAATATGCCCACTAGATGGTTCCGATATAGATCCAGATCTTGGGGTCACGTTCTTCCTACAACCTAATGATATACCAACCTAAGAAGAATCCTACTACCTATCAGACGGTGACAACCATGCTTTGGTGCATCAATTTCTGTGCCTAGTGGCAGCACCGATGATTGTTTATCAGATTTGTGACGCCCTGATTAGAAAAGCAACAGCAGCTTACACTGTATTGAAATTTAGGTCTAGAATTCTAGAGAATAGCAATTGCGGGATCAGAAAGCTCTAAATAGTTTGTACCAAACCAAATGACTAGACTTACGCAAACACGGATTTACTGCATAGCTAGATTGACATGTAAGTGAGAAAAAAAATCAAGCAAACCTGTAAATACCAGTGCAATATAGAGTTCTTACAAACCTAAGAAATTCTCTTTTCGATTCGCCGAAACCTTGGCAAAGGAAACAGTATATATATACCTTGATGGCAAGAGACGACAAGGCGGCACAACTGTAGGACAAGCATGATTGCAACATACTGATATGGAAAGCAAATTAAAGATGTAGGCTGTCCTACTCCTTTCGACACACCTTCTAGAGGTTTCCGGAAAGCATAGTTTTGATACATTCACCAAGCATGGGTTTGCCATTATTTCACGATAAAAAATAATCATGTGGTGTGCACAAACTTATTTATTTCTATTAATTACGCCAATTGGTGGCCTGCAAGAGACTCACGTATTCCCATTTCTCCATGATAAAGAAGGCACTCAACAATAAGGTTTGTTGTATTCGACTATTAGCTTGAGATTTGTAGTAGTGGACCAGGCATAAGTAAACTAGAACACAATTGGCCCAACCAGTACACTATACACTATCTCATTTTACTCTTTCTTGCCATAATCTCATATCATAATTGATGGGCTAATAATTCTCAGGAGAAATGTACAGAGATTAGTAAGGTTTCTATCAGCGCATTTCTGGGATAGTTGTAAATAATTGCTATTTCGTCAAGTAAATTTTAATTTTTTATAACAATCTAATTAGTTCGATCAAAAGGCAAGTTATTTTGTGAGTATACAAAAACCTGGCAGTACTATCTCTTGGAAAAGGTGCCTCCTACAAAGGTTTATCCATGGAAAGATGCCGCCTGACACATGAACGTATCGCTCTCGATAAAATGAGGCACAAGAACCATGCATATAGGCATAGGACACAGGGTAAAGTTGATGTAATTGTTTCATACAAATAACATGCTTCGTATTGTGTGTGCCAACTAACACGTGCATAATTGCATTTTGAAAAGAAAAAAAGATATAAAATTTTCGAATCTTCAATGATTTTCCTAACTTGCTGCCAACTCGATGATGTTTTTCCTTTAAGTGAACTGAATATTCTGACATAAGCACAAAGAGGAGGAAAAACTTGTAGGGCAAGCTTGGGGTCAAACCACACACACCCAAAATCCTTGTGTCTCTAAATACATTGCATGAACGTGTATATGATTCTCCCCTAAATGCAGCTAGTAGGAAATCAACAAATTTACCAAATAACTGTGCGGCGAGCAGGTGAGTAAACGAATGTTAATAAAAACTAACTAGAGTAAGACCAAATGTACAGAAGGGGGAATTTGACTAATTAAGCTGACTGCCCCAATTTGACCTGGACGACAGGGCTTTCAGACAATACTATTTTTAGCATTCAAGCTATCTTCAGATTAAATTCGATGCACTTTATGTATCAAATGTCGAAAGTAATATACACACCAATCATGCGTACAGTGCCAAGAAGAGAACTAATCAGACTATGAGGGTTTTACAACGACTTTCGTTTTAAGAATGGCATACAAAATTAGTAGTAATGATGCTGCACATTCACAAACCTTGATGGATTTTGGGGGCGCTGAAGGTGTTTTGCCATGCAGGTACCTAGGTCTACCTCTAAGCACGAGGAAGCCTAGGAGAGTTGAGATGCAGCCCATCCTTGACAAGGCAAGATCAAGGATTAAGCCATAGAAGGGGAAGATGCTCAACAGGCCAGGCAGGCTTGCTTTGGTTAACTCGTTCCTAACTGCTATTGCAACTTATTATCTGACGTGCTTCGCTGCTGATAATGGGCCTCCGAAAAGCTGGACAAGTTAAGGATGAGTTTCCCTTGGGCTGGAGAGGAAGAGGCCAATGGAGGGAAATGCATGGTGAACTGGAAGCAATGTTGCACGCCAAAAAAGTTTGGCGGGCTGGGAATCAAGAGCATTGAGGATTCGGAAGATCACTAAGACTGAGGTGGCTTTGGTATGAGTGGGATGATATGGAAAGGCCTTGGAAAGGAACGGCGGTACCGTGTGATTCAACGGACAAAAACCTCTTCACTGCTTCTACCTCCATCTCTGTTGGCAATGGGCAGATCACTGGCTTCTGGCACATAGATGGCTCGATGGGGAGTCGCCCAAAGAAATTGCACCGGACGTGTTCCCTTTAGCTTGGAGGAAAAACCTGAATGTGTGGAATTCAACCGATGTCTACTGAGAATCAAATTCACCAATTCATCAGGTTGTGGGAGAAGGTGCAAACGATCCATTTGACTACTGAGGGGGATAAAATCTCATGGAAGCTCCCCAGCAATGGTTGTTACTCGGCCAAGTCAGCTTATGATGCTCAGTTCATCGGCCGGATAGAGCAGCCCCACCTTGGCATGGTTTGGTGGACTAAGGCTGAGCAGAAAGTCAACTTCTACACCTGGCTGCTACTGCAGGACAGAAACTGGACAGCCGACAGACTTGGGCGCCGGTGATGGCCACGCAACCCAGTGTGCCCTCTATGCAATCAGGCTCCGGAGACGGCTGTGCATCTGCTCTTCCATTGCCCGTTTGCCAAGGAGCTCTGGGTGGCCGTCAGGAGCACACAGCAGCGCGTCGCTAACATTGCTCTGGGAGCAACATCTATTTGATCCTGGTGGAGTAACATCAATACAGGAACTGCAAGAGAGGCAAGGCAAGAGCAAGTAACATTTGCTGTACACGTTGCCTGGATCATATGGAACGAAAGGAACCGACGGGTCTTCCAGGCGACAACCACCCAAGCTCCTGCTCTGTTGCAGCTGGTGATGGATGATGTTTCCCTCCTGAAGGAGGCCTTCCGCGTGTAGTCTCGTCAAGAAGTGGGGTAACCAGCTCGTGTCTGATTGATCTTTTTTTTCTCCTCTTTCCTTCCCTCATAAGAACTTCAGTTCATAACTGTCTGTATCTATTCTTTTCCCCTATAATGCAATGGCAGAGCTCCTGCCTTTTCCCGTCAAAAACGAATAGCAGCTCCAAAAGTTAGACCGGGTATGGGCAGGAAAAGAAGCCCGGACAATGGCACAAGCTCAAATCTACATGAAGAACGAAGCGACAGGCCCATTCCTCCTCCCTCGTGCAATTCTTCACCAGACATGACTACATGAGGATCAGAGCCCACATAGCCATACAGACATGCCCCTGATTCCAGAGAAGCTCTCACGCACAGAGTAGAAACGCCGGGGAAATTGCGCACACCGATTAATAGACAACGAAGTCCAGGTCATAGGAATCAAGAACTGGATATTCCAACACTTACTCAAAAGCGAACTATTTCCATCAGAATACAAGATTATTCTGCCAGTATCCAAAAACCTGGTTTTTCCATGGGAAGATGGCGTCTGTCACATGAACGTACCACTCGACATATAGGCATAAGACGCAGCGCGAAGTTGAGGCGGTTGTTTCGTATAAACAATGTGTTTCGTACTGTGTGTGCCAACTAGCATGTGCATATCTGTATTTTAGAAGAAAAAAAACAGCATGTAAGATCTTGGAATCTTCAATGATTTTCCTAACTTGCTGGCTTGCTTCCAGTTGGGTGGTGTATTTCCTTTGAGTGAGCTGAATTTTCTGACTTATACAACCAGAGGGGAAACACTTGTTTTCATTGTCCACTTTGGTAGGGATCAAATCAAACACACCCATCATGCATCGGTGTTTTTACTTACAGTAGATGAATGGGTACAATAAGGCCCTCCCTAAATGCAGTTAAGTGGGAAATTAACAATTTATAAAAAATTACAGAGTGAACGAAGGTGTACTGAAGGGGGGAATTTTCAGTAAGCTGACCGCGCCCCAATTTTGACCCCAGAGACAGGGTTTTCAGAGCAATGCTATTTTTAGTTTTAGCAGTCAACCTATCTTCAGACCAAATTCGACGCACTTTCTGCAGAAAGTACTACTGTAATATACACACCAACCACGCGTACAAGTGTCAAGAGGAGAAGTAATCGGACTACGAGGGCTGTACAACGGCTCAAAAATTCGGTTTTAAGAACGGCAGCTCCAAGAGTTAGATCGGGCATGGCGTGAAAAGGAAGCCCTGACACTGGCCGGCTCAAATCTACAGTAGCATGGAGAAGGAAGCGACAGACAGGCCAGTTCAGATTCTTCACCGGACGCGCGCGAGGATCACAACCCCGGCAGACATACCCCGGATTCCAGAGCGGACCCCCGGCAGTAAAAAACACACCGGGGAAATTACTAGTCGCAGGAGGAGGCGTGGGGACTCCCGATCAGAGAAATCAAGAACTGGATATTCGAAAACTTACTCGGAGGCGTCAGGACTCGGGAGTCGGAGAGCGAGAGGCGGCTGCCGCCGCGGCCTTCCTTCCTTGCGGCTAAGGCACGGATTGGAGAGGCCCCTCCCCTCTGGAACTGGAATCTCTCGATCTCTTCTCTCTCGGTCTCTCGGTCTCTCGGCGGCTCTGCCTGCCTTCTTAAATTCTCTTGGGGGCGAGGGCGTGCGTCCCATTGGCAGGAGCACCTGGAGGGTCGCCAACTCTGCGTCCCTCTCGGGTACGGTGTGGGACCCGGTAAGCGGCGCGGCCGAGGCTCTTTTATGTTCGGGTTCCGCCCGGTGAGCGAGCGACCCGGGCGCGTTCTCTGGCGTGGTGCGCCCGGCCCAGGCCCAGGTGTCGCGTGGGCATTGCACGACAGCCGACGGGTGTTGGCAGCTGCCGGCGTGCTGGAAGATGCTGCAGCATTGGTTAGTTTAAGCAGGTGCGTGTTGTTCGTGTCGAAAGGGCCAATGATTGTCGCCTCCGGGACAGCAGGAGCTCGTGCTCAACACACTAGGGGGCATCTCCAAGGGACACCCGTAAAACACCGGGTCATGTCTGGCTGGACATATTTGTTCACTTTTGTAATTCAATGGGACCTCTATCAATCCGCGAAGCTGTCAGGGCACAAAAATAGACATATACCGGAGGAATTTACGGGTCGGCGTTGGAGATGCCCTTGCTATAACAAAAAGGCCTCGCTGTTTTTAGAAGATTTTAAGGATACGAAACTGCTCTGTAGACGACACTTCATACACGACATCCAGCTGACACTGTATCCAACGGTGGACCTGTCCTGCTGCTGGGCATTGCATGGTGTGATCTTGTGCATCGTCTTCAAATCGTCTGGAATCGTCGTGTGTATAGCAGGGCTCTTAAGGGTATGTCCTCAAATGGCCAGCGACAATCCGGACAAAAGCGGTCCATATATATTTTGCCAGTCAACGAGGTATAACATCGGTTCCATGGATGGTCTGGACGTCCATTTTTTTCCCTTCGGTACGATCTGATCTTCTTGATTTTATTAAGCAAAGTATGATTACATCAAACAAACTCAACAAAACAAAATGATGGATATATGAGTATGTGATAAAAAAAAACTAAATGTTACGTCAAGGCCCTTCGAAGTCGCCATCTCTAGCTTCACCTTTTGCATCCCAACTTTTCCCCATGAGTGGGGTAATGTAAGTGTAGAAGGCCAAACTTGCATAGGCTGAACTAGCCTCAAAGGTTTTCAAGGCCCGTAAATGATGTGGAGCATCTGATGACATCACTGCAAGCTCCACTTACTGACCCGAGAACGTGCAAAGCAGATACAAGCCAAGGCGACTTTACTCATCAAAGACCACCATTTCCAAGAATTAAGGCTTGGAGCGCGAATGAACGGAGCCAACCACGGAAGCTGAGGACTATGAGCGAGAAGGCCAAACAAGTGTGGGACCTACACGATCAGACTATTTGGACCAAAAGGCCGGACCGTTCATTGCCAAACTGAGTGCCCCCAGATGAACCCGGACACTTTCGTCAAACTGTCTAGTTGAATCCAAGTCACCCGTACAAGCCTCGACACTCAAAAACCGTCCATTGTTGGCTCTGCCTCCTGGGGAAGCCCCATCATCCAACACTAGCAGAATGTGGCCACCAGCCGCCCTAAAGCAGAAGTCAACCAAGCACTAGGGCCGCATGAATGCTAGCCTCACGTCAGGGGAACGCCAGATGGGCCAGCTGTGACGCCCTCGATTCAATCGTACACTAATCATGCACGCAAATGTGTACGATCAAGATCAAGGACTCACGGGAAAATATCACAACACAACTCTACAAATAAAATAAGTCATACAAGCATCATAATACAAGCCAGGGGCCTCGAGGGCTCGAATACAAGTGCTCGATCATAGACGAGTCAGCGGAAGCAACAATATCTGAGTACAGACATAAGTTAAACAAGGTGCCATAAGATGGCTAGCACAAACTGGGATACAGATCGAAAGAGGAGCAGGCCTCCTGCCTGGGATCCTCCTAGGTCACTCCTGGTCGTCGTCAGCGGGCTGCACGTAGTAGTAGGCGCCTCCGG
>LR880972.1:907993456-908008778 GCA_904067115.1 Aegilops sharonensis | reverse complement strand
CAGAAAGGGTTGCAAGGCACGTATTGTATTATTTCCATCGAGGATAACAATATGGGGTATTTATCATATTGCATGAATTTATTCCTCTACATCATGTCATCTTGCTTAAGGCATTACTCTACTTTTAACTTAATACTCTAGATGCATGCTGGATAGCGGTCAATGAGTGGAGTAATAGTAGTAGATGCAGAATTGTTTCGATCTACTTGTCTCGGACGTGATGCCTATATACATGATCATACCTAGATAACCTCATAACTATGCTCAGTTCTGTCAATTGCTCAACAGTAATTTGTTCACCCACCGTAGAATACTTATGCTCTTGAGAGAAGCCACTAGTGAAACATATGGCCCCCGGGTCTATTCTCATCATATCAATCTCTATCACTTTATTTACTTGCTTTGTTTTTACTTTTTACTTTGCATCTTTATACCAAGAATACCAACAATATTATCTCTATCAGATCTCACTCTCGTAAGTGACCGTGAAGGGATTGACAACCCCTAATCGCGTTGGTTGCGAGTAGCTATCGTTTTGTGCAGGTACGAGGGACTTGCGCGTGGCCTCCTACTGGATTGATACCTTGGTTCTCGAAAACTGAGGGAAATACTTATGCTACTGTGCTGCATCATCTCTCCTCTTCGGGCAAAACCAACACAAGCTCAAGACGTAGCAAGAAGGATTTCTAGCGCCGTTGCCGGGGAGGTCTACGCAAAAGTCAACATACCAAGTACCCATCACAATCCCTATCTCTCGCATTACATTATTTGCCATTTGCCTCTCGTTTTCCTCTCCCCCACTTCACCCTTGCCGTTTTATTCGCCCTCTCTTTCCCAATCTCCTCCTCTCTTTCCGTTGCCTTTTCCTTGTCCGTCTGTTTGCTCGTGTGTTAGTTTGCTTGCTTGTCATCATGACCAGTCCCTTATCTACTCCTATGTCTCCCGAGTTTGAAGTTCTTCACTTCAAGCAAAGGCAAGGAGAAAACTTAAAAGATGCTTGGTATAGGATGATGGAATCTTATCGTAAATGCACCCTAGAGGTGAACTATAGAATCCTTTTTCGGAATTTTTATGTTGGGTTAAATATAACATATAGACAACTCCTGGATTGCATGGCCAAGGGAAATTTCATTGAAATTGATCCCAGTATTGCGCATGAAATTATAGAGGGAATAGTAGGAAAACCACCCCAAAAGGGAGGATCTCATCCTACCCAGGAAGAAACCCAAATGTTTGAGAAGATTTGCGAAGTAACAAAGATTTTACAAAAGTCTCTTGATCCTCTTAAAAATATTTGCGGAAATCTTAACCGTATGAATATGTTGAGTACTCTTTGTGATAAACGGTTGGATTATTTAGATCTAAAAATTTCCGAGTATGACGGGAAGAGGGAAGAACCCCCCGGATTCGAACATGACTCCGCTAAAAAACTGAAAATTAAAGATGGCAATACCTAGATCTATCCTTGCTTTTTTGCCTAGCTAGGGGCGTTAAACGATAGCGCTTGTTGGGAGGCAACCCAATTTTATTTTTAGTTTTTTTGTTTTTGCTTCTGTTTAGGAATAAATAATCCATCTAGCCTCTGTTTAGATGTGGTTTTATCTTTTAATTAGTGTTTGTGCCAAGTTAAACCTATTAGATCTTCTTGGGAGATAGTTATTTGATTTTGCTGTAATTTTCAGAATCTTTGCGCTCAGTGCCCGAATTGTTAAAAATCACCAGAACGTGATAAAATAGTGATTCCAATTGCTGCTGATCAATAAACAAATTTTCCAGGTCATCTAATTTTGGTAGAATTTTTTGTGTTCCATAAGTTCGCGTTAGTTACAGATTATTACAGACTGTTCTGTTTTTGACAGATTCTGTTTTGCATGTGCTGTTTGCTTATTTTGATGAATCTATGGCTAGTAAAATAGTTTATAATACATAGAGAAGTTGGAATACAGTAGGTTTAACACCAATATAAATAAATAATGAGTTAATTACAGTACCTTAAAGTAGTCTTTTGTTTTCTTTCTCTAACGGAGCTCACGAGATTTCTATTGAGTTTTGTGTTGTGAAGTTTTCAAGTTTTGGGTGAATTCTTTTGATGGATTATGGAACAAGGAGTGGCAAGAGCCTAAGCTTGGGTATGCCCATGGCACCCCCAAGATAATCCAAGGACACCAAAAAGTCAAAGCTTAGGGATGCCCCGGAAGGCATCCCCTCTTTCGTCCACTTCCATCGGTAATTTACTTGGAGCTATATTTTTATTCATCACATGATATGTGTTTTGCCTGGAGTGTCTTGTATTATTTTTTTCTTTGCTTGTTAGTTTACCACAATCATCCTTGCTGTACACACCTTTTGAGAGAGCCATGCATGATTTGGAATTTGTTAGAATACTCTATGTGCTTCACTTATATCTTTTGAGCTTGATAGTTTTGCTCATAGTGCTTCACTTATATCTTTTGAGCGTGATAATTTTTTCTCTAGTGCTTCACTTAGATCTTTTAGAGCACGGTGGTGGATTTGTCTTAAAGAAACTTGATCTCTCATGCTTCACTTGGATTATTTTGAGAGTCGTTAATAGCATGGTAATTTTCTTAATGTTAATATACTTGGTATTCAAGATATGTGAAACTTTCTTTTGAGTGAATTGAATACTAAGATAAATTTAATGCTTGATAATTGTTTTGAGACATGGAGGTAATAATATCAAAGTCGTGCTAGTTGATAATTGTGAATTTGAGAAATACTTGTGTTGAAGTTTGCAAGTCCCGTAGCATGCACGTATGCTTAAAGTTGTGTAACAAATTTGAAACATGAAGTGTACCTGGCTTGTGCATCCTTATGAGTGGCGGTCGGGGACGAGCGATGGTCTTTTCCTACCAATCTATCCCCCTAGGAGCATTGCACGTAGTACTTGATTTTTGATGGCTTCTAAATTTTTGCAATAAGTATATGAGTTCTTTTGACTAATGTTGAGTCCATGGGTTATACGCACTTTTACCTTTACGCATTTGCTAGCCTCTTCGGTACCGTGCATTGCCCTTTCTCACCTTGAGAGTTGGTGCAAACTTCGCCGGTGCATCCAATCCCCATGATATGATACGCTCTTTCACACATAAACCTCCTTATATCTTCCTCAAAACAGCCACCATACCTACCTATCATGGCATTTCCATAGCCATTCCGAGATATATTGCCATGCAACTTACATCATCATCATTATGACATACATTACTTTTGTCATATTGCCATTGCATGATCATTGAGTTGACATAGTATTTGTGGCAAAGCCACCATGCATTATTTTCCATACATGTCACTCTTGATTCATTGCACCATCCCGGTACACCGCCGGAGGCATTCATATAGAGTCATATTTTGTTCTAAGTTTCGAGTTGTAATTGTTGAGTTGTAAGAAAATAAAAGTGTGATGATCATCATTATTAGAGCATTGTACCAAGTGAGAAAAGGATGATGGAGACTATGATTCCCCCATAAGTCGGGATGAGACTCCGGACGAAATTAAAAAAAAGAGAGGAGCAAGGCCAAAAAAAGAAAGGCCCAAAAAAATGAGAGAAAAAGAGAGAAGGGACAATGCTACTATCCTTTTACCACACCTGTTCTTCAAAGTAGCACCTTGTTCTTCATGTAGTGAGTCTCATATATTGTGCTTCAAAGTAGCACTAAGATCTTCATGATAGAGAGTCTCTCATTTTGTCACTTTCATATACTAGTGGGAATTTTTCATTATAGAACTTGGCTTGTATATTCCAATGATGGGCTTCCTCAAAGTGCCCTAGCTCTTCGTGAGCAAGCAAGTTGGATGCACACCCACTTAGTTTCTTTTGTAGAGCTTTCATATACTTATAGCTCTAGTGCATCCATTGCATGGCAATCCCTACTCCTCATGTTGACATCAATTGATGGGCATCTCCATAGCCCGTTGATTATCCTCGTCGATATGAGACTTTCTCCTTTTTGTGTTCTCCACACAATCCCATCATCATATTCTATTCCACCCATAGTGATATACCCATGGCTCGCGCTCATGCATTGCGTAAAGGTTGAAAGAGTTTGAGATTATTTGAGTATGAAACAATTGCTTGGCTTGTCATCGGGGGTATAGAAGTTGGGAACATCTTTGTGTGACGAAAATGAAGCATAGCCTAACTATATGATTTTGTAGGGATGAACTTTCTTTTGCCATGTTATTTTGAGAAGACATGATTGCTTTGATTAGTATGCTTGAAGTATTATTATTTTTATGTCAATATGAACTTTTGTCCTAAATCTTTCGGATCTGAATATTCATATCACAAGTAAGAAGATTTATATTGAAATTATGCCAAAGTATCACTCTGCATCAAAAATTCTCTTTTTATCATTTACCTACTCGAGGACGAGCATGAATTAAGCTTGGGGATGCCTGATACGTCTCCAACGTATCTATAATTTTTGATTGCTCCATGCTACTTTATCTACTGTTTTGGACTATATTGGGCTTTATTTTCCACTTTTATATTACTTTTGGGACTAACCTATTAACCGGAGGCCTAGCCCAGAATTGCTGTTTTTTTGCCTATTTCAGTGTTTCGAAGAAACGGAATATCAAACGGAGTCCAAACGGAATGAAACCTCCGGGAACGTGATTCTCTCACCGAACATGATCCAGGAGACTTGGACCCTACTCCAAGAAGTGCCAGAGGCGGTCACGAGGGTGGAGGGCGCGCCCCCCTACCTCGTGGGCCCCCTGACGCTCCACCGACGTACTCCTTCCTCCTATATATACCTACATATCCCCAAACGATCAGAATAGGAGCCAAAAACCTAATTCCACCGTCGTACCTTCCTGAATCCACGAGATCCCATCTTGGGGCCTGTTCCGGAGCTCCACCGGAGGGGGCATCCACCACGGAGGGCTACTACATCAACACCATAGCCCCTCCGATGAAGTGTGAGTAGTTTACTTCGGACCTTCAGGTCCATAGCTAGTAGCTAGATGGTTTCTTCTCTCTTTTTGAATCTCAATACAATGTTCTCCCCCTCTCTCGTGGAGATCTATTCGATGTAATCTTCTTTTTGCGGTGTGTTTGTTGAGACCGATGAATTGTGGGTTTATGATCCAGCTTATCTATGAATAATATTTGAATCTTCTCTGAATTCTTTTATGTATTATTGAGTTATCTTTGCAAGTCACTTCGAATTATCCGTTTGGTTTGGCCAACTAGATTGGTAGTTCTTGCAATGGGAGAAGTGTTTAGCTTTGGGGTTCAATCTTGCGGTGTCCTTACCCAGTGACAGAAAGGGTTGCAAGGCACGTATTGTATTGTTGCCATCGAGGATAACAAGATGGGGTATTTATCATATTGCATGAATTTATTCCTCTACATCATGTCATCTTGCTTAAGGCGTTACTCTGTTTTTAACTTAATACTCTAGATGCATGCTGGATAGCGGTCGATGAGTGGAGTAATAGTAGTAGATGCAGAATCGTTTCGATCTACTTGTCTCGGACGTGATGCCTATATACATGATCATACCTAGATAACCTCATAACTATGCTCAATTCTGTCAATTGCTCAACAGTAATTTGTTCACCCACCTTAGAATACTTACGCTCTTGAGAGAAGCCACTAGTGAAACCTATGGCCCCCGGGTCTATTCTCATCATATCAATCTCTATCACTTTATTTATGTGCTTTGTTTTTACTTTGCTTTTACTTTTTTACTTTGCATCTTTATACCAAAAATACTAAAAATATTATCTCTGTCAGATCTCACTCTCGTAAGTGACCGTGAAGGGATTGACAACCCTTAATCGCATTGGTTGCGAGTAGCTATCGTTTTGTGCAGGTACGAGGGACTTGCGTGTGGCCTCCTACTGGATTGATACCTTGGTTCTCAAAAACTGAGGGAAATACTTACGCTACTGTGCTGCATCATCCTCTCCTCTTCGGGGAAAACCAACGCAAGCTCAAGACGTAGCATTGGGTTCGACACTCTTACTTATCGAAAGGACTATGATAGATCCCCTATACTTGTGGGTCATCAAGACTCTTTTCTGGCGCCGTTGCCGGGGATTGAAGCGCCTTTGGTGAGTGGAACTTGGTAAGGAAACATTTATATACTGTAGTGAAATTTACTGTCACTTGTTGCTATGAAAACTAATCGTTTGAGGGGCTTGTTTGGGGTATCTTCACCCCGACCATTAGAGCAAAGAGTTGCTCCTCAACCTACTGAACCTACTGAAAATGTTTACTTTGAAGTTCCTTCGGGTATGGTAGAGAAACTGCTAGCTAATCCCTTTGCAGGAGATGGAACATTGCATCCCGATTTACACCTTATCTATGTGGATGAAGTTTGTGGATTATTTAAGCTTGCAGGTATGCCCGATGATGTTATCAAGAAGAAGGTCTTCCCTTTATCTTTGAAGGGAGATGCATTGAAATGGTATAGGCTATGTGATGATATGGGATCCTGGGACTATAAACGATTGAAATTGAAATTTCACCAGAAGTTTTATCCTATGCATCTTGTTCATCGTGATCGTAATTATATATATATTTTTTGGCCTCGCGAAGGAGAAAGCATCGCTCAAGCTTGGGGGAGGCTTAAGTCAATGTTATATTCATGCCCCAATCATGAGCTCTCGAGAGAAATGATTGTTCAAAACTTCTATGCTCGGCTTTCTCTCAATAATCGCACCATGCTCGATACTTCTTGTGCCGGTTCTTATATGATGAAGACTATTGAATTCAAGTGGGACTTATTGGAAAGAATTAAACGCAACTCTGAAGATTGGGATTCTGACGATGGTAAGGAGTCAGGTACGACACCTAAGTTTGATTGTGTTAAATATTTTATGGATATCGATGCTTTTCGTGGATTTAGCACTAAATATGGACCTGACTCTGAGATAGTAGCTTCTTTCTGTGAATCATTTGCTACTCACGTTGATCTCCCTAAGGAGAAGTGGTTTAAATATAATCCTCCCACTGAAGTAAAAGTAGTTGCACCTGTTACAGTTGAAGAAAAGGTTATCACTTATGATGATCCTATTGTTCCTACTACTTATGTTAAGAAACCACCTTCTCCTGTTAGGATAAAGGATCATGCTAAAGCTTCAACTGTGGTTCGTAAGAGTAATACTAGAACATATACACCTCCTGAGCAAATTAAAGTTGAACCTAGTATTGCTATGGTTAAAGATCTCTTGGCCGATAATATTGATGGGCATGTTATTTATTTCTATGATGAAGCTGCTAGAATTGCTAGACCCGTTGCTAAGAAACATAGACCTGTTGTAGGAATGCCTATTATTTCTGTTAAAATAGGAGATCATTGTTATCATGGCTTATGTGATATGGGTGCTAGTGCTAGTGCAATACCTCATTCCTTATATAAAGAAATTATGCATGACATTTCACCTACCGAGATAGAAGATATAGCTGTTACAATTAAGCTTGCCAATAGAGATACTATTTCACCAATTGGGATTGTTAGAGATGTTGAAGTCTTGTGTGGGAAAGTTAAATATCCTGTTGATTTTCTTGTTCTTGGTTCCCCACAAGATGACTTTTGTCCCATTATATTTGGTAGACCCTTCTTGAACACTGTTAATGCTAAGATTGATTGCGAAAAGGATGTTGTTACGATTGGCTTAGGAGATATGTCTCATGAGTTTAATTTTGCTAAATTTCATAGACAACCCCATGATAAAGAATTGCCTAGTAAGGATGAAATTATTGGTCTTGCTTCTATTGCCGTGCCTCCTACTGATCTGCTAGAACAATATTTGCTAGACCATGAGAACGATATGTTTATGAATGAAAGAAGGGAAATAGATGAAGTATTCTTTAAACAGGGACCTATTTTGAAACACAACTTGCCTGTTGAAATCCTAGGGGATCCTCCTCCACCTAAGGGTGATCCCATGTTTGAGCTTAAACCATTACCTGATACTCTTAAATATGCTTATCTTGATGAAAAGAAGATATATCATGTTATTATTAGTGCTAACCTTTCAGAGCAGGAAGAGGAAAGGTGATTGAAATCTCTGAAGAAGCACCGTGCTGCTATTGGATATACTCTTGAGGATCTTAAGGGCATTAGTCCCACTTTATGCCAACACAAAATAAATTTGGAAGAAGACGCCAAACCATTTATTGATCACCAACGACGGTTAAATCCTAAGATGAAAGAAGTGGTAAGAAAACAAATACTAAAGCTCCTTGAGGCAGGTATAATTTATCCCGTTGCAGACAGTCAGTGGGTAAGTCCTGTCCATTGTGTCCCTAAGAAGGGAGGTATTAATGTCGTTCCTAATGATAAAGATGAATTGATCCCTCAAAGAATTATTACAGGTTATAGGATGGTAATTGATTTTCATAAATTAAATAAGGCTACTAAAAAAGATCATTACCCTTTACCTTTTATTGATCAAATGCTAGAAATACTATCCAAACATACACATTTCTGCTTTCTAGATGGTTATTCTGGTTTGTCTCAAATACCTGTGTCAGCGGATGATCAAGCAAAGACTACTTTTACCTGCCCTTTCGGCACTTTTGCCTATAGACGTATGCCTTTTGGTTTATGTAATGCACCTGCTACATTTCAAAGATGCATGATGGCTATATTCTCTGACTTTTGTGAAAAGATTTGTGAGGTATTCACGGATGATTTCTCCGTTTATGGATCCTCCTTTGATGATTGCTTGAGCAACCTTGAACGAGTTTTGCAGAGATGCGAAGATACTAGTCTTGTTTTGAATTGGGAGAAGTGCCACTTTATGGTTAATGAAGGCATTGTCTTGGGGCATAAAATTTCTGAGAGAGGTATTGAAGTTGATAAAGCTAAGGTTGATGCAATTGAAAAGATGTCATGTCCCAAGGACATTAAAGGTATACGAAGTTTCCTTGGTCATGCCGGTTTTTATAGGAGGTTCATTAAGGACTTTTCTAAAATCTCTAGGCCTCTGACTAATTTATTGCAAAAAGATATTCATTTTTGTCTTCGATGATGATTGTGTATAAGCATTTGAAATACTTAAGAAATCCTTAATTTCTGCACCTATTGTTCAACCACCTGATTGGAACTTACCCTTTGAAATTGTGTGTGATGCTAGCGATTATGCTGTAGGTGCTGTTCTAGGACAAGGAGTCGATAAGAAATTAAATGTTATTCAATATGCTAGTAAAACTCTAGACATTGCACAGAGAAATTAGGCTACTACTGAAAAAGAATTCTTAGCAGTTGTATTTGCTTGTGATAAGTTCAGACCTTATGTTGTTGATTCTAAAGTAACTATTCACACTGATCATGCTGCTATTAAATATCTTATGGAAAAGAAAGATGCTAAACCTAGACTTATTATGGGTTCTCTTGCTACAAGAATTTGATTTGCATATTATTGATAGAAAGGGAGCGGAGAACCCCGTTGCAGACAACTTGTCTAGGTTAGAGAATGTTCTTGATGACCCACTACCTATTGATGATAGCTTTCCTGATGAACAATTAGCGGTCATAAATGCTTCTCGTACTGCTCCATGGTATGCTGATTATGCTAATTACATTGTTGCTAAATTTATACCACCTAGTTTCACATACCAGCAAAAGAAAAAGTTCTTCTATGATTTAAGACATTATTTCTGGGATGACCCACACCTTTATAAAGAAGGAGTAGACGGTGTTATTAGACTTTGTGTACCTGAGCATGAACAGGAACAGATCCTATGCAAGTGTCACTCCGAGGCATATGGAGGACACCACACTGGAGATAGAACTGCACATAAGGTATTGCAATCTGATTTTTATTGGCCTACTCTCTTCAAAGATGCCCGTAAGTTTGTCTTGTCTTGTGATGAATGTCAAGGAATTGGTAATATTAGTAGACATCAAGAAATGCCTATGAATTATTCTCTTGTTATTGAACCATTTGACGTCTGGGGCTTTGATTATATGGGACCTTTTCCTGCCTCTAATGGATATACACATATTTTAGTTGCTGTTGATTATGTTACTAAGTGGGTAGAACCTATTCCAACTAGTAGTGTTGATCATAACACCTCTATTAAGATGCTTAAAGAAGTTATTTTTCCGAGGTTTGGAGTCCCTAGATACTTAATGACTGATGGTGGTTCACATTTTATTCATGGTGCTTTTCGTAAAATGCTTGCTCAGTATGGCGTTAATCATAGAATTGCATCTCCATATCACCCATAGTCTAGTGGTCAAGTAGAATTGAGTAACAAAGTGCTTAAATTAATTTTGCAAAAGACTGTTAATAGATCTAGAAAGAATTGGTCCAAGAAACTTGATGATGCATTATGGGCTTATAGAACTGCATATAAGAATCCTATGGGTATGTCTCCATATAAAATGGTTTATGGAAAAGCATGTCACTTACCTCTCGAACTAGAACATAAGGCATATTGGGCCATTAAAGAGCTCAATTATGATTTCAAACTTGCCGATGAGAAGAGGTTATTTAATATTAGCTCACTGAATGAATGGAGAACTCAAGCATATGAGAATGCCAAGTTGTTTAAAGAAAAAGTTAAAAGATGGCATGACAAAATGATACAAAAGTGTGGGTTTAACGTAGGTCACTATGTGTTGCTATTCAACTCTCGTTTAAGATTTTTTGCAGGAAAACTTCTCTCTAAATGGGAAGGCCCTTACATTATCGAGGAGGTCTATCGTTTCGGTGCCATAAAAATCAACAACTTCGAAGGCACAAATCCGAAGGTGGTGAACGGTCAAAGAATCAAACATTATATCTCAGGTAACCCAATAATGTTGAAACTAATATTATTGAAACCATGATCCCGGATGAATACATAAGAGACACTTTCCAGAACGTTTCAGACTCCGAAAAGGAATAGGTATGTGGTACGGTAAGTAAACCGACTCCAAAACAATTCTAATAGCAATTTTTCTCCGTTTTTAGAATATTTAAGAAAATAGGAAAATAAGAAGTAGTCCGGGAAGGACACGAGGCTTCCACGAGGGTGGAGGGCGCGCCCCCTGCCTCGTGGGCACCTCGTGTGCTCTCCGGACTCCGTTTTCTTGCACGATACTTCTTTTGGTCAGTAAAACTTCATTATATAATCTCCCGAAGGTTTTGACCACTGTATCACGCAAAAATCCTTTGTTTTTGTTTTAAGCTGTTTCTGCCGCAGATCAGAGCAATATGTCGTCCCAGGATTCGGAGGGAGAGAGTTATGTGGCTGATTACCTTGCGGACCCTAAGGTATATGGAGACGTGGAGCACTCCGGCTGGACCACTGAGGAAGAAGAAGACTACGAGCCTAAAGGAGAGGAGGAGACGAGCTCAGATGCAGATGAAGCCCCATTACCTCAACCTGGGGACATGCATGTGGAGTTTAAAAAGTCAAGCCTCCCTGACAGAGAAAAGAAACCAAAGATCAAGTTTATTCCTTTTCGTCTCTTGCAGGAAAACAAACAGGAACTATGCAAAAGGATATTAAGCCTTGAGCAGGAGATCGATGATCTAAGGGAGCAAAATTCCATCCTCAAGCACAAATTGAGGAGGAAGCCTACATCACCAACAACTCCATCATCACCACCTCCGAGGACATAACCACATGGGTATGGGCACTCCAAGGTTGTCAGAATCGCGATTCCGTTATACGATTCTATGACTTTATGATCCAATCTAAGCTCTCTGATTCTATGATTTTACTTCATGGAATCTACGTTTCTACGATCTTGATAGTGAAGATTCTACGATTTGCGATCCTACAATCAGAGTTCCGATCCGATTCAAAATCGCGATTCTGACAACCTTGGGGCACTCCCCTTGGCAGCTGCCAAGCTTGGGGGAGTTGCCCTGGTATCGTATCACCATCACACTCCTATCTTTACCGTTTTTCTTAGTTTGATCCTTTTGGTAATATCTTGATCTAGTAGAATAAAGTTTTGGTATGAATTAGTTTTGAGTTTTGCTTTGTGATCCCTCTATGTAATCGAGTCCGTGAGCTATATATAATAAAGATTAGTGTTGAGTCAAAGGCTTGCTATATTTCTATGATCTTAAGTGCATAAAAGAGTAAAAAGAAATAAAAGAGATCATATTGATCTTATGGATAGTAATGACTTCACATATAAAGAGTATGATGATTAAAAGTTGTTGAGAGTTGGCAAACATAGTTTTGGTCATCGTTGCAATTAATAGGAAGTAATAAAGAAAGAGAGGTTCTCACATATAAATATACTATCTTGGACATCTTTTATGACTGTGGGCACTCATTAAAGCATGACATGCTAGTGAGTTGATGTTGGACAAGGAAGACAACGTAATGGGTTATGTTTTCTCACATATCAGTTAAAGTATATTGTCATGGATCATTCAAACATGTTGAGTTTGCCTTTCCCCCTCATGCTAGCCAAATTCCTTGCACCAAGTAGAGATACTACTTGTGCTTCCAAATATCCTTAAACCCAGTTTTGCGATGAGAGTCCACCATACCTACCTATGGATTGAGTAAGATCTTTCAAGTAAGTTGTCATGTTGCATGCAATAAAAATTGCTCTCTAAATATGTATGACTTATTAGTGCGGAGAAAATAAGATTTATACGATCTTGTGATATGGAAGTAATAAAAGCGATGGACTGCATAATAAAGGTTCATATCACAAGTGGCAATATAAAGTGACGTTCTTTTGCATTAAGATTTCGTGCATTCAACCAAAAAGCACATGACAACCTCTGCTTCCCTCTGCGAAGGGCCTATCTTTTACTTTATGTCTTTTACATTATGCAAGATTCAAGGTGATCTTCACCTTTCCCTTTTACATTTTATCCTTTGGCAAGCACCTCGTGTTGGAAAGATCCTGATATATATATCCAATTGGATGTAAGTTAGCATGAACTATTATTGTTGACATTACCCTTGAGGTAAACGGTTGGGAGGCAACACTATAAGACCCTATCTTTCTCTGTGTCCGATTAAAACTCCATAACCATAAGTATTGCGTGAGTGTTAGCAATTGTGGAAGACTAAATGATAGTTGAGTATGTGGACTTGCTGAAAAGCTCTATTATTGACTCTTTACTATGTTATGATAAATTGCAATTGCTTCAATGACTGAGATTATCGTTTGTTAGTTCTCAATGAAGTTTCTGAATCATACTTGACATTATGAATAGATTGTTACTTGAGCATAAGAAATCATATGACAAAATATATACATGTTGCTGTTATAAGAATGATCATGATGCCCGCATGTCCGTATTTTATTTTTATCGACACCTCTATCTCTAAACATGTGGACATATTTTTTGATATCGGCTTCCGCTTGAGGACAAGCGAGGTCTAAGCTTGGGGGAGTTGATACGTCCATTTTGCATCATGCTTTTATATTGATATTTATTGCATTATGGGCTGTTATTACATGCTATGTCACAATACTTATGGCTATTCTCTCTTATTTTACAAGGTTTACATGAAGAGGGAGAATGCCGGCAGCTGGAATTTTGGGTTGGAAAAGGAGCAAATATTATAGACCTATTCTGCACAACTCCAAAAGTCCTGAAACTCCACGAAAGTCATTTTTGGAATTAATAATAAATATTGAGTGGAAGAAGTACCAAAGGGGGCCCACACCCTGGCCAGGAGGGTGGGGGGCGCGCCCTACCCCCCTAGGCGCGCCCCCTGCCTCGTGGGCCCCTGGAAGCCCTCCGGTGGCCATCTTCTGCTATATGAAGTCTTTTACCCTGGAAAAAATCATAAGCAAGCTTACGGGACGAAACTCCGCCGCCACGAGGCAGAACCAATCTAGGGCTCCGGCGGAGCTGTTCTGCCGGGGAAAATTCCCTCCAGGAGGGGGAAATCATCACCATTGTCATCACCAACGATCCTCTCATCGGGAGGGGGTCAATCTCCATCAACATATTCACCAGCACCATCTCCTCTCAAACCCTAGTTCATCTCTTGTATCAAATCTTTGTACCAAAACCTCAGATCGGTACTTGTGGGTTGCTAGTAGTGTTGATTACTCCTTGTAGTTGATGCTAGTTGGTTTATTTGGTGGAAGATCATATGTTTAGATCCTTAATGCATATTAATACGCCTCTGATTATGAACATGAATATGCTTTGTGAGTATTTATGTTTGTTCCTGAGGACATGGGTGAAGTCTTGCTATTAGTAGTCATGTGAATTTGGTATTCGTTTGATATTTTGATGAGATTTATGTTGTCTCTCCTCTAGTGGTGTTATGTGAACGTCGACTACATGACGCTTCACCATTATTTGGGCCTAGAGGAAGGCATTGGGAAGTAATATGTAGATGATGGGTTGCTAGAGTGACAGAAGCTTAAACCCTAGTTTATAAGTTGCTTCGTAAGGGGCTGATTTGGATCCATATGTTTCATGCTATGGTTAGGTTTACCTTAATACTTCTTTTGTAGTTGCGGATACTTGCAATAGGGGTTAATCATAAATGGGATGCTTGTCCAAGAAAGGGCAGTACCCAAGCACCGGTCCACCCACATATCAAATTTTCAAAGTAACGAACGTGAATCATATGAGCGTGATGAAACTAGCTTGATGATAATTCCCATGTGTCCTCGGGAGCGCTTTTCTCATTATAAGAACTTGTCCAGGCTTGTCCTTTGCTACAAAAAGGATTGGGCCACCTTGCTGCATCTTATTTACTTTCATTGCTTGTTACCTGTTACAAAATATCTTATCGCAAAACTATCAGTTACCTACAATTTCAGTGCTTGCAGAGAATACCTTACTGAAAACCGCTTGTCATTTCCTTCTGCTCCTCGTTGGGTTCGACACTCTTACTTATCGAAAGGACTACGATAGATCCCCTATACTTTTGGGTCATCAGCGATCCATTTATGGACTGGTGCAAGCCTCTCGGAGTTGGAATAAACGTTTTGATAGTGTGATCAAAGCATTATGGTTTTACACAGACTTTTGGAGAAGCCTGTATTTACAAGAAAGTGAGTGGGAGCTCTGTAGCATTTCTAATATTATATGTGGATGACATATTGTTGATAGGAAATGATATAGAAATTCTGGATGGCATAAAGGGATACTTGAATAAGAGATTTTCAATGAAAGACCTCAGTGAAGCTCCTTACATATTGGGCATCAAGATCTATAGAGATAGATCAAAACGCTTGATAAGATTTTTCAATGAGTAAATAACTTGATAAGTTTTTGAAAGAGTTCAAAATAGATCAGTCAAAGAAGGAGTTCTTGTCTGTATTACAAGGTGTAAAGTTGAGTAAGACTCAACGCCCGACCACGACAGAAAATAGAATGAGAATGAAAGTCATTCCCTATGCC
>LR880972.1:907944002-907961888 GCA_904067115.1 Aegilops sharonensis | reverse complement strand
GCTCATCCATTTCCGCGCACTCGAGCTCCAGCGCCCAAGTCCGCACATCCCACCTCAACCTTTCTCCAATCATGTCAGGAGCGGGAGGCAGGTGGATGGCCTCCTCCGTCACGGAGGGGCACATCACAAGACTGCGGGAGGCCGGATACTTGTCCGGCGATATCGCGCACAGGCTGCCCGACGAGGGGCAGCTCATTCCAACCCCCAGGCCCCATGAGAGGGTGGTGTTTCTCCCCCACTTCCTCCGCGGACTAGGTTTTCCACTTCACCCATTTGTCCGGGGGCTCATGTTCTACTACGGCCTGGAATTCCACAACCTGGCCCCGAATTTCATCCTCAACATCTCGGCGTTTATCGTCGTGTGCGAGGCCTTCCTCTGCATCCAGCCCCACTTCGGCTTATGGCTGAAGATCTTCAACGTCCGGCCGAAGGTAGTGGGCGGCCGTCAAGCGGAGTGCGGAGGCTCCATGGTTGGCAAGATAGCCAAAGTCCTATGGCTCGAGGGCTCCTTTGTGGAGACAATAAAGGGGTGGCAATCGGGGTGGTTCTACATCACCGAGCCCCGCGACCCCGAATGGGTGGCGGCCCCCGAATTCAGATCTGGCTTCCCCACACAGCTCTCGTCATGGAAAGAGACGGGCCTGACTTGGGGGAATTCGGACGAGACATCCGGACTCCAAACATGCGTCCGAAACCTGGTGGGCAAGAATCTCAGGCTTGTCAACGTAATCCAGGTGATGCTCATCCGCCGGATCCTCCCATGCCAACAACGGGCCTTCAATTTATGGGAGTTCGATCCGGCACAACACTCGACTCTAAACAGGCTCTTCGACACTACGTACGAAGATGCCTGGAAGGGGCTGTTCAAGGGCGCCGAGGCTCCCTCATCCGCTACTGAAGATCGCGGATACAGCTCGCTACGTCCAGCCAGCGAGGTAAGTTATTTTGCCCCTTTTACGGGACTCTTTTTTCATAGATTGACTCTATGTGGGATCTAAAACTCCCTAGTCTTTGACAGGACTGGCTGAAGACGTCCGGACAGATTAACTGTCCGGCTCCTCTGCCGGAAAACCCAGCGGACGCCCAATTGACAGGGCTGCTGGCTCCGGCACCCCATGTGGTGCCGGAGAAGAAGGCCAAGAAGGAGGCCACGGGAACTCGAAGGAGCTCCCGACGCCAGGTGCTGTCAGATTCTGAAGCAGAATCTTCTCCTGAGGACGAGGAGGAGGAAAAAGAAGCTTCTCCCCCAGCGGGGGAGGAGAGGAAAAGGAAGGCCGCCCCAACTAGGGAGACCGGAGGGTCCAAGAAGGGAAGAACCCTTCCTCCGGAGTTCTCCACCAACACCGACAGCGATGAGGAGGATTGGCCGACAAGGGCCAAGCCCCTGGCGAGATCGTAAGTGTCCGTATACCCCTGACTCTTTTATTATCGCATAGTGTTCTCTAATGTCGAACAATCGTGCAGCCCACCCAAGAGCGAGCTAGCCGCTTCGACGAGCGGGTCCCTGGGTTCGTCGGAAATGGAGAGTACTTCGCTTCCGACCGCCTCCTCGCCTCACGCTGCGGACGACGCCGAGGTGGCGCCCCAAGGGGGGCTTGGTCAAGAGGAGGTCGCACAGGAGGCGCCGCAAGGCGACCTCCCGGACTCCAGGCGCGCGGGTGGCAAGACCCCCAGGGGCTCTAAGCCCAACCCTTGTCCGGACCCCATGGCGGAACCTTCAGTGGTTCCGGAGTCCGGCAAGCGGTCCCTTCGTAAGAAGGGTAAGACGCCGGTGTCCTCCGTCCAACCGGAGGCACCGGACAGCTTACTGGAGGCGCTTAACAGCGCCTCCATCGAGGAGGAGCACCGCACTGTTATGAGTGCGGTGATCCGGACAGTTCAGTCCGTCAAGAGCGGGCTGACCGAAGCCTGTACCAGCCTTCTAACAGGCTTTGAGGTAAGTTTAGAAGTTGTAAAAATATTACCGCATAGACTGTAGCCCCTTATGTTTAGTTCGGTGTTCGGAAAGAAAAGCTGGACTAAGGATCTAAAAAGATATACGCAGGAGTCTAACATAAGGATGTCAATATGGGAATGCAGGCTACGCTGCTGACCTCTGCCGCACTGACTGTGGAGGTCAATGCACTGAAGCAGAACCTCGAGCGGTCCGAGAACGGGCTCGGAAAAACCAAGAAGCAACTCGAGGACAAGGAAGGTAATTAATACCTTATTAAGAAAAATACCTTATAGAAAAGGTTTTGGTTGCCAAAAAATAACAGGGATAACATGGGTACTGCAGGGGCCACGAACGAAGTGGCGACCCTGAAGGAAGCAGTGTCCGTGGCTGAAAACAAAGCGGCTGCGGAACGCACCGAGCGAGAGAAGCGAGAGGCGCAGCTGGACAAGGTATGGCAAGAGCTCCAAGCTCTCGTGGAAAAACACGAGAGTTTGGAGCATGACTCGAAGACCCGAGAGTCCGAGCTCGCTTCGGCTCTTGAAAGTGCCAAAGCTGCTAAGGCCGAGGCCCAAAAAGCCCTCCAAGAAATTGAATCGCTAAAGAAGATAGCGCCGGGTAAGGCATTCTTTATGCAAAGCAAGAATGTAGAAGTCAATTATCTATTACTTACCCGGATTCGGAGCTCTCCAGGAGCATTCGCAGATTTGCCCCGTAGTGCGTCCGATGCTGCCGCATTCTACCGCGCCCAGGAGGGGAGCTCAACGAAAAAAGTGTTCTGGTCTCAGTATGCTGAGGCCGGACATCCGGTGCCCCAGAGCGACCAGCTGAAGTAGCTGGTCGAGCTCCACAAGGTCGCCGAACAGGCCATGAAGGGCCTTATAGCTCGGCTGTGGCCATTGGAGGCCATGCCTGGGAGCTACTTCGGCTTGGTGCAGCGGCTGGTGGACGCCTGTCCACAAATTGAAGTCATCAAGCGCTCCGTCTGCATCGAAGGTGTCCGTCGGGCCCTTGCCCGTGCTAAAGTGCACTGGGGAAAACTGGATGCAGAGAAGCTTGTGACGGACGGGCCACCAAAGGGCAAGGAGCATCGCACGCCCTAAATATACTATGAGGGCCTTCTGAAGTGTGCTCGCCGAATAGCGGATGAGTGCTCCAAAGATGTAATTTTTGAGTAGACTCGCATTTGTTATCCTGTATGATGAAAACTTGTTCATATGCGCTAAGCAGTGCTTGCTAATTTAAAATATTACCTTCTGTGCGGCCGTTTATCAAATTTGAGAGATGGCAAGTCGTTGGCTTCAGCCCCCATGCCACGAGTGCTGGGGTGTTCGGGATAAACTTGAGCACCCTTGTTCCCATTCTTGGGTCCATCTAGGGAGGCGCTCAACGCAACGAACAAGGCAACCAGACTTATAATGCTTGAACACTCTCACTTAGCCATAGAATTCTATAATTTTAAATTTCGGCGAAGCCCCTAGTATTCGGAAGACCGAGTTCGGGGCGCTATCCACGCCTTGGCCGGACAACTCCGGTTCCTCGCTCTAAGCGGCATAGGTCTTTAGGGACCCGAAAAAACCTCTCGAACAGCGACCGGCTCTCGCCCTATCATGACGGTCAGTTTTAGCTTTCTCCACTGAGGTGCTCGACCCAGCTCAACTGGGGCACAATCGCAATGGTTCTCCCGGTGCTACCTTAGCCGATATAGCGGAACGTAAGGTATCAAAACACGGGAGCCGGGCAAACCCAACTATTGACCCAAGACATGATTCGGAGCCGATTCATATAATCCTGTAAGTTCGGGGTGCCGCACTTGTGAAAGTGTTCGAACTTATCACACCATAATTTTGGGGTACTTAAGCCCCTGGTGTATTGGCCGTACCAAAGTGTACGGGTGCAACATGTCATGAAATGAACATATATAAAAAAAGGAGTGCAATAATAGACAAAAGCTATGTATTGTTTATTCAAAAAGTTACTGCAATGAAAGAAGAACGATACGAATAGTGCGATAAGCAAGGGATGGGACTATCTAACATGTCCCCCTCCAGGGGTAAGCTGCGGGATGGTATGTAAAACAGGTATAATGCTCGTAATAGAGACCACCTGAACACTTGACGGAGCTTTATTGCTTCCCTGGCTGTTGCATTGTGAGTTCGGCGATTCTAGTGCTAGACAGGACTTCTGAAAAACGGAGTCCTGAAAAGAAAGAAAAGAAAAAAGGAAAAATAATGACACAATCGGGAGCCCCTGGTGCGGTTGAGCCGCATTCTTGGCGTGCCGTGGTCGTGCCCCTCCCCATATGCCCATGGTATCTCCAGAGCGTAGTTATGTACGCGTAATACTGGCTTCGCAATTTCGCGAGGGCTGGGGTTGGCGCCGGATTGCTACTCGTGCTTGAATCATGCCAGGTGGTCTTGTTGTAGGTTACTCCGGGCGCGCTTGGCGGTGTCCGGACGCTTAGTGGCCGGACTCGAGAATTGCCATGAGAGGCTGCTTTGTACCTCCGCCGCGAGGGCTGCCGTGTGCTCCTCCGTTTGAAGAGAGCGTTCAGTGTTTCCATTGACCGTGATTACTACTCGAGGTCCTGGCATCTTGAGCTTGAGGTATGCGTAGTGCGGCACCGCATTGAACTTTGCAAATGCGGTTCGTCCGACCAGTGCATGATAGCCGTTGCGGAACGGGACTATGTCGAAGATTAACTCTTCGCTTCGGAAGTTATCCGGTGATCCGAAGACCACTTCGAGTGTGACTGAGCCTGTACAATTGGCCTCTACACCCGGTATGACGCCTTTAAAGGTCGTCTTTGTAGGTTTAATCCTTGAGGGGTCAATGCCCATCTTGCGCACTGTATCCTGATAAAGCAGGTTCAGGCTGCTGCCGCCGTCCATCAGGACTCTGGTGAGGTGAAATCCATCAATAATTGGGTCAAGAACCAATGCGGCGAAACCGCCGTGACGGATGCTAGTGGGGTGGTCCCTTCGATCGAAGGTGATCGGGCAGGAAGACCATGGGTTGAACTTTGGGGCGACTGGCTCCATCGCATATACGTCCCGTAGTGCACGCTTCCGCTCCCTTTTGGGTATATGGGTTGCGTATATCATGTTCACCGTCCGCACTTGTGTGGGAAAACCCTTCTGTCCTCTATTGTTCGGCGGCCGGGGCTCTTCCTCGTCATCGCTATGACGCCCCTTGTCATTGAGTTCGGCACCTAACTTTCCTGCTTGCTTGAACACCCAACAATCCCTGTTGGTGTGATTGGCTGGTTTTTCGGGGGTGCCATGTATCTGGCACAAGCGATCGAGTATGCGGTCCAAGTTGGACGGGCCCTGGGCAGTTCTTTTGAATGGCTTCTTCCGCTGACCGGGTTTAGAGCCTCTGAATCCGGCATTGACGGCCGTATCTTCAGTGTTATCGCCGTTGATGCGGCGCTTGTTCTTGTTGCGACGCGACCTGCCATTGCTGTCCTTGGTATCCGAACTATCAGGGTGTTTGGCCAAGTTGTTGCTTCGAGCTAGCCAGCTGTCCTCTCCCGCTCAAAAGCGAGTCATGAGGGTTGTGAGGGCTGCCATAGATTTCGGCTTTTCCTGTCCTAGGTGCCGGGCAAGCCACTCGTCGCGGATGTTATGTTTGAAGGCTGCAAGGGCCTCTGCATCCGGACAGTCAACGATTTGATTTTTCTTTGTGAGGAACCGTGTCCAGAATTGTCTGGCCGATTCTTCTGGCTGCTGAATTATGTGGCTAAGGTCATCGGCGTCTGGTGGTCGCACATATGTGCCCTGGAAGTTATCAAGGAATGCGGCTTCCAGGTCCTCCCAACAACCAATTGATTATGCTGGCAAGCTGTTGAGCCAATGCCGAGCTGGTCCTTTAAGCTTCAGGGGGAGGTATTTGATGGCGTGTAGATCATCACCGCGGGCCATGTGGATATGGAGGAGATAGTCCTCGATCCAGACCGCAGGGTCGGTGGTACCATCGTATGATTCGATGTTTACGGGTTTAAAGCCCTCGGGGATTTGATGATCCATTACTTCATCTGTGAAGCATAGTGGGTGTGCGGCGCCTCTATATTGGGCTATATCACGACACAGCTCCAATGAGCTTTGCCTATTGTGTTCGGCCCTGCCGGAGTTTCTGTATCCGGCGTGACAGTTATCATCACGTGTCGTGGGGCGCCCATACGATCCGTAGATCGATCTTGTATGTTTTGCCTTATCCTCCAATATATCTCGCAAGTCCGGCGCGTTTTCCCGTGCCCTGGTACTTTTTGAACGGCGCCGGGGTACGGCTTGAACGGAGGGTCTAGAGGCCTCCCTATCGCGGCCACGGGGTGGCCGGTCTGCCATGTCGTACGCTGGTGACTTGGGTGCTTCCTCTGATTGAGGCAATGACCTGCGTTTGGGGTAGCTTTTGGAGGGGCGTTCGAGTTCATACTCTTCGGCTGCGAGGACTTCAGTCCATCTGTCAGCTAGCAGAACTTGGTCAGCTCTAAGCTGTTGCTACTTTTTCTATGAGGCTGTTTGCCGTGGCTATAAGCCTGCGTTGGAAACGCTCCTGTTCGGCGGGATCCTCAGGTACGACAAACTCGTCGTCGTCGAGGCTTGCCTCATCTTCGGAGGGAGGCGCATAATTATCGTCCTCAACCTCTCTTTCTGCCGCACTGTCGTGCGGGCTTGCTTCTCCCTCCTCCTACGCTTAGTCCTGCTGGAGGGGGTTCTCTTCAGCACTGTCCGGGGTGTTATTATCTCCCGTGCCGGAATCACCGTTTTTGCTGTGGCGGGATTTAGAGCGGCGCCGCTGACGCCGGCGCTTTGGTTGTTTTTTGGAGGGGTCATCCTCCGCTGTTCCATCGCCCTTCCCATCTTTCGGGATGTCCACCATGTATATGTCATATGACGAGGTGGCCTTCCAGTGCCCTGTAGGCGCTGGGTCTTGGTCGTCTCCGGCATCGTCGTCCATACTGTCGATGTCTTCGGAGTCAAAGTCAAGCATGTCGGTTAGATCATCGACAGTGGCTACAAAGTGGGTGGTGGGTGGGCGTTGAATTTAGTCGTCCGTATCCCAACCTTCCTGTCCGCAGTCCGGCCAGGGCTCTCCGGATAAAGAGAGAGACTTTAGTGAATTCAGAATATCGCCAAAGGGCGAGTGCTGAAAGATGTCCGCGGCAGTGAACTCCATGATGGGCGCCCAATCGGATTCAATTGGTAGGGGCGCGGAGGGTTCGGAGTCCGGAGAGGAGTCCGGCACCCTGGAGTCAAGGTCTTCTCAAAGGACAGGGATAGAGTTCGGCTCAATTGCCGTAGAGATTGTAGCCCCCGAGGCGGTGACCAACCACTCGTCCTCGATCGGGGAATCCGGCTCCGGATCAAGGGCCGGAGCGGGTGCTGGTGCGGCCTCCAGGACACTGTTCGGCTGCAGAGCTAGATCATGCCCATCGAAATAGTGCGGCGCGCTTGGCTGCGGCTCGAATCCAACAAAGATCAAGTCCCCGCGGATATCGGCCGTATAGTTCAAACTTCCAAATCTGACCTGATGGCCAGGGGCGTAGCTTTCGATCTGCTCCAGATGGCCAAGCGAATTGGCCCGCAGTGCAAAGCCGCCAAACACGAAGATCTGTCCGGGGAGAAAAGTCTCACCCTGGACCGCGTCGTTGTTGATGATCGAAGGAGCCATCGGGCCTATCGGTGACGACACAGAGGAACTCTCAATGAAAGCACCAATGTCGGTGTCAAAACCGGCGGATCTCGGGTAGGGGGTCCGGAACTGTGCGTCTAGGCGGATGGTAACAGGAGACAAGGGACACGATGTTTTTACCCAGGTTCGGGCCCTCTCGATGGAGGTAATACCCTACTCCTTCTTGATTAATATTGATGATATGGGTAGTACAAGACTAGATCTACCACGAGATCAAGGAGGCTAAACCCTAGAAGCTAGCCTATGGTATGATTGTTGTTCGTCCTACGGACTAAAACCCTCCGGTTTATATAGACACCGGATAGGTTAGGGTTACACAGAGTCGGTTACAATGGTAGGAGATCTACATATCCGTATCGCCAAGCTTGCCTTCCACGCCAAGGAAAGTCCCATCCGGACACGGGACGAAGTCTTCAATCTTGTATCTTCATAGTCTTGGAGTCCGGCCGTGACGATAGTCTGGCTATCCGGACACCCCCTAGTCCGGGACTCCCTCAGTGATGAAGCCTTATAGTCCGATTGCCTGGTTCGTTGCGCCGAACACCTCTTTAAAGGACCCAAAATTGGGATAAAGAGTGTTTGGATTTATCCCGAACACCCTCGTACTTCCTACGTGGGGGTAGAAGCCGATGACTGGCCAACTCTCATAATTAATATAAATAACGGACGCACAGGAGGTAAAATTATAAAAAAACAAGCGCTACATGGTAACCTTGTTTCATATTACAACGCTGGACAACATGAATATTCATGGGTAAATAATGTCCTTGGCACAATGTTCCGCCACAAGGCGGGATCCCTCCAGGACACCTTCGTAGTACAATTCAGGTTTGCGGTGCTCCTTCCCTTCGGGTGGTCCTTTGGTCATCAGTTTAACAACGTCCATCTTTGGCCAATGCACTTTGACGTGGGCGAAAGCCATTCGGGCACCTTCAATACAGACCGACCGCTTGATCACGTCAATCCAAGGATAGGCGCTAACCAGCCGCTTAACGAGCCCAAAGTAGCTGCTGGGAATTGCTTCGGCAGGCCATAGCGGAATTATCAAGTCTTTCATGGCTAGTTCGGCAGCCCTATGCAGCTCAACCAGCTGTTTCAGCTGATCGATAAAGGGCACAGGATGTTCTGGCGCAAGGTATTGCGACCAGAACAACTTCTCCCTAGAACTCCCTTCTTCGGCTCGATAGAATTGTGGGGCATCAGATATGTTGCGCGGCAAAATCCGCAAACGCCCCTGGAGAGCCCAGAATTCGGGTTAGCAATAGGAATGTTTCCTTCACATACTTGCTTTGCATAGAAAAAGCCTTACCCGCCGCGACCTGTCTAGCCTCCTGGATTTCCTGGATGGCGCCTTGGGACTCACCCCGGGCATTGCGTGCGGCTTGCTGAGCCTTGCTGAGTTCTGATTCCTTATCCGACAAGCTATGCTCCAAGGTCTCGCACCTCTTCACAACTTCCTGGAGTTCTTGTTGAACCTCAGCGACCTTGGCCTCATGTTTTTCACGATCGTCCCGCTCCTTGGCTGCCCTCTTTTTGGCTGCGGCCACCACCTTCTTAAGAGCCTCGACTTCGGACGTCGCTCCTGGTACACATCATGATGTTTTTTCGTCAAAATCAATCATCGGTTGATACTGAATCAAAACAAGGTTTTTACATACCTTGATTATCCTCTAACTGCTTCTTCGCTTGGCCGAGCTCTTCTTCGGCTCGCTCTAGACGCTGCTTCAGTCCGAAGACTTCCCAAGTATGAGAAGTGGCAGTCAATAAAGACGCCTGCTTTGGCAAAACATAACAAATAAGGGTGTTGCATGGTAAGTCTCCTGCAAGCATATATTCAATCCTTTGTCCGGCTTTTCTTTTTGAACACCGAACAGTGTATCAGGGGCTACTATCTATACTACGACACTCCTCAAGCCTCACCAATTACCTCAAAGCCTGTTAAAAGGCCGGTGCAGGCTTCAGTCAGCCCTCTTTCCGCAGACTAAATCTTCTCAATCACCACACCCATAAGGGCGCGGTGTTCTTCAACAATAGAAGCATTCTTGAACGCTGTCGATAAAGTATCCGACACCTGTGGTTGGACAGAGGTCGTCGGTGGAACAGGCGCACCTCCTTCTGTCAAAGAAGGTTTCCTGCCTGATTCCGGAGCCTTGATGGTCTCCGGCACAGTGTCCGGCTGGGGGCTGAATTCAAGCCGACCCCCGCCGATAGTACCCATGGGGGTCTCCTCCCCCATGTGGCCGGCCGCCGGGGTTTGATCCTCTGGCGCCACTCGAACAGTCTTACCGGCCCCTCCTTGGCCTGGGCCCATTTGGGACGACACGTCAGTGTCATCCACATGTTTGGGGGAGGTGGCCGTCAGGAGAGTTCCACTGTCAATCGCGTCCGAACCTAGTGAATCCTCCGACGAGGACTGCTCGGCCCGAGACTTGGCCGGGCTACAATATGTGTGGCTCAACACAATCAACATTGTGCACTAAATAAGTCTGGATATGTTAATGTATTCGGATTCTGTGTACTCACAATTCAACCAGGGGCTGGACCCTGGGATCCCACTCCAGGCTGCTTTCGGTGGCGGTGGTGGAATCATGTATGGAGAAGGCTTTCCTCCTCTTGGACGACTTGGCCTCCAAACGTTGGGAGGCCATCATTTTCTCTCTCCCCCTCGCTGGGGGGGGGGGATTGTCTTTCCTCCTTTTCCTCGTCCTCTTCGGAGGGAGAGCGGGCCTCTAAGTCTTCGGACACTTTGTCCGGAGCACGCCTGCGACGAAGGTCGCCCCTTGTCTCTTTGGCCTTCTTCTCGGCCTTCTTCTTAGGCTCCTTATAAGGCGTCGGGACCATCATCTTTGTTAGAAGTGGGCCGGCTTGCTCTTCTGGCAGCGGGTCCGGACAGTAGATCCACTCCGCCTTCTTCGTCCAGCCCTGGGAGAATTATCGGAAAATATGTTAAGCATTTTCTTTAAAATATGCGGCTAAAGCGTATGTTTGGTTAAATATCTCAGAACTTACTGAACATGCGGGACGGGACAATTTGTACCCACGGTCCTCGGCCGAGTCCGGCCACGATTTGCCGGACTTAAAGATCACCTTCCAGATATCTTCGTGCGTTGTGCCGAAGAGCTTTGTCAGGGTCTGGTGCTTGGCTGGGTCAAATTCCCATAAATTGCATGCCCTGCATTGGCATGGGAGAATCCGGCGAACCAACATCACTTGGACTACGTCAACAAGTTTGATGTTCTTGTCTCCCATGCTCTTGACGCGCGCCTAGTGTCGGTGTCAAAACCGGCGGATCTCGGGTGGGGGGTCCCGAACTGTGCGTCTAAGGCTAATGGTAACAGGAGACTGGGGACACGATGTTGACCCAAGTTCGGGCCCTCTCGATGGAGGTAATACCCTACTTCCTGCTTGATTGATCTTGATGATATGAGTATTACAAGAGTTGATCTACCACGAGATCGTAGAGGCTAAACCCTAGAAGCTAGCCTATGGTATGATTGTTTTTGTTCTACGGACTAAACCCTCCGGTTTATATAGACACCGGAGGGGGCTAGGGTTACACAAAGTCGGTTATAGAGAAGGAGATCTATCATCCGAATCGCCAAGCTTTCCTTCCACGCAAAGGAGAGTCCCATCCGGACACGGGACAAAGTCTTCAACCTTGTATCTTCATATTACAACAGTCCGGCCAAAGTACATAGTCCGGCTGTCCGGATACCCCCTTATCCAGGACTCCCTCAGTAGCCCCTGAACCAGGCTTCAATGATGATGAGTTCGACATGCAGATTGTCTTCGGCATTTCAAGGCGGGTTCCATCTCCGAATACTTCACTACTAGGGAAAACCCTATACACAGAATCTTAGCAGCAGCGCGACTCAAAAAGGAGCGCTGCTGCTAATTAGCAGTAGCGCGGGTGTGGAAAACCCGCTACTGACAAGTGTTTAGCAGTAGCGCGCTCTGTGTAACCTGTGCTGCTACAAATATCGACCGATAGTGCCCCCCGAACTCCATTTAGTAGCAGCGTGGTACCGCTAGCCGCGCTACTGCTAAAGCTGTAGTAGTAGCGCGGTTTTTCTGAGGTCGTTGCTGCTAATTTTCAAATTGGACACACTTTTTGTCACGGTTAGCAGTAGCGCTTGTGCCGGGAGCGCGCTGCTGCTACTTTCTTATCAGCAGCGCGTTTTACGTCCCGCGCTACTGCTAATCCGCACCAACCCACCACCTTTTCCCCACCGTCCCCTCCTCCCCCCTCCTCTCTTCCGTTTCCCCTACCTCCCACATGCTCCTAGTCTCACTCTTCTTCTTCCTCAATACTTCTCCCCCATTACGCTCTCTCTTCTATCTACCTTTCTCTCTCTTCATTACTCCTACCTAACTACACAACCTCCATTAATGCATCTCCTTTCTCTTTTTCCTTCCCCTCCACTAGTTGAAGTTGTCTCCTCCCAAATTAGGTAGCTAAGTAGATGTAGGATTTAGTTAAGTGACCTATTTGCCCCCTAACTAGATCTATCTTTGTCAAGAAGTGCTTTGTGCACTTTTGATCTCCCTACAACATCATCTCAACCGTGTGCTCGATCTCGAGATAGAGGTGATGAAAATTTCATTGTTTCGCAAAATGGAAATATGTTTATGTGTGTGTGATATGTTTGTGGAAATTGTGTGTGTGGCATGAGTTGACGCCAAATTGTGCTTTTGAGTTGCCTATGTTTTGCCGAAATGTCGATTTATTTCCATTTCGGCGAATTCCGGGCAAACTCTAGATCCATATATGTCCTATTTTTAGGGAAGGTCATGCCGAATTTTTGTATGACTTTGATCCATGCATGCATTTTTATAATCAATTTGTTTTATTTACCGTGCAGACGTTCATGATGGTCAGTGGAACGATGGTGGACAGGTGGTTGCGGTCGGCGGTGCAGGACATGAAAGAAAATAACCTGACAGAGGTTTTATGTCCGTGTCGAAAATGCAAAGGAATAGTTTGGCTCGACCCCTATGACGATGGTCGTGTCGAAGCGCACCTGCTCATGACTGGTTTCATGGATGGCTATACTCGGTGGATAACTAAAGATGAGGATGACGATGTTGAGGATGCCGACGGGGAAGACAATGATGACACGGGGCAAGACGAAGAGATGATCGATGATGGCGGCGGGGAAGAGGCCGGACATGGCGGCGGAGAAGGGGCCGGACATGGCGGAGGAGAAGGGGCCGGACATGGCGGCGGAGAGAACGACATGGACTCCACGCAGTAGAGTTTGTCGGTACTAAGTTCAATCGTGCGGGACCCTCATGTTCAAGCATTGCTTCGCAAGGAGACGAGTGCTGAGAGAGCTGCTTCTAGAGAGGAGGCTAAGCTGGAGCAACTGATGCTAGACTCGAACACTCCATTGTATGATGGTTGCAATCCTGAGGTGACCCGCTTGAGTTTCACGCTCCAACTCCTGAAGACGAAGGCTAAAAACAAATGGACCGACACTAGCCTCGATGAGCATCTCAAGTACCTAAAGGATGTTCTTCCCGCGGGTAATCTATGTCCTACTAGTGTTAATGAGGCCAAGAAGATCATGTGCCCTCTTGATCTGCCACACGTTAGATACCATGCATGCATCAACGATTGCATAATTTATCGGAAGGAGCACGCGGAAAAAACAAGCTTTCCGGTGTGCAATGCTTCTCGATACAAGAAGGCCGGGAAGAAATGCCCCCAGAAAGTTGTATGTTACTTATCGATCACTCCTCGTCTCCAGAGGTATTTTGTAGATCCCAAGGAAGCAAAGCTAATGCGCTGGCACGCGGAGAGGAAGAAGCCCGACGATGGAGATGATCCGAAGCTGAGACACGTGAAGGATGGAAGCCAGTGGAGAGCGTTGAACAGCTTCTATCGGTATTTTGAATGTGATGCAAGGAACATTGTGCTCGGCGCGTGTACCGATGGCATGAATCCGTTTGGCAACCAGAACACCAACCATAGCACATGGCCCGTGTTTGTATGGATGTACAACCTCCCCCCTGGTTGTGCATGAAATCGAAGTACATTCACATGAGCATGCTTATTCAAGGGCCGAAACAACCAAGAAATAATATTAATTTGTATCTGGGGCTACTTCGAGAGGAGTTAGACACGTTATGGAAAACACCGGCCAAGACATGGGACGCCAGCAAAGGCGAGTATTTCAACATGAGAGCCACGCTGATCACGACAGTGCACGACTATCTCGGTTACGGATATGTGGCAGGCCAGGTGTGCCATGGATATTGCGGATGCATGCGGTGCATGGATGATACGATGTCTCAGCAGCTAACATCAAGGAAAGATGGCGGGTCTGGGAAAATCGTGTACATGGGGCATCGAAGATGGCTTGAACAGGACGACCCGTGGAGAAACTGTGGAGATCTATTCAATGGTCACGCTGAGCATCGAGGACCTCCACGTAAGCGGAGCGGTGCCGAAATCGATGAACCGTTGAAAAACTGGAAGGAGTGCCCCGCGCCGGGAAAGACGATGAGAAAGGCGCCGGAGCCGCTACTGAAGGTATGGAAGACAAGGTCTGTGTTCTGGGACTTGGAGTACTAGCACAAACTCGATACACCTCATTGCCTTGATCAAATACATATATGTAAGAATGTCCTTGAGAGCTTGCTCGCAACACTGATGAACATGCCGGATAAGACCAAGGATGGGCCGAAGGCAAGAAAAGACTTGCAAGATTTGAAAATCAGGGAAGATCTGCACATGCCGCCCCGTAAAATGTCAGACGAGACAGAGACAGAGACAGAGGCACGGGAGAAGAAGGGCAAGAAAATAAAGAAAGAGGATTATTGCCCCCCTTCTTGCTTCACCTTAAGTCAGGCTGAGATCAATGAATTCTTTAAGTGCCTTACCGGAGTCAAAGTTAGTTCCGGTTACTGTGGCAGGATAAGCAGATATCTAGACACGGACAAGAAAAGGTTCAGCGGGATGAAGTCTCATGACTGTCATGTGATGATGATGCAGATACTACCTGTTGCCCTTAGAGGGATAATGGACAAGCACGTCCATGACACGCTTATTGGTCTCTGCAACATTTTCGATGTCATCTCTCGAAAGTCGATCAGTGTGAAGCAGCTCCGAAGGCTACAGGAAGAGATGGTTGTGATACTGAATGAGCTTGCGACATACTTCTCGCCCGCGTTCTTTGACGTGATGGTGCATCTGTGTGTCCATATTGTGGATGACATAATAGACCCGGGGCCGTCATTCCTGCACAAAATGATGCCGTTTGAGAGGATGAATGGGATCATCAAAGGATTCGTTCGTAACATGTCCCGTCCGATGGAAGCATCGTCCAGGGCTATTTGACAAAAGAGTGCATCTCTTTCTGTGAGAATTTTCTATATGGCGCAGACCAGCCGCCTGGTGTTAGTGTTGGTTTGCCCGTTAACAAGCACGATGGGAGGCTCGAAGGAGATGGTCACTGCAACGGTAGCAGGGAACTGCACGTGGCATACTCAGATCGACACAACGACTTTGACAGAGCAAACTTGGTAGTGCTACAACTCCTAGACGAGGTAGATCCTTTCGTGGCACTGCACAAAGAAATTATCGCAAAGAAGTATCGTGACCGGGGGGTATGCAGGACGAACGCCGAAGTTACTAGAGAGCGCAACTCCACTTTCCTGCATTGGTTCAAAGAGCATATTATTGCTAATCCCCCGGAGGAGGGCTCTAAGGACGGATTGCTCATATACGCCTTAGCACATGGCCCCTCGCCCAACCTCGTAACCTATCAGGCATATGATATCAACGGATACACGTTCTACACGGAGGCCAAAGGTATGGACAGTGATGATCAGAACTCAGGGGCGATGATGGAATGCATGACCGGCAGCGACACCGGCGCAACTGAACGATTTTATGGAAGGGTCGAGGAGATCTGGGATCTTGACTACTCTGGACTGCACACCACGACGATGTTCCGTGTCAGATGGGCAAAGAATGTCGAAAGAGAAAACCGGATTTTCACTACCATGAGTATACCCGACGCCAAGAGCGCTACCGTGAACGTTATCGCAAAAAACGAGCCATGGGTACACGCTAAGCACGTGACACAATGCTTCTTCATAACCGACCCATGCAATCCCAGTCGTGTTGTCGTGAGGAGAGGCAAAAGGAACATCATTGGAATGGATGGAGTCGCCAACGAGGAAGACTATGATCAGTACGACAACCCAATGAGGGAAGATAACGTTGATGATGAAGTATACGTCAAAAGAAGCATCAATACTACATTACCTAAGAAAAATCGTACTCCATGGAAAAGGCAAAGTCACAATGAGGGGCTCAATTATTCTTCGACGAACAAGAAGGGAAAGAAGCTGACTCAAAAACGAAAACGTCAGCGCTGAGGAACCGTATGTTATCGGTCAAATGATGTAATATATATGTTCCTATTTTGTATACACATGACTTAGGCATGCATGCATTATTATGCATGGGTCCAATGATGTAATATATATGTTCCTATTTTGCATACATATTTAACCGTCAAATGATGCAATATATATCGCCCTCCCTTCGTTCACTGCTCTCGGGAAATAAAAGTGGGAGAAAATAAAGGAAAAGAAAAAGGAAAACTGGCAGTAGTAGTAGCGCATTTCGTATAAACCGCTACAGCTACTGAAGGTAGTAGTAGCGCAATTCATATAAACCGCTACAGCTACTGAAGGTAGTAGCAGCATGTTTTGTCCAAACGCGCTGCTGCTACGTCCACTTAACCCAAAATTCTCACTATCCCTGCTTCATCCCGCCTTTTCCCCCCAAATCCCCACTCTCTCTTCCCCCGTCGCTCGCCCCCGACCCCGGCGCTCGTCCCCGACCCCGCCCTCGCCCCCGACCCGGACCTCGCCCTCGACCCCGGCCCCGGCGCTCGCCCCCGACCTAGGCGCTCGCCCCCGACCCCGGCGCGCTAGCCCCCGACCTGTCGGCTCTCGCCTCCCTCCTCTGCTTCCTCCCTTCCCAACCTCGGCCGTCGTCGGGCCTGCCTCCTCGCCCGTGCACCCTCTGTAAACCCCCCCCCTCTCTCTCTCTGCTAGAGTTCTTCGGTTAATTTACTTAGGTTTTAGTTAGGGCAGTATGTTAATTAGGTTATCTATTTAGTTATGAATTTAGCTAGGTTTCAAAATTAGATGAATTTATATGCAAATTTGAATTGGACATGTGATATGTGGATATGTCATGTTTGGAAAATGATCCGAGTGGCCTATGTTACACCAGAATGTTGATTCATTTCTGTTCCGGTGAATTTCAGGCGCTCGATATGTCCATTTTTTAGCAAAGGTCATGCCGAAATTTCCCGTGAATAAAGGCATGATTTGTGGTACATAGTTGGCATATCGAGTGCTGGCACATAGATTTCTTTTTATGTCATTTCTCATTTATTCATACTTTTAGAAATAAATGAGGACACTTAATCATAGGAAACATGTCGAACAACGAAGAAACTGGGCCTTCTGACCAAGATGCAGATGATATGGATTATGAGGGTGAACAAGAGTACCTCGACTATTTTACTGCTAAGCAAGGTTTGCAGGTCGGCCTCGATGATGGTACTGACGCCGACATCGACACCGACGGCGCCGGCACCGATGGCGGCACCGAGACCGGTGGGGAAGGTACCGGCCCCGATGCCGCTACCGAAAAGAGGAAGCATAAGAAGCAGAGGATACGAAAACCTAACAAACTAGGGATTGGACGACTTGTGATCACAAAGATGGCACTTGGAAAGTTTGAGCCGTTAGAGTCGGAAGAACCTCGCAAGTGCTATGGGAACCAAGTAGGATGCATCCTACGGGAATGCGCGAGCATCAACGACGATGACTTAATGAGTAAAGAACATTTGACGCAGTTGCTCCTAACGAAGTTGCACAAGAGATTCAAGTTCCCCGACCGGGATGATAACATAGAACAACCGTGGGATGATCCGAAGATGAAAAAGATTAACAATCACGCCATGGGCATGTTCAGCAATGATTTGGCCTCCTGGAAAGGGAGGGTGAAACGAGCTATTGAGGCTGATGAACCCCTGTCCAAGATTCTGGAGGAAAATCCGACACTTACGGAAGAGGAGTTCGAAAAGTTCAAGGACACTTGCGCTACCGAGGCAGCCAAGGCTAAGGCTGCGAAATTCAAGAGCCTTCAGCAAAGGAACACGGGGAAGCATCGCCTCGGAAGCCGTGGCTACCTCGGTAAAAGGCCCATATGGGATAAGGAGGACGCG
>LR880972.1:907878604-907917000 GCA_904067115.1 Aegilops sharonensis | reverse complement strand
TGAACTGAATCATGAGATGGACGATGTAGAATCCATCCTTCTTGCTTGGTTTTGGGACATGGATGCAGGAGAAGTTAGTTTTATGCGCGAAACCCATCTTCTTGTTCCTTTGTTTCCTGATCTGCACGTGGCCACCTCTAAAGCTGAAGCCTTGGAGAGCATCATCTAGAATATTCATTATGTGGGTGTAGTCTTTTATCTCGTAGTCTCTGGAAGGGTCAAAATACACAACGTGGGAGACTTGCGGGTAAAGAACGATAAGGACGGCGCGCCCGTTGCTGCGAGGAAAAGACACCTCAAATTATTCCCCATATGAGAGAGAAGGAATGATTGAAATGTACGAAAGGGTTGTCCGGAACTGACTTACTTTGGATGATAAGGCACGAGGACAATTTCCCGGTCCTTATTCTGTACCATGAAGTTTTGGAGGTACTCCCTAGCAGTTTCACGCTCAAAGTCGCCGAGACTCAAGAAAGACTCGTGTATGTAGTACGGATCCGCCACACAGATTTGCGAGACTTCTTCACTCTTCATGACGGAGCTCATATGTAGCGCAAAAAGGCGGACGATTGTAAAATCGAGCCCCCTTGTTAGAAACATCTCAAAGATATGGTCCAACCGTAGGAAGAACACCTCCGCGGGCCGTGTCTCGATGTAGCACTTCCCCTCAGTCGACAGCACATGGTCGTGCAGTCTCCTGAGATCCCCAGATAGTGCCTACAGCGGTTTCGGCGGTAGCATCGGCTCGCCCGTGAGATGGAACATGACCGCACCTTTCACGGGTACGCGCTCTTCAGAATGCATCGTCTGGCTGCTATGTGCTCTGGCTTGTTTGGAGGCAGTTATCTTCCCCGATCTCTTCCTCTCCTTTTTCTTGGGCACACCTTCCAGACCCTTCTTTAACCCCTGCCCCAGTGTTCCTGGGCTAAGTACTATACAACCCTCGGGCCCAGCTAGTTGAGCCTGTGTTGAGGCGTCATCTTCAGGCGTGTCCTGTGAGGATTTCATGAAGAGAGACTTTTTGCAATCCCTGCTACGACCCTGCCCGGGCATATCATCCATATCCTCATTAGCAAGCTGATAGCCCGATTCGTCATATGGTTGACTCATCATATCTATGTCACAGTCATACGCGTTTGTATTGAGGTAATCCATAGGGTCGACCTCCGTCTCATCATCCATTCTCTGTTCTACAGGAGAAATTACATGAGCCAGTACTATTGCACCCCCTTCATCTTGTCGTCCACCGCTCTCACCCGGCACTACAGGAGCTGGTAATTGTGTAGGCGGGGTGGTGGTCTCCGCACATGCTTGTTGATGTGTGGTTATTGGTGTGCTCTCGGCCGGCTCCAGAAGAATAAGATTCTTCGGCCATAGCAGCACCCAACCCTTGTAGCTTCCAATCCGCGGCGGGGTCTCGTCGTCCACTCCCACATGCTTTACTGGAGGAGGCAAATCCCCGTGCCCCGATTTCACACTGGTCAAGCTAACCCTAAAGTGCGCAGCGGGGATCGGCTGGTTGTGGAACGTGGGTTGCGAGGGGTCCATTATCATCCCCTTTCCCACGTCCACCTTTTGGCCTTTGATCAAGTAGAGTATGGTGCACGGGGTTTCTTTCGCCTGCAAACACATATGTCTATGGCGTAAAACAACCGAAAGGCAACAATAATGGAATATTATATATATATGTTGGTGCGACATGTAATTACCGTGACATGTAATTACCGTGACGGTGCACGGGCTCTTGAATTTCGCAGCCTTAGCCTTGGCTGCTACACCAACCCAATCTACAATCAACAAAATGTAATTTTATAAGAAAGAAATCAAGCGAAAGCTAAATGTCAGAGTTGTTTAGAATAGTTTAGGAGAATTAGTACGAGATCGCTTCACACCTCGTGGTGCTTACACCTCTCGCCTATCGAAGTTCTGTTCAAAAACCTCGTACGAGAACTTGTATAGAGATGGATTTCCCGCGGATAGAATGACAATTTTTGATGTAGCTTCACGTCTACCTATACCAAAGGGTTTCTATAGTTTGCCGAACTAGTGACAGTACCAAATGGTCAATGCCTACCTCAACCTACGAATAGGAAGATCCTGGGTTTTGTAAGAAAACTACGAATAGGAAGATCCTGGGTTTTGTAAGAAATCCAATTTCATCAATTCTAAGCGGTTTTGATTTATTAGCTTTTTAGGGAAAGAAGAGGAGAAGTTATCGGAATCCGGGGCTAGAGTCTTTGGCTGAACATCCACAGATGATCGATTCCCTGCGCTAGCAAGTATTGCTAACTCTGAAAAAGAGAAATGGAATCATCGAGATAGGAGCTAGTTCCTGCCTGTTGAACGCCTGATGGCACCGACCTTGATTCCTCTCCGGCCAGGAAAAGATGCGGCTACGTCACCCGATAGGGTGTGTGCCCGGAAGAGAGAAGAAAAACATGTTGCTTGCTATTTCTAGTTGAAGGCTCGATAGCGCAAGTGTCCTTGAACTTTTCGAACTCCTCTTCCGTAAGTGTCGGATTTTCCTCCAGAATCTTGGACAGGGGTTCATCAGCTTCAATAGCTCATTTCACCCTCCCTTTCCAGGAGGCCAAATCATTGCTGAACATGCCCATGGCGTGATTGTTAATCTTTTTCATCTTCGGATCATCCCACGGTTGTTCTATGTTATCATCCCGGTCGGGGAACTTGAATCTCTTGTGCAACTTCGTTAGGAGCAACTGCGTTAAATGTTCTTTACTCCTTAAATCATCGTCGTTGATGCTCGCGCATTCCCGTAGGATGCATCCTACTTGGTTCCCATAGCACTTGCGAGGTTCTTCCGGCTCTAACGGCTCAAAATTGCCAAGTGCCATCTTTGTGATCACAAGTCGTCCAATCCCTAGTTCGTTAGGTTTTCGTATCCTCTGCTTCTTATGCTTCCTCTTTTCGGTAGCGGCATCGGGGCCGGTACCTTCCCCGCCGGTACCTTCCCCACCGGTCTCGGCGCCGCCATCGGTGCCAGCGCCGTCGGTGTCGATGTCGGCGTCAGTACCATCATCGAGGCCGACCTGCAAACCTTGCTTAGCAGTCAAATATTCGAGGTACTCTTGTTCACCCTCATAATCCAGTCTGCATCTTGGTCAGAAGGCCCAGTTTCTTCGTTGTTCGACATGTTTCCTATGATTAAGTGTACTCATTTATTTCTAAAAGTATGAATAAATGAGAAATGACATAAAAATAAATCTATGTGCCAGCAATCGATATGCCAACTATGTAGCACAAATCATGCCTTTATTGACGGGAAATTTCGGCATGACCTTTGCTAAAAAATGGACATATCGAGCGCCTGAAATTCACCGGAACGGAAATGAATCAACATTCCGGCGTAACATAGGCCACTCGGATCATTTTCAAAACATGACATATCCACATATCACATGTCCAGTTCAAATTTTCATATAAATTCAGCTAATTTTGAAACCTAGCTAAATTCATAGCTAAATAGATAACCTAATTAACATACTGCCCTAACTTATACTTAAGTAAATTAACCGAAGAACCCTAGCAGAGAGAGAGGGGGGGGGGGTTTACAGAGGGTGCAGGGGCGAGGAGGCAGGCCCGACGACGGCTGAGGTTGGGAGGGGAGGAAGCAGAGGAGGGAGGCGAGGGCCGACGGGTCGGGGGCGAGCGCCTAGTTCGGGGGCGAGCGCCGGGGTCGGGGTCGGGGGCGAGCGCCGGCGCCGGGGTCGGGGGCGAGCGACGGGGGAAGAGAGAGTGGGGATTTTGGGGGAAAAGTCCGGATGAAGCAGGGATAGTGAGGATTTTGGGTTAAGTGGACGTAGCAGCAACGCGTTTGGACAAAACACGCTGCTACTACCTTCAGTAGCTGTAGCGGTTTATACGAAATGCGCTACTACTACCTTCAGTAGCTGTAGCGGTTTATACGAAATGCGCTACTACTACTGCTAGTTTTCCTTTTTCTTTTCCTTTATTTTCTCCCACTTTTATTTCCCGAGAGCAGTGAACGAAGGGAGGGCGATATATATTGCATCATTCGACGGTTAGATATGTATGCAAAATAGGAACATATATATTACATCATTGGACCCATGCATAATAATGGCTAAGTGTGTATACAAAATAGGAACATATATATCATTTGACATATATATATATATATAACATCATTTGACCGATAACATACGGTTCCTCAGCGCTGACGTTTTTGTTTTTGAGTCAGCTTCTTTCCCTTCTTGTTCGTCGAAGAATAATTGAGCCCCTCATTGTGACTTTGCCTTTTCCATGGAGTACGATTTTTCTTAGGTAATGTAGTATTGATTCTTCTTTTGACGTATACTTCATCATCATCGTCATCTTCCCTCATTGGGTTGCCGTACTGATCATAGTCTTCCTCGTTGGCGACTCCACCCATTCCAATGATCATAGTTTTGCCTCTCCTCACGACAACACGACTGGGATTGCATGGGTCGGTTATGAAGAAGCATTGTGTCACGTGCTTAGCGTGTACCCATGGCTCGTTTTTGCGATAGCGTTCACGGTAGCGCTCTTGGCGTCGGGTATACTCATGCTAGTGAAAATCCGGCTTTCTCTTTCGACATTCTTTGCCCATCTGACACGGAACATCGTCGTGTTGTGCAGTCCAGAGTAGTCAAGATCCCAGATCTCCTCGACCCTTCCATAAAATCGTTCAGTTGCGCCGTTGTCGCTGCCGGTCATGCATTCCATCATCACCCCTGAGTTCTGATCATCACTGTCCATATCTTTGGCCTCCGTGTAGAACGTGTATCCGTTGATATCATATGCCTGATAGGTTACGAGGTTGGGCGAGGGGCATGTGCTAAGGCGTATATGAGCAATCCGTCCTTAGAGCCCTCCTCCGGGGGATTAGCAATAATATGCTCTTTGAACCAATGCAGGAAAGTGGAGTTGTGCTCTCTAGTAACTTCGGCATTCGTCCTGCATACCCCCCGGTCACGATACTTCTTTGCGATAATTTCTTTGTGCAGTGCCACGAAAGGATCTACCTCGTCTAGGTGTTGTAGCACTACCAAGTTTGCTCTGTCAAAGTCGTTGCGTCGATCTGAGTATGCCACGTGCAGTTCCCTGCGACCGTTGCAGTGACCATCTCCTTCGAGCCTCCCATCGTGCTTGTTAACGGGCAAACCAACACTAACACCAGGCGGCTGGTCTGCGCCATATAGAAAATTCTCACAGACAGAGATGCACTCTTTTGTCAAATAGCCCTGGACGATGCTTCCATCGGACGGTACGTGTTACGAACGAATCCTTTGATGATCCCATTCATCCTCTAAAACGGCATCATTTTGTGCAGGAATGACGGCCCCAGGTCTATTATGTCATCCACAATATGGACACACAGATGCACCATCACATCAAAGAACGCGGGCGGGAAGTATGTCTCAAGCTCATTCAGTATCACAACAATCTCTTCCTGTAGCCTTCGGAGCTGCTTCACACTGATCGACTTTCGAGAGATGACGTCGAAAAAGTTACAAAGACCAATAAGCGTGTCACAGAGGTGCTTGTCCATTATCCCTCTAAGGGCAACAGGTAGTATCTGCGTCATCATCACATGACAGTCATGAGACTTCATCCCGCTGAACCTTTTCTTGTTCGTGTCTAGATATCTGCTTATCTTGCCACAGTAACCGGAAGTAACTTTGACTCCGGTAAGGCACTTAAAGAATTGATTAATCTCAGCCTGACTTAAGGTGAAGCAAGAAGGGGGGCAATAATCCTCTTTCTTTATTTTCTTGCCCTTCTTCTCCCGTGCCTTTGTCTCCGTCTCTGTCTCGTCTGACATTTTACGGGGCGGCATGTGCAGATCTTCCCTGATTTTCAAATCTTGCAAGTCTTTTCTTGCCTTCGGCCCATCCTTGGTCTTATCCGGCATGTTCATTAGTGTTGCGAGCAAGCTCTCAAGGACATTCTTACAGATATGCATTTGATCAAGGCAACGAGGTGTATCGAGTTTGTGCCAGTACTCCAAGTCCCAGAACACAGACCTCGTCTTCCATACCTTCAGCAGCAGCTCCGGCGCCTTTCCCGTCGACTTTCCCGGCGCGGGGCACTCCTTCCAGTTTTTCAACAATTCATCGATTTCGGCACCGCTCCGCTTACGTGGAGGTCCTCGATGCTCAGCGTGACCATTGAATAGAGCTCCACGGTTTCTCCACGGGTCGTCCTGTTCAAGCCATCTTCGATGCCCCATGTACACGATTTTCCCAGACCCGCCATTTTTCCTTGACATTAGTTGCTGAGACGTCGTATCATCCATGCACCGCGTGCATCTGCAATATCCATGGCACACCTGGCCTGCCACATATCCGTAACCGAGATAGTCGTGCACTTTCATGATCAGCGCGACTCTCATGTTGAAATACATGTCTTGGCCGATGTTTTCCATAACGTGTCTAACTCCTCTTGAACTAGCCCCAGATACAAATTAATATTACTAGTCATCAACCCGTGCATCTGCACGGGCTAGCACTTATCATATAAATATGAGAAAGTTGGTATGAATTAGAAATTTTCGACACTATAATATGAATACGTTGTTATGGATTATTTTTATTATATAGGTAGACAATACGGTTACAAAAAAAAGTTGGTGCATGTTTTATGTATTTGTGACATATAAGATTGAAAAGGCATGTAGGATGAAGTGCTATATAGTAACATATATCTTATACGGAAGCACTATATATTTTGATATTAAAACCATTCAAGGATTAGATTTTATATGTGTACAATATTTAAACAGAAGTCCTCCCTCTAGAGCATAGGAAAACACAGAATTAATTTCTTTAGGTTTTGTTTCATTGTAAAATATTTTGTTTCTATATACAACAATGTACATGCACGGTTTTCTATCAACATTTGTGATACTTTGGTAAATTAAATCTTCTTGTCTTAACCAATAGATCTTTAAAAAGTCGATTTGTTCTTTTCTGATACCTTCGGAGCCATAGATTATTCATATTTGAAGTTCTTGCCATAACCGATAAATTCTTACATAACATTTGTTGTGATTAACGTGGCTGGCAACTGTGTGATAGATTATTCGGATCTAAGTTGTTCGTACTCAAAATATCTTAAATAACTAATCTTGTGTTTATCTTTGTGCGGAATGATATGTCCGGAATATTTTGGTCACTGTAGTAATTCATGTGTTTTAAAGATATTTTAGTAACTATAATTTTTTCTTACATATAAGGCCAAAATATAGACATGCATAGACGCAAATTATATGGATTAGCAATCCGTGCTGCTGCGAAGAAGAATGTGAATCCATGTAATTCAATCGCTAGCATGCGATGCAAGTAGTACATCTGTCAAAAGAATAGTATAATCTTAATGCATAAAAATAATAGTCAATGCTCCAGATAATTTAGCATCGGTACTAAACTTGCATGTCACCATTACATTGCGCCTGGCAACAATAGATGCAGCTAGCGCCCAGTGGCGTACATGAGCTATTTGAGCCGATCGGTACACGTTGTCTCTTCATGAAATTAGTAAAGCAGATCTGCCTTTCCCTTGCAGAAGAACGTCATGCACACTTTTGTCAAATTGTTTATTAGGATTAGTAAGCAGTAAATTTTTTGACTGAATTTAAGTTAAAAAAATTAATTGCAGAGATGTAGAATAGATCTGAATTTTCTTATCACATGGATGTTTGTTGCTTATCAATATTATGGGCAATTTTAATAATTAAAATGTTATGTGTTTACGTTTTTTTGTATGACACCTGTTAAACTGTAGTGTGATTTCTTAAAAATAGCTTATTCCTCAAAATAAATAAATAAAAATAGCATCTAACCTACTTCTAATATGATTTCCTACATTCAGGATCTCCTTGACTATGTCCATTAATCTTGAGTCTTGATTGAATCCAAGTCTTTGCTTGGCGCACGATGCCGGTTCATCTGGCCGCTAGTCTCGACCAACTTCACATCCGTATAATTAACAAACGTCCGCTTCAATCTCCCTTGAAAAAAATATAGAGTCCAGAAAAATGGGGGATTCATTTTTTGAGCTACCATGTAGAAAACTAAATTAAATGTATGTTAGATTGAATTGCGAAAAAATTATAACTGCAAAACTCCTGACTTGCGACACTTGGCTCCTTCTGCTACAAAGTAAAAACAGCCGTACAGCTCCTCCTACGAAATAAACTATTGTGCGATAAATTAAGGTGCTGGAATATACATGTTGCAATAACTTAGAAAACTGAGATTGAACGGTTGAAGAGGAACACAATCAGCAGACCTAGACTTGCATGTTTGAGTAGATTGTATTTGCTAAATCAACATATGATCATGGGGTAAAATCCTGTAGTGGAATATACTTCTTAGATTGCTTGATTGGATCAAACCTGTTATGAGCACCGTGAGGTGAAATCATTTACAAACACACAATGGATTGTTGTACTTCAAATTTGAGATTGAAAACTTGAGGTGGAACGTAATATACCTGATGGATTGCTTGCAAGGTTAGATTCACACCTGATTTGACGAAGAAAACTTGCCTCCAGCGGCCATTGGTAGTGGAGCAGCATTGAAGGGAAGGAGGAGGCAACGTCAAAATAGAGGAGTCCATGGAGATTTTATTCGGCAGTTTTTTTTGAGTTCGCAGAATATTTATGGATGGAGACTTTTACGGGCAATCAACATGATTATGGATCTTTTCCTTTTTTGGGGAGTTTTTAAGGGGATCGTGAATTCATGGGAGAATGGTAGTGGAGAAAGAATTGATGGGAAGTAGGAGGCAGCGTCAAAATAGAGGAGTCCTTGAAAATTTTATTCGGCAGTTTTTTCCTTTAGTTTGCAGAATATTGATGAAAACTTTTACACGCAATCAATAGGACGATGGATCTTTTCCTTTTTCGTGGGAGTTTTTAAGGCCGTGGTGGCTTATGGGCAATCTGCAGGATCTTTGTTTTTTCATTCCCTTTTCCGTGGCAGTTTTTGTGGGGATGGAAGCTTTCCTTTTTTTTACTGGAATAGTTGGAGGCTTTATTTTATCCATTCACAACATTGGACGTGTCGGAAGCCTATTTTTATGGGATGGGACAATCTACGTTACGTAAGTTTTCTTTCTATCCTGTACACAAGTTTTACAATCCAACGGTGTAATTAATTTTGATGATGTGGATTAATGAGACGACTTTAAAGGTGCCTTCAATTAGTAAATATAAGATTTCCTGGTTATTTCGGCCCTTGAATAAGCATGCTCATGTGAATGTACTTCGATTTCATGCACAACTAGGGGGGAGGTTGTACATCCATACAAACAGGGGCCATGTGCTATGGTTGGTGTTCTGGATGCCAAACGGATTCATGCCATTGGTACATGCGCCGAGCATGATGTTCCTTGCATCACACTGAAAATACCGATAGAAGTTGTTCAACGCTCTCCACTGGCTTCCATCCTTCACGTGTCTCAGCTTCGGATCATCTCCATCGTCGGGCTTCTTCCTCTCCGCGTGCCAGCGCATTAGCTTTGCTTCCTTGGGATCTACAAAATACCTCTGGAGACGAGGAGTGATCGGTAAGTACCATACAACTTTCTGGGGACATTTCTTCCTGGCCTTCTTGTATCGTGAAGCATTGCACACCGGACAACTTGTTTTTTCCGCGTGCTCCTTCTGATAAATTATGCAATCGTTGATGCATGCATGGTATCTAACGTGTGGCAGATCAAGAGGGCACACGATCTTCTTGGCCTCATCAACACTAGTAGGACATAGATTACCCGCGGGAAGAACATCCTTTAGGTACTTGAGATGCTCATCCAGGCTAGTGTTGGTCCATTTGTTTTTAGCCTTCATCTTCAGGGGTTGGAGCGTGAAACTCAAATGGGTCACCTCAGGATTTCAACCATCATACAATGGAGTGTTCAAGTCTACCACCAGTTGCTCTAGCTTAGCCTCCTCTCTAGAAGCAACTCTCTCAGTACTCGTCTCCTTGTGAAGCAATGCTTGAACATGAGGGTCCCGCACGATTGAACTTAGTACCGACGAACTATGCTGCGTGGAGTCCATGTCGTTCTCTCCGCTGCCATGTCCGGCCCCTTCTCCGCCGCCATGTCCGGCCTCTTCCCCACCGCCATTACTGATCATCTCTTTGTCTTGCCCAGTGTCATCATTGCCTGCCCCGTCGGCATCCTCAACATCGTCATCCTCATCTTCAATTATCCACCGAGTATAGCCATCCATGAAACCAGTCATGAGCAGGTGCGCTTCGACACGACCATCATCATAGGCGTCGAGCCAAACTATTCCTTTGCATTTTCGACACGGACATAAAACCTCTGTCAGGTTATTTTCTTTCATGTCCTGCACCGCCGACCGCAACCACCTGTCCACCATAGTTCCACTGACCATCATGAACATCTGCACGGTAATAATAAAACAAATTGATTATAAAAATGCGTGCATGCATCAAAGTCATACAAAAATTCGGCATGACCTTCCCTAAAAATAGGACATATATGGATCTAGAGTTTGCCCGGAATTCGCCGAAACGGAAATAAATCGACATTTCAGCAAAACATGGGCAACTCAAAAGCACAATTTGGCGTCAACTCATTCCACACACACAGTTTCCACAAACATATCACACACACATAAACATATTTCCATTTTGCAAAAGCATGAAATTTTCATCACCTCTATCTCGAGATCGAGCACACGGTGGAGATGATGTTGTAGGGAGATCAATAGTGCACAAAGCTCTTCTTGACAAAGATAGATCTAGTTAGGGGGCAAATAGGTCACTTAACTAAATCCTACATCTACCTAGCTACCTAATTTGGGAGGAGACAACTTCAACTAGTGGAGGGGAAGGAAAAAGAGAAAGGAGATGCATTAATGGAGGTGGTGTAGTTAGGTAGGAGTAATGAAGAGAGAGAAAGGTAGATAGAAGAGAGAGAGTAATGGGGGAGAAGTATTGAGGAAGAAGAAGAGTGAGAGTGGGAGCATGTGGGAAGTAGGGGAAGGGAAGAGAGGAGGGGGGAGGGGGGTTGGTGTGGATTAGCAGTAGCGCGGGACATAAAACGCGCTGCTGATAAGAAAGTTGCAGCAGCGCGCTTCCGGCAGAAGCGCTACTGCTAACCGGGACAAAAAGTGTGTCCAATTTGAAAATTAGCAGCAGCGACCTCAGAAAAACTGCGCTACTACTACAACTTTAGCAGTAGCGTGGCTAGCGGTACCGCGCTGCTACTAAATGAAGTTCGGGGGGCACTGTCGGTTGATATTTGTAGCAGCGCGGGTTACATAGAGCGCGCTACTGCTAAACACTTGTCAGTAGCGGGTTTTCCACACCCGCGCTACTGCTAATTAGCAGCAGCACTCCTTTTTAAGCCGCGCTGCTGCTAAGATTCTATGTATAGGGTTTTCCCTAGTAGTGACCCCCTCTGCTTCACAGACGAAGTAATGGATCATGAATTCCCAGAAGGGTTTAAACCCGTCAACACCGAATCATACGATGGCACAACAGACCCCACGGTATGGATCGAAGATTTCCTTCTCCACATTCACATGGCTCGCGGTGATGATCTACATGCCATCAAGTATCTCCCCCTTAAGCTTAAAGGACCAGCCAGACATTGGCTGAATAGCCTGCCGACGAACTCCATCGGCAGTTGGGAAAATCTTGATGATGCATTCCTCCACAACTTCCAAGCCACTTACGTGCGACCACCAGATGCTGATGACTTAAGTCACATTACCCAATAGCCTGGAGAGTCTGCCAGGAAATTCTGGACTCGGTTCCTAACTAAAAAGAACCAAATTGTCGACTGTCCGGACGCCGAGGCCCTGGCGGCCTTTAAGCATAATATCCGCGATGAGTGGCTCTCTCGACACCTCGGCCAAGAAAAAACGAAGTCCATGGTGGCCCTCACGACACTCATGACCCACTTTTGCACGGGCGAGGACAGCTGGCTGGCTCGCAGTAGCACCACGCCAAGAAACTCCGGCACTTCGTTTGTCCGCGACATCAATGGAAAGCCATGGCGCAATACACATAAACGTCAGAATAATGGTGATAGCGCCGAAGATACGACAATCAATGCCGGATTCAGCAACTCAAAATCCGGTCAGCGGAAAAAGCCGTTCAAAAGAAACAATCCGGGATCGTCCAGTCTGGATCACATACTCGACCGCTCGTGCCAGATCCACGGCATCCCCGACAAACCAGCCAATCAAACAGAGATTGCTGGGTGTTCAAACAGGCCGACAAGTTGAATGCTGAAAACAAGGACAAGGGGCTGCACAGCGATGATCACGAGGAGCCCTGGCGCCCGAACACTGGGGGACAAAAGAAATCCCCCCCAGGTGAAAGCGGTGAACATGATCTATGGCACCCAGATCCCCAAACAGGAACGAAAGCATGCACTGAGGAACGTCTATGCAATGGAGCCAGTCGCCCCAAAGTTCAACCCATGGTCATCCTGTCCGATCACCTTAGATCGTAGGTACCACCCTACCAGCATCCGTCACGGCGGCTCAGCCGCATTGGTCCTTGATCCAATCATCGACGGATTCCACCTCACGCGAGTCCTTATGGACAGTGGCAGTAGCCTGAACCTGCTTTATAAGGACACAGTGTGCAAAATGGGCATCGATCCCTCACGGATCAAACCCACCAAAACCACCTTCAAAGGTGTAATTCTAGGGGTAGAGGCCCGCTGTACGAGCTCAATAACACTGGAAGTGGTCTTCAGCTCTCCGGATAACTTCCGAAGCGAGGAGTTAATCTTTGATATCGTCGCTTTCCGTAGTGGCTACCATGCACTACTTGGATGAACCACGTTCGCTCGATTCAATGCAGTACTTCACTACGCATACCTTAAGCTCAAGATGCCAGGACCTCGTGGGGTTATACAGTCAATGGGAACACACGCCACTCCCTCCGTACGGAAGAGCACACTGCGGCCCTCGCGGCAGAAGTGCAAAGCAGCCTTCTTCGACAGACAACCAATTCGGCAATGACAACCACGAACACCGTCAAGCGAGTCTGGAGCACCCTGCAACATGATCGTCAGGCACGCCAAGAGCTCAATTAGCAATCCGGCCTCCACCCCAGCTGAGGGAGTCCTGGATAAGGGGGTATCCAGACAGCCGGACTGTATACTTTGGCTGGACTGTTGGACTATGAAGATACAGGATTTAAGACTTCGTCCCGTGTCCGGATGGGACTCTCCTTTGCGTGGAAGGCAAGCTTGGCGATCCAGATAATAGATCTCCTTCTCTGTAACCGACTCTGTGTAACCCTAGCCCCCTCCGGTGTCTATATAAACAGGAGGGTTTAGTCCATAGGACAACACAATCATAATCATAGGCTAGTTCCTAGGGTTTAGCCTCTACGATCTCGTGGTAGATCAACTCTTGTAATACTCATATCATCAAGATCAATCAAGAAGGAAGTAGGGTATTACCTCCATCGAGAGGGCCCGAACCTGGGTAAACATCGTGTCCCCAGTCTCCTATTACCATTAGCCTTAGACGCACAGTTCGGGACCCCCTACCCGAGATCCTCCGGTTTCGACACCGACATTGGTGCTTTCATTGAGAGTTCCGCTGTGTCGACGCAGTAGGGCTCGATGGCTCGCCTTGTTGTCAAGGACAACATCACCTCTGGGGGAGCACTGGCCTCATGCCAAACTCTCCGGCTTGGCGGCTTCGTCATGACTGCCCGATCGGCTGTCGCGCCGATGATGACTTCTCAGGTCATCAAAAATAGCCTCCACGTCGATTCGGAACTCGCCGAACAGATGGATCCAACCTAGCTCCCCTCCCTTAATGAGCTATTGGATCGCATTGCCACCCTGGGCGTCGCTACGGACTATGATCAGATCAGGCTTAAACCCGACCAAAGGTAGAATTATTCTCCGCCGGTCACCCATGAGATAGCGGTAGTGGAGGAACACCATACGAATTCTCCCTCTATTTTGAGGACGAACCGTGTCCGGATTTCCGAGCTCTCTGAGCCGGACACCCGCTCGCGGGAGGACGTGACTGAGGGAGTCCTGGACTAGGGGGTGTTCGGATAGCCGAACTATCATCTTTGGCTGGACTCCTAGACTATGAAGATACAAGATTGAAGACTTCGTCCCTTGTCCGAATAGGACTTTCCTTGGCGTGGAAGGCAAGCTTGGCGATACGGATATGTAGATTTCCTACCATTGTAACCGACTCTGTGTAACCCTAACCCTATTCGGTGTCTATATAAACCGAAGGGTTTTAGTCCGTAGGACGAACAACAATCATACCATAGGCTAGCTTCTAGGGTTTAGCCTCTCTAATCTCGTGGTAGATCTACTCTTGTACTACCCATATCATCAATATTAATCAAGCAGGAGTAGGGTATTACCTCCATCGAGAGGGCCCGAACCTGGGTAAAAACATCGTATCCCTTGTCTCCTGTTACCATCCGCCTAGACGCACAGTTCGGGACCCCCTACCCGAGATCCGCCGGTTTTGACACCGACATTGGTGCTTTCATTGAGAGTTCCTTTGTGTCGTCGGCGATAGGCCCGATGGCTCCTTCGATCATCAACAACGATGCGGTCCAGGGTGAGACCTTTCTCCTCGGACAGATCTTCGTATTCGGCGGCTTTGCACTGCGGGCCAATTCGCTTGGCCATATGGAGCAGATCGAATGCTACGCCCCTGGCCATCAGGTCAGGTTTGGAAGTTTAAACTACACGGCCGACATCCGCGGAGACTTTATCTTCGACGGATTCGAGCCGCAACCGAGCGCGCCGCACTATCTCGATGGGCATGATCTAACTCTGCCGCCGAACAGTGTCCTGGAGGACGCACTAGTGTCCGCCCCGAACATTGATTCGAAGCCAATCTCGCTGATCGAGGATGGTTGGTTGGATACCACCTCGGGGGCTGAAATCTCTACAGCGATCGAGCCGAACACCATCCCTGTCCGTCGCGAAGCTCGTGACTCCCAGGTGCCGGACTCCTCTCCGGACTCCGAACCTTCCGCGCCCCTGCCAGTCGAATCCGATTGGGCGCCGGTTATGGAATTCACCGCCACGGACATCTTGCTGCACTCGCCCTTTGGCGATATCCTGAACTCATTAAAGCCTCTCTCTCTTTGTCAGGGGAGCCCTGGCCGAACTATGGTCAGGAAGGTTGGGATTTGGACGACGAAGAAATTCAACGCCCACCCACCACCCACTTTGTAGCCACTGTCGATGATTTAACCGAGATGCTCGACTTCGACTCCGAAGACATCGACGGTATGGACGACGATGCCGGAGACGATCAAGAGCCAGCGCCCACGGGGCACTGGAAGGCCACCTCGTCATAATACATATACATGGTGGACATCCCAAAAGATGGGAATGGCGATGGAACGGCGGAGGATGACCCCTCCAAGAAACAACCCAAGCGCCGACGTCAGCGGCGCCGCTCTAAATCCTGCCACAGTAAAAACGACGATTCCGGCACGGGAGACAATAATACCCCAGACAGTGCCGAAGATGAACCCCTCCAGCAGGACTCAGTGTAGGAGGAGGGAGAAGCAAGCCCGCACAATAGTGCGGCAGAAAGAGAGGTAGAGGACGATAATTATGCGCCCACTCCGAAGACGAGGCAAGCCTCGACGACGACGAATTCGTCATGCCAGAGGACCCCGTCGAACAAGAGCATTTTAAACGCAGGCTCATGGCCACGGCAAGCAGCCTCAAGAAAAAGCAGCAACAACTTAGAGCTGACCAAGACCTGCTAGCTGACAGATGGACTAAAGTCCTTCCAGCCGAAGAGTATGAAGTCGAACACCCCTCCAAAAGCTACCCCAAACACAGGCCGTTGCCTCGATCAGAGGAGGAAGCACCCACGTCACCAGCGCACGACATGGCAGACCGGCCACCCCGTGGCCGCGACAGAGAAGCCTCTCGGCCCTCCGCTCAAGCCACGCCCCGAGGCCGCTCAAAAAGTATCAAGGCACGGGAAAACGCGCCGGACTTGCGAGATATATTGGAGGATAAGGCAAAGCATACAAGATCGATCTACAGATCGTGTGGGCGCCCAACGACTCGGGATGATTACCGTCACGCCGGATACAGCAAACCTGGCCGGGCCGAACACAGTAGACAAAGCTCATATGAGCTACGTCGTGATATAGCCCAATACAGAGGCGCCGCACACCCACTATGCTTCACAGATGAAGTAATGGATCATCAAATCCCTGAGGGCTTCAAACCCGTAAACATCGAATCATACGATGGTACCACAGATCCTGCGGTCTGGATCGAGGACTATCTCCTCCATATCCACATGGCCCGCGGTGATGATCTACATGCCATCAAATACCTCCCACTCAAGCTTAAAGGACCAGCTCGACATTGGCTCAACAGCTTGCCAGCAGAGTCAATCGGTTGTTGGGAGGACCTGGAAGCCGCATTCCTTGATAACTTCCAGGGCACATATGTGCGACCACCAGACGCCGATGACCTTAGCCATATAATTCAGCAGACAGAAGAATCGGCCAGACAATTCTGGACGCGGTTCCTAACAAAGAAAAATCAGATCGTCGACTGTCCGGATGCAGAGGCGCTAGCAGCTTTCAAACACAACATCCACGACGAGTGGCTAGCCCGGCACCTAGGACAGGAAAAGCCGAAATCCATGGCAGCCCTCACCACACTCATGACCCGCTTTTGCGCGGGAGAGGACAGCTGGCTAGCTCGAAGCAACAACTTGGCCAAACACCATGGTAGTTCGGATAGCAAGGACGGCAATGGTAGGTCGCGTCGCAACAAGCATAAATGCCCCATTAACAGTGATAATGCTGAAGATACGACAGTAAATGCCGGATTCAGAGGCTCTAAACCCAGTCAGCGGAAAGAAGCCATTCAAAAGAAATACCCAGGGCCCGTCCAACTTGGACCGAATACTCGATCGCTTGTGCCAGATACATGGCACACCCGAAAAACCAGCCAACCACACCAACAGGGATTGTTGGGTGTTCAAGCAAGCAGGCAAGCTAAGCGCCGAAAACAACGACAAGGGGCTGCATAGCGATGACGAGGAAGAGCCCCGACCGCCGAACAATAGAGGACAAAAGGGCTTTCCCACACAAGTGCGGACGGTGAACATTATATACGCAACCCACGTACCCAAAAGGGAGCGGAAGCGTGCGCTAAGGGACGTATATGCGATGGAGCCAGTCGCCCCAAAGTTCAACCCATGGTCCTCCTGCCCGATCACCTTTGATCGAAGGGACCACCCCACTAGCATCTGTCACGGCAGATTCGCTGCATTGGTTCTTGACCCAATCATCGACGGATTTCACCTCACTAGAGTCCTGATGGACGGCGGTAGTAGCCTGAACCTGCTTTATCAGGATACAGTGCGCAAAATGGGCATAGACCCCTCAAGGATTAAACCCACAAAGACGACCTTTAAAGGCGTCATACCAGGTGTAGAGGCCAATTGTACAGGCTCAGTTACACTCGAAGTGGTCTTCGGATCCCCGGATAACTTCCGAAGCAAAGAGTTAATCTTCGGCATAGTCCCGTTCCGCAGCGGCTATCACGCACTGCTGGGACGAACCGCATTTGCAAAGTTCAATGCGGTGCCGCACTACGCATACCTCAAGCTCAAGATGCCAGGCCCTCGAGGAGTAATCACGGTCAATGGAAACACCGAACGCTCTCTCCGAACGGAGGAGCACACGGCGGCCCTCGCAGCGGAGGTGCAAAGCAGCCTCTCACAGCAATTCTCAAGTCCGGCTATTAAATGTACGGCCACCGTCAGGCGCGCCCGGAGTAACCTACAACAAGACCGCCTAGCACGATCAGAGCACGCGTAGCAATCCAACCCCAACCCCAGCCCCGCGAAGCCAGTACTACGCGTACATAACTACGCTCTGGAGATACCATGGGCCTAAGGGGAGGGGCACGACCACGGCACGCCCAGAATGCGGCTCAACCGCACCAGGGACTCCCGATTGTGTCATTCTTTTTCATTCTTCTTTTTTCTTACTTTCAGGACTCCGTTTTCGAGAAGTCTTGTACGACACTAGAATTGCCGAACTCACGATGCAACAGCCAGGGAAGCAGAAAGCTACGTCGAGTGTCCAGGTGGTCTCTACTACGAGCATTATACCTGTTTTACATACCATCCCGCAGCTTACCCCTGGAGGGGGACATGTTAAATAGTCCCATCCCTTGCTTATCGCACTATTTGTATCGTTCTGCTTCCATTGCAGTAACTTTTTGAATAAACAATACATAGCTTCTGACTATTATTGCACTCCTTTCTTTATCTATATATATGTTCATTTCATGACATGTTGCACCCGTACACTTTGGTACGGCCAATACACCAGGGGCTTAAGTACCCCAAAAGTATGGTGTGATAAGTCCGAACACTTTCACAAGTGCGGCACCCCAAACTTATAGCTTTATATGCATCGGCTCCGGATCATGTCTTGGGTCAATAGTTGGGTTTGCCCGGCTCCCATGTTTTGGTACCTTACGTTCCGTTATATCGGCTAAGGTAGTGCTGGGAGAACCACTGCGATTGTGCCCCGGTTGAGCTGGGTTGAGCACCTCAGTGGAGAAAGCTAAAACTGACCGTCATGATAGGGCGAGAGCCGGTCGCTGTTCGAGAGGTCTTTTCGGGTCCCTAAACACTTATGCCGCTTAGAGCGAGGAGTCGGCATTGTCCGGCCAAGGCGTGGATAGCGCCTCGAACTCGGTCTTCCGAATACTAGGGGCTTCGCTGAAATTTAAAATTATAGAATTCTATGGCTAAGTGAGAGTGTTCAAGCACTATAAGTCCGGTTGCCTTGTTCGTTGCGTTGGGCGCCTCCCTCGAAGGACCCAAGAATGGGAACAAGAGCGCTCAAGTTTATCCCGAACACCCCAGCACTCGTGGCATGGGGGCTGAAGCCAACGACTTGCCATCTCTCAAATTTGATAAACGGCCGCACATAAGGTAATATTTTAAATTCACAAGCGTTGCTTAGCGCATATGAACAAGTTTTTAGTGTACAGGATAACCAATGCGAGTCTACTCAAATATTACATCTTTGGAGCATTCACCCGCTATAAGACGGGCACCCTTCAGGACGCCCTCATAATACTTCTCGGGCTTGCGATGTTCTTTGCCCGGCGGCGGCCTGTCCGTCACCAGCTTCTCCGCGTCGAGCTTGCCCCAGTGCACCTTGGCACGGGCAAGGGCCCTACGGGCACCTTCAATATAGACGGAGCGCTTGATGACTTCGATCCATGGACAGGCATCCACCAGCCGCCGCACTAGCCCGAAGTAGCTCCCAGGCATGGCCTCATTTGGCCATAGCCGAGCTATAAGGCCCTTCATGGCCTGTTCGGCGACCTTGTGGAGCTCGACCAATTGCTTCAGTTGGTCGCTCAAGGGCACCGGGTGTTCGGCCTCAGCATACTGAGACCAAAACACCTTTTTCGTCGAGCTCCCTTCTTCGGCTCGGTAGAAAGCGGCGGCATCGGAGACACTCCGCGGCAGATCTACAAACGCTCCTGGAGAGCTCCGGATTCTGGTTAGTACTAGATAATTGACTTTTACATTCTTGCTCTGCATAAAGAATGCCTTACCCGCTGCAATCTTCTTTATTGCCTCAATCTTCTGGAGGGCTTTTTGGGCCTCGGCTTTAGCAGCTTTGGCACTCTCAAGAGCCGAGGCAAGCTCGGACTCTCGGGTCTTCGAGTCACGCTCCAAACCCTCGTGTTTTTTCACGAGAGCCTGGAGCTCTTGCCGTACCTCCGCCAGCTGCGCCTCCCCCTTCTCTCGCTCGGTGCGCTCCGCGGCCGCTTTGTTTTCGTCCGCGGACACCGCCTCCTTCAGGGTCGCCACCTCGCTCGTGGCCCCTGCAGTACCCATTTTATTCCTGTTATCTTTTGCAACCACATTTTTTAAATTCCATAAGGTATTACTTACCTTCCTTGTCCTCGAGCTGCTTCTTGGCTTGGCCGAGCTCGTTCTCGGACCGCTCGAGGCTCTCCTTCAATGCATTGACATCCGCAGTCAGTGCGGCAGAGGTCAGCAGGGCAGCCTGCATTCCCATATTGACATAATTATGTTAGACTCCTGCATATATCTTTTTAGATCCTCAGTCCGGCTTTTCTTTCTGAACACCGAACTAAGCATCAGGGGCTACTGTCTATGCGGTAATCTTCTTACATATATTGAAAACTTACCTCAAAGCCTGTTAGAAGGCCGTTGCAGGCTTCAGTCAGCCCGCTCTTGGCGGACTGAACTTTCTGGATCACCACACTCATAACAGTGCGGTGCTCCTCCTTGATGGAGGCGCTGTTAAGTGCCTCCAGTAAGCTATCCGCTGCCTCCGGTTGGACTGATGACACCGGCGTCTTACCCTTCCTACGAAGGGGCCGCTTGCCGGACTTCGGAACCGCTGAAGGTTCCGGTATGGAGTCCAGATAAGGGTCGGGCTTAGAGCCCCTGGGGGTCTCGCTCCCCTCGCGCCCGGAGTCCGGGAGGCTGCCTTGCGGCGCCTCCTGCGCCACCTCCTCTTGACCAGGCCCCCCTTGGGGCCCCACCTCGGCATCGTCAGCAGCGTGAGGTGAGGAGGCGGCCGGAAGTGAAGTACTCTCCACTTCCGACGAATTGAGGGACCCGCTCGACAAAGCGGCGATCTCGTCCTTGGGCGGGCTGCATGATTGTTCGGCATTAGAGAACACTATGCAGTGAAAAAAAGCCATGGGTATCCGGACACTTACGATCTCGCCAGAGGCTTGGCCCTTGTTGGCCACTCCTCCTCGTCGTTGTCGGCGTTGGTGGAGAAGTCCGGAGGAAGGGTCCTTCCCTTCTTGGACCCTCCGGCCTCCCCAGTTGGGGCGGCCTTCCTTTTCTTCTATCCCCCCGCTAGGGGAGAGGCTTCTTTTTCCTCCTCCTCTTCCTCAGAGGAGGATTCCGCCTCAGGGTTGTCGGGCGATGAGTCCGACAGCACCTGGCGCCGGGAGCTCCTTCGAGCTCCCGTGGCCTCCTTCTTGGCCTTCTTCTCTGGCACCATGTGAGGTGCCGAGCCAGCAGCCCCGTCAATCGGGCGTCCGCTGGGTCTTCTAGCAAAGGGGCCGGACAGTTAATCTGTCCGGACGTCTTCAGCCAGTCCTGTCAAAGGTTAGGGAGTTTTAGATCCTGCATAGAGTCAAACTATGAAAAAAGAGTCCCATAAAGGGTAAAATAACTTACCTCGCTGGCTTGACGCTGCGAGCTGAATCCGCGATCTTCGGTAGCGGATGTGGGAGCCTCGGCGCCCTTGAACAGTGTCAGGACCCCGATCCTAAGTCACACCGATCTAGCATGTAACACATAATATCACTTTGCAGCCTCACGCACGGTATTCCCACGGGTGTCGCCTTACCATGGCCCGGGACCGTTTGCGCCTTTTGGCTCAGGTATATGATAGTGTCGCTAGCATCCATATGACAGAGAACCCGGGCCGACATGACTAGTCATGAACCCAAAGTGGCACTAACCTATGGGGACAGGCATACATGAATCAACATCGAGCATGTCGGTCAGCAGCGTGCGAATCCGGGCTGTAGCACTGGGCTAACAGGACTCCGGGAACCCGGGCTGTAGCAGGCTAGGCAGGACTCCGGATGTCACTGCGTGACATTTCCCCGAAGGGACAGACACAGGAACGAAGTGAATCACATGCCGGCCAGTCAAGTGTTTCGGAGCAGTAGTGCTGGGCTAGCAGGACTCCGGTAAACCGGCCTGTAGCGGACTACCATGGCTCGGTGGAAGCACTAGACTACATTTCCCCATAAGAGAGGCTACCAAGGATAAACAACTAGGTTGTCGGATCCCACACATAGCAAAACACGTTACACGTACGCATAACATGCAAGTATGTGTTGTACAACATGGCATGACAACATAACGCAAACTCATATAGATAAAGGCCCAGAAGAGCCACATAGCATTAAATACAAACAGGGGTCACATGACCCATCATTCAGAGCATACAAGCAACAAGCGGAAGCATTACATGTCTGAGTACAGACAACTACAAAAGAAAAAGGTTGAGAAGCCTGACTATCTACAAGACCCTCCCAAGGGTACAAGATCGTAACTGAGGTAACAAGCTACTCGTCGAAGTCCAAGCGGAACTACTAGTAAGACCGAAATCTCCGCTGCAAAACATAAATAAAGCAACGTGAGTACAAAGGTAATCAGCAAGACTTACATCAGATCCTATTATACATGCATTTGTATCAAGAAGGTAATGTGGGGTTTAGTTGCAGCAAGCCAGCTTTGACTCAGTGGCTATCCTGTTCTACGACTACAAGAACTTCTTTGAGGTGATATGGCGCACACGAGTCCACTAGTCACCACACAATACACTACTATGGATTCATCCCCCTCTCCCTACGAGAAGGCCATCCATAGCACTCACACTTGTCTTGAGCATTTTAGAGTATCCACTTCAAGTTGTCTATGTACCACGTAAGCATCCAAGAAGTCCATAACCGAGGACACGGCTATTCGAATAGATCATGATAACCCTGCAGGGGTGTACTTCTTCACACACGCTCTCGCCACTTACCGCCATATACACGTCATGTATCTCGGCAACCTTCAAGCGGAAGCCTGGCGAGGGTGTCGGCCACGACCTGACTAACCACACAAGACTCTAGTCCAGGTTTATCACCTATTTGGGTTCCATCCGCAAGGAGATCCGGCCGGGGTGTCGCTCACGGCCCCAAACGATGTGAGCAGGGTTCCCAAGCCCACCATCCGGGTGCCACTTGGTACACCGTGCCACCTGTGCCTAGTCTGTCCCAAGCCCACCCTGCCGGGTGCCACTTGGTAGAAAAATAGCACTACCAACAAACACCAGAAACTAGTTGCGAATCCTGGACAGAGATCAAGTTGGTTAATAAGTCGAGAGGGGTCGAGTTACCGGAACCCAATGTGTGGTAGTATCGAGTCATTGGAAAACATACATAGAACTCAGTGCTTAAGGACGGTTCCAGTGAGACAACCCACCATGTACTCCTACATGGCCTCTCACCGCTACCATTACCAAATCGTGTTCACACACTTCACTCTCAGCATCAGAACATAGAACTGCACTCCAATTCATTCCCAATGAATCAGACCTGACACAACTCTAAGCAATAGTAGGCATAGCATGGTAGGAACACAACATGGCTCAATCAACTCCTACACATGCTAGTGGGTTTCAACTATTTACTGTGGCAATGACAGGTCATGCAGAGGAATGGGTTCAACTACCGCAGCACAAAGTAGCAGATGAATCGTTGTTGTCCTAATGCAATAACTGAGAGTAGGAGCGAGAGAGTAGGATTATACCAGAATGAACAAGGGGGTTTGCTTGCCTGGTAAATCAACAAGGGAGGCACTTCTTCACAGACAGGTACTCTCGAGCACTCTCCAGAGCTGGACCTATCGAGAAGGAACGGTGCCAACAATCAATACACAAGCATATGCAACAATATGATGCATGAACATGGCATGTAGGTGTGATGCTGTTTGAGCTAATGCAGCTAGAGTTCATTTGGTTGAAGTCCATTTGAACCAAAGATTCAAATGCAACTCCAAGTTAAGCTCTCATATATGCCATTATAGAGTTTCACTTATACAGCAGGTATAAGTTGGTTTGTCATGCATGAAACTGGTACAGATGGATAGATTGAAATTTTCTGATAATTTTTCTTATATAAATTATTTCAATCTGAGCTACGGTTGAATTTGTATGAATTTTCGAAGTTGTGGCTATTTTCTGGAATTTCCTGATTAAATTTAAAACCAGAAAATGGATAACTGCGTCAGCCTAACGTCAGCGTGACGTCAGCTAGTCAACGGGGCTAGTCCGGGTCAAAACTGACGACCGGGTCCCACATGTCATTGTGCTAACTCGGAGTTAATCCCGTGTTGACTGGGATTTGACCCGCTCCGGGGCCCACCTGTCAGTGGCAGTGAGGTGGCTAATTAAGGGGGGGTTAGTCCTAATGACGCGCCACGTCGGCACCCGCCGGAGCACGGCCGGCGAGGTCGTCGCCGACGACCACAGAACACGGCGGAGTCCGCATTGGGCCCACGGGGGCGGCGTCTAGGAGCACCGGGGCGTAGCCCGTGCTCTCCCGCATCCAGGGGAGCACACGGGAAGCCGCGGGGGCGCCGGAGCTCGCCGGAGCGAAGCTCGCGGCGGAGGCCGGAGTTCGGTGGCGTGCGGCAGTGGGGCTAGAGGGCGCGGAAGGCCGGGGAAGTAGGGGGAGCGACGACGGGGCTCACAGGGGACCGGCGGGCGTCGTCGGGGAGCTCGGGGAAGGCTGGAGTCGGCGGGGCGGCGAGGACGATCTCCGGTGGCCGGAGATGAAGACGACGGCGCCGAGGACGAAGCAGAGCTCGCCCGGTTGCTTTGCTCGGTGAGGAGGGAGAGGGGGTCGCGGCGGAGCTGGGGAGCGTGTCGGGGAGGTGCGGCAGTGGCCGAGGCCACGGTGGCTGTGGACGGCGGCGACGGCGATTTCGGCCGCAAGATAGGGAGCGAGGGGGAGGAGAGAATGGCGCGGGAGGGAGAGGGAGTGTCGAGGGGGGGGGGGCGTGGCGTCGTCCGGGCATCCCAGGGCGACGAGGAGGATGTCAGGCAAGCAGCTGCGTGCTGGTGCGTACGGCGTCGGGCACCGCTTCCCCTCTGCCTACTGGCAAGAGGAGGAAGACTGCTATGCCCCTGGTGGGCTTCAGGAATGTGATGCTCGCAAAAAGCCTCAGTGAAATCTCTCTAGGTAGGAAGCTGACCAGCTGGAAGCATAGCCTCATAGTTCGGCCACCAAAGACTAGCAGGACCTTCCAGGTGGTATGCAGCATAGGTGACCTTGTCACTTTCAGCTACGTTCGCAGAACGGAGCTTGCGTGTGATACTACGGAGCCAGTCATGTGCATCGAGTGGCTCGATGGAATGAAGAAAGGTAGGTGGGTGCAAGCGAATGAAGTCATGAATGGTTGCAGACCCTTTGAACTGATGTGCGGTGTTCTCCTCGATACGTTCCAACAAGCGGTTAGACTCACGCTTGTTCCTCTCCATCTCCAACATAAACTCTGCCAATGAAGGCTGGTCGGGAGGATCCTCATCCCTACCATCTGCGTGGTTCTGCCTACGAGCAACAGAACTTCGCTTAACTGATGACATCCTGAGAAACGAAACCAAGGGTGAATCAGCACCAACTATATGGTATAGATTGTAGGACAAGGAAATTAGTATCTCTCGGACTCCTAGGGCAATTCCGGCAGCATAACGGCAGAAAAACGCTCAAAATGAGACATTCTGCATAAGACGGGGTAGCACCATACTCAACATCATCACTCAAGGTTCTGAGATATTACTAAACAGGCTACACCGGAGGTACTTGAAAACTGGGGTATGACTCTGATCATCCAATCCTATGGAACTACGCAGTGGTAACACGTGACCCCGATAGACAGAAAAGAAAGCCTAGTTCCTTAACCCCGTAGGAAAGGTAGGATGACTCAGATCAGAAGGCCATGAGGTAAAGGAGTAAAAAGAGCCTTACGTTCCTTCACACAATCAATTCCCTTACATAACTAAAGAATTTCTAGACTCAACTTCGACCAGGTTGGCTTGGAAATCCTACAGGAAGTCAGGCTCTGATACCAAAGCTGTCAGGACCCCGATCCTAAGTCACACCGATCTAGCATGTAACACATCATATCACTTTGCGGCCTCACGCACGGTATTCCCACGGGTGTCGCCTTACCATGGCCCGGGACCGTTTGCGCCTTTTGTCTCACGTATATGATAGTGTCGCTAGAATCCATATGACAGAGAACCCGGGCCGACATGACTAGTCATGAACCCAAAGTGGCACCAACCTATGGGGACAGGCATACATGAATCAACATCGAGCATGTCGGTCAGCAGCGTGCGAATCCGGGCTGTAGCAGGCTAGGCAGGACTCCGGATGTCACCGCGTGACATTTCCCCGAAGGGACAGACACAGGAACGAAGTGAATCACATGCCGCCCAGTCAAGTGTTCCGGAGCAGTAGTGCTGGGCTAGCAGGACTCCGGTAAACCGGGCTGTAGCGGACTACCATGGCTCGGTGGAAGCACTAGACTACATTTCCCCATAAGAGAGGCTACCAAGGATAAACAACTAGGTTGTCGGATCCCACACATAGCAATACACGTTACACGTATGCATAACATGCAAGTATGTGTTTTACAACATGGCATCACAACATAATGCAAACTCATATAGATAAAGGCCCAGAAGAGCCACATAGCATTAAATACAAACAGGGGTCACATGACCCATCATTCAGAGCATACAAGCAACAAGCGGAAGCATTACATGTCTGAGTACAGAAAACTACAAAAGAAAAAGGCTGAGAAGCCTGACTATCTACAAGACCCTCCCAAGGGTACAAGATCGTAGCTGAGGTAACAAGCTAATCATCGAAGTCCAAGCGGAACTACTAGTAAGACCGAAATCTCCGCTGCAAAACATAAATAAAGCAACGTGAGTACAAAGGTACTCAGCAAGACTTACATCAGATCCTATTATACATGCATTTCTATCAATAAGGTAATGTGGGGTTTAGTTGCAGCAAGCCAGCTTTGACTCAGTGGCTATCCTGTTCTACGACTACAAGAACTTCTTTGAGGTGATATGGCGCACACGAGTCCACTAGTCACCACACAATACACTACTATGGATTCATCCCCGTCTCCCTACAAGAAGGCCATCCATAGAGCTCACACTGGTCTTGAGCATTTTAGAGTATCCACTTCAAGTTGTCTATGTACCACGTAAGCATCCAAGAAGTCCATAACCGAGGACACGGCTATTCGAATAGATCATGATAAACCTGCAGGGGTGTACTTCTTCACACACGCTCTCGCCACATACCACCATATACACGTCATGTATCTCGGCAACCTTCAAGCGGAAGCCTTTCGAGGGTGTCGGTCACGACCTGAGTAACCACACAAGACTCTAGTCCAGGTTTATCACCTATTCGGGTTCCATCCGCAAGGAGATCCTGCCGGGGTGTCGCTCACGGCCCCAAACGATGTGAGCAGGGTACCCAAGCCCACCATCCGGGTGCCACTTGGTACACCGTGCCACCTGTGCCTAGTCTGTCCCAAGCCCACCCTGCCGGGTGCCACTTGGTAGAAAAATATCACTACCTACAAACACCAGAAACTAGTTGCGACTCCTGGACAGAGATCAAGTTGGTTAATAAGTCGAGAGGGGTCGAGTTACCGGAACCCAATGTGTGGTAGTATCGAGTCATTGGACAACATACATAGAACTCAGCGCTTAAGGACGGTTCCAGTGAGACAACCCACCATGTACTCCTACATGGCCTCTCACCGCTACCTTTACCAAATCATGTTCACACACTTCACTCTCAGCATCAGAACATAGAACTGCACTCCAATTCATTCCCAATGAATCAGACCTAACACAACTCTAAGCAATAGCAGGCATAGCATGGTAGGAACACAACATGGCTCAATCAACTCCTACACATGCTAGTGGGTTTCAACTATTTACTGTGGCAATGACAGGTCATGCAGAGGAATGGGTTCAACTACCGCATCACAAAGTAGCAGATGAATCGTTGTTGTCCTAATGCAATAACTGAGAGCAGGAGCGAGAGAGTAGGATTATATCGGATGAACAAGGGGGTTTGCTTGCCTGGTAAATCAACAAGGGAGGCACTTCTTCACAGACAGGTACTCTCGAGCACTCTCCAGAGCTGGACCTATCGAGAAGGAACGGTGCCAACAATCAATACACAAGCATATGCAACAATATGATGCATGAACATGGCATGTAGGTCTGATGCTGTTTGAGCTAATGCAGCTAGAGTTCATTTGGTTGAAGTCCATTTGAACCAAAGATTCAAATGCAACTCCAAGTTAAGCTCTTATATATGCCATTATAGATTTTCACTTATACAGCAGGTATAAGTTGGTTTGTCATGCATGAAACTGGTACAGATGGATATATTGAATTTTTCTGATAATTTTTCATATATAAATTATTTCAATCTGAGCTACGGTTGAATTTATATGAATTTTCGAAGTTGTGGCTATTTTCTGGAATTTCCTGATTAAATTTAAAACCAGAAAATGTATAACTGCATCAGCCTAACGTCAGCGTGACGTCAGCTAGTCAACGGGGCTAGTCCGGGTCAAAACTGATCACCGGGTCCCACATGTCATTGTGCTAACTCGGAGTTAATCCCGTGTTGACTGGGATTTGACCCGCTGCGGGGCCCACCTGTCAGTGGCATTGAGGTGGCTAATTAAGGGGGGGGGGGTTAGTCCTAATGACGCCCACGTCGGCACCCGCCGGAGCACGGCCGGCGATGTCGTCACCGGAGACCACAGAACACGGCGGAGTCCGCGTTGGGCCCACGGGGGCGGCGTCTGGGAGCACCGGGGCATAGCCCGTGCTCTCCCGCATCCAGGGGAGCAGACGGGAAGCCGCGGGGGCGCCGGAGCTCGCCGGAGCGAAGCTCGCGGCGGAGGCCGGAGTTCGGTGGCGTGCGGCAGTGGGGCTAGAGGGCGCGGAAGGCCGGGGAAGTAGGGGGAACGACGGAGGGGCTCACACGGGGCCGACGGGCGTCGTCGGGGAGCTCGGGGAGGGCTGGAGTCGGCGGGGCGGCGAGGACGATCTCCGGCGGCCGGAGATGAAGACGACGGCGCCGAGGACGAAGCAGAGCTCGCCTGGTTGCTTTGCTCGGTAGGAGGGAGAGGGGGTCGCAGCGGAGCTGGGGAGCGTGTCGGGGAGGTGCGGGAGTGGCCGAGGCCACGGTGGCTGTGGACGGCGGCGACTCCGATTTCGGCCGCAAGATAGGGAGCGAGGGGGAGGAGAGAATGGCGCGTGAGGGAGAGGGAGTGTCGAGGGGGGGGGGAGGCGCTGGCGTCGTCTGGGCGGCCCAGGGCGACGAGGAGGACGTCAGGCAAGCAGCTGTGTGCCGGTGCGTACGGCGTCGGGCACCGCTTCCCCTCTGCCTAATGGTAAGAGGAGGAAGACGGTTATGCCCCTGGTGGGCTGGGCCAGAAAGGAAACGGGCCAGCCAGAGGCGCCAGGTAGGAAGCCCAGGTAAGGTTTTTCCTTTTGTTTAACTTTTCTATTTTCTAACATTTGTTTTGATTTAATTAAAGTACTAAATCATTTTATTTTCTTATGCCAATTTTTATAGGAGCTAGTTATATTATTCCAGAGCTCCTTAATAAATGGCATAATTTTTGGACATATAATATATGTATAACATTTATATATACAATGCAAATAATTATGCATTAATTCCAAATGCTCAGAATAAATACTTATGAGCTCCCAAAAATATTGGTTTTATTTTTATCTCTGTCCAATATTTTCAGAGAGCAACATGAGCATTTTCTTGGACCTTTTTGGAGCAATTTTTATTTGATCAATTTCCAAAAAGATTCTGAGGGTTTCACAGATCCTCATTTCAATTTAAATGGAATTTAAACATGATGCACAAATGACTACCAAGTCTAGGTCATACTAGAACTAGGGATGTGACAAACAGCACCTTCCAGGCATCTTCGTACGTAGTGTCGAAGAGCCTTTTGAGAGTTGGGTGCTGTGCCGGATCGAACTCCCACAATTTGAAGGCCCATTGTTGGCATGGGAGAATCCGGCGGATGAGCATCACCTGGATTACGTTGACAAGCCTGAGATTCTTGTCCACCAGGTTTTGGACGCAGGTTTGGAGTCCGGACAGCTCATCCGAACCCCCCCCCCCCACGTCTGGCCCGTCTCTTTCCATGATGTGGGCCATGTGGGGAAGCCAGATCGGAATTCGGGGGCCGTCGCCCATTGAGAGTTGCGCGGCTCGGTGATGTAGAACCACCCCGATTGGCACCCCTTTATGGTGTCCACAAAGGAGCCCTTGAGCCATAGGACTTTGGCCATCTTGCCAACCATGGCGCCTCCGCACTCCGCTTGGCGGCCACCCACTACCTTCGGCTTGACATTGAAGGTCTTCAGCCATAAGCCGAAGTGGGGCTGGATGCAGAGGAAGGCCTCGCACACGACGATAAACACCGAGATGTTGAGGATGAAATTCGGGGCCAGATCATGGAAATCTAGGCCGTAGTAGAACATGAGCCCCGGGACAAATGGGTGAAGTGGAAACCCTAGTCCGCGGAGGAAGTGGGGGAGGAACACCACCCTCTCATGGGGCCTGGGGGTGGGGATGAGCTGCCCTTCGTCGGGCAGCCGATGTGCGACGTCGTCGGACAAGTATCCGGCCTTCCGTAGTTTTTTTACTTGGCCCTCCGTGATGGAGGAGACCATCCACCTACCTCCCACTCCGGACATGGCTGGAGATGGTTGAGGAAGGATGTGCGGACTTGGGCGCTGGAGCTCAGAGTGCGCGGAAATGGATGAGCAAGGGAGGAGGAAGGCGTAGGTGAAAAGGGTGGATCCTTATACCCTTATATGGACGGACGAGGCTATGCGTCCCCCACCAGCCTGATAAAACTCGCTTATCTCCCAAGCGCCGCAATCAATGGCACGGTTGGGTTACCCACGTCCGTATTGATGAGAATCCCGGAATAAGGGGGCACGATCTACGCTTTGATAAGACGTGCCAAGGAAACCGCCTCGCTAAATGCGCTGAGGTGGGACAGTAAAAAACGATTCGAATAAAGGCCTGGCCGTGGTGTGATGTCACGCCGCGGAATACGTCAGCAGATCTGTGCAAAAAGTTATTCTCTCTATGGTGGTATGTGGAACCCGCCTTGCAATGCCGAAGACAATATGCGCGCCGGACTCGTCGTCATTGAAGCCTGGTTCAGGGGGTACTGAGGGAGTCCTGGACTAGGGGGTGTCCGGATAGCCGAACTATCATCTTTGGCCGGACTCCTAGACTATGAAGATACAAGATTGAAAACTTCGTCCCTTGTCCGGATAGGACTTTCCTTGGCGTGGAAGGCAAGCTTGGCGATACGGATATGTAGATTTCCTACCATTGTAACCGACTCTATGTAACCCTAACCCTATTCGGTGTCTATATAAACCGAAGGGTTTTAGTCCGTAGGACGAACGACAATCATACCATAGTCTAGCTTCTAGGGTTTAGCCTCTCTGATCTCGTGGTAGATCTACTCTTGTACTACCCATATCATCAATATTAATCAAGCAGGAGTAGGGTATTACCTCCATCGAGAGGGCCCGAACCTGGGTAAAAACATCGTGTCCCTTGTCTCCTGTTACCATCCACCTAGACGCACAGTTCAGGAACCCCTACCCAAGATCCGCTGGTTTTGACACCGACAGTGACCCAAACCCCGAACTTAGGATCGGGCGGCGGGTCGAACAAACTGGGCAACATCCCAGAGCCCGAGCCGTCAAGATCGGAAGCTTCTTCGCCCCTGGGTCTCAGAGCGGGTCAGGACTCGGATTCGAAACCACCCACCCACCCAATTTTATTCAATCTTCCTCATATTAGAAAAGAGCCCCAAGAGACAGTACATCATTACTAGGCCAGATTCCTCCTTGTGGTAAATAGGGTCAAGGACTGTCGCGAGGAAGATGCAATCTCCCTCTTTTGCAAAAATTGCACGGACAAAGGGATCCTCAATGCTATAAGTCGCCGCAACATAGTACGCTTTGCTGACTTAGTGGCCATATTGCAGAAATACTGCGCGATGGAAAGCGCTTGGAAAACACAAACAAACTTCTAGGACAATCCGGCTCTCACTAAACCCTTCGCCCGAACTAAAAGGGCAAACTCTCGTAAGTTACCCGATTCAGTTACCAAAAAACCAAAGCCTGATACAAGGCGCGGAACCGTATTGGAAGAATTTCTCAGTGGGCCGTGCAAAATTCACGGCACACCGGATACCACGTCAACTCATAGCCTTACACTACTAGGGAAAACCCTAGCAGTAGCGCTGGTTTTGTGCTCACTAGTAGCGCGGGTAGGCGCGCTACTAATAAGGCACTACAGCTACTGCTTAGCAGTAACGCGTGCCCGCACGCGCTACTGCTAGGACGAATAGCTGCAGCGTTTGTTCACTCCAGCGCTACTGCTAATGTAACTACTGCCAGCGTGTTTTCTCTCCATCGCTACTAGTATGCTTTTTTTATTTTTTTATTTTCAGTTTATTTATTCGCCATCGTACAAATATTGATACAATACCAGTTATGAGGTTTACATCATTATGTCCATAACAGTGTCAAATAAAGGTGGATTAGGTTCAAGTGGAGGCAATATGTGGTGCATGTCAAAAGTATACTACTAATCCAAACTTGATCTAGTCTGGACTAGTAGTACTTTCGATGTGCACCACAATGTTGCCTCCACTTGAATCTAATCCGCCAGCACAAGATATTTAATCATCATCATGGTCATTACCACCAACAGTATTTATTTAATCACCACTAACACTAGCTAATAATAATCATCATAGTCATTACCACCAACACTAGCTATTTTATCATTATAGTAATAGTGTAGCACATCATCATCCTGAAACTCATTTCTAACTAGCTAATCACTCCTGCTGCTCTCTCTTAGGTAAAACAACATAAAACATGTGTAGCTCTCCTCCTTGATCAAGTTGGAGCATGCAGATGAACCTGTCTCCTAATCGTGGGTAGGGCCTCTATTTGCTCCCTAGTACTTCCCTGCGCTCCCCCATCACATATTTGGTCCAGTCTTGCACTATTAAGCATCCGTCGCTAATCTTGAATGCACTAAAGTAATCTGTAGGATATCTTGGCCGTAAGCTGATAATACTCATGGTACCTTTAGTCTCGATCCCATAAGGCACAACATTCATCGGGAGTCCCTGTTGAAGAACATCGTATGGTAACATACTTAGGAATGAAGTTTAGCTTCAAAAATAATGTATGGAAAAGATACACTGAGGACAAATAGTAAAAATCTTACCATCCTTCCTAAATAGATGTGACCGTAGTTCATTACGACCACTATTGGTCGCACGTTTTCAGTACTAACATTTCTAAATCTAGGAAGAAAATTTGTCTTGACAGTATCAAGATCCTCAAGCCATGAAACATAATGACTTAGCTCCTCGCAGTTTAGTTCAGCCTCCGGACAGTAGTAGGTCCTGTCTACCAAGCGCTGGACATGTTTGCTTGCACCGAAATAAGCTGACAATACAAATTAGTTGCCAACTATTTTTGAATAAACAATATCAAAGACATAAATATGGTTGAGAAACTTACATAATGGTATAACTGGAGTTGTCTGCACATCGACCCAGATGTCGGTATTACCTTCAATATCATCTTCCGGAATCAAAGGTGATAACCATATCAGGCTCAAATACATAAGTCTTGCATAATGCTCGCCATGTTTTGCATCCAAAATAGGTGTAGTCGTCTGAATTGTATAATTTTACATGGAAAATATAACCTTGCTCGGTCTTTAAATAAACTTTCTTTACCTCCGTAGTATGACTGAAACCTATCTTATCAAATACAAAAACTCTTGCATGGCAGGGGATACGCTAGTAGGATAGTAAAAAAATATAAGTTGAAGCAAATGAAGAAGATGTCATGCTTAATTACGAAAAAAGACTTGTCGTTATGACATACTGTATCCACTTTGAAGTTCTCGTCTAGCTTGATGCTGAAGCGCCTATCATCATCTAGGAAGATTCCGTCGCACAGGCCGCGCTCGTCTTCACAGTGTTTGCAAATACCGAAATCCTTTTCGTTGTCAAACATTTACTATGTTCATACTTAAAACATTAATTGAAAATCGATCGAAGACAACTACCAGGATACTCAACACATAAATCCGGGGCACTCGATATTTCCTACATAGAATCTGGCACAAGTCATGCGAAAATTCACGGAAAAATCCGGCATGACCTTTGCTAAAATAGGACATATCGAGCGCCTGAAATTTGCCGGAACGGAAATGAATCAACACTCCGGCAAAACTGTGGCGACCGGTTTTCCGGGTAACAAATTCCAGAAAATGGCCGTTTTGCTCACCACCCCCAGGATTACTGTTAGCTGATGAGGCACCAACTTGATACAGAAATTCCAAGCAAAATACAAAATATGTGGTACAAGACCATTCTGGTCTGTGAGTGCAACACATGGTTTCTAGTGGTTGATGGCGGAAGCGGTTTGTGGATCATCAGCGTCTATGGGACTCCATTTCCCACAGGAACAACTGACCAGGTTAACTCCGATCTTCGCGAGACTGTTATCACCATTGCTTAGGTTCCGGGGCTGTCATCACGGTCGCTCCTCTCTGCGCAATAAATCTGGCCAAGACAATAGCCAGGGACAAGCCAGTGAGTACTTTGAATGTACTCGCAAATATTATGAACACGGGCATAACATAACAACGATATGCTAAAACAAATATCTATGCTCATGACGTCAGTCACAAAAGTTAATAAAAACACTAATGCATGCAAGCAGGTTATTTATGAATATGCAATGACACAAATAAATAAATATAATGCACTGATCGGGTGTCTGAAGCGACACCTCGAAAGGTTGGTAAGCAAAAGAAATGCCTCAGTCGGGCGTCTGAGCGACACCACGAAAAGGGCTTATAAAGTAAATGCCACAGTCGGGCGTCTTAGCGACACCACGTAAAGGGCTTAAAAATAAAATGCCACAGTTGGGCGTCTCAGCGACACCACATAAAGGGCTTAAAAAAATAAAATGCCACAGTCGGGCGTCTCAGCGACACCACATAAAGGGCTTAAAAATAAAATGCCACAGTCGGGCGTCTCAGCAACACCACATAAAGGGGTTAAAAAAAAAATGCCACAGTCGGGCGTCTCAGCAACACCACATAAAGGGGTTAAAAAAAAAATGCCACAGTCGGGCGTCTCAGCAACACCACATAAAGGGGTTAAAAAAAAAATGCCACAGTCGGGCGTCTCAGCAACACCACATAAAGGGGTTAAAAAAAAAATGCCACAGTCGGGCGTCTCAGCAACACCACATAAAGGGGTTAAAAAAAAAATGCCACAGTCGGGCGTCTCAGCAACACCACATAAAGGGGTTAAAAAAAAAATGCCACAGTCGGGCGTCTCAGCAACACCACATAAAGGGGTTAAAAAAAAAATGCCACAGTCGGGCGTCTCAGCAACACCACATAAAGGGGTTAAAAAAAAAATGCCACAGTCGGGCGTCTCAGCAACACCACATAAAGGGCGTAAAAAAATAAAATGCCACAGTCGGGCGTCTCAGCGACACCACATAAAGGGCTTAAAAAAAATAAAATGCCACAGTCGGGCGTCTCAGCGACACCACATAAAGGGCTTAAAAATAAAGTGCCACAGTCGGGCGTCTCAGCGACACCACATAAAGGGCTTATAAAAGAATTGCCAGTGAATATCCAGGAGGTAAAACCGTTCCAGGGATACTCAATACTTCAAATATTATAAAGGGGTTAGTCCATAATAATCATAATTATCATAAATCACTAATCACGATCCATGTTCTGGTTTAGCATTTTCCTCCTCCGAAGACCGACACTAAGACCGACACTTGACCTATCCTAGACTGTAATCCTTAACCATGGACACGACTATTCGAATAGGTTTAATCTCTGCAGAGGGTGTACTCTTTACCCACGAGTAACGGATTCCTTTAGTCCATCTGGACTAATTCCGTCTGCGGTCTTTTTGTTGAAAACACACCTATCTTGCACACACCAGCTTAACTTACCGGTGTCTGGAATCACCCACGACGCCTGTCAAGCAAAACTCTAAGTGGGGAGGCTACAACCTCGACGTAGCATGGGATCACAAAATTTATACCGCGCGCAAACTAGGGGAGCTACCCCTTCGGCTACAACCGAAACACCCATGCCCCCGGGTCAGATGGCATGCCTACCGGATGCCTCCGATATCTTCCACCATGGCCTCTCTGTACGGTGTGTGCTAGGAAAGGGGTTGACAACTTACTGAACCGTACCCCACGTATGGCAGGGACAAGTGGTAGTATGAAACAAGTATGGGGGTTACTGGAACAAGACTCGATCTATGGTCGACTCAGGAGGTTTAAGCATTCCCTGCATGATTAGCATACAATATATATACTTCAATCATAGACTGAAACACCATGCGACATACCCCCTCATGCCATACCGGTCACCACCGTCTCGACAGAGGACTAGGGACAAGACCGTGTCTACCCAAGACAAAGGCCTTCCCGGATTTTCTCCCGATATGCATGAAAGGCATATGACGGTGATTTCCATCACATCCATATCAACTTCAATAGCATGAAATCATTAAAATGCATTCATGAGTAGGAACGCATCATCACATAAAATGACGTATGCTCGTGTCGGGGTGGTGTTGTCATCATGTCAAACAACACACACAAAAACTATACCAGGGTTCAGAATGCTTGCCTTCAAGGTGTGGAAAGGCAGGGTGCACTCCAAAACTTCTAAAATCTTTCTCCTCTCTTTAAAAATCCTATTTTAAAATATATTTGAATCAACACCCATTTCCAAAACAGCACAAAAAAGTAGTCTGAATTTTTTTCAAATAAATCTTAAAATAAACTAGACAGAATTTGAGAGATGTAGGAAAAAGAATCAAATCATTTGGAGTTATATTTAAAAAGTTATAGCTAGTCAAAGTTTTGGTCAAAAACTGTTAATTAAAAAATAAAACAGAAAAGAAAACGATTCGAATATATACGTACACGTAGAAAGCGTACTCTGGAAAAACGTCTTCACTTATCCAACGTGGACCGCGTCTGAGTCACTGACGGTGGGTCCAGGGGGCCCACTAGTCATGTTTGACTAGCCTCCCTTCCCTCCTCTTCTCCTGCCCGAGCAGAGGCGAGACTCCGGCGACCGTCGCCGGCGAACGGAGGTTCCTCGCGTGGAGCTGAGGATGGGGATGGATCCGCTGATCAGCGGCGGTCCTCCCGGTGGTCGTAAGGTCGTCGAAGATGGAGGAAATCGCTGGCGGCGAGCTCCGCGGCGGATGGTGGTCATCGGAAAAAGTGAGTTTTTGCCCGCGGCGAGTCCCGATCCAAATTGAGCAGGGGGACGGACTCACGAGAGGGAGAGGGGTTTCCTGGTGAAGAGAGTGGAGAGGGGGAGGCCCTGGTTGAGGTGAGCGGAGCTGGGGGGTGGTGGCGGCCGAACCGGTCGGAGTTGGGGAAGACGGTCTTCCCTCGACGATTGCGGGCTGTGGGGGTGCCATGGGGTGGCCTGTGGTTGCCTGCGTGCGGGGAAGGGCTCGTGGCTTACTTTTATAGCGCTCCCACGTCGATTCGTGGCGGCAGTGGATGAGCTCATCGGCGACCGACGTTCTGTAGCTTGCAGGCATCATGGCGAGGCTGGGGATGGCTGCAGGAGCTAGCGGACGAGTGGGTACTGCTCCAAGGGCGAGCTGGCGAGCGGGCGTGGCTCGGGCGGCGCTGGCCAGTGCAGGGTTGTCGGGCGGCCGTGGCGGCTATTCCTTGGCTTGCCGGAGACGTGGCGAGGGCGCGTTGCGGTGAGAAGGTTAGTGAGTGGCGTGGTTCCGCAGGGCGTGCAGATATCAGGGGCGCGACGCGTCGGCTCGGGCGCGGCACGTGCAAAACGCGTGCTCTGCTCGCGCCCAGAGCACGCGCGGGACGTGCTCGACGAAATGCTATGGCATGTTAGGGGGCTCCAAACCACAAGAAAGTTAGCAGGGTTGGGTTATAGTCTAAGGCAAAACCATGGGACATGCTGGTCTGGTCAGGTGAACAAGTTCACAGTGCAAGCAAATACTCATGCCAAATCTGTCCATGCTCTCAAGGTGTTTGACAAAATGCCATAGGCATCTATGTAGTTCTTGGTGTGGCCAAATCTTCCATAGTGGGGTCTCTTTAGATGAAAGAGAGGGTGGTGAGGTTAGTTTGCCAATAGAAGAAACTTGTTAGTGCAAGTTTTGCAAAACTTCAATTCTGGACAGAAAGCAAATGGCATTGTTGTAAGCACTTAGAATCATCCAATGGGTCCACTCTTCTGGAATTAAGGGTTTGGCAAGGAAGACTACCAGTAGGAAAAGGAATCATGGATCAAGGAGCAACTAAAAAGGTGGTTGCTGTACAAACCATCATGTTGGACCAGAATGAAAATGAGGTTGATTCACTCAAAATTTTCAAAGAACATCACTGGGTTTTTGCATAAAGTTGAATCATAGGCTGCTACCAACATCCCATAATTTTGGCGGAAGCTAGAAAGAAATATTTAAAAGGGTTGTAGTGTAAAACTGCTCACTGGATCCGAGAAGAAAATTGGGTGTAGAGCTCAAAATATCCAAGGAATGAAATATATTTTTGCATAAAAGTGGTTTGGTGACATCA
>LR880972.1:907863985-907878186 GCA_904067115.1 Aegilops sharonensis | reverse complement strand
TGTACAAACCATCATGTTGGACCAGAATGAAAATGAGGTTGATTCACTCAAAATTTTCAAAGAACATCACTGGGTTTTTGCATAAAGTTGAATCATAGGCTGCTACCAACATCCCATAATTTTGGCGGAAGCTAGAAAGAAATATTTAAAAGGGTTGTAGTGTAAAACTGCTCACTGGATCCGAGAAGAAAATTGGGTGTAGAGCTCAAAATATCCAAGGAATGAAATATATTTTTGCATAAAAGTGGTTTGGTGACATCATAGGACATCTCCAAATTTTGGTGCAATTTTTGAAAGAATTTATAAAAGGGTTGCAGTTCAAAAAGGACCATAAAACCATGGGAAACCATTTTTCAAGAAAATAAAGATTATGGAGATTATTATATAATTAATTCCTCTGATGAAAAGAAAAGATTTTTCTTGAGAGGATAAACAAGTCCAACAACATATTTGAAAAGTTTTCACTGAAGGAAATAACTCCATGCTAAAAAAGGGAGGAAAAGTTAAAAAAAACAAAAGGGGAGCCCAGAAAATAAAAGTTTTAATTTCCTGGCAAAATTTTAATTAACAAAACAAGGTTAAAATTTTGGGGTGTTACAACACTACCCCCCTTAAGAAAAATCTCGTCCTCGAGATTTGTTAAGAGCTGTTTTGAAAACACATTACTCCACGGTTACGAGATTTTGCAAGCAGTGTATGAGTTCGAGTGGTGGGGTGTTGCGCGAATAAATCCATGTCGTGAGAAGATATATGATGCCGCAACTCAGGGAAAAGAAATCCCACTCCAGGATTTCTCGCGAGAGAAAATAGTAATACATTAGAGTCAAACCACAACAGAACTACTCAAATTAATAGAAACTAAATAGTTTACTTGCCGCACAAATTCGGGGTACCACGCATAAGTTACAACACATAAATAAATGTCACAGCAATAAATACAGCGGCGACGTCTAAAATGGAAACGGTAACTGGACGGGGTGCCGAGAAAACGTCTTTGGTACTGGGATACACTCCTCTTCTATCGAAGAAAGCGGATTGATCAGCCGATGACTGCGTCTCTCCTGGTCGAGCCTCAGTGATCTGCTGATGGCGATCTGAGGATTTAAATCCGTGAGGTTCTGGAGATAACCCATCACATATTGGGTTAAATGCTCTTGAGCGATGACGTACTGGACAAGGTTGGCCAGGACTGGGTCTCTCTCAATTCGTCCATCGAGAAAAGATGTTACTTCTCCGGGTGCTGCACGGCTCGGAAAGTAATAGTACCCTCGTTCGCTGGCATAGGGTACTGCGAATCGAAGGCGAGCAAGCGCTTCGTATGCAGCAGCTTCTACGGCCATAGGTGGGGTCGGCATAGATTTCCCCATGAAGGAGACCTCCGTTGGGTCTTGGTTTGGGCTTACGGGAGGGATGTGCACTGCTTCCCAGTATCTCGAGGTGGAAGGGGTGATTCTCGATTTGAACAGCTCGTACTGGGGTGGCTGGGTAGCGCCCATGGTACTGCAGGTAAAATCCCACAATATCTTGACAAAACTACCCGAGGTTGCATCTGGGGTTCTCAGATAAATACTAGGGCTCGACATGGCAAGAAATGGTTGTGAGGAGGGTGCACAAGTGAGGGGTGCTTGGCAAGGTCACGCGGTGGCCTTTTTATAGCATTGGAACTTGGTCATTTTACCGTGGTGAACGGTAATTAATTTGCCAGCTCAGCTCCAAGGGTCGGGGTCAAAGCCACAGATACATATCTCACCAAAGTGACGTATCACTGTGGGGGTTGTCGGGGTGGTTTTGGTAGTTGTGCCTGAAATAAGAAAAGCAACTGCAGGCTGACACAATTAGGCAAGGGCTACTATTAAAACAGAGGCACAACAACAGACTGCGTCTATTTACGAGGTCACACGATTACAAAGCGAGGATACGTTGAGACTCGACACTACTCAAGTGACTTAGTCTACCTTGTTTACATCCAAGCGGGCGTGCCTTGTGGATGTCGAGGCTTCTCCACGGGTCTCACCGTCGGAATTAGCTGGAGAGGGTTGAGGGGCTGCAGGCTCGGGGTAGTGATGATGACCATCGCGTGGATTGTTGGCCACAACCCCATTGGAGTGTGCTCCCAAAAGGCGACGAAGCACTTCTAGGGTCATCAAAGCCCCTTGGCTGATGACTGGGGCAGACCTCAGGGACTCGATCGGGTGTCCGAACAGCACGACTGGGTTGTCGGCGTCGGGCTCGGTTTCCCTGCTTGCCGGGGCTCGGCGAACCAGCTCTCCTCGAGCTGCGATCAGATCAATGGTGATCTGATCGAACAGTGCTTCTAGTACACTTACATAGCGTACTAGGTGCAACAATGCAGGATCCGTCTCATGATCTCCCTTGGCAACTTGGGGTGGTCTACCATACCCTTCACGCCTGGGGTAGTAGTAGAACGAGCGACAGTTAACTCTGGGCGACAACTGTCGGAGTTGAACTATAGCCTCTCGAGCAGCTAGCTGGATGGCTTGTGGCTCGAAGGAAGTTGTCCTTCCGGTGAACCTGTAGGGGTGTTCTGGCGACAGACCCCTACCGTAGATGTGCATAGTGGCCCAGAATTGACGGCTCTCGCCGCTCATGGACCCTTGGTACACAACATATCTGGGGGCTCTTCTAACGCATAAGCACGACGGGTGAGGTTTGCGAGTATGGTCAAAAAACTTCCAAGGTTGTTTGTTGTGGTCTCATTGTGCACTACGGGGCCAGGCATTATGGATCGGTCTGGGGTAGAGGCTGTGCTGTGCTGGGTTGAGGCGAGCGTGCCCTTTTTATAGAAAGAGGGAACGAAGTCTTCCTTCGCACACTTGCGAATGAGACATTATAGGCGTCGGTCACTGGCGCGTGATCGACAGGTTGGTTGATAGGTTGGGCACCGACTGCCAAAAGTGTTGGGGTCACTGTGTGGCTATCTTGCCCGAGAAGCTTGTTTGGGTTCAGGTTAAGGTCTGGTGGGTTAGTTTACCTAGGTTTATCGACCTGGCTAAGATAGGATTAGCCAACGGTCAGCCTGGCTCTGATACCAAGTTTGTGGCGACCGGTTTTCCGGGTAACAAATTCCATAAAATGGCCGTTGTGCTCACCAGCCCCAGGATTACTATTAGCTGATGAGGCACCAACTTGATACAGAAATTCCAAGCAAAATACAAAATATGTGGTACAAGACCATTCTGGTCTGTGAGTGCAACACATGGTTTCTAGTGGTTGATGGGGGAAGCGGTTTTTGTATCATCAGCGTCTATGGGACTCCATTTCCCACAGGAACAGCTGACCAGGTTAAATCCCATCGCGAGACTGTTATCACCATTCCTTAGGTTCCGGGGCTGTCATCACGGTCGCTCCTCTCCGCGCAAAAAATCTGGCCAAGACAATAGCCAGGGACAAGCCAGTGAGTACTTTGAATGTACTCGTAAACATTATGAACACGGGCATAACATAACAACGATATGCTAAAACAAATATCTATGCTCATGACGTCAGTCAAAAAAGTTAATAAAAACTCTAATGCATGCAAGCAGGTTATTTATGAATATGCAATGACACAAATAAATAAATATAATGCACCGATCGTGTGTCTGAAGCGACACCTCGAAAGGTTGGTAAGCAAAAGAAATGCTTCAGTCGGGCGTCTCAGCGACACCACATAAAGGGCTTATAAAGTAAATGCCACAGTCGGGCGTCTCAGCGACACCACATAAAGGGCTTAAAAATAAAATGCCACAGTCGGGCATCTCAGCGACACCACATAAAGGGCTTAAAAAAATAAAATGCCACAGTCGGGCGTCTCAGCGACACCACATAAAGGGCTTAAAAATAAAATGCCACAGTCCGGCGTCTCAGCGACACCACATAAAGGGCTTATAAAAGAATTGCCAGTGAATATCCAGGAGGTAAAACCATTCCAGGGATACTCAATACTTCAAATATTATAAAGGGGTTAGTCCATAATAATCATAATTATCATACATCACTAATCACGATCCATGTTCTGGTTTAGCATTTTTCCTCCTCCGAAGACCGACACTAAGACCGACACTTGAACCATCCAAGACTGTAATACTTAACCATGGACACGGCTATTCGAATAGGTTTAATCTCTGCAGAGGGTGTACTCTTTACCCACGAGTAACGGATTCCTTTATTCCATCTGGACTAATTCCGTCTACGGTCTTTTTGTTGAAAACACACCTATCTTGCACACACCAGCTTAACTTACCAGTGTCTGGAATCACCCACGACGCCTGTCAAGCAAAACTCTAAGTGGGGAGGCTACAACCTCGACGTAGCATGGGATCACAAAATTTATACCGCGCGCAAACTAGGGGAGCTACCCCTTCGGCTACAACCGAAACACCCATGCCCCCGGGTCAGATGGCATGCCTACCGGATGCCTCCAGTATCTTCCACCATGGCCTCTCTGTACGGTGTGTGCTAGGAAAGGGGTTGACAACTTACTGAACCGTACCCCACGTATGGCAGGGACAAGTGGTAGTACGAAACAAGTATGGGGGTTACTGGAACAAGACTCGATCTATGGTCGACTCAGGAGGTTTAAGTATTCCCTGCATGATTAGCATACAATATATATACTTCAATCATAGACTGAAACACCACGCGACATACCCCCTCATGCCATACCGGTCACGACCGTCTCGATAGAGGACTAGGGACAAGACCGTGTCTACCCAAGACAAAGGCCTTCCCGGATTTTCTCCCGATATGCATGAAAGGCATATGACGGTGATTTCCATCACATCCATATCAACTTCAATAGCATGAAATCATTAAAATGCATTCATGAGTAGGAACGCATCATCACATAAAATGACGCATGCTCGTGTCGGGGTGGTGTTGTCATCGTGTTAAACAACACACACAAAAACTATACCAGGGTTCAGAATGCTTGCCTTCAAGGTGTGGAAAGGCAGGGTGCCCTCCAAAACTTCTGAAATCTTTCTCCTCTCTTCAAAAATCCTATTTTAAAATATATTTAAATCAACACCCATTTCCAAAACAGCACAAAAAAGTAGTCTGATTTTTTTTCAAATAAATCTTAAAATAAACTAGACATAATTTTAGAGATGTAGGAAAAAGAATCAAATCATTTGGAGTTATATTTAAAAATTTATAGCTGGTCAAAGTTTTGGTCAAAAACTGTTAATTAAAAAATAAAACAGAAAAGAAAACGATTCGAATATATACGTACACGTCGAAAGCGTACTCTGGAAACACGTCTTCACTTATCCAACGTGGACCGCGTCTGAGTCACTGACGATGGGTCCAGGGGGCCCACTAGTCATGTTTGACTAGCCTCCCTTCCCTCCTCTTCTCCTGCCCGAGCAGAGGCGAGACTCCGGCGACCGTCGCCGGCGAACGGAGGTTCCTCGCGCGGAGCTGACGATGGGGATGGATCCGCTGATCAGCGGCGGTCCTCCCGGTGGTCGTAAGGTCGTCGGAGGTGGAGGAAATCGCTGGCGGCGAGCTCCGCGGCGGATGGTGGTCATCGGAAAAACTGAGTTTTTGCCCGCGGCGAGTCCCGATCCAAATTGAGCAGGGGGACGGACTCACGAGAGGGAGAGGGGTTTCCTGGTGAAGAGAGTGGAGAGGGGGAGGCCCTGGTTGAGGTGAACGGAGCTGGGGGTGGTGGCGGCCGAACCGGTCGGAGTTGGGGAAGACGGTCTTCCCTCGACGATTGCGGGCTGTGGGGGTGCCATGGGGTGGCCTGTGGTTGCCTGCGTGCGGGGAAGGGCTCGTGGCTTACTTTTATAGCGCTCCCACGTCGGTTCGTGGCGGCAGTGGATGAGCTCATCGGCGACCGACGTTCTGTAGCTTGCAGGCATCATGGCGAGGCTGGGGATGGCTGCAGGAGCTAGCGGACGAGTGGGTACTGCTCCAAGGGCGAGCTGGCGAGCGGGCGTGGCTCGGGCGGCGCTGGCCAGTGCAGGGTTGTCAGGCGGCCATGGCGGCTAGTCCTTGGCTTGCCGGAGACGTGGCGAGTGCGCGTTGCGGTGAGAAGGTTAGTGAGTGGCGTGGCTCCGCAGGGCGTGCAGAACTCAGGGGCGCGACGCGTCGGCTCGGGCGCGGCACGTGCAAAACGCATGCTCTGCTCGCGCCCAGAGCACTCACGGGACGTGCTCGACGAAATGCTATGGCATGTTAGGGGGCTCCAAACCACAAGAAAGTTAGCAAGGTGGGGTTATAGTCTAAGGCAAAACCATGGGACATGCTGGTCAGGTGATCAAGTTCATAGTGCAAGCAAAAATTCATGCCAAATCTGTCCATGCTCTCAAGGTGTTTGACAAAATGCCATATGCATCTAGGTAGTTCTTGGTGTGGCCAAATCTTCCATAGTGGGGTCTCTTTAGATGAAAGAGAGGGTGGTGAGGTTAGTTTGCCAAAAGAAGAAACTTGTTAGTGCAAGTTTTGCAAAACTTCAATTCTGGACAGAAATCAAATGGCATTGTTGTAAGCACTTAGAATCGTCCAATGGGTCCACTCTTCTAGACTTAAGGGTTTGGCAAGGAAGACTACTAGTAGGAAAAGGAATCATGGATCAAGGAGCAACTAAAAAGGTGGTTGCTGTACAAACCATCATGTTGGACCAGAATGAAAATGAGGTTGATTCACTCAAAATTTTCAAAGAACATCACTGGGTTTTTGCATAAAGTTGAATCATAGGCTGCTACCAACATCCCATAATTTAGGTGGAAGCTAGAAAGAAATATTTAAAAGGGTTGTAGTGTAAAACTGCTCACTAGACCAGAGAAGAAAATTGGGTGTAGAGCTCAAAATATCCAAGGAATGAAATATCTTTTTGCATAAAATTGGTTTGGTGACATCACAGGACATCTCCAAATTTTGATGGAATTTTTGGAAGAATTTATAAAAGGGTTGCAGTTCAAAAAGGACCATAAAACCATGGGAAACCATTTTTCAAGAAAATAAAGATTATGGAGACTATTATATAATTAATTCCTCTGATGAAAAGAAAAGATTTTTCTTGAGAGGATAAACAAGCCCAACAACATATTTGAAAAGTTTTCACTGAAGGAAATAACTCCATGCTAAAAAAGGGAGGAAAAGTTAAAAAAAAGGGGGAGCCCAGAAAATAAAAGTTTTAATTTCCTGGCAAAATTTTAATTAACAAAACAAGGTTAAAATTTTGGGGTGTTACAAAAACACAGGCCACTCGGAGGTGTAACCTGCAAACATGACCGGCCACTTGGATATTGAGCAACACAAGATATACATTTCAAAATATCTTATAGGACTCAAATTAGCATGCATTCAATAAGCAAAAGTAAATCATCTCATGCGTCCGTACATCATCGAATATTATCACTAATACATCACGAATAGTGTCATACATATCATCACTAATACAACTAAAAACCTAGCACACGACGGGTATCGGCGCAGGCGGTGGACACCCACAGAAAAGGAACCATCACGGGTTCATAGCTCGAGTGAGATCCCTAGAGAAGATGTCAGGTATTGGAGAACCTGTGCTCCAACACAAACAAGTAGCGATGGACGTGCGCGTCCTCCTGACTGACACGGTGATGCACCACCTCCGCGGAGTCCTCGAGCCTCTGGACCGTCACTGGCCCACGCGACCGCCACCAAAGAAGGTTCGGGTCAACGACAGGCTGGCTCCTCACCAACCTGCGCCCCCCGGTAGGTAGCGCCTCCCAGTACCACCCCGGCGGAGCCCAGTCCCGGACATGGCCCATCTGGTCAAGCAGGTGTCGTCCTCTGCCGACTCGACGACGAGGATGCGGGATAGGCATCATCTACGTCGATGCGGGAAAAATTGCTTTAACTAAAAAATAACAACAAGTTCTTACTGACTTGTTCTATTAATTCAACTAGTTCTTACTAAAAATAAACTTACTATAAATAAAAATATTCTAATACCTAATTAGTACCTTGTTCTTACTAACTAATTAGTACCTAGGAACTACTGCCCTAATTATTATCTAATTTGATGAACCTACGGGGGTGGAAAGTGGTAGCGGATATTCCAATTATCCAACTATAAAGTGAAATAAGTGGTCAAATTTTACTTGTTTTATGATTCATCTTAGAAATTTGATTCGTTTCCACCCTTACATGAACCCTAACTCATTTGCCGCATCCGCATCCGATTTGTTTCCACTCTTACATGAACCCTAACTAATTTGATGCAACCAATATATTAAAAAAACCTATGCAGAGGTAGGGGAGAGGGAGGAGCAGGCGTGCTCACCTCGGGTGCCTGCGACGAGGGAGGGGCAGGCGGCGTCGAGGTCGGGGTCGGGGGCTCGGGCGCGCGGCAGATGGAGGCGTCGAGGTCGGGGTCGGGGGCGGCGTCCGGGGCGGCGTTGAGGTCGGAGGCGGCGTCCGGGGCGGCGTTGAGGTCGGGGGTGGGGGCGGCGTTGAATCTGGGGTCAGGGCAGCGTAGAGGGTGTGCGGAGAGCGCGCGGCGGCCGACGGGCGACGGCGGCGGCGAGGAGTGTGGACAGTTAGATTTGGGGAAGTGCCCGTGGGGAAGGCCGAACCCCGTGGTTAAGTCAGAGGTAGCAGTAGCGCGCTCCAGGAAGAGCGCTACTGCTAAGTTAGCTACAACAGTTTCTGGGATACACGCTACTGCTACTCCTTTCTCTTTTTTCCCTTTTTCATTTAGTTTTCTTCACATTTTATTTTTTTCCTTTCACATTATTCTATTTCTTTCATTTTCAATTACCTTTCTATTTGCTTGCCATTTAATTTTATATCCTTTAGCAGTAGCGAGTTTAATATAAAACGCGCTGCTACAAAGAATGTAGCGGTAGCGCGGTTCGTTATAGGTCGCTACTACTATGTGAAGCCTATCGGCTAAGCCGTGGGAATTTTAGTAGTAACGTGTTNGGGGCTCGGGCGCGCGGCAGATGGAGGCGTCGAGGTCGGGGTCGGGGGCGGCGTCCGGGGCGGCGTTGAGGTCGGAGGCGGCGTCCGGGGCGGCGTTGAGGTCGGGGGTGGGGGCGGCGTTGAATCTGGGGTCAGGGCAGCGTAGAGGGTGTGCGGAGAGCGCGCGGCGGCCGACGGGCGACGGCGGCGGCGAGGAGTGTGGACAGTTAGATTTGGGGAAGTGCCCGTGGGGAAGGCCGAACCCCGTGGTTAAGTCAGAGGTAGCAGTAGCGCGCTCCAGGAAGAGCGCTACTGCTAAGTTAGCTACAACAGTTTCTGGGATACACGCTACTGCTACTCCTTTCTCTTTTTTCCCTTTTTCATTTAGTTTTCTTCACATTTTATTTTTTTCCTTTCACATTATTCTATTTCTTTCATTTTCAATTACCTTTCTATTTGCTTGCCATTTAATTTTATATCCTTTAGCAGTAGCGAGTTTAATATAAAACGCGCTGCTACAAAGAATGTAGCGGTAGCGCGGTTCGTTATAGGTCGCTACTACTATGTGAAGCCTATCGGCTAAGCCGTGGGAATTTTAGTAGTAACGTGTTTAGGGCAGCACACGCTACTGCTAGAACTTTATCTGCAGCGCGGTTTGGCAAGGCACGCTACTGCTAGTTAGCACCAGCGTGCTTTTTTGACCCTCGCTACTGCTAAAGTTCTGTGTATAAGGTTTTCCCTAGTAGTGTTAGAGCATGTTGGATACTCCGGCAGGTAGCAAAGAGCAGCGAGGATCTCCTCTTAAACCATACAGCAGAGCAACATCCCGCCGGAAACAACAATACGGTATTTACAGTCTTCGAGACTTCCGCCTCAAATAATAGGCGCAAGCGAGCTCAGTGCAGCCTCGCCGAAGTCTGGCACGTGGCAACAATAAACCCATGGAACGACACGGCCATAACTTACAGTGCCAGTGACGAACCTCAATTTCAAACAGTCCGGACACCAGCCGCTTTGGTCCTTAGTCCAATCGTGGACGGCTTCAAGCTCACTAAAGTGCTCATGCACGGCGGAAGCGGACTAAACCTCATCTACGAGGAAACCCTTAACAAAATGGAAATTGACAAGAGCCGCATTGAGCAAAGCAGCACGACCTTCCGGGAAATCATCCCTAGTCGGGAGGCGCGATGCGCGGGAAAAATCACACTGGATGTGGTATCCGGCACACCGGAGAATTACAGGTCCGAAGCACTCCGCGCCGAAAATAGAACTGCCGCCCTCGCCCTGGAGGCATTATCAGAAGCCCTCACAGCCGAAGAACTAACGATACTGCGAGCAACAATGGACAGAGATGACGTGATACTCGACAAGCGACCCAAGTCCACCTCCTTCAAACCCACGGACGAGATAGTCAAATTCCAGGTCCACCCAACAGACCCTACAAAGACAGCTTCCATTGGGACACAGTTGAACCCCACAATAGACGTCGCACTGCGAGATTTCCAGCGTGAGAATTGGGATATCTTATCCTGGCACCCTTCAGGCATGCCGAGCATCCCACGCAGGCTAGCCGAACACAGCCTCAATATACTAAAAGGATACAAGCCAGCCAAGCAGACTCTTAGACGCTTCTCAGAGCCTAAGCGACAAGCCATGGGAGAAGAGTTAGCCAAGATACTCGAGGCCGGATTCATCAGAGACATCAAACATCCGGATTGGCTAGAAAACTTGGTAATGGTACCAAAGAAGGACAAATCCTGGCGCCTATGTGTCGATTTCAAGGGCCTCAATAAGGCTTGCCCTAAGGATCCCTTCCGCCTCCTCCGCATTGATCAAATCATCGACGCCACCGCAGGACATGACTCATTGTGCTACCTCGACGCATACTCCGGATACCATCAAATCAAGATGGCGGAGTCCGACCAGGCCGCAACGGCCTTCATTATGCCGTACGGCCCCTTCTGTTTCAAAACAATGCCTTTCGGGCTCAAAAACGCCGGCGCAACCAATCAACGCATGATTCAGACATGTCTGGAAAAACAAATCGGCAAGACAATAGAGGCCTACGTAGACGACGTTGTCATTAAAACAAGACACGTGGAAATGTTAATAGATGACTTGAGGCTTACGTTCGACAATCTCCGAACATACGACATCAAGCTCAACCCGGAGAAATGTGTCTTCGGTGTAACCTCCAGGAAATTGCTCGACTTCATCATTTCCAATAGAGGAATTGAAGCAAATCCGGGAAAAATCCGAGCTCTGTCACAGTTGGCTATCCCAACAGACCTCAAGCAGATCCAGAAACTAACTGGATGCGTGGCTGCCTTAAGCCGCTTCATCTCCCATTTAGGAGAAAATGCACTACCTCTTTATCTTCTTCTTTGACGCACCGAACACTTCGAGTGGATGGATGCGGCCACGGCCGGACTGGAAGAAATAAAGGCACTCTTGTCCACAAACCCAGTCCTGACCGCGCCAAATACTGGCGAGCCCATGCTATTATACATAGCCGCAACAAACCAAGTCGTAAGCGCAGTGCTCGTCGTCGAACGAGAAGCAGACGGACACAAGTTCCCGCTCCAAAAGCTGGTAAATTACGTGTCCACCGTCCTCACTCCATGCAAATATCGGTATCCACACTATCAAAAGATAGTGTACGTGGTCTTCATGGCATCCCGGAAACTATGACATTACTTTCAAGAGTGTTCGATCACGGTGGCCTCCGAAGTACCACTCAATGATATAATAAATAACCGCGACGCAACAGGCCAAATTGCTAAATGGGCTATTGAGCTCCTTTTGTTCGACATAACATACAAACCACGGTGGGCCATTAAGTCGCAAGTGCTGGCTGACTTCATCGCAGAATGGATAGAAGCCGAACTCCCTAAAGAGTACGGCGCGTATTCAAGTTGGATCATGCACTTCGATGACTCTAAAATGCTGGCCGGATTGGGAGCGGGTGTTGTCCTGACATCCCCCACCGGATACACGGTCCAATACGTACTCCAAATGTTATGCACAGACTCCAACAATGCGGCCGAATACGAGGCCCTGTTGCATGGTCTTCGGATGGCATTCTCCATGGGCATCCAATGCCTCGAAGTGCGCGGGGACTCGAACCTCGCAATATCTCAGCTAAATGGAGACTTTGATGCGAAGGATCCGAAAATGGCGGCTTATCGCTATGCCGTCCTTAAAATGTTAGCTCGATTCGAGGGGCTCGAATTCCACCATGTGGTCAGAGAAAATAATCAAGCGGCCGACTTCCTCGCCCGCATCGGCGCTAAACGCAACCCCGTCCCACATAATATCTTGTTGGAAAGGTTGTTCAAGCCGTCCGTGATATGGGAAGGGGAGTCCGGCAATATTAGTCCGGCTCTAAACGAAACCCCAAATTCTGAACCATCTGATATAATCGGAGGCTCTGCCACCGAAATAACACCTTCGGCCCACGAAATCATGGATGTCATCGCCCTGTGGACCTAGCCCTTCTTGGCCTACCTAAATAGGCAAGAGCTTCCTGGAGACCAAAACGAGGCACTTTGTATTGTGCGATGTTCTAAGGCCTACAAAGTCCATGAAGGAGATCTCTACAAGAAGAGCACCACCGGAGTGCTCCAACGATGCATCTCCGAAGAGGAAGGGCGGCAGCTCCTAGCCGAAATCCATTCCAGACTCGGCGGGCACCACGCGGCTGCCCGAGCACTTGTAAGCAAAGCCTTTTGGACCGGTTTTTACTGGTCGACAGCCCGGGAAGATGCACAGGACCTTGTCCAACACTGCGTTGGTTGCCAACTATTTGCCAATCAGAGCCGTATGCCCCCTACCGCTCTCCAAACAATCCCCATAACTTGGCCCTTCGCGGTCTGGGGGCTGGATATGGTGGGACCCCTTAAGGGGAAGCCATAAGAAAGAAATACTTATTGGTCATGGTGGACAAGTTCACCAAATGGATAGAAGCCAAGCCAGTTAAAACGGCCAAATCCGGACCAGTGATAGACTTCATATCAGGGGTTGTACACCGTTACGGTGTCCCCCACAGCATCGTCACTGACAATGGATCGAACTTCACAGCCGATGAGGTGAAAACTTGGTGCGGCAAAATGGGCATCAAGCTCGACTACGCCTCTGTCTATCACCCCCAAACAAACGGTCAAGTCTAACGTGCAAATGGTCTCATCATGAGCGGCATCAAACCCAGACTAGTGCGATCCTTGAAGGAATCAGACACACATTGGGTCGAGGAGCTCGACTCCGTACCTTGGGTGTTGCGGACCACGCCGCGTACCACCGGATACACACCATTTTTTATGGTGTACGGCGCAGAAGCAGAACTACCGTGCAACATAATCCATGACTCACCTCGTGTGCGCATGTACGAAGAGAAGGAAGCCGAGCTAGATCGGCAGGACAACTTAGATGCTTTGGAGGAGGAGCATGACGTCGCAAAAGCCCGTTCCGCATTCTACCAGCAACAGGGTCGAAGGTACCAAAGCAGAGAAGTACGGGCCAAAACTTATAACATTGGCGAACTAGTTCTACGCCTCCCTGATACATCTCCAACGTATCTACTTTTCCAAACACTTTTGCCCTTGTTTTGGAATCTAACTTGCATGATTTGAATGAAACTAACCTGGACTGACGCTGTTTTCAGTAGAATTACCATGATGTTGTTTCATGTGTAGAAAACAAAAGTTCTCAGAATGTCCTAAAAATCCTGGGAGGCACTTTTTGGAAAATATAAAAATTACTAGAGAAAGAATCAAAAACAGGGGACCACACCCTGTCCACAAGGGTTGGGGGCACGCCCTCCCCCCTGGGCGTGCCCCCCTGTCTCGTGGGCCCCCAGAGGCTCCGCCGACCTCAACTCCAACTCCATATATTCCGGCTCGCGGAGAAAAAAAATCAGAGAGAAAGTTTCATCGCGTTTTACGATACGGAGCCACCGCCAAGCCCTAATCTCTCTCGGGAGGGCTTATCTGGAGTCTGTTCGGGGCTTCGGAGAGGGGGATTCGTCGCCGTCGTCATCATCAACCATCCTCCATCACCAATTTCATGATGCTCACCGCGGTGCGTGAGTAATTCCATCGTAGGCTTGCTGGACGATGATGGGTTGGATGAGATTTACCATGTAATCAGATTAGTTTTGTTAGGGTTTGATCCCTAGTATCCACTATGTTCTGAGATTGATGTTGCTATGACTTTGCTATGCTTAATGCTTGTCACTAGAGCCCGAGTGCCAAGATTTCAGATCTGAACCTATTATGTTTTCATGAATATATGTGTGTTCTTGATCCTAT
>LR880972.1:907821199-907863701 GCA_904067115.1 Aegilops sharonensis | reverse complement strand
ATCTGGAGTCTGTTCGGGGCTTCGGAGAGGGGGATTCGTCGCCGTCGTCATCATCAACCATCCTCCATCACCAATTTCATGATGCTCACCGCGGTGCGTGAGTAATTCCATCGTAGGCTTGCTGGACGATGATGGGTTGGATGAGATTTACCATGTAATCAGATTAGTTTTGTTAGGGTTTGATCCCTAGTATCCACTATGTTCTGAGATTGATGTTGCTATGACTTTGCTATGCTTAATGCTTGTCACTAGAGCCCGAGTGCCAAGATTTCAGATCTGAACCTATTATGTTTTCATGAATATATGTGTGTTCTTGATCCTATATTGCAAGTCTATGGTCACCTATTATGTGTTATGATCCGACAACCCCGAAGTGACAATAATCGGGATACTTCTCGGTGATGACCGTAGTTTGAGGAGTTCATGTATTGACCATGTGTTAATGCTTTGGTCCGGTTCTTTATTAAAAGGAGGACTTAATATCCCTTAGTTTCCACTAGGACCCCGCTGCGACGGGAGGGTAGGACAAAAGATGTCATGCAAGTTCTTTTCCATAAGCACGTATGACTATATTCAGAATACATACCTACATTACATTGATGAATTGGATCTAGTTCTGTGTCACCCTATGTTATAGCTATTACATGAGGAATCACATCTGACATAATTATCCATCACTGATCCATTGCCTACGAGCTTTTCATATATTGTGCTTTGCTTATTTACCTTTTCATTGCTATTGTTACAATCACTACAAAACCCCCAAAATATTGCTATTACTATCTTTACCTTTTATTACTATTACCATTACTATCATACTACTTTGCTACTAAATACCTTGCTGCAGATACTGAGTTATCCAGGTGTGGTTGAATTGACAACTCAACTGCTAATACTCAAGAATATTCTATGGCTCCCCTTGTGTCGAATCAATAAATTTGGGTTGAATACTTTACCCTCGAAAGTTGTTGCGATCCCCTACACTTGTGGGTCATCAAGACTATTTCTGGCGCCGTTGCCGGGGAGCATAGCTCTATTATCTGAGTCACTTGGGATTTATATATGTTGATCACTATGAAGAATTTGAAAGACTCTAAAACCAAGATCTATCCCTCAACTACGAGGGGAGGTAAGGAACTGCCATCTAGATCTGCACTAGATTCTCTTTCTGTTATTAATAAGCTTGCGACACCTAAACCTGCTACTGCTATGAATTCTGATATGTCGCATGTTATCGATGATGCCACTTCTGCTTTGCATGATACTTATGATGAAACTACTTCTGTGCGTGATACTACTTTGCCATTAGGTGAATTTCTTGATGACAACTTGCTAGGGCTAGAGAGAATGAAAATATCGAAGATGCTATTATTAATGATAGTGATGATGAAAGATCTCCGAATGATTATGAATTGCCTGTTGTTCCCGAGTGTTATGTTATGGATGAAGAAAATGCTAGAGATTTTCTCTCTTGCAATGATAGATCTGTCGGGTGGTAGGTGCGACATATGCCAACGGGTGGCTTATCATTGTGGGAGCCAGTAAGACATCGCCGGTGCCTGGAAACGGGATGAGGCGAAGACATGCACGCCGGCGGATCTTACCCAGGTTGGGGGCTCTCCGTGGAGATAATACCCCTACTCCTGCTCTGCGGGGTCTCCGCATGATCACTAGATCAACAAGAAGCTAAAACAGGCTCCTTGAGCTATTCGGTGGGAGGAGGAAGAAGGTCAAGGCTAGCTCTCTTCTCTCCCTATGGTAGTGTCTAAACTCTATGAGATCAACCCTTTGCATGGGTGCCCCGGGGGGTTTATATAGGCCTACCCCCTGGGGGTACAATGGTAATCCAGCTGGGCGCGGGCCCCAGCCGTCAGTGTTTGTGGCCGCCGGCTTCTCCGCTGGCCGCTGGGGCCCGCCGACTGGTGGGTCCCGCCGGCTGCCGGCTCATTGGACGACAGACCGGCCCCACCGCTTGGGGGTCTTGTCGGGGGCTGGTTACTGTTGCCTCGCCTCTGATGACGAGGGCTTTGTCGAGGTAAGCATGGCTACAGTGCCGCCGCCTTGCGGGATCTCACTGTAGCGTTACCTCGTCTTGTCTCCTTAATGGTGCGCGCGCCCCGAGGAGGGGAGCAAGCCGGCCATAGGACGCCGGCCATGCCTCAGGCCATCTGGGGGAGGCCAGGCCGCCTTCGGGCCGTACTGGCAGCCCGTCGTGGAGGGCGTCATGATCAGCATGGCAACAGTGCCACGCCGGACGGGTGATGGCTGTCCCGTACGGCGTAGTGTAGCCATGCGTGCTCCGTGATTCGGGGGTGGCAGGGTCCACTGTTGCCACGCCCTGTGCCGTCATCGTTATGGGGGTATAGACTTTTAGGGGACGGCCCTGGCCGCTTGCCAGGGGCCGGCCTCTTGGAGTCGGCCTTCTTGGGCCGGCTTCTTGGAGTCGGTCTTCTTGGGCCGGCTTCTTGGAGTCGGTCTTCCCGTGGCCGGCTTCTTGGAGTCGGCCCTATCGTGGCATCCTCCAATGGAGTTTAGGGCTGGGCCACCTTCCGGTAGTCGGCTTGTGAGACAGCCGGCCGGACGAAGGCGACCCCGCATCTTGGGTGCTCCGAGGCTCGATCGGCCTGTTATTTTTTCAATGGGCCAAAGGGAGCCGGCTAGGCTACCCGTGGTCATACTCCGACTTTAGTCCCCAAAGCTGGTTGGGCTTCGTGGTTGAAAGGGGAATCGAGAAGCTCAAACAGCTTCCTATCCTGAAGAGCCGATAGCTAGGAGCCGTCTTCACTTATGCGTGCCTTCTCGGCGAAGTTTCTCCAAAATCCGAAGGCGGGAACTAGCTGGCTTGCTAGTCAGGCCGCGACCTAGCCGCCCGCCGCCTGTGCGCCACGTGGCACTCTTCGGCTGGAAGGGCCTGCCAGCCCACGTGCGTGACAGGACGCTGCTTTAGACCGGGGCCCACCACTTCCCGGGCGTGGACCTTTTGCAGCCCGAACTGACCGCACGTCTTCTGACGGCGGTTCCCACTCGCCATAAAGGCGCAATAAACATGGGACGTTGGGGAGTGGGCGCAGTTAATCCCACGCCCCCACGCCTTGCCTCGTCGGCTTCGCCGCACGAGGGTATAAGTAGGGGGAGGAGGGGGAGCGGCAGTTGCTCGCACGCTCACCCTCGCCTCGCTATTCCCTTCTTCTTCTTCCTCTCGTTCGCCGCAGCGGCTCTTCATCTCGCCACCGTTCCGCCATTCTTCTTGGCGCGCCACAGTCTTGCTGCCGCTGCACCACGCGCGCTCCGTTGCCGCGCTCACCGTCGCCTTTCCGTCCTCATGGCTCCAACGTCCAGCTCTTGGGACGGCTCCAACGTTCGCGCGGACCACATTGACTTCCTCCGCAAGACGCGACGGTTGCCGGGAGAGGATCATGTGCGGGTCCGTCTCGCGCTGGAGAGGGAGATTTCGCCGGCACCGGAGGAGGGCGAGCGAGTGATCTTCTACTCGCACTGCATGCGCGGCGTCGGCCTTCCCGCGAGCGACTTCTTTCGCTCGTTTCTCAAATTTTACCATCTCCAGCCGCACCACCTCACTCCAAACACGATGGTGCTGCTGTCGGCCTTCATCACTCTGTGCGAAGGCTTCCTCGGCGTCCTCCCCACCATCGAGCTCTGGGGGAGTTCTTCCAGTCCAAGCTCGGTACGGTCGTCGCGGGTGTGTCGGCTCCATGTTGTGCCTTCATCGCCATATGGAGATCGGCGGCCGACAACCCATTTCCGCCCATCGCGCTGATCCAGTCGGTGAAGCTTTGGCAGAAATCCTATTTTTATGTGAAGAACGTCGCCCCGCAGGGCGACTATGTCAACTTGCCGGCTTACGTAGCCGGCCCGCTGGCTGGGAGGCAGCCCTCATGGTCCTACCGGGCCAGGTCGCTGACGCCGGCCGGGGCTGGCGCTGTCGCCCGGCTTCAGGTGTTGATCCAGTCGGAGCGCCTGACTGCGTCCGACCTGATAGCTGCCTTCGTGGAGCGCAGGGTACTCCCGCTCCAAGGCCGCCCTCATCTGATCTGCCAGATGAGCGGCCGCTTCGACCCAAGCCGGCTGAGCACCAAAGAGATGCCTCACGACGAGGTATCTTCCATGGTGAACTACATCGCCAATTGCAAGCTCACCGAGGAGTGGCAGTATGGCAAGGAGCCGTATTCTCGCGCCAACCCCCTGCCAGTGGTATGCTTTCTTTCTTTTCTTCTTCTCTTGTTGCCGAGTTCTCTTCGGCCGGCCTCTGACCAGTGGGCTTGTTTTTAATTAGAACCCCTCCTTCATCCATCGACCGGGACCACGGGGGTGGAATGCGAGTTCGCCCCTGACCGCGTGGCGGATGGCCTTGATGACCCTGACTTCGGGGCGGCTGCCCTGGACAACGACACCGTGGGGGGAGGCGGCAATGCATGCAGCTCCGGGTTCACCTCCGGTTTCGATGAATGGCCGGATGATGACGAGGCCGAACCTGTTCCACGCCGCCAGCCGGCATCCGACAAATCAAGGCGCGGGCTTTTCTGGCGGGCCGGCTGCGAGGGGCGGCACACAGAAACGTCGGGCGGCGCCGACTCTCTTTGGCGGTCGGCTCAAGAAGCCGAAGGGTTCCGCGGCGGCGACCAAGCGGGACGAGGCGGCCGTGAAGGCGGCCCGTTTCTGCAAGGTGGTGAAGCAGCCGTAGGCGGTTTCGGCGTAAGTGTTTAACTCTCGCACGCCTTTCTTTCTTCTCTTCAGTCGGCATTCTTCTAAGCCTTTTCTTATTATCAACCAGGGCTCCGCTCTCTCTTGAGCGGACTACAGCCGCCTCCATAGTCGGAGGGGCGGGAGGATCTTCAAGTTCCCTCTGTGTAGACCCTCTTGCCGAGCTCCGGGCGGTGACGGAGCGGAACGGGCGGGAGGAGCGGGAGGCGGAGGAACAGAGTGCAGCCGCCGCCGAGGCGGCTCAGTAGACGACGGCGGAGTCGGCTGAGGCACAGGCCGATGCGGCGGCCAAGGCCCAGGCGGAGGCCGCGGCCACAGAGAGGGCGGCAGAGGCCCTGCGTAGCCAGCCTCCGCAACTTATCATCCCTCTCCGTACCGTGGCCCGCGTCATCCCGGTGCCCTCGCCAGAGGAAGCCGGCGACGACCAGCCGGCGATGGAAAGGGAGGGGGGTGACGTAGTTGTCCCGGAGGGAGAGGCGGCACCGCCACCATCGGCCGGAACAGGCCAAGGCGGCCAGCCCGAGGCGCCGCCCGAGCAGCCGGCTGGAGGCGAGCCGACTGCGAGGGCGGATCTTGTGGTCCTGTCACCGACTCGCCGGCGCGCGGGGAGGGCAGCTTCAGAGCCGGACCCGCAGAGGTCCGCGGGCTCCAGCTCATTGTCCCAAGACCTGGAGATGGCCAGCGTCAGCTCGCCAGGGTGGAAGCCGAGCGGTGGGACGGCCTCGCTGAATCTGGCAGCGCAGGATGTCTGGAGCCGGCTTCAGTCTCAGGCCACCGCGCTGAAGCAGTGTACCCAAGAGTTTCTTGTGACGCGGTCGGTCATTCGGGTGAGTCTTCTTGCTCTTGATTTCTTCCGTGGGGGCGCGTCAGCGCACCCACTAGGTGTAGTCACCGAGTTCCAAGTCGGTTGTTGAGCAGGCGGCTTGGAACTTCTCACAAGACCTTGGTTTAATGACTTGTTCTTTGTTCGCACCTTCGTCCTATTTGCAGGACTATCACAACCTCCATGCCGCTACCTTCAACTCCCAGGCCCGGGAGATGAATCAGAAGACGGCCGATCTGACGGAGAGCCGAAGTGAGTGCTTTTGTTTTTTATCTCATGTGGGGGCGCGCCAGCACACCCACTCGGTGTAGTCCCCGAGATTCGGGCCGACTGCTGAGCAGTCGGGTCGGATCTTTCCTGATGACTTCTTCCTTAATTTATTCTTCTCCATCCCGGCAGGAGCCAACGCCGACTTGAGGCAGCAGATAGGTGTGGCCCAGACCGCCCTTCGCGTTAGGGAGGCCGAGCTCAACGCCTTGGCTCAGGAGCGTGATCGCCTGGCCAAGAAGCTAGCCGACCAGGAGGAGAACCACAAGGCGGCCCTAAAGTCGGCACAGGACAGCGAGGCCACCCTCAAGGCTGAGTATGAGACCGAGGCGGCGAGCTAGGCCGAGGCGAGGCAGGCACTGAGCGAGGGCTACGGCCGGGTGGAAGATTTGATTGATGGTAGGCCGCCTTCTTCTTTGTTTCTTTGCTTGTCCTTGTCATCTGGTTTATCTTCTGACTTGCTCTACTTCTTTCTTCTTTGTGAAGAATACTTCCCCGGTTACTCCGTTGCTGCCGCCCAAGCCATCGAAGCCCACCGTGAGGCCCGGCGGCAGGCTGGGGTTGAGATCGCACCGGACGCCAGCCGGTCGCTCGAGGAGCAGCTTCTGGCGATCCAAGCCCGCCTCCAGCTGGCCTACCGCATGCTCCACCATCTTCAGCATGCCGGAGCGCAGGTGCTGGCCGCCCTATGGCCCGGAGAGGTGATTCCCCGTACCCCCAGCCGGACTGCCGACTGGCTGGAGGTAGCCGTCGGCCGCCTCGAGGCCTGGAAGGCTTCAATAGCTCGGTCCGGCGCTCGTCGGGCCCTAGAGTTCGTCCGAGCTTGGTATCCTGGGCTGAACTTGGACCAGTTGTGCACCTGGCGGCAGGAGGCTGACGAGGAGCTGGAGGCGGTGCGGCTGTCTAGCATCCAGCGCGCCTCGGCGATCGCCGACTTCACGGACACCAGCGCCTTTGCTCTATAGGTAAACGAAGACGGCGTCGCTCAGCCGGAGGAATGGTTCGGGCTGAACCCGGCAGACGGTGAAGACTCGGCGGAGGAGATCGACTCCAGCGACGAGGGCGAAGAGGAGGAGGAGGAAGATGGCGAAGACACTGTGCCGGATGGTGAAGCAGCCAGCTAGCCGCAGCCTGATCGCTCATCCAGCAACGAGGCGCGTGTGAACGAACCGCCTTCGGCAGGTGATGATCAAGCCGAGACTCGCCAGCCGGCCACTCCTCCAGCCAACACTGCCATCTCCACCAACCTTCCCGACTCCTCAGTTGCTCCCCCGGCCTGATCCGCCGTCTTTACTTTCCTGCTCGTTACTCCTTGAACAACTTTTTTAATCAAATTTGCGCAGTTCCACCCACTGGGGGTGTATTCAAACTATGTCAAATGCCGGCCTTTCGATGGCCTTTTGTGTAAATATACTTATGCATGTGCTTGGCTTCCATTCCTACTTGCTTTTTATCTTTTGGCTGTTTCCTTTGCCGCACTCCCTTGGTTGCCGCCTTCCCAGCCGGACAGCTGCTCTGCAGTCTGTGACCTGGTAAGGGACTAGCCAACTGGGAGAACAAGTACTCGAGCTTTCTTAGATTGTAGCAGAGTAAGGAGGGAAGCTAGCCAGCCGGCTGCTCTGACAGCCGGTTGGCTAGGGGGGAAGCCGGCTTGGGTTATATAAGTTCGTTAGTCCTTAGCCGTTTTTCGTGTGGGCATCCTTTCTGGCTTTGGCTCTTGCCAGCCGGACAGTCGATTCTTCGAGCTACGGCTTTCAACAAGAGAGGGCTTGGGTGCCGGCACACTACTTGTCTGACTGCAGGTAGAACTTTGAATATAACCCAAGGCGGCAAGTCCCCGGGCCGACTGATCAACCCGGAGCCGGACGAAAAAACGAATGTAGTGGCATAATCATGGGTATGATACTCATCATTCATAGATAAAAGAGGGTAGTCCCTGAGTACTCCTCGGGGGGGCCCGTTGTCTCATACTTAATACAAAAGGTACCGTGGTACATACTGCATTTTAACTGTAAAATCTTCTGAGAAGATTGGCGTTCCATGGTCGCTCCAACTCCTTGACGGAATCATCTCTCTTTCGTGCCTTCGGCTTCTGCGTGTCGATCAGGTAGTAGGAGTCGTTGCCTAGAGCCCGGCTGATGATGAAGGGGCCTTCCCAAGGGGCCGAGAGCTTGTGCTGGCCGGCTGTTCGCTGGATCAGCCGGAGCACAAGATCACCCTCTTGGAAGGATCTTGGCTTGACCTTCCGGCTGTGGTAACGGTGTAGACCGTGCTAGTAGATGGAGGACCGGCTGAGCTAACAATCGGACTTCTTCCAGCAAGTCGACGCTGTTTCTCGTGCTTCCTTGGCCTCCGCCTCCGTGTACATGGTGACCCGAGGTGTGTCGAACCCGATGTCAGTTGGGATGACAGCCTCGGCACCATATATAAGGAAGAAGGGGGTGAAGCCGGTTGATTTGTTCGGTGTAGTGCGCAGACTCCAGAGGATAGCCGGCAGCTCGTCGAGCCAACAGTCGGCCGAACGCTCCAGCGGCACGACCAGTCGGGGCTTGATGCCGGAGAGGATGAGGCCGTTTGCTCGCTCGACTTGTCCGTTTGACTGCGGGTGGGAAATGGACGCTAAGTCCAGTCGGATGCCCTGTGTAGCGCTGAAACGTGCCAGTGCTGTCTTGGCAAAATTCGTGCCATTGTCGGTGATGATACTGTGTGGTACTCCATAACGGGTTGTAATATCTGCGATGAATGTCACGGCAGTCGGCCCATTCAGTTTCTTGATCGGCTTTGCTTCAATCCACTTGGTAAATTTTTCCACGGCGACAAGCAGATGTGTCATGCCGCCACGCGCCGTCTTGAATGGGCCCACCATGTCCAGCCCCCAGACGGCAATAGGCCAGGTGAGGGGGATGGTCTTGAGTGCGGAAGCCGGCAGGTGCTGTTTGGAGCCGAAGATTTGGCACCCTTTGGAGTGTTTGACTAACTCCTTGGCATCCTCCAAAGCAGTCGGCCAGAAGAATCCATGGCGGAAAGCGTTGGCGATGAAGGACCTTGAGGCCGCATGGTGGCCGCACTCACCCTGGTGGATGTCTTCGAGGATTGCTATGCCTTTCTCTGGCTCGACGCAGCGCTGGAAGACTGCAGTAACGCTGCGCCTAACCAGCTCTCGGTTCATTATTGTGTATGCTCCGGCTCGGCGCTGGACTTGTCTTGCCGAGATCTCGTCAGTCGGTAGCTCTCTGTTTATCAGGAAGTGGAGGATGGGCTGGGCCCATGATGGAGCTGTGACTTCTTCTATCGCCAAAACGGCTACTACAACCAGGGCGGGTGGGCTGGGTTTTGAAGAGTTGTAGTCGGCCACCGCCTGCTGTGTTGGTGCAGTCCCCGGGCCGGCTGCAGTAGTCCCCGGGCCGGGTTCGACTATGGCAGTCCCCGAGCCGGCTGCCGAAGTCCCCGAGCCGCCTGCTTGGTTCCCGAAGTCGGATCCGACTGCGTCGGGGTCAGGCGGCACGAAGATGGAACTGGATTCCGGTGATGGCTTGACAGACGGCTTGAGGAGGCATTGGAGGGCAACGCCGGTTGGTATAGCTTGCCGGGTGGAGCCTATTCGTGCCAGGGCATCTGCTTGCTCGTTGTCGGCCCTTGGCACGTGGAGGAACTTGCACCCCTCGAAGTATCCGCTGATTTGCTGAACGAGGAAGAGGTAGCTTGCCATGTTTGCGTCCTTGGCGTCCCAGTCGCCGGATGATTACTGGACCACCAAGTCTGAGTCAACATAGCACAGGATCCGGCGGATGCCTAGTTCCTTGGCTAGACGCAGCCCATGTATGAGTGCCTCATAGTCGACCACATTGTTGGAGGCGGCAAAATGGATTTGCATTGTGTATCTGAGTTTGTCGCCTTTGGGAGAGGTGAGGACGATGCTGGCTCCCAAGCCGGTGCGCATCTTGGATCCATGAAAGTGCATCCGCCAATGAGTGGAGTCGGGGGCCGGTGGCAGGTACTGGGTCTCAGCCCAGTCGCCGAGGAAGTCGGCCAATGCTTGGGACTTGATCGCGGTGCGGGGCTGGTAGTAGATTGTGTAAGGAGCCAATGCAATGGCCCATTTTGCCACTCGGCTGGATGCATCCCGGCTGCCTATGATCTCGGCGAGCGGGGCAGTGCATACGACCGTGATGGGATGCTCTTGAAAGTAGGGCTTGAGTTTCTTGGAGGCGAAGTACACACCATAGCACATCTTCTGATAGTGCAGGTAGTTCTGCTTCGAGGTGGACAGTACTTCGCTCGAATAATATACCAGCCTCTGGACTAGCTAAGCTCGGCCTTCTTCTGGACGTTGAACCATGATAACTGTGCTGACCACCCGGCTAGTGGCGGCGATGTAGAGGTACATTGGTTATTTCTCAATCGGTGCCGCCAAGATAGGCGGTGTGGACAACATCTTCTTTAGCTCGTGGAAAGCTTGGTCCGCCTGGTCATTCCACTCGAAATGAGTGGACTTCTTCATGAGTCGGTAGAGGGGGAGAGCCTTCTCTCCGAGCTGGATGATGAAGCGGTTCAAGGATGCCAGGCATCCGGTGAACTTTTGGATGTCTCGCAGCTTGGTAGGAATCTTCATTCTCTCTATGGCCTTGATCTTCATTGGTTTGCATACGATGTCGTGTTCGGAGACCAGGAAGCCTAGAAGTTGGCCGGCTAGTACCCCGAACACGCATTTCTCAGGGTTGAGCTTGATCTAAAATCGGCGCAGAATTTCAAAGGCCTCCTTGAGGTCTTCCAGCAAGGTGCCGTGTTTCTCAGTCTTCACCACAACATCGTCTACATAAACGTGGGCATTTCTGCCGAGTTGCTTGAGGAGGCATTTCTACATGCAACGCTGAAAAGTGGCACCGGCATTCCTCAAGACGAATGTCATAGTCAGGTAACAAAAAGCTCTGAATGGGGTGATGAAGGCGGTCTTCAGGCGGTCAGCTGGGTCCAATTTTTTCTGGTTGTAGCCTGAGTAAGCATCCAAGAAAGTCAACAGCTCGCATCCGGCTGTGGAGTCTATCACTTGATCAATCCTTGGCAGAGCAAAAGGATCTTTAGGGAAGGCTTTGTTGAGGCTGGTGTAGTCAATGCACATGCGCCACTTCTTGTTCTTCTTTAACACCAGGACTGGGTTGGCAAGCCATTTTGGAAAGAACACCTCCATGATGAAGCCGGCTGCCAGAAGTCGGGCTATCTCTTCTCTGACTACTCTTCTCTTCCCTTCTGACAGGCGGCGCAAGGGCTGCTTAACCGGCTTGGCGACAGATCGGACATGTAGCTTGTGCTCGGCGAAATCCGTCGGGACACCCGGCATCTCTTTGGGAGACCATGCGAAGATGTCCCGATTCCCACGGAGGAAATCGACGAGCTCGCCTTCCTATTTGCTGTCGAGGCCGGTGCCCACGACAGCGTACCTCTCCGGGTGCTCCGGGTCCAGGGGTATGTTCTTTGTCTCTTTGGCCGGCTGGAAAGAACCTTGGGCATCACATTCCTTGGGGTCGGAGGACAGGGCCGGCTGCTTGCCAGCCATGGCCACGACTCGGTCCAGCATCTTCCTCTCTTCAGCAATCACAAGGGACTCGGCCAGCCAGCTACTAGCTGCTGCATACTCGGAAGATTTCGTGTAGTCTCCGTCTATGGTGATGATGCCCTTGGAACTCGACATGTTCATCTTGAGGTAGGCGTAGTGAGGCACAGCCATAAACTTGGCCAGAGCAGGTCGGCCAAGCAACGCATGGTACGGGCTCTCCAGATCCACTACCTCAAACCATATTACTTCTCGACGAAAATGATCCTTGCCCCCAAAGAGGACATCCATCTTGATCTTGCCGATTGGTGAGCACGATAGGCCGGGTACAATGCCATGGAACACAGTCCGACCTGGCATGAGCTGCTTCGGCTTGATGTTGAGCTTCTCCATGGTATCACGGTATAGTATGTTGATGCTGCTCCCGCCATCTATCAGTACACTGGAGAAACGGGCGGCCCGCCTTTCTGTTGCGAGGGTGGCATCCAAAACCAATGCATAGGAGCCGGGGGACGGCATCACCTCTGGGTGATCGGCCTGGCTCCAACTGATAGGCTTCTCTGACCAGTGCATAAACTCGGGGTTATTGGAGGTGACCGCGTTGACTTCTTGCTACTGTCGGCGCCGGCTGCGCCGGTCTTCAGTTTGGCTTGTAAAGATGACGTAGGCGGCATGTTCATCGGGGAACTCATCTTGGATTGCTCCGACCGCTGGCCGCGCGGCCGGCTGCTGAGGGGCCGGAGGCGGCTAGCCTGCAGGCGGAGGCGGCAACAGCCCCTCGCCCTTGGAGATTCGTGTGAGCCAATGGCATTTCCGAACTGTGTGGTTGGACGGCTTCGCGCCGCTGTGGAACTTGCAGGGGGCATCAAGGCTTTGCTCGTAGGAGAAAGCCAGCTGCCAAGTCGGTCTGCCGCCCTTCTGCTTCTTGGGTGCCGGCCGCCCTTCAGGCTGTTCGTCTTCGACTGTGGCCACCTGCCGGCGGGTGGAAGACGGCATAGGGGCCTTGCGCTTGTGATCGTTCTGGTACGGGTGTCGGCTGGATTCTCCAGCCGGTGTCTTGGGAGCCGGAGCTAGCACTTTTCCGGAGGCGTCTACTCGGAGCTCGGTCTTCATCGAGGAGTCGGCCGTGGCGTACTTGTCTGCTATGATCAGCAGCTCGTCGAGGGTAGTCGGCTCGTCGCAGAGGAGTCGGTGCTTGAGGAGGGTGCCTTCTCTACACCCGGCGGTGAAGTACTCTATAGCTTGAACCTCGTGCACCCCCTCGCAGGAGTTGCGGAGCTCGGCCCAACGCGTGAGGTAGTCGCGTGTCGATTTGTGAGGTAGCGCGAGGCTTGGGAGGCCGCGTGTATGTGCTGGTGAAGTTACGGATGAAGACTTCCATGAAGTCGAGCTAGCTGTTGACGCTGTAAGGCTTGAGGCTGTTGAGCCAGGTGCACGCCATGCCTTGGAGCATGAGGGGGACATATTTCACGGCAACACGCCTGTTGCCGCTTGCTATGCGGACTGCAGTGGAGTAGTCGATCAACCAATCTTCCGGCTTCCCGGAGCCGTTGTACTTGGGCGTGTCTCTTGGGAGTGAGAACCCTTTGGGGAAGGGCTCGCCGCGGATGCAGGGGCCGAAACAAGGCGGGCCGACATCATCTTCTTCTTCCAGCGCCAGGGATCCCGCTAGGGGGTCGATCCGGTGGCGGGCATCATTCTCGCCGACTCCTTCTCGGTGGCCAAGTCGGCCACTGAGAGTCAGATGCGTGACAGGCGGCAGGGTGGGATATCTCTCCCCACGAGGCGGAGGGGGAGGCGGGTCGCCTCGTTGTTCCACCCCTCGAGGGCGGCCTTCTGCATCGCGCTTGATGGTGATTTGAGTCCGGCTGCGGCTAGCAGCCGGCTCCTTCTGTTGTCTCGCACGGGCGCCGCCTGCAGTCGGTGTACGCGACGTCGCACCGTGCTCTTGGCGAGGGGTACTTCCAGCGCATGTGATCCTCCGCGCCGAATACTAGTTCGGCCGTCCATGTGATCGAAAGTGATCGGACGGGACATCCAGTAGTCAGATGTGGATACGATGGGCTCTACATCGTTCGCGTCTCTGAGCGCGCGTTCGTGCCCTCTCGTGAATGTGTGAGTCGCGTGGATCATGTTTACTGTTTTAACCTCTAGCGGGAATTTTTTCTGTCCCCCAGTGTTCGGCTGGCGAGGTTCGTCCTCGTCTTCACTTGGTGTTTCCCTCCCTATGTGTTTGGCATTTAATTTGCCGGCCTGCTTCAAAACCCATCACTCTCTATGGGTGTGGTTCGTAGGTTTCTCCGGGGTGCCATGAATTTGGCATAGTCTGTCCAGGACTCTGTTCAGACCGAACGATCCCTCTTTATTGCCTTTAAGTGGCTTCTTTTGCTGATCAGGTCGAGAGCCCCTGAATCCGGCATTGACCGTTGTGTTATCCGGGCTCTCTTCCTTGTTTTGGTGCTTGTGTTTATTACGCCGTGGCTTCCCGTTGCCATCCCTTATTTCGGATGTGCTGGGGTCGCTGGTGCCTTTACGGGCTAACCAGCTATCTTCGCCCGCGCAAAAGCGGGTCATAAGGCCTGTTAAGGATGCCATTGTCCTTGGCTTTTCTTGGCCAAGGTGCCGGGCGAGCCACTCGTCGCGGATGCTGTGTTCGAATGCTACTAGGGCTTCAACGTCCGGACAATCGACAATTTGATTTTTCTAAGTGAGGAATATGTTCCAAAGCTTGCGGGGGGACTCTCCGGGCTGTTGGATTATGTGACTTAGATCGTCTGCATCCGGAGGCCAAACATAAGTCCCTTGGAAGTTGGCCCTGAAAGCGTCCTCCAGTTCCTCCCAACTCCCGATTGAATTTTCGGGGAGGCTTTTCAACCAGTGTCGAGCTGGTCCCTTCAGCTTGAGGGGAAGGTATTTGATGGCATGGAGGTCATCCCCACGAGCCATATAAATATGCAAGATGAAATCCTCGATCCAGACCCCTGGGTCTGTCGTTCCGTCGTATACCTCTATGTTCACAGGTTTAAAGCCTTGTGGGAATTCATGGTCCAGTACTTCTTCGATGAAGCACAGGGGGTGAGCAGCCCCTATATATCTGGGCGCGTTGTGGCATGCAGTCGGCTGTTGTTCTGTCCGGAGTTTATTCCGAACTATCTGGCTTGTATGAGCGTTTGGGTGACCACAGTACCTTGTCGGGGTGTGTCTTTTAGATCCATAGATGGACCTGGCTGCACCGGCTTTACTATCCAGATGCTCCCGCAGATCGTGCGTGGCATCAGTAGCCGTTCTGTTGCAGTTGTGGAGCGGTATGTCTGGTTTCCTGGTTGTATTATTCTTTGGTGGAACGGCCTCGTCGTCGAATTCTGACAGTAGCTTGTGCTTTGGATTGCTCTTCATATGGCGATCGTCGCCATATCTTTTTCAGTGTCTAGCACTTTATTCCATCTGCGACTGAGCTTTTCCTGTGCGGCCTTTAGCCGTTGCTTCTGCTTTTTTAGACTTCTTGCTGTGGCGATAAGCTTTCGGTGGAGGTTTTCTCGTTCCACTCGTTCGTCCGGGATGATGAATGCATCGTCGTTCGTACTGTGTTCCTGTTCTGGGGCGGTTTCATGAGCTCGTCCCTCCGGATCATTGTGATCGGATATTTGCTCCGAGCTTGGTTTGGCGTGACCTGGCTCGTCCTGCTCCATCGCTGGGTCCATGTGGTCGTTACTGCCTTCGGGGTTTACTGGTATGTCGACCCTTCTTGCGCTCTTGTCGCTATTTTTGCTATTGCTCGACTTTGAGCGGCGTCTGCGCCACCATTTTGGCTTTTGCCCAGCTGTTTTATCCTCCAGACTGTCGCCGTCGTCCTTCTTGGGCGTATCCACCATGTATATATCATGTGACAAAGTAGTAGTCCCACGCCCCAGAGATTCTGAAGCTTCTCCTGCATCGTCATCCATACCGTCGTTGTCTTCAGAGTCAAAGTCAAGAACATCGGTTAAATCATCGATCGTGGCTATGAAGTGGGTGGTGGGTGGGTGATACGTCTCCAACGTATCTACTTTTCCAAACACTTTTGCCCTTGTTTTGGACTCTAACTTGCATGATTGGAATGAACTAACCCAGACTGACGCTGTTTTCAGCAGAACTACCATGATGTTGTTTTATGTGTAGAAAAGAAAAGCTCTCGGAATGACCTGCAAATCCACGGAGGGACTTTTGAGAATTAATAAGAATTTTTGGCGAAAGAATCAGGGCCAGGGGGCCCAAGGCCAGGGCCCCCCCTAGGGCGCGCCCCACTATCTCGTGGGCCCCCCAGACCTCCTCTGACCTCAACTCCAACTCCATATATACCGTCTCGTGGAGAAAAAAATCAGAGAGAAAGTTTCATCGCGTTCTACGATACGGAGCCGCCGCCAAGCCCTAATATCTCTCGGGAGGGCTGATCTGGAGTCCGTTCGGGGCTCCGGAGAGGGGGATTCATCGTCGTCGTCATCGTCAACCATCCTCCATCACCAATTTCATGATGCTCACCGCTGTGTGTGAGTAGTTCCATCGTAGGCTTGCTGTACGGTGATGGGTTGGATGAGATTTACCATGTAATCAAGTTAGTTTTGTTAGGGTTTGATCCCTAGTATCCACTATGTTCTGAGATTGATGTTGCTATTACTTTGCTATGCTTAATGCTTGTCACTAGGGCCCGAATGCCATGATTTCAGATCTGAACCTATTATGTTTTCATGAATATATGTGTGTTCTTGATCATATCTTGCAAGTCTATAGTCACCTATTATGTGTTATGGTCCGACAAGCCCGAAGTGACAATAATCGGGACACTTCTCGGTGATGACCGTAGTTTGAGGAGTTCATGTATTCACCATGTGTTAATGCTCTGGTCCGGTTCTCTATTAAAAGGAGGCCTTAATATCCCTTAGTTTCCACTAGGACCCCGCTGCCACGGGAGTGTAGGACAAAAGATGCCATGCAAGTTCTTTTCCATAAGCACGTATGACTATTTACGGAATACATGCCTACATTACATTGATGAATTGGAGCTAGTTCTATATCACCCTATGTTATAACTATTGCATGAGGAATCGCATCCGACATAATTATCCATCACTGATCCATTGCCTACGAGCTTTTCATATATTGTTCTTAGCTTATTTACTTTTCCGTTGCTACTGTTACAATTACTACAAAAACCCAAAAACATTTATCTTTACCGTTGCTACTGTTACCATTACTATCATACCACTTTTGCTTCTAAATACTTTGCTGCAAATACTAAGTTATCGAGGTGTAGTTGAATTGACAACTCAACTGCTAATACTCAAGAATATTCTTTGGCTCCCCTTGTGTCGGATCAATAAATTTGGGTTGAATACTCTACCCTCGAAAGCTGTTGCGATCCCCTATACTTGTGGGTTATCAAGACTAATTTCTGGCGCCGTTGCCGGGGAGCATAGCTCTATTCTCTGAGTCACTTGGGATTTATTTCTGTTGATCACTATGAAGAACTTGAAAGACGCTAAGACCAAGATTTTGCCCTCAACTACGAGGGGAGGTAAGGAACTGCCATCTAGCTCTCCACTAGATTCTCCTTCCGTTATTGATAGGCTTGTGACACCTAAACCTGCTACTGCTATGAATTCTGATATGTCGCATGTTATTGATGATGCCACTTCTGCTATGCATGATGAAACTACTTCTGTGCGTGATACTACTTTGCCATTAGGTGAATTTCTTGATGAACAACTTTGCTAGAGTTATGGGGAATGAAAATATTGAAGAACCTATTATTGATGATAGTGATGATGAATGTTCCCCCAATGATTATGTATTACCTGTTGTTCCTAAGGGTTATGTTATGAACAAAGAAGCTGTTGAAGCTATTCTTGCTTGCAATGATAGAAATGATCTTAAGAAATTATTAGCTAAATGGAAGCAGCAGTCTCTTAATGCTAGAATGAAACCCGATCCTGCTTTTAGCACTTCACCTATCTGTGTTACTGATAAGGATTATGAATTCTCTGTTGATCCTGATATTATTACTTTAGTTGAATCTGATCCTTTCTATGGCCTTGAATCTGAAACTGGTGTGGCACATCTTACCAATATGAATGACATAGCCACCCTATTTACTCATGATGAGAAGTCTCGCTATTTATATATCCTTCAGATATTTCCATTCTCATTAAAGGGTGATGCTAAGACTTGGTATAATTCTCTTGCTCCTAGTTGTGTGCGTAGTCCCCACGATATGATTTATTACTTCTCTGCTAAATATTTCCCTGCTCATAAGAAACAAGCTGCTTTGCGGGAAATATATAATTTTGTGCAAACCAAAGAAGAGAGTCTCCCACAAGCTTGGGGGAGGCTTCTCCGGTTGCTTTATGCTTTGCCTGATCATCATCTTAAGAAAAACCAAATACTTGATATCTTTTATAATGGACTAACCGATGCTTCCAAGGACCACTTGGATAGTTGTGCTGGTTGTGTTTTCAGGGAAAGAGCAGTCGACGAAGCTGAAATATTATTGAATAATATGTTGACTAATGAAAATAATTGGACTCTTCCCGAGCCAGTTCCTGAAGTAATTCCTGAACAAATTGAGCCAACTCCTGAGCCTATTCCTAAACCCACTCTGAAGAAGAGAGGTGTTTTATTCCTCAGTCCTGAAGATATGCAAGAGGCAAAGAAATCAATGAAAGAAAAAGGTATTAAAGCTGAAGATGTTAAGAATTTACCTCCTATTGAAGAAATACATGGTCTGCATATACCGCCTGAAGAACCACATTGTCTTGATAACCCGACACAGGTAGTGAAGGTAAATTCTCTCTATAGATATGATAAAGTTGAAATACCCTCTACTAAATTTCATAGCCCATGCTTAGATGAATTTGATGACTTTATGGCTGGACAAGAAAGTTTTAATGCTTATGTTGGTAGAGAGTTAAAGAATAATGCTTTCGAGATAGGATGCGTAGGTGATAATCTGGCTAGAGTTAAAGATGAACTTCACCGCGTTAGCAAATATGCTTCTATGGTTGCTACTCAAGCTGAGCAAGTGCTCAAGGATCAAAATGATTTGCTTGAGGAATTGCACAATAAAAATTACTTTGCTGCTAGAGTGGCTACTAGAACTGGTAGAATGACTCAGGAACCTTTGTATCCTGAAGGCCACCCTAAAAGAATTGAACAAGATTCTCAGAATAATAATCTAGATATTCCTAGTTCTTCTAAGAAGAAGAAAAAGAAGAATGATAGGACTGTGCAAACTTCTAGTGAACCTAATATAGAAACACTTGAGAATCCCAATAATACTTCTATCTATGATGCTGAAACGCAATCAGGTGATGAACATGAACCCGATGATAATGCTAATGATAATGTTCATGTTGATGCTCAACCTAGTAATAACAATGATCTAGAGAGTGAACCTGTTGTGGATCTTGATAACCTACAATCAAGAAACCAACGTTATGATAAGAGAGATTTTGTTGCTAGGAAGCACGATAAAGAAACAGAACCATGGGTTCAGAAACCCATGCCCTTTCCTCCTAAACCATCCAAGTCAAAGGATGATGAGGATTTTGAGCGCTTTGCTGAAATGATTAGACCTATTTTCTTACGTATGCGCTTAACTTATATGCTTAAAGTAAACCCTTATGCTAAATATATTAAGGATATCATCACAAATAAAAGAAAGATACCGGAAGCTGAAATTTCCACCATGCTTGCTAATTACACTTTTAAGGGTGGAATACCAAAGAAACTTGGAGATCCAGGTGTTCCAACTATACCATGCTCCATTAAAAGAAATTATGTTAGAACTGCTTTATGTGATCTTGGAGCCGGTGTTAGTGTTATGCCTCTCTCTTTATATCGTAGACTTGAATTGAATAAGTTGACACCTACTGAAATATCTTTGCAAATGGCTGATAAATCAACTGCTATACCTGTCGGTATTTGTGAGGATGTGCCTGTTGGTGTTGCAAATGTCACTATCTTAACGGACTTTATTATTCTTGATATTCCTGAGGACGATAGTATGTCTACTATCCTTGGTAGACCTTTTCTTAATACTGTAGGGGCTGTTATTGATTACAACAAAGGCAATGTCACTTTTCATGTTAATGGCAATGAGCATACAGTACACTTTTCGAAGAAACAATCTCAAGTTCATAGCATCAATACTATTGAAAAAATTCCAACTATGATTTTTGGAGGTTTTGAATGTCCTCTCCCTACTGTCAAGAAAAAGTATGATATTCTTATTGTTGGGGATTTTCATATCCCCGTTGAGGTAACTTAGTGTTATTCAAAATTTCTCCAGTTCTGTGCTATTCGGAATGAGTTTGTTAACAAGACTTGATCAACCTTGTTAGCAGGTTCATTTTGATGATCACGAGATGGATGAAACTAGAAAGCACAAACCTCTGTACCCTCTTTTTACTTTTTGTTAATTAGAAGAAATAAAGCAAAAATTATATTATTTGTCTATTTTCTGATTTATCCGTGCAATAAAAAATAGTCCGAAAATAAAAGTGCTCCAATTGCCCTGCAAATTTAGTATGATTTTTTCTATAATATTTGAGGATTTTAGGCACTGAAAACACTGCAAAAGGGCAAGCACCAGACCACGAGAGAGGAGGGCGCCCCCCCGTGTAGGGCGCGCCCCCTGTCTCGTGGGCCCCTGGTGGCTCCCCTCCACTTATGCCAGCACCCACACACTCCATCTTCTATCCAAAAAAATCCCCATCCAGCTCAAGCACGAGTTCTAGCTTGTTTTGCTGCGATTTTTGATCTCTTAGCTCAAAGCTCCATTCACAAAACTGCTTTGGGAGATTGTTGCTTGGTATGTGACTCCTCCATTGGTCCAATTAGTTTTTGTTCTAGTGCTTTATTCATTGCAAATCCTTGCTGTCTTGGTGACCCTGTTCTTGAGCTTGCATGTTAAATTTTTGAGGTTCCAAGTAATTCTAATGCATGATATGGGCTCTAGGCACTTGTAGGAGTAGTTGCTATCAATCTTGTTTAGTTTTATGCACTTTTATTTTCAAGTTACTAAAATTTCAGAAATTTTCAGAAAATGTTGAGGAAACTTTTGAGGGGCTCTTCTAGCCAAGGCTCCCAGGAAAAACAAGCTAAAGAGAAGGAAAAACTCAAGTATAATCTTCCTCGCTTAGCTGAAGTACGACCTTGTGAATGGCCATGTGATGATTTCTTGAGAGAGGCTGGAATTCATGAAGACTTTTATACCTTAATCGAGACGGCAGACCTCACCGGTTTCATAAACGACCGAATCGATCAGTATCTCTTACTCACCAATACTTTCGTGCAAAACTTTTATTTTTATCCTAAGAAGTCACCGCCTGAAGTGTCATTTTATTTATATGATGAGTTCAAAGAAATGTCTTTACGTCATTTTTGCACGGTATGTAGGATACCTTATGAGGGAGAACTAGAGGAACCCCATCGTGAAGATGTGGCTGGCTTTGTTAATATTATTGCTGTAGATGAGCCAAAGAAGGGTTCCGAAGCAAAAGTCTCTAGCATACACTTTCCTGTTTTACGCTACTTTACCATATTTGCTAGTAGATGCTTGATCGGTCGTGGGAATAGTGGAAACTTGAGCGTTCCTGATATTATCATGCTTCAACATGCTTTGCTAGGAGACAATAGTTTTAATATGGGTGCCATCGTTGCTAAACGGCTAGCCCTTAATCGTACGAATGGCCCCATATTCGGAGGTATCTATGCTGCATGTCTTGCTAGACATTTTCAGATACCCATTAGGCACCATGAGGAAAAAGAGACTAAATTGCCTCTTCACATTTTAGATTACAAGAGCATGGTAGCACATAAGCTTATTGTTGATAATGAAGATAGGATGCTCTTGTATAAACTTAGATTCAATGAGAAACACTTTGAGATTATTATCTTGCCTGCACCTTTGTTGTTTGATTTGCTTGCAGAAAAATTTATCGTTACACCAGAGGCGGTAAACAATCATCGAGCTCAAGCTTTTACTCCTGAACCGGAACCTGAGCTGGACCCCTATCGTGCATCATCTGTCCAGTGGGATCCGGAGATGACCAACCAGTGGTATCCTGATTACACCTCTCATTACACCGGAGAGAGTAGCGGCGGTCCTTGGTATTAAAACAACTTAGGCCAAAAGCCTAAGCTTGGGGGAGTACGTATTTCTCACCGACTTTACATTCATGTTCACACACTAGTCGTCGGTGCTCATACTCTTTCATTGTATTATCCATGCTAGTTTAAATTCCTTTTTCTAGTCTTCTTCTTGTGTGTTTGATAAACCTTGAGAAAAAACCAAAAAAATAGTTAGTTTAATTTCCTTGCTGTAGTAGAAATTAAAATGAAAACCCAAAAAGATTTCTAGTTCTTCCTTTTACTTGTTGGGAGCTTTCCCGTGTAAATAGTTTTATTTTATTCTCTTTGGGGGTTGAGAAGACCATATTAAAAATGCTTAGTGGCTCTTATATGCATGATTGTTTATTTAATTAGAGCCCATATTACTTGTCTTCTCTCTTGAGCTTAATGCTTGCAGGTTCCAGCTTAGTCCAATGCACATACACTCTTATTATTATACACGTCGTTCGATCGTGCAAGTGAAAGGCAATAATGATGATATATGATGGACTTATTGGGATGAAAAAATCTAGTATGAACTCGACCTCTCTTGTTTTTGTAAATATGATGATTCATCATTCCTGAGTCAGCTATTATGAAGTAAACATATTTGCAATGACATTTAGAGATAATAGTTACTTGTGCCATGTTTGATTAACTATGAGTTATAATGGTTTACCTTGTGTGCCAACATGCTATTAGAATGATTATGATGTGGTATGATGGGATGGTATCCTCCTTTAAATGAATTGAGTGACTCGACTTGGCACATGTTCACGCATGTAGTTGAATCAAATCAACGCAGCCTTCACGATATTTATGTTCATGGTGGATTATATCCTACTCATGTTTGTACTTGGTGTGAATTAATTTTAATGCATGCTTACAACTGTTGTCGCTCTCTCAGTTGGTCGCTTCCCAGTCTTTTGCTAGCCTTCACCTGTACTAAGCGGGAATACTGCTTGTGCATCAAAACTCCTTAAACCCCAAAATTGTTCCATATGAGTCCACTATACCTTCCTATATGCGGTATCTACCTGCCGTTCCAAGTAAATTTGTATGTCCCAAACTCCAAACCTTCAAATGAAATTCTGTTTTGTATGCTCGAGCAGCTCATGTTACAACTAGTGCTGCCTATATGTTCCATGCTAGGTGTGTTATTCTCAGAGGAGTGGACTCCGCTCCTCATTTACGAGAAAGGGCAGGTAACCGGGATGCCCAGTCCCATGATCCAAAAAGATCAAAGGAAATCAAAATAATTAAACAAAACTCCCCCAGGGCTGCTGTATGTTGGAGGCACTCGTTGTTTCGAGCAAGCCATGGATTGATGCTTGTTGGTGGTTGGGGGAGTATAAACCTTTACCATTCTGTTTGGGAATTTCCTATAATGCATTTAGTGTGGAAGTTATAGCCATCTCATAGGTGTTGCGTTGACAGCGAAAGTATGCTGCTCAAAATGTTATTCAATCTCTATTTTTTAAAATCGAGCTCTGGCACCTCTACAAATCCCTGCTTCCCTCTGTGAAGGGCCTATCTATTTACTTTTATGTTGAGTCATCACCCTTCTTATTAAAAGCACCCGCTGGAGAGCGCACTGTCATTTGCATTCATTATTATTGGTTTATATTGGGTATGACTTGAATGGATCTCTTTTATCATGAATTACGATGTTTAGTCAGTCCTTGATCTTTAAAGGTGCTCTGCATTTATGTTTTGCGGTCTCAGAAAGGGCTAGCGAGATACCATTTTGTTATATCATGTTATGATTATTTTGAGAAAGTGTTGTCATCTGAGTTTTATTATTATGGCTCGCTAGCTGATTATGCTATTGATATGAGTAATTGTGAGACCTATGTGTTATTATGAGTATGGTTAGTTCGTAATATTTGCTGAAACTTGAATGCTAGATTTTCATGTTTACAACAACAAGAGCAAACAGAGTTTGTAAAAGTTTTTCTTTTTCACTTTCAGTTTATCAACTGAATTGCTTGAGGACAAGCAAAGGTTTAAGCTTGGGGGAGTTGATACGTCTCCAACGTATCTACTTTTCCAAACACTTTTGCCCTTGTTTTCGACACTAACTTGCATGATTTGAATGAAACTAACCCGGACTGACGCTGTTTTCAGCAGAACTACCATGATGTTCTTTTATGTGTAGAAAAGAAAAGTTCTCGGAATGACATGCAAATCCACGGAGGGACTTTTCAAAATTAATAAGAATTTTTGGCGAAAGAATCAGGGCCAGGGGGCCCAAGGCCTGTCCACGAGACAGGGGGCGCCCCCTAGGGCGTGCCCCCCTATCTCGTGGGCCCTCGGGACCTCCTCCGACCTTAACTCCAACTCCATATATACCGTCTCACGGAGAAAAAAATCAGAGAGAAAGTTTCATCGTGTTCTACTATACGGAGCCGCCGCCAAGCCCTAATCTCTCTCGGAAGGGCCGATCTGGAGTCCGTTCGGGGCTCTGGAGAGGGGGATTCATCGCCGTCGTCATCATCAACCATCCTCCATCACCAATTTCATGATGCTCACCGCCGTGTGTGAGTAATTCCATCATAGGCTTGCTGGACGGTGATGGGTTGGATAAGATTTACCATGTAATCAAGTTAGTTTTGTTAGGTTTGATCCCTAGTAACCACTATGTTCTGAGATTGATGTTGCTATGACTTTGCTATGCTTAATGCCTGTCACTAGGGCCCGAGTGCCATGATTTCAGATCTGAACCTATTATGTTTTCATGAATATATGTGTGTTCTTGATCCTATATTGCAAGTCTATAGTCACCTATTATGTGTTATGATCCGACAACCCCGAAGTGACAATAATCGGGATACTTCTCGGTGATGACCGTAGTTTGAGGAGTTCATGTATTCACCATGTGTTAATGCTCTGGTCCGGTTCTCTATAAAAAGGAGGCCTTAATATCCCTTAGTTTCCAGTAGGACCCCGCTACCACGGGAGTGTAGGACAAAAGATGTCATGCAAGTTCTTTTCCATAAGCACGTATGACTATTTACGGAATACATGCCTACATTACATTGATGAATTGGAGCTAGTTCTATATCACCCTATGTTATAACTATTGCATGAGGAATCGCATCCGGCATAATTATCCATCACTTATCCATTGCCTACGAGCTTTTCATATATTGTTCTTCGCTTATTTACTTTTCCGTTGCTACTGTTACAATTACTACAAAAACCCAAAAACATTTATCTTTACTATTGCTACTTTTCCCATTACTATCATACCACTTTTGGTACTAAATACTTTGCTACAGATACTAAGTTATCCAGGTGCGGTTGAATTGACAACTCAACTGCTAATACTCAAGAATATTCTTTGGCTCCCCTTGTGTCGAATCAATAAATTTGGGTTGAATACTCTACCCTCGAAAGCTGTTGCGATCCCCTATACTTGTGGGTTATCAGTGGGCAACGAATACTCTACCTTTGTCGCCTGATTCCCACTCAGGCCGGGCATAGTTCGGCCCAGAGCCTCCTGACAAAGAGAGAGACTTTAATGAGTTCAGCACGTCACCAAAGGGCGAGTCCTGGCAGATGTCCGCAGCGGTAAATTCCATTGCCAGAGCCCAACCTGGACCAACAACCAGATACGAGTCCGGGGGCCCGATGTTACAGGCTTCCACAGAGGTAAGACCCGTGTTCGGCTCCGCCGCCGATGAGTATGCGGCCTGTGGGGCGGGGTCGACCCCTCCGTCCTTAGGCAACGCAAACTGTTCCGGATTCAGATCCGGGGCTATTGCAGGGATGATGTTCCGAACATTGTCCGACAGTAGGTCTAGGCCACACTCGTCGTGACTATCCGACGCTCCTGGCACAGGGCCGAATCCGTCGAAGATCAAGTCTCCGTGAATATCCGTTGTGTAGTTCAAGTTTCCGAACCTGATCTGGTGCCCAGGGGCATAGCTGTCGATCTGCTCTAGATGACCAAGCTAATTGGCCCACAGTGTGAAGCCGCCGAACACGAAGATCTGTCCGGGGACAAAAGTCTTGCCCTGGACGGTATTGTTGGCGATTGAAGACACCATCAAGCCTCAAAACGACGACACAGAGGAGCTCTCAATGAAAGCACCAATGTCGGTGTCAAAACCAGCGGATCTCGGGTAGCGGGTCTCGGTCTGTGCGTCTTAGGCTGATGGTAACAGGAAGCAGGGACACAATGTTTACCCAGGTTCGGACCCTCTCGATGGAGGTAAAACCCTACTTCCTGCTTGATTAATATTGAAGATATGTGTAGTACAAGAGTAGAACTACCAAGAGATCGTAGAGGCTAAACCCTAAGAGTTAGCCTATGATGGTATGATTGTAATTGTGATCGGCCTTCTAAGGACCATCCTCTCTGGTTTATATAGACACCGGAGAGTGCTAGGGTTTACATGGAGTCCGTTACAAGGAAGGAAATATAATATCCGGATTGCCAAGCTTGTCTTCCACGCAAAGGAGAGTCCCATCCAGACACGGGACAAAGTCTTGAGTCTTGTATCTTCACGCTTCAATAGTCCAGACGATGCATATAGTCCGGCTATCCAGATACCCCCTAATCCAGGAATCCCTCACCCTCCCCGAGCGGAGCCAAGGTACGAAGGCCATTTGAACGTCAAGGGGGACTCCTGAGCATCGCGACTCAGGAGCCTAACTGGTCACGTAGCCCCTCACTCCTTGGTCCCGTCGTGGTTTCCGGTCGGGGCTAATGGCGTTTGAGGTATGCGCGGGGCCGGGCCCTACCGACGTAGAACGATAGATCCACTCCTATGCCTCCCCTCCCTACTTGATGTTCGCGCATCAAGGGGGACTCCTGAGCATCGCGACTCAGGAGACTAACTGGTCATGTAGCCCCTCACTCCTTGGTCCCGTCATGGTTTCCGGTCGGGGCTAACGGCGGCTGAGGTATGCGCGGGGCCGGGCCCTGCCAACACAGAACACAAGCAAGTAGGAAGGGAAAACGCAAATCTCAAGGAATTCAAAAGCAAATATTATAGTTCATAGGTTGTTTTCAGAACGCCAAACACAAGTTTAAACGCCTCCATGAGGCACGATGCATGTTGCAGGAACTAAAACAGGACAGAAGCCGTGAAGGGATCACTTTTCGGCGGTGCCCTCACTGGCGGTGGAGTTGCGCTAGGCGGCTCCACCTCCAGAAGTCCCAGGGTTGGCAGCATCTCGATTTGGCCTGGTGCCGAAGGCGCGGAACCTCGCCAGCAGGGCTTCTGCTCGACCCTTCACTGCCTCAGCAGCGGCAGCGGCAAGCTCGCCACTCGAAGGGTCCAGCAGGCTGTCAAGGTCGACATTAGGGTTGCGAAGATAGACGTGGGTGAGGACACGCGTCAGCGCTGCAGAAGAAAGGACACGCGCCTCGGCCTCGGCCGTGCGGCCAAGGTCGTCCGCGACATCTTCAAGTGCGCGGACTAGGAAGGGAAGCAGCTTGGTAGGGCCATCCTCGGCACTAGCTAGTGGCTTTTCCAGGCCGCCATCATAAAGTGTCTTCAACGCGGCGCGAGCCCTCCCCTCCAGCTGCGCGAAGGCCGCTCGGTCCTCGGCCAGAACCTTCACCTTGCCGTCCAGCTTGATCCTCTCCGCCCCCAACGCCCGCTCCAGCGTCTCCAACCGGCCACAACGTTCATCGAGCTCGACATCCCGGTCCCTGATGACAGCTTCTCGAGCTTTCATCTCCTTCTCCTTCTCCTGGCGGCCACGGACCTCCTTGGCGAGCTCGTCGCGCAGGCCTTGCAGCTCGTCCTCCAGCGCCTTGCAGCGGCCCCGGACATCCGCAGCTTCACCCAAGGCAGCGTCGCGAGCGGCCTTGGCTTGGAGGATGGCCTGCTTCTCCTCATCACAGTCCGTCACGGCCTGGCTCAGCGCCGCTCGAATGGAGGCGTTAGAGCGGACCCATCTAGAGGCCAACTCCAGGTGCCCGGCCACTAGGCGGGGGTCGGCGCCCTGGAGATCTTCTCGCAGCAGGTCCAGCACAACAGCAGCACGGTCCAAGACGGTGGAAGGAGTCGGGGAAACGGCGGTTGGCAGAGGAGGAGGAGAAGACGGCAACGTGATCACAGCATCAAGCGTCGGGACCTTCTGAGCCCCGGCGGCCGCAGCAGCAGCATCGGGCATGGACGCCTCGGGAGTCGCCATGGCCACGGGGGCTGGGCCCACGCCGGCACGCCCCATTTGGCCTCGCAAAGATGACCGGGCAGGGGCGGCTCGAGCCTCGCCACCTCCTTCCTCGCGGGGGGAGGCATTGCCCCGGACGAGGCCTCAGGGGCCCCTTTCAGCCTTTTTGCTGCAGGCACCGGCCTAGCCAAAAGATGCGGACATCAAGCCTCGGCAACAGAAGAAGGAAGCGAAACAAAAATCAAGCACTTACTGGTCATCGTCCGTGGACTCAAGCAGCCTCCGGCCGAACTTGAAGCCCGAGAGCCGGCTGCTAGGGTCAGCCTCAGGAGGCTCGGAAGAAGGGGCACGTCAGAGGAGTTGAAGCTGGCTTCAGGCCGCCTTGGAGCCAAAGCAGACCCGCGGGGAAACAGCCCCGTCCTGTCCCTCCTTGGGACCGGTGGCGAGCTCTCCTCGCCTCGCTCGTCGCCGGCCTCGTCGTCGTCTAGCACGAGAAGGAGGGCGCGGGACCTCCGCCGAGGGAAGGACTTCCCCGACTCTCCATCGGTCAGCTTAGAGTCGGACTCCTCTTCCGCCTCCTCTTCTTCCTCCTCCCCGCTGGAGTCGGTTGAAGATAAGTTCACCATCGCCAGAGCTGCCAGTCCCTCGGGGACCTCCGTAGGCACCAGCCCCTCCCCGTTGAAGGTGGGCATGCATGGAGTTCACCACCTGCTCCCAGTCACCACGAAGGAACAAAGGTTCAGGAGCACCCTCCGGTCTCACCATGTCTCCTCCAACCAATGAGTGGAGAGCCGCGACCAGATCTTCGTCGGCCAGGGCCTCAGGGCTTAGGCGAAGGGCGGCATCTGCCTCCCCGAGCCTCCACAATGGGAGCGAGTGCCCCCGAAGCGGAGCCACCCGGTGCTCCGGGAACTCCATCAGGAGCATCGCCCCGGTCAGCTTTGCTGTCGCCAGGTTGCCTGGCCTCAGGTCCGCGTTCATCCTCTCCAGCACCGGCTTCGCGCGGGGATCGACGAGCTCCGCGCGGGACCAAGCATCAACGGCCTTAGGCTGCCCCGTAGGCAGCACCAGCCGAGGGTGGAGGCGCCCAACATCCACCATGACCCATTTGCTCCGGAAGCCTTCGATCCTCTTCCCAGGCTTCGAGATGGCATCAGAGCTGGAGTATGCGACAAAGCTCGCGCATGCGGTGATGGGGCTGCGAGAAACCCTGAGGTAAAAGTAATGTCGCAGCAAGGCCACCGAGGGCTTTACCCCAACGTGAGTGAGGGAGTCCCGGATTAGGGGGTGTCCGGATAGCCGGACTATGACCTTTGGCCGGACTCCTGGACTATGAAGATACAAGATTGAAGACTTCGTCCCGTGTCCGGATGGGACTTTCCTTGGCGTGGAAGGCAAGCTTGGCCGTTACAGATATGCAGATCTCCTACCATTCTAACCGACTCTATGTAACCCTAACCCTCTTCGGTGCCTATATAAACCGGAGGGTTTTAGTCCATAGGACGAACAACAATCATACCATAGGCTAGCTTCTAGGGTTTAGCCTCTCTGATCTCGTGGTAGATCTACTCTTGTACTACCCATATCATCAATATTAATCAAGCAGGAGTAGGGTTTAACCTCCATCAAGAGGGCCCGAACCTGGGTAAAAAGATCGTGTCCCTTGTCTCCTGTTACCATCCGCCTAGACGCATAGTTCGGGACCCCCTACCCGAGATCCGCCGGTTTTGACACCGACGTTGGTGCTTTCATTGAGAGTTCCTCTGTGTCGTCGCCATCAGGAAGGATGCCTCATCCCGTCTTTAAAGACGGCACTGTTGCTAAAGAAGCTTTGGCTGTCGGCCTAACTCTCCGTCTAGGCGGTTTTCTTATGACCGCCTATTCGGCCGCCGCGCCAACGATGACTTCTCGGATCATCGAAAGCAATCTTCACGTTAACTAGGAACTCGCCGAGCAGTTAGATCCGATGGAGCTCTCTTCCTTAAACGAGTTGCTGGATCGCATCGCCGCCCTGGGAGTCGCTACAGACTATGATCAGATTGGGCCTAAACCCGATCTGAGAGAGATTAACTCTCCCCAGGTTACCCACCATGTTGCGGTGGTAGAGGAACAATATGACGACCCTTCTTCTATCTTAAGGACTAGCTACGTCCGGATTCCCGATCCCTCCATGCCGGATTCCCGCGGAGGAGAGGACGTCACTCAAGCCCTGAACCTAAAGTCAGGCAGCGGGCTAGATTCATTGGACAACATCCAAGAATCCAAGCTTCCAAGTTCGGAAGCTCCTTGGCCCTTAAGTCTCAGATCGGGCGATGTTTAGGATTTAATTCCACCCGCCCACCCAAACATAAGCGACCTATCTCAAATTCGGCAAGAGCCCGCAGAAACAGTACACCATTACTGGGCCAGATTCCTCCTGGTTATGGACATGATAAAGGACTGCCGCGAGGAGGACGCAATCTCACTCTTCTGCAATAATTGCATGGACAACGAGATCCTCAATGCTATAAGTCGCCGTGACATTACACGCTTTGCCGACTTGGCGTCCATAGTACGAAAGTATTGTGCGATGGAAAGCACCTGGAAAACCGAAGCAAGATTTTGGAACAATCCGGCCTTGAATACAACCCCAGTCCGAAATAAAAGGGTACATCATCGCCAGGCACCTGGGTTAAATACCAGAAAGCAAAAACACTCTATATGGCATGGAACCGTACTGGAGGGATGGCTCAATGGACCCTGTAAAATTCATTGTACAGAGGGCGCCACTCCAACTCATAGCCTTAGAGCATGTTGGATACTACGGCAGGTGGCCAAAAGTGGCGAAGAGTTTCTAGCTCTAGAGCACCAGCCCAGGATACCAGTACGGTATTAACAGTCTTCGAGACTTTCACATTAACATGCGGAAACGAACACTCCGTAGCCTTGCTGAAGTCTACCAAGTACCAACAATAAACCCATGGAGTGACACGGCTATTACCTTTAATGCCAGTGACGAACCTAAATTCCGAACAGCCCGAGCACCAGCCGCATTGGTCCTCAGTCCGATAGTGGACGGCTTTTGCCTTACCAAGGTACTCATGGACGATGGCAGCGGATTGAACCTCATTTACGAGGAAGCCCTCCGAAAAACGGAAATAGACTGGAGCTGCATTGAGCGAAGCAGCACAACCTTTAGAGGAATAATCCCCAGTCGGGAAGCATGCTGTACAGGAAAAATCACACTGGATGTGGTGTTCGGCACGTCGGATAATTACAGGTCCGAGGAGGTCACGTTCCAAGTGGCCCCATTCAGCAGCGGATACCACGCTCTATTAGGGCGAGAGGCATTCACAATTTTTCAAGCTATACCCCATTATGGGTACATGAAGCTCAAAATTCCCAGGCCCAACGGAATCATCACTCTTGCTAGTGACCCGGACATAGCACTCCGGCAGAAAATAAGACAGCCGCACTGGCCCTTGAGGCACTATCCGAAGCCCTAGCGGCCGAGGAATTCCTGCGCTGCGCTCCACGGTGAATAGGGACGATGTGATACTCGATAAGAGATCCGAGTCCACCTCCTTTAAACCGGCGGACGAAATAGTCAAATTCCAAGTCCATCCAACGGACCCTACAAAAACAGCCTCCATCGGGGCACAATTGAATCCTGATGTAGACGCTGCACTAAGAGAATTCCTACGCGAAAATTGGGACATTTTTGCCTGGCACCCTTCAGACATGCCAAGAATCCCACGCCGTCTAGCCGAGCACAGCCTAAACATCCTAAAAGGATTCAAGCCAGTCAAACAGGCTCTTCGGCGTTTCTCCGAACCCAAGAGACATGCCATGGGAGAGGAGCTAGCCAAACTATTGGAGGTCGGATTCGTCAGAGATATAAAACATCCGGACTGGCTAGCAAACCTGGTGATGGTACCAAAGATGGACAAATCCTGGCGCCTATGCGTCGATTTCAAGGACCTCAACAAGGCTTGCCCAAAGGATCCCTTCCCCCTCCCCTGCATCGATCAAATTATCGACGCTACCGCAGGATACGATTCATTGTGCTTCCTCGACGCATACTCCGGCTACCACCAAATTGAGATGGCAGAGCCTGACCAAGCCGCAACGGCATTCATCACTCCATACGGTCCATTTTGCTTCAACACAATGCCCTTCAGGCTCAAAAACGCCGGCGCAACATATCAGCGCATGATTCAGACATGTCTGGCAAACCAGATCGGCAAAACAGTGGAGGCATACGTAGACGATGTGGTCGTCAAAAGCAAGCATGTCTAAACTCTAGTAGACGACTTGAGGCTCACATTCGATAATCTCCGAACATATGACATCAAGCTCAACCCGGAAAAATGTGTTTTTGGTGTACCAACCGGAAAGCTCTTGGGCTTCATTGTATCCGGTAGAGGAACTGAAGCAAACCCAGCCAAGATCCGAGCTCTGTCACAATTGGATATCCCAAAAGACCTCAAACAAATACAAAAATTATCTGGATGCATGGCGGCTCTAAGCCGCTTTATCTCCTATTTGGGAGAAAAGGCATTACCCCTTTATCGCCTCCTCCGACGCACCGAACACTTCAACTGGACGGATGCCGCCACGGCCAGACTCGAAGAAATAAAATCCATATTTGCAACCAACCCGGTCCTGGCCGCGCCCAACATGGGCGAACCAATGCTATTATATATCGCGGCAACTCATCAAGTTGTAAGCGCGGTGCTCGTTGTCGAAGGAGAAACGGACGGACACAAGTTCCCCCTTCAAAAACCAGTTTACTACGTGTCCACTGTCCTGACTCCATGCAAGTCACGGTACCCGCATTATCAAAAGATAGCTTACGCGGTGTTTATGGCATCCCAGAAGCTGCGACACTACTTTCAAGAGTGTTCGATAATAGTTTTGGCCGACTTCGTCGCCGAATGGACCGAAACTGAACTCCCTAAAGAGTATGGCGCATATTCCAACTGGATAATGCACTTCGACGGCTCCAAAATGTTGGCTGGCCTGGGAGCTGGCGTCGTTCTGACGTCCCCAACCAGAGATACAGTTCAATACGTACTCCAGATAATGTATAGGGACTCCATCAACGCAGCCGAATACGAGGCCCTTCTACATGGTCTCCGGATGGCAGCCTCCATGGGCATTCAACGCCTAGAGGTGTGCGGGGATTCGAACCTCTCGATATCCCAAATAAATGGAGACTTTGATGCAAAGGATCCGAAAATGGCAGCTTATCGCAATGCCGTCCTAAAAATGTCAGCTCGGTTTGAGGGGCTCGAATTTCACCATATAGCCCGGGATAACAACCAGGCAGCAGATGTGTTGGCACGCATCAGCGCAAAGCGCGATGCCGTCTCCCCAACATCTTCCTAGAGAGGCTGTTCAAGCCATCCGTATTATGGGAGGGAGAGTCCGGAAATAACAACCCGGACCCAACCAAACTGCCCTACACCGAACATTCTGACACAGTTGGTGGTTCTGCCAACGAAATAACACCCTCAGCTCACGTAATAATGGCAGTCATTGCCCCATGGACAGAACCATTCCTAGCCTGCCTAGCCAGGCAGGAACTTCCCGAGGACCAAAACGAGGCCCGCTGCATAGTGCGGCGATCTAAAGCCTATAAGGTCCATGAGGGAGAGCTTTATAAGAAAAGCACAAACGGAGTCCTTCAAAGGTGTATCTCCGAAGAGGAAGGGCGGAATCTTCTGGCTGAAATTCATGCCGGACTCGGCGGGCACCACGCCGCAGCCCGGGCCCTTGTAGGCAAGGCCTTCCGTACAGGATTTTATTGGCCGACGGCCGGGGCAGATGCTCAGGAATTAGTCCAACGATGCGTCGGATGCTAGCTCTTTGCTAATCAAAGCCACATGCCACCCACCGCCCTCAAAACTATACCATCACCTGGCCCTTCGCGGTCTGGGGGCTTGACATGGTTGGACCCCTTAAAGGGGGAACCCACAAGCAAAAATACCTACTGGTCATGGTGGATAAATTCACCAAATGGATAGAGGTCAAGCCTGTTAAGACGGACGAATCCGGACCGGTGATAGACTTCATATCAGGGGTCGTACACCGTCACGGTGTCCCCCACAGCATCATCACTGATAACGACACGAACTTTACGGCCGACGAGGTCAAACTCTGGTGCAAAAATATGGGCATCAAGCTCGACTACGCTTCAGTCTATCACCCTCAAACTAACGGTCAAGTCGAGCGAGCAAATGGTCTAATTATGAGCGGCATCAAACCCATATTAGTGCGGTCCCTCAAGGAATCTAACACGCACTGGGTAGAGGAGCTCGACTCCGTACTCTAGGGGCTGCGGACCACTCCGAATCGCACGACCGGATTCACACCATTCTTTATGGTATACGGTGCAGAGGCAGTTCTGCCCTGCGACATAATTCATGACTCACCTCGCGTGCGCATGTACAAAGAAAGAGAAGCCGAGCTCGATCGGCAGGACAGTTTGGACGCCTTGGAGGAGGAGCGTGACGTAGCAAAAGCCCGTTCCGCATTCTATCAACAGCAGGCTCAAAGATATCAAAGCAGAGAAGTACGGGCCAAAACTTACAATGTTGGCGAGCTAGTTCTACGTCTGCCGGACAAGAAAAAGGACAAACTCAAGCCCAAATGGGAAGGTCCCTTTATCATCGACCAAGTCCTGACCGGTGGAGCGTACCGTCTGCTAGATGCATCGGATAACCGACTCGAGCCGAACCCATGGAACGCAGCCCGTGTCCAAAGATTCTACGCCTAGCGCCGGATTCTGAGTTCGTCTCCTTCCTCTGTCCATATTTTACACTTTAGCTGTCTTCTATTTTTCTCCTTCTCCCTCCTTTTTTTTCTCCAGCCTTTGAAGGCTCGTTAACGCATTGTTCGCACACACTTGACGCGCTATCCGCGCTCATCGTACCTGAGGGCTTCTTTCACAGAAGCTTATTTATAAGGGCTTCATGCCCAATACATGTGTCACACTTCAGCATGTACCTTTTATTCACCATTATATGCATCGATATGACTTAAGTTTTGGCCAAGCTGGGTTGCCTGGCTCCTGTGCTTACCCCTACGTTCCTGATTGTTCGGCTAGGTGGTAATGGGAGCACCTCTGCGATTGTTACTGTCGGGTCAGCCGGATGTGTACCTAAGACTGCGTGAAGCTGAAAGCTAGCGTTCTTAAGAGAATATTCAGTCGGTGAACTAAAAGAAGATTTCTTACCTATTTATTTATCTGGCCCCAGATGTTTTTCTGCTTTTTTCGCAGTCCGGACATGCACTTTAGGGCATGCCTCCCAGGGAAAGGAACCCCTAACAGAACTATTCTCCCTGGAAGATGTTTCCTACTAACCATGTAATATAACATAACTAGTTGGGAACTTGTCTGATAAAGCACTAATGACCCCTACGCCTGGTCTCCACGCATGCCCCGGTTTTTATATAACCACGAGGGTATTCTGACATACTCCGGGCTACTGGGTCCCGAGGTTGAAGTGAAAAGGTCCGCTATGACAAACGATCTACAATCCGGCTAGAAGGCATTTTACATGTCACCTTAAATTACATAGTCAATTTGACTGATTGTATTCCTCTTCAATGCCATCTAACAGGCTGTCTAGTTTACAGTCCTGCTGGGAATACTTTGCGGCCAATTCTACCTGGCCGTACACTAAGCTCACAGGGATCTCCTTCCCATCGGGCGCCACAGGTCCGACCTCGGCCATGTGGTTTGGATCAGCCTTCGTGTACCGCGTCTTCACCATGGCCCAGGCCTCCTTGGCGCCTTGACGGCAGGCTGATATCTTCCATAATCGGAAGTGCCGCCGCGCTCCCTGGAGCCTCTCTGCAAGCTCCCCAAGGCCTTCGGGCAGGGAGACAGATGGACACAAGGCCTGGGCGACGCCTTTCATCACCTGCCGAACTCGTTCGTGTAGTTGTAAGAGCTCGGGAAGAAGGTCACCCGTAGAACCGGGCATTTCCTCTGCAGGACGACCCGTGAGCGTACCTACAGACATAACTCTATTAATTGATTTCCTCGCCGAACTCTTTTTCAAAGTTCACTCAAGCACTTACTATAAATGCCGCGACGAAGTCGCCGATTCTCCTTCACGGAGTCAGACAGCTGGGCACGAACATCCTTTAGTTCCTCACCCAGCTGGGTGTTGGCATCTTGGAGATTATTTTTCTCCTGCCTCACCCTTGTAAGCACATTCTCGCCGGCCTTCAACTGGCACAAGAGCTGTTGCTTGTCCGGATCTAGTCCGGCACCATCTGCAATATTATTGTGAGATTTACACACACGCCGCACTTCACAACATACTTATCTTTTAAAAGCGTATATTACCAGAGGGGTCTCTTTGGCTTCCCCTGTCGCGGCTTGTGGGGCCTCAAGTTGGGCTTTGCACTCTTCAAGCTCCTGGGACAGTTGGGTATTCTTTTCTGTAAGATCCTGCACAACAAATGATCCTTGAATCAGTTATTCTAACTATTTCAAGTCTTGGGGGCTACTGGTATATATAACTCTTAAATTTCCTCACTCGCATGTCTTTTACATACTGCTCCGTGGCTCTGGCTAGACCATCTTGAGCGGCACGGAGGTGCGCATCTCCCGAATTGAAGGCATTCAATGCCTCTTGGGAGAAACATGTGTCACGAAGAATTGTCCGGCGGCGCCTGTGATTCATGGCACTCTCCACCTCGGAGTTGGTGGCGGACAATCTGTCGGCATCCTCTGTCGGAGGAGCATCCGACGCACGCCTCGTGTTCGCCTCCGCTTCTGGGCCTGGCTTTGGAGCCTGGCTGGCGGAGGCTCGATTGGCAACCTCTCCGGATATAGTCAGGCGAGCGCTCTTTTTCCTGAAGAGAGCACGAGCGTTAGTATGCCTTCCGGAATAAAATCTTGGAATAAGGTGACACGCCATACCATTGCGCCGGCGTTTTAATCCCGACCGCACTTCTTTTTAGCCTGCTGGGCCGTGCTGCCCCTTATTGGCTAGCCGTCGCAGGCTTGGCCTTCCGCCTCAAGGGCTCCCCCTGCAAAACAACGTTGGTATACGGTGATAAAAAATAAGCACGGATGAATCATTCTCAAAGTATTAGGGCTTCAGTCTCAGTTACCTGTGAGGCTGGAAGTATTCTGGGGTAATCGGCCGTAATGGCAACCAGGGCATTATCAATGCTCAGTTGGTGAAATACCCCATCAATTAGCTCCACCGATATGTCCGGATCCTCTTGGGAGGCCGGATCGAGGAACCGTTCCGGATCTTTGGGTTGTGGAGGCAGGTTGTTTATATCCTTTACGGCCTAGAGCAGTTCCTGCGTCGAAATCACAAAATGAGATACTTGACTATGGGAATATGGATTGGATGGGCAAAAAGAAATGTCCGCTTACCCAGCTTGGAGGATTGTTCATAGAAAATCCGTCCTGGGGATTGACGCGAAGAAATTCCTCCTCTTCTCCCTTGTACAATGCGGACAAGGTATTCATCAGATCGGCGACCGATCCCGGCCCCTTACGGCCATGGCGGGTGGCATCATCCTCCCCGTTGAAATCCCACATGGGGTGGACTCTATACTGGAGAGGTTGCACCCCCCGCATAATGCATGTGGCCATGACCCCGATCATGCTCAGTCTGTAATGAGCCAACAACCTTATTCGGCTCATCAGGTAAAGGATGTCCCTGTCATTTTCCCTCTGAGGGCTCCGTGGACGCCAGCTTAGGCGTTTCTTCAAAGGAGCATTACTGAACTCCGGGATGTCGATCCGAACAGGGTCCGGCAGGGGGACATCTTCTATATAAAACCATTCCGAAGGCTAGTCTTCGGACTCCTTCTTCGGGGTTCCGGATAGATATCCGGTCCCGACGATGCGCCATAGTTCGGCTCCGCCCACTTGATATATCGACCCCTCCTGAGAACGGGGTACGAGGCAGTTCAACATGTGGATGATGGCCATTATTGGGCGTGGAAGCCAAGGAGCGCGATATTTACGAGAAGCCGGACACTATTCAACAGGTACACATGATTTGGAGAACAACCTGCCTTGCAATGCCGAAGACAATCTACGCGCCGAACTCGTCGTCATTGAAGCCTGGTTCGGGGGCTACTGAGGGAGTCCCGGATTAGGGGGTGTCCGGATAGCCGGACTATGACCTTTGGCCGGACTCCTGTACTATGAAGATACAAGATATAAGACTTCGTCCCATGTTCGGATGGGACTTTCGTTGGCGTGGAAGGCAAGCTTGGCGATTACGGATATGCAGATCTCCTACCATTGTAACCGAATCTGTGTAACCCAAACCCTCTTCGGTGCCTATATAAACCGGAGGGTTTTAGTCCGTAGTACGAACAACAATCATACCATAGGCTAGCTTCTAGGGTTTAGCCTCTCTGATCTCGTGGTAGATCTACTCTTGTACTACCCATATCATCAATATTAATCAAGCAGGAGTAGGGTTTTACCTCCATTGAGAGGGCCCGAACCTGGGTAAAAACATCGTGTCCCTTGTCTCCTGTTACCATCCGCCTAGATGCACAGTTTGGGACCCCCTACCCGAGATCCGCCTGTTTTGACACCGACAGTGAACCTCACAATAATAGGCGAAAATCGCCAGAAGGAGAACATAGTTGGGATGGATGTGCAGAGCTTGCAGATTGTATTGGCGAAGAACAACAAGGAAGAACTCGGAAAAGGGAGGCACCAGACCGGCGGTGATGGCACTCATGAAGAGCGGGTAGAAGGTGCCCCCCTGTCTTCAGGCAGGGCGGAGTTTACCTTGAGCACGGCCGCCCCCTCGCTGCCTTGCGCCCCCATCATCTGGCGCGTGAGGGCGAGGTTCTTCTCCGACACATTCGGAGGATCCAGAGCAGGCGAGTACCAGACCTCGACTGGAGTCTGGCGAGGCGCCATGGCTTGCCGAGGGTGCGGGATTGAAGCAGATCTGGAGGATTTCGGAAGCAGGAAGGAGGAGAGCGAGAAAGGGGATCTGGGACAATGACTTGTGAAGGCAAAGAAGGTAAGCCTGGCCCGGGGGAGCCCTTTTGTCAGACAAACAGTTACCGAGGCGTGGTGGGGAAGCGAGGACGCCCACGTCCAATCAACCGCCATGCGGCGCCCAAGGCCGCAGGCTGTTGGGGTCCGCGGCGCTTCGCACTTGCCCCTTCGCTTCTCTGCTAAGCCAAGTTCGGGCACGCCTTGGGCCCGGGGGCTACTGTCGGTGTTCTGGGAATGGGGGTACCTAGACTCGCCTGCCTGCGGCCTGCAGCGTGGCTCAAGGAGTGGCCTAATACGGCCCATCTTCGTCGACACAATCTCAAGACCCTTACGAGAGGCCAAGCCTCGCGGGGCGAACGACAGGAAGCTTCCTCAGGCGCAGCCTTGTTAGGCTGGCTCGTGAGGAGGCGGAGAGATCAAGGCGGGGTGCCTCCCGAGGTGCCCGTGACACAAGCCATGACGACCAAAGCCAGGCGGGCGCCGGCCTGCGCAGTGTCCTTGTTTCCTCTTTGGTGCAAAGGGGGCAAGCGCATGCCAAGGTATCAACCAAAGGCTACCATTTCGGTGCAACAAGACCAAGACCAGTAGAACGGCAGGATGGAGGTCATCGTGGAGACCAGGACGGCGTCATCGTAAGAGCCTTTGGCAGGCGAGGACCAACTTTAGTCAGGATAAATGTACTAGATGTTCCCCTTCAAAATGGCCAATTGTTGGCACCCTTCCCGCTCAATATTGGGGAAGAGGACCAGGGCCTCGCTCTATAAATAGGACTAGCCATGCTCAAGGAAAAGGGGGACGGGACAGAGGTAGACCAATCGAACCTTAGCCAGAACTACCAACACAAGAACCCCTCTCCTCGCGAGGCCGTTTTTCCTTTGTATTGTTCATCATCAGCTCCTGAGGCAATCCACCACACCACACATTGGAGTAGGGTATTACACCACAATGGTGGCCTGAACCAGTATAAACCTTGCATCCTTTGTGTTGTTCTTCGTGTAGCCTAGATCCTTTGCGAGGCGACGAGACATGAGCTGGTAGAAGAGTAATCTCCGCACGCACGCCAGAGTTCGAACCTTAGGGGTCTGCCGGAACCCGAAATCTGACCGCGACGCCATGGAGGAAGTGGCCGGTGACGTGTCGTGGATGGAGTCACGCCATGTCGGCTCGGGAGCAAGCGTCAGCAGCACCGTGAGATCGAATCAAGAAGAAAATGCGGCGATTAGTGTTGAACCGCTTTGGTGGCGCCGATTAGGCCTCAGCTTCATCTGAGGAATCAGTGATGATGTTGCTCTTCTGGTGGTGCAGGTGAAGACGGCGGTGTGGGAATGGAGGTGGTGCGAAACATGAGCGGAACGTCGGGGCAGCTCCTTTGAGATGGACGATGGGGTGGCTGAACCGGCGGGACGACGAGATCGACGACTGATCCTCATCCGGTGTGGTGGATGAGGGACGTCGAGGCATTGTTCTGGACGATGTCATCCAGGAGGAGGCTCCGGTTGGGTGGCGGACGTAGGAATGTGTGGGGCTTCGTGGGTTTTCGTGGCCTCGGTGTACGAATGGGTCGGCGGATGGGATGGAAGGGGGAACCATTGCTTAGGGAAGCGCTTGTCCGAAATGTGGGCTAAGTTACGGAAGTACACCCACCGATTTGAGCTAGGCGGTTCTTTCGGTTCAGGGGTATCATGGGCATTTCACGTGTCGGGATTTGGTAGGAGGTGGGAGTTTTTGCGCGTGTTGTAATTTTGGGATAGCAAGGCGTGGGTTGATATGGCGGGAGTTTTTGGAGCACAAAGAGACAAAGATATATCTTAAATATTTCGGGGTAACAAGGCGAGGATTGAAATTTCCGGACAAGCCTAACGTGTATTGTACCAAATCAATTCGCACTTCCCTCGATGAAAAAACAAAATGAAATCAATTTGCACCACACAAGAGAGTCTAGTCCCGTGTACTGTACAAAATCAATTCGCACTACAAATGCAATTCAAAACTTTGAATTCATGTTATGCTCAATTAAAATATTTCGCTACGTGTATAATGCATGTAACCTGCTACTCAATTGAACGGTTTAGTGCATTCCGAACGTATATACTACCGCTTCAATATGAACCAAATTTGAATTTCTTTCTCTATTTGAATAAGATCTACAATCATGATTGTTGTCAAGTTAAACCATGTGAATTTGTTTCTCTATTTTAATAAGATCTACAATCATCATTATTGTCAAGTTAAGCCATCGTTTGTATATTATTTTCACAACACACCACATTATTACTGTCGAGTTAGATATGAACTATGTGTACTATATGAACTCGAACTAGATTTTTTAATACACTTTTATGCTGATTTCAAATCATAGTACATTTCAAGCTCTAGCTAGATCTTCAAATCTAAACAATGTCTCATATGTATAATGCGTTTATCACATAATGTATGGTGCCCCGCCCCCTACGCCTACAAGTATTTAGATGTGAGGTGCAAACGCCACACATTATCACAAATTCAAATAAAATGTGAGATTGTTCGATATATAGTATGGTTTAGATTGTTCGATATTTAGTTGTGAGCTGCAAACGCCTCACATTATTACAAATTCAAATTAAATGTGAGGTTGTTCGATGTATAGTATGGTTTAGATTGTTCGATATTTAGCTGTGAGTTGCAAACGCCGCGCAGTATCACATTATGGTATAACATGTCCAAAACCACACCATGTGTATCACCGCTAAATTCATGCATGCGTATGTTTATAACATTATGATCTCCTATTCAAATATATGAATCCACTTTCATATTGAATTATGATCTTGTTAGTCTCTTACACCCACACAATCCTCTAGCCTTTGTAGCTAGCACTAACTTTCTCTCTTGCATGCACACGCCCTCCTCGCCTCCCCCTCCCTCAACATTCTATCCATCGCGCACATTCATTTTTATTCTTTAGGTCGTTCTCCCACGGTCTCCACAACTCCTTTCCGACACACACCGATTGATAAACCTCTCCGGCGATGTCTGCCTACCACATACACACGCACCTTCCATCTCCTTCTTTCTGTGTCCATGCCTCGTGTCTCTCATACGGCCCCACACACGTGTAAACTCTCGCCCCTCTTTACATCGATCTCACAATCGCACACTCCTCCCCCTATCTAGCTAGTAGGCCTCTCACACCACCTCCTTACTCCATTCTCTTAGTCTATCAGTCTCGCTGGGCCTTATTTGCCTCTAACAAATGGATGTAAACCGTCTGATCTCCCGCTATACATATAGCTAGCTAGGTCGTTATAACTCATTTTTCCCATGCGCCGATCGCTCTACCTCATTAGTCATGTCTCCCTTCCTCCGACACACAATAATTGATCTACCAATCTATTTAGGTCTGCTTACCAAACACATGGTCCCCCTTCATCATCCATGCATGCCTCCCGACAAATATATCACGCACACGCACACACAGAAACACATCCCCACTCTTATTGATAATATTGCAGTTCTACACTCAGTTTGTCTAGTAGGCATCTCCCACCATCTTCAAGAAGCAACTCCACTACCCATCCAGTAGTCTACATCTCTCTCTCTCTCTCTCTCTCAACCTATTTCCCGTCCTTCACTTACGTACGGATGTCGACCGATCTCCCTCAAGACATAGAGGGGTCTCTCCTTCTCAACACATATATGAGTCAATCTACCTCTCTAGTTAGGTCTCTGCCTCCCCCCTCCCCCCCCCCCACACACACACTGATACATCGAGCACTCTAGTCATGTCTCCCTGCCACACACAAACTTGCCATGTGCCCTCTGACATTCCGGTAGGTAAGTCGCCCTATATCTTTGACTTGCACACACATAATTTCGATGGCTCTCTTCATCG
>LR880972.1:907765396-907778680 GCA_904067115.1 Aegilops sharonensis | reverse complement strand
TCTCTGTACGAACCCGACCTTCGGGCTATCTTCGCAACCGTGCCTTCTACCGCGTGTTTTTCTGGTTAGCCGTGTTCCATGTGATGTAAGTGTAATCTTCAAACGATTTTTAGCAACTAAATACTCGTTTTAGATAGGAATCTCGCTCATAGGCGGATTTTGCACTCGGGTCGTGAACAACTCGTATTTTTTGCGATTTTACTGCCAGAGTTGTTCGACCTGAACTTCCCCATATGCTAGATTGAACTTCCCGCAACATTGCCCAAATAGGGCTTGCTATATCCCGTTGGAAAGCTATGGACACGAGTATCATGACCCAAGTTAAATTTTTCGCAAAATGTAAGCGGTTTAAGAGCAGTTTAGAAAACCGTTTTTTCTTCACACAAAAAACGTGAATTGTAATTTCGATCGCATTTCTAAACCGTTTATCGTAATGAGGCATATAATATGGCGTTGCAAAGCTGCTGCACAACCGCTCCTTCCACATGTTGAAAGTTTTTTCTAGTTCCCTATGGTTAAAGAGTAATTTGAAAAAAAACGTAAAATTTTGTAAACCGACCAGCTGAGTTCGTTTTTTTGATGTCATTTCTAAAAGGCTAAGCCAATGGAGGCATATGATATGGCGTTGGAAAGCTTTTGAAAATGCGCTACTTTTTCATCTTGAAAGTTTTTTCTAGTTTTGAATGGTTTAAGAATAATTTAGAAAATGGTCCAAGTCCTACCGAGTTCATATTTTCGAGCTAATTTTTTAACAGTGCGTCCGAATGTAGCAAATGATATGGCTTTGGAAAGCTTGAACAAATGCGAAACTTTTTGGTATGTATTGTTTCTAGCAATTCTTTACGGTTTTAAGTCAGTTTCAAAAATAAAATAAAAAGTATTTTCGACGTAATTTCTACAAACTTTATCAGAATTGGGCAAATAATATTCCGTTGAAAAGCTACGGAAAATGCGAAAAAAATTCATGTTGATGGTTTTCTCTGATTCCTAGTTGTTTTCAAGTAATTCCGAAAACGGCGGGATCATTCGTTCTGCTTTTACTGCGAAATAGATTCTTCGAAAATGCACCGCGTAAAGAACCTGAACTTCTCGATGCGTGTACCTGAACTTCACTCTGTTTTTCACGTGATTTTTTTGCTCGTAGATCTTCATCCACTGCTCGTAGCTCTCCATCCCACTCACGGGAATTGAGCGGGTGATATACCGATGGAAAGCTGCTGTAAATACGCAACTTTCCCGTGTTGATCATTTTTTCATACTCGCGACGATTTTGAAAGTTTTTCATCTGAAATTCATTTAGCGTAGTAGTTAAACTTCCTGCTGTTTTCACGTTGAACTTCTGGGACGTATATTTGTTTGTAATTTTCTCATCCATTCGTAAGTGTTACACAAATAATATTCCTTTTGTACAAACGTCTCTCACAATAATTTTTTTAACTTTCTCCGACCAAGGACTTGAACTTACACAAATGATATTACCGTCGTTTCGAGGTAAATTAGAAAATGGCGAGATCATGATTTCTGCGTTCATCGTGAACGGAAATGCACTGCTTGAAGTAGTTGAACTTCTGGAGCATGTCTGTTTGAACTTCACTCTGTTTTTTTACGTGATGTTTTTCGCCCGTAATTCTCAAACCACTTACCGTAATTGAGAAAATGATATACCGATGGAAACCTATTAAAAACACGCAACTTTTTGTGTTGATGAGTTTTTCATACTCGCAACGGTTCAAAATATATTTTTGAATGCGTAAAACAACGTCTTTTTGCCTGTTTTTTACATGTAACTGAAGGTCGGACGTCTCACACTACAGATCTCGAACTTCACCGGGAGTAACACGTGAACTTCTAGAAACAAAATCTTTTAATATTTTTGTTTTCTATTCTTATTTCCCTATCTGAAACGCATTTCGTGTAGTAGTTGAACTTCCCGCTATTTTCATCTTAAACTTCTGTCATGTATTTTTGTTCAACCTCTCTCACAAGAATTTTTTGAACTTCCCCGGACAGAGCACTTGAACTTCTAGCAACAAATTTTTTAGAAGTTATTTTATTTTTGAACTTCTTGTTTTCATTCTTTAATTATGAGGAAAATCTAAGTTTTCTATAATTATCGAACTTCTCCATCTTTTTAATATGGACTTCATGGTTTATTTCTTAATCCTTTTTTATGAAATTTTGAAGCGTTCTATTTTTTAATAGTTGAACTTCTTGTTATTTATTTTTGAACTTCTTGTTTCCATTCTTTAATAACGAGGAAAATATGAGTTTTCTATAATCATCGAACTTCTCCATCTTTTTAATATGGACTTCCTGGTTTTTTTTCTCTTAAATCTTTTTTATGAAAGTTTGAAGCGCTCTATTATTAAAAGTTGAACTTCTTGTTATTTAATTTTTGAACTTCTTGTCTCCATTCTTTAATAACGAGGAAAATCTGAGTTTTCTATAATCATCGAACTTCTCCATCTTTTTAATATGGACTTCCTGGTTTTATTTTCTTAATCTTTTTTATTAAATTTTGAAGCGCTCTATTTTTAAAAGTTGAATTTCTTGTTATTTTATTTTTGAACTTTTTGTTTCCATTCTTTAATAACGAGGAAAATCTGAGTTTTCTATAATCATCGAACTTCTCCATCTTTTTAATATGAACTTCCTCGTTTTATTTTCTTAATCTTTATTATGAAATTTTACCTTGCATGTTTAAATTTATGTGACCTTCTCTTTTCTATAATAGTTCTTTTAGAAAATGTGTAAACTGCATTCCCCTTTCATCATTTTTTTTTTGTTTTTGCGTTTGATAACAAAGAGAACATTCCTTTTCCTTTTTATTGTTTTGAAGTTATTTTTCTAGACTTCAATTTTGTTTTGTGCTCTTTTCAAAATTGTTTGTCACTTCAAGTTCTAAAAAATCACAACTCTTCGATATTTTACCTTGCATGTTTAAATTTATGTTCGAACTTGCCGAGATAACACACTTGACCTGCTCGAAGACAACATTTTGACCTTCGCAAAACAAAAATTGAAAGCCAAACTTTTGACCTACAGAGCATGTACATGTATATATCTATTTTTTCTTTACACATGACCCATTGGGACTGTCATATTTTATAAGCAATTTGGTTTTGAGGCTAAGGGAGGCCATCTCAAGAATACACAGGACGTGAGATCGCATACCCATGTTAATTTGCACCCCAAAAACAACACAAAAATCACACACCCTGTTCCTGAACTCTAACGATCTTCCTGCAACTTAGGTGACCTTCTCCCTACCTCTATGGTGACCTTCTCCCCTCCTCTGTGGTGACCTTTTAGAAACCAGAAAAATTGTTTTTAATAAAACATCGAGCTTTTGTCTTGTTTCTTTAATTCAAACTTCTTGAATTGCCGAAGTTTTAATTTTTTGGTGTTTCTTTTTGTGCGACCTTCCTTGGATTTAAGATTTTAGTTTTCATTTTTTTGCGTAATTTTTCACACGTGTTTTGAAAGAACTACCCTGCCTGTTAGAATTTTTTTGCTTTTGCTTTTGATTCTGAACTTCTACGTTGTTTGTTTTGCCAAAAGCAACCTTTTGTGACATTATTTAACAAAACATGAGCTTCCACCCAAATTATAAGTACTTTTTTCTCCAAAGCGGATTAGAAGTGCTCAACGTAGAGGGATTCACATAAAGAGTTGCGAAAACAAACATAACACATTGGACTTGAACACAGAATGAAGAAGATCGACACACTGGACGGCAGCCGTACTAATTACTGTAGAAAATTGTGGTTTCCATTTTTTCACGTACTGGATAGTTCCAATACATGACCTTTCCACACAATAATATGTGAACTTCTCAGAACATAAATTTCATTGACCAGTTTTCTACACACAGAACATACATGAATGAGGTTGAGGATGTGCACGTGGGATGCATCAACATGTGGGAAAGTTTAGTATTACTAAATAGCACACGGAAATCAAACCCATTGGAAAGAGTTTTTGACCAAACTCAAAAGATACTTCAAGCATTCCTAGTATGGCCTTCGAACAGGATTACAATAGCCAGCGGCTTGGTGATTTGCACTTCTGAAGAACAAAAAATAGAAATGATGTATCTAAAATACTGTAACAAGTGTTAATTTTTCCCAACAGTAATGAAGGTGAACTTCATGCTTTTTCGTTCTGAACTTGTCTTATGGTTTTTAGCACCTAATTGAACTCCTACGATTCATCATCAATCAAATGGAAAACCTTATAAAATGAAATGGCCAACTCTCATGGGCATAACAACAAACAGGCGTACTGGACTTAGTTACAACATAATATATCCAGTTTTTTTACCTTTATTGCTGATCAAACTAGCTCTTTCTCGCAAGGTCTGTTGTTGCATCACGGTAGCAAGTATAATTGGGACAATTTGCAGAAGCTGGTAGCTGGACCTTCGAAGAGGACGAGCGCCTGCAGCGCGGCCACCTAGAGAAGAAAATGGATGGGGAAGGGAATGTGAGGGAGGACGCTGTCGTGGATGCGTCACGCTCGGGGATGGAGGAGCTCGCTGGAGACACCACCGCCTCCATGAGCGTGAGATGCATCCTGAAGTAGCCGGCGACGGTGAGGCAAGACGAGAGCCAGCCAAGGAGCACCACTCACACCGTCTCCGCCAGGCGCGCCTCTATCCTCCACGGCACCATCGCATCCAAGCACAGCACAAATAAGAGGCACCTCCCTTCTGCAAGCAAGGATCGCCCTAAGTAAATCAGCGGGGAACGGAAAATGAAGAGAACTGAAGAGAGGAAGCTTACCCTGATGATGCAGTGATGAAGAAGCTTTTCCCTGTTAGCCTGATGAAGAATGGAAGCTGAAGAAATTGGTGTTGGGATCCTGCAAGTAGACGAGAAGAAATAGCTTGACAGAAGATGCAGTAGCCATCAGCCCATCACCCATCCTTTTCACCTTTCAATCCGTGGCAACAAATATCTTCCGATTTTTCTGCTATAATATCAGGCTCTAGGCGCAAATGTTGGAGCTGCAAATGCCAAAAGAGGTCATCATCTGTCCACATACAGTAAAGTTTTCAACTGAAAAAATTGTAGCTCGTACTGTAACTTGCAAATGATCATTTCTACAAAAATATTAGATTCAAGCTAGTACTGGTCGAGTACCAACAAAGAAAGCATTTACTCTAGAGCATTCATCAACTTAAATGCCCCTTTTCAGCACGGCAAACTGCTACCGTCCCCTTGTCAGAATCTGTGACGCATGATGAATTAACCTCACCAACACAAAAATTTGCACTTCCCAAACACAAAACATAGAAAAAAAATACATGAATCAGCAACGCGAAAATTAAATCCATGTTGATAGGAGTCTGCGTTCTGAACGCTAAATCTTCTCTGTACGTTAAATCTGAACTTCAACAAAAACAATAAAAGTCACACTGGTGAGGTCGGCGGTCACAGAGGAGCCTGTCGCGGGTGTTTTTCCAGCAACGCCGGGGAGAGGGAGGGCATCCCTGCAGTGGAAGAAGGCAGAAGCGCACGGAGGTGAAGCAGCGCGTGGGATGGCCGGATGGGGGACGGTGGTGCGCGGTGGCAGGCTGCAGCGTGCGGGAGGTAGGGCGGCGGTGCGCAGAGGCAGGAGGTGAGCGCGTGGGAGGCTGGGCGCGGCGGTGGGGAAAGCTGGGGACCACAACGCCGGCGATGTGCGCAGGTGGCGGCGACGACGGGATCTTGGGGCGGCGGTGTCTCCGGTTGGGGCGTGGCGGGGCAGCGACGGTCGCGTCTCTGGTTGGGGGGTTGGTGGTGGCGGCGCTGCCGGTTGGGGACGGGGCGACGGGCGCGTCGCTGTCGGGGGCGGGAGGTGCGGGAGGTGGGAGATCGGGGAAGGTGCTGGATCGAGGGAGGGTGGACTTTTTTTTCGTCACGGCTCAGTTCGGTAGTTCGCAAACGAGTCCATCGGGCCCTATATAAGCTGGCTGTGATCCAAATAGTTATTCTGATCTCAGGATTAGAATAGTGCTATTTTTGGACACTCTCAAAGAAGGCAATGGCGATGCGGCAACGGAAGATAAACCCCCGGAGAAGCAATCTAGGCACCGGCGTCATAGGCGCCGCTCCAAGCCCCGCCACAGCAAAAATAATGATACTGGCACAAGAGATGACAACAATCCGGATGGTGTCGAAGACAAAAACAATGCCGTCAAGTCAGGCTTCGAGCAAGCCGAGCAAGAAGATGGGCAAGCTATCCCTAAGGAACAGGCAGCAGATTGAGAATCAGAGGATGATAATTACATGCCTCCCTCCGAAGATGAACTGAGCCTTGGCGATGAAGAATTCATCATGCATGAGGATCCCGTCGAGCAGGAGCGCTTCAAGCGCTGGCTTATGGCCACTGCAAAAAGCCTGAAGAAAAAGCAGCAACAGCTTCAAGCTGATCAAGATCTGCTAACTGATAGATGGACCAAGGTCCTGGCTGCCGAGGAATACGGACTCGAGCGCCCTACCAAAAGTTACCCAAAGCGCAGGTTACTACCTCAACTCGAGGAGGAGGCGTTAAAGCCCACACTACCAGCGCATGATGCGGCTGACCGGCCACCCCGTGGCCGAGACAAAGCGGCGTACAAGCCTGAAGTATAGACCGCACCCCATCGCCAAACAAGCAAAAACACGAAGGCCGGGGGCTACACGAAGGACCTGCGAGACGTATTGGAAAAAAAGCAGGACAATCAAGATTGATCTACAGATCACGGGGGCGCGCCACAACGCGTGATGATGACCGTCATGCTGGATACACTAAACAAAAGTCCGGCCGGGCCGAATACAACAGACCAGATTCATTCAAGTTGCGTCGAGATGTAGCCCGGCATAGTGGCGCCGCACACTCCCTATGCTTAACTGATGAAGTAATGGATCATGAATTCCCAGAAGGGTTTAAACCCATGAACATTGAATCATATGATGGCACAACGGACCCCGCGGTATGGATTGAAGATTTTCTCCTACACATTCACATGGCCCGCGGAGATGATCTACATGCCATCAAGTACCACCCACTAAAACTCAAGGGACCAACTCGGCATTGGCTGAATAGCTTGCCGGCAAACTCCATCGGTAGTTGGGAGAACCTGGAAGACGCATTCCTCGACAACTTCCAGGGCACTTACGTGCGACCACCGGATGCTGATGACTTAAGTCACATAACCCAACAGCCCGAAGAGTCAACCAGGAAATTCTGGACTCGGTTCCTAACCAAAAAGAACCAAATTGTCGACTGTCCGGATGCCGAAGCCTTAGCAGCTTTCAAGCATAACATCCGTGACGAATGGCTCGCCCGACACCTCGGCCAAGAGAAGCCATAGTCCATGGCAGCCCTCACGACACTCATGACCCGCTTTTTCACGGGCGATGACAGATGGCTGGCTGGCAGCAACATCACAACAAAAATGGTGAATATGATATATGCAACCCATATTCCCAAAAGGGAACGGAAGCGTGCACTACGGGACATCTATGCGATGGACCCAGTCGCCCAAAGTTCACCCCATGGTCTTCCTGTCCGATCACTTTCGATCGCAGGGACCATCCTACCAGTATCCGTCATGGCGGTTCGCCTGCATTGGTGCTTGACCCAATCATTGACGGATTCCACCTCACACGAGTCCTTATGGACGGTGGCAGCAGCTTGAACCTGCTTTATCAGGATATAGTGCGCAAAATGGGCATCAATACCTCAAGGATCAACCCACCAAAACCACCTTTAAAGGTGTAATACCAGGTGTAGAGGCCTGTTGTACGGGCTCAATCACATTGGAAGTAGTCTTTAGATCTCCGAACAACTTCCGAAGCGAGGAGTTAATCTTCGATATCGTCCCCTTCCGTAGTGGTTATCACACCCTACTAGGACGAACCGCATTCGATCGATTCAATGCGGTGCCGCACTACGCATACCTCAAGCTCAAGATGCCAGGACCCCGCGAGGTTATAATAGTCAATGGAAACACAGAGCGCTCGCTCCGTACGGAGGAGCACACTTCGGCCCTCGCGGCAGAAGTACAAAGCAGCCTTCTTAGGCAAACAGCCAATTCGGCGATGAAGAACCCGGACACCATCAAGCGAGTCCGGAGTACCCTGCAGCAGGATCATCCGGCATGTCCAGAGGTCGACTAGCAATTCGGCCTCCGTCCTAGACCCAGTCAAGCGGCGAAATTTGTGCCGCGCGTACATAATTACGCACTAAAAATACCATGGACACATGTGGAGGCACGGCTATGATGCGGTCCACAATGCGGCTCAACCGCCCCAGGACCCGTATTCCTTCATTATTTTCTTTCTTTCAGGACCCAATTTTCTGGAAGCCTTTTCAGATAGCCGGATTATCGGACTCATAACGGGAGGGAAAAACCAAGGAGGTAAGAAGCTTTGACATATAAGGGAATACCCAGGTGGTCTTTGATAGCGATCGTTATACCTGTTTTATATACCCACACGCAGCTTACCCTTGGTTAGAACATGTTAAATAGTCCTATTTTGCTTATTGCACCACTTGTATACATATGCTTTGACGTATCATTTGAATAACTATGGAAAAAATATAGAGTGTCAGCTTATCATTAAATTTTCTTCATCCTTTTTCCTGATTTCTTATTTTAAATTGCATCCGTACACTTTGGTACGTTCAGTTCGCTAGGGGCTTCAGTGTACCCCATAACACGGCAAGAAAAGTCCGAACACTTTTGACAGTGCGGCTGAGGGAGTCCTGGATTAGGGGTTGTCCGGATAGCCGAACTATCACCATTGGCCGGACTCCTGTACTATGAAGATACAAGACTGAAGACTTCGTCCCGTGTCCGGATGGGACATTCCTTGGCGTGGAAGGCAAGCTTGGCGATACGGATATGTAGATCTCCTACCATTGTAACCGACTCTGTGTAACCCTAACCCTATCCGGTATCTATATAAACCGGAGGGTTTTAGTCCGTAGGACGAACAACAATCATACCATAGGCTAGCTTCTAGGGTTTAGCTTCCTTGATCTCGTGGTAGATCCACTCTTGTACTACCCATATCATCAATATTAATCAAGCAGGAGTAGGGTATTACCTCCATCGAGAGGGCCCGAACCTGGTTAAAAACATCATGTCCCTTGTCTCCTGTTACCATCCGCCTAGACGCACAGTTCGGGACCCCCTACCCGAGATCCGCCGGTTTTGACACCGACATTGGTGCTTTCATTAAGAGTTCTTCTGTGCCGTCGCTATCAGGAAGGATGCCTCATCCCGTCTTTAAAGATGGCACCGTTGCTAAAGGAGCTTTGGCCACCGGCCAAACTCTCCGGCTAGGCGGTTTTCTTATGACCGCCTGTTCGGCCGCCGCGCCGACGATGACTTCTTGGGTCATCGAAAGAAACCTTCACGTTAACTTCGAACTCGCCGAGCAGTTAGATCCGATGGAGCTCTCTTCCTTGAACGAACTCTTGGATCGCATCGCCGCCCTGGGAGTCGCTATAGACTACGATCAGATCGGGCCTAAAACCGATCTAAGAGAGATCAACTCTCCCGAGGCTACCCACCACGTTGCTGTGGTAGAGGAACAATACGACGACTTTTCTCCTACCTTAAGGACTAGCTATGTCCGGATTCCTGCCCCTCCATGCCGGATTCCCGCAGAGGGGAGGACACTACTCAAGCCCTGAACTTAAAGTCAGGCGGCGGGCTAGATTCATTGGGCAACCTCCAAGAACCCAAACTTCCAAGTTCGGAAACTTCTTGGCCCCTGAATCTTAAATCGGACGGGGTTCGGAATTTAATTCCACCCGCCCACCCAAACATAGGCGATCTATCCAAAATCCGGCAAGAGCCCGGTGAAACAGTACATCATTACTGGGCCAGATTCCTCCTAGTTATGGACATGATAAACGACTGCTGTGAGGAAGACGCAATCTCATTCTTCTGCAATAATTGCACGGACAAGGGAATCCTAAACGCCATAAGTCGTCGTGAAATTACACGCTTTGCTGACTTGGCGTCCATAGTACAAAAGTACTGCGCGATGGAGAGCGCCTGGAAAACCGAAATCAAATTTTGGGATAATCCGGCCCCGAATACGACCCTAGTCCGAAATAAAAGGGTGCATCATCACCAGGCACCTGGGTTACATACCAAAAAGCAAAACCCCCCCAAAGGGCATGGAACAGTACTGGAGGGATGGCTCAATGGACCCTGCAAAATTCATAGCACAGAGGGCGCCACTCCAACTCATAGCCTTAGAGCATGTTGGATACTACGGCAGGTGGCCAAAAGTGGCGAAGAGCTCCTAGTCCAGAGCACCAGCCCAGCAATACCAGTACGGTATTAACAGTCTTCGAGACTTTCGCATCAAATAATATGCGGAAGCGAACACTCCGCAGCCTTGCCGAAGTCCACCAGATAGCAACAATAAATCCATGGAGTGACACGGCTATTACCTTTAACGCCAGTGACGAACCTAAGTTCCGAACAGCCCGAGCACCAGCCGCACTGGTCCTTAGTCCAATAGTGGACGGCTTTCGCCTTACCAAGGTACTCATGGATGACGGCAGCGGATTAAACCTCATCTACGAGGAAACCCTTCGAAAAATGGAAATAGACTGGAGCCGCATTGAGCGAAGCAGCACAACCTTTAGAGGAATAATCCCCAGTCGGGAAGCATGCTGTACAGGAAAGATCACACTAGATGTGGTGTTCGGCACGCCAGACAATTATAGGTCCGAGGAGGTCGCATTCCAAGTGGCCCAGTTGAGCAGCGGATACCACGCTCTATTAGGGCGAGAGGCATTCACAATTTTTCAAGCTATACCCCATTACGGGTACATGAAGCTCAAAATGCCCGGACCCAACGGAATTATCACTCTCGCTAGTGACCCGGACATAGCGCTCCACGCCAAAAATAAAACGGCCACACTTGCCCTTGAGGCACTATCCGAAGCCCTAGCGGCAGAGGAACTCACTGCGCTGCGCTCCACGGTGGACAAGGACGATGTGATACTCGATAAGAGATCCAAGTCCACCTCTTTTAAACCGGCAGACGAAATAGTCAAATCCAAGTCCATCCAACGGACCCTACAAAAACGGCCTCCAATGGGGCACAATTAAACCCTGATGTGGAGCCGCATTACGAGAATTCCTACACGAAAATTGGGACATTTTTGCCTGGCACCCTTCAGACATGCCAGGAATCCCACGCCGGCTGGCAGAGCACAGCCTAAATATCCTAAAAGGATTCAAGCCAGTCAAACAAGCTCTTCGGCGTTTCTCTGAACCCAAGAGACAGGCCATGGGAGAGGAGCTAGCCAAACTATTGGAGGCCGGATTCATCAGAGACATTAAACATCCGGACTGGCTAGCAAACTTGGTAATGGTACCAAAGTAGGACAAATCCTGGCACCTATGTGTCGATTTTAAGGACCTTAACAAGGCTTGTCCAAAGGATCCCTTCCCCCTCCCCCACATCGATCAAATTATCGACGCTACCGCAGGACACGATTCATTGTGTTTCCTCAACGCATAATCCGGCTACCACCAAATTAAGATGGCAGAGCCAGACCAAGCCGCAACGGCATTCATTTCTCCATACGGCCCATTCTGCTTCAACACAATGCCCTTTGGGCTCAAAAACGCCGGCGCAACATATCAGCGCATGATTCAGACATGTCTGGCAAACCAGATCGGCAAAACAGTGGAGGCATACGTAGACGATGTGGTCGTCAAATCCAAACATGTCGAAACCTTAGTCGATGACTTGAGGGTCACATTCGATAATCTCCGAACGTATGACATCAAGCTCAACCCGGAAAAATGCTTTTTCGGCGTACCAGCCGGAAAGCTCTTGGGCTTCATGTTGGGTTCTACGGTAGGGTGCGTCGACTGCAAATTAAAAATTCCTACGCGCAGAACATCCAGGAACATGCTACGGGAGATGGATCACAGTTCGTTACCACTAGACGCACAGTGCCGTGCAGCGGAAGAAGAGTTGGGGCAGCGCGTCCGCGTGGATCGTCTCCTTCTCGTTCGATCTCCCTCGAGCGGCCGGTCGTCCGATCCCACGTACGAGTTCGCCGGAGCGGCGCAAGTGCACCGCCTCTAATGGTATCCGCGCGTGCAGGAGGAACACCGTGCGGCGGATTGCCAGGTCCGATCACACAGTCGGCGGCGAGTGGAGATGGCTATTCGCAACACATGCAAACCCTAGTCGCAGCGCCGAAGCGATCAACCGCCTGAGTGTGCCGCACCTCCACTTTATATAGGCGTCCGTCGCGGGCTCAACACTTGGGCCTCGCACGGACCCTAAAGCCCAAAGTCTATTCGGTCACGTTCCTTGTCCAGTTCGGATCACATCCGACGAGTGTCCTACGAACTGACCTCGTAGGTTCCTTCCCTTAAGCGCGCGACCCCTTAGGTTCAAGTCGGCTTGGTCACAGTTCGGATCACCTCCGACCTATACGGTTGGTAGCGGCCTCTAGCAAGGCGTGCCGACCACCAAGCAGACGATGAAGCTGGTTAGGCGAACCTGTACAACGTGTCACACTTCTGTTCCCTTTGCCGCACGATATATGTTGTCGGGCTCAAGGCGAGACTGTCATCCTTGTGCTAACCCGACCCCTTTCTCGTTCCAGTGATACCGACCACTATCCGGATTATCTCATAATCCTTGTCGCATGGCCATGTTGTTCCTGGTTGGATCACACGAGGGGCCCAGAGTATATCTCTCCTGATCGGAGGGGCAAATCCCATCTTGCTCGACCATGTCTCGCAGCATGGGATTGGACAAACCCGAAACCTACCTTTGTAACTACCCAGTCACGGAGTAGCGTTTGGTCGGCCCAAAGCAAGTCTATCACCATCTCGTGTACATGCGTCAGCTCAGGTCTTAGGACATAGAACGTATGTTGTACTAGAGACTCACAGATGACATATCGCTGCGTCTCATAGTTGGGTCTGTCCGACTCGGACCTTATCTCGACTCGGATCCGACTATGTCGAATCCGACCAGACCTTTCCAAGTCCATATTATCCGGTTAGCATCCAATGCTCCATGGCTAGTGAGACCGAGCCATCGACCGTGTCATATGCTAGTCTAGTCGGCTGCGCGTCCACACAGCCCTTTCGACTAGGGACCTTTTAGGACAGTCATCATTCAATGCATAGTCCCACAAACAAGTCACGTACTTGCTGATACACATCATTGATAATGTCCAAGGACTATCTTTATTCATAAACACATAGGAAATATCATCATACATGATTGCCTCTAGGGCATATCTCCAACA
>LR880972.1:907752227-907765099 GCA_904067115.1 Aegilops sharonensis | reverse complement strand
GGTTAGCATCCAATGCTCCATGGCTAGTGAGACCGAGCCATCGACCGTGTCATATGCTAGTCTAGTCGGCTGCGCGTCCACACAGCCCTTTCGACTAGGGACCTTTTAGGACAGTCATCATTCAATGCATAGTCCCACAAACAAGTCACGTACTTGCTGATACACATCATTGATAATGTCCAAGGACTATCTTTATTCATAAACACATAGGAAATATCATCATACATGATTGCCTCTAGGGAATATCTCCAACACTTCATTGTATCCGGTAGAGGAATGGAAGCAAACCCAGCCAAGATCCAAGCTCTGTCACAATTGGATACCCCCAAAGACCTCAAACAAATACAGAAATTGACTGGATGCATGGCGGCTCTAAGCCGCTTTATCTCCCGCTTAGGAGAAAAGGCATTACCCCTTTATCGCCTCCTCCGGCGCACCGAACACTTCGAGTGGAAGGATGCTGCCACGGCCGGACTCGAAGAAATCAAAGCCATATTGGCAACAAATCCTGTCCTGGCGCCGCCCAACATGGGTGAACCAATGCTATTATACATTGCAGCAACCCATCAAGTTGTAAGTGCGGTGCTCGTTGTCGAACGAGAAACGGACAGACACAAGTTCCCTCTCCAAAAACTAGTTTACTACGTGTCCACTGTCCTAACTCCATGCAAGTCACGGTACCCGCATTATCAAAAGATAGCATACGCGGTGTTCATGGCATCCCGGAAGCTGCGACACTACTTCCAAGAGTGTTCGATAACAGTAGCCTCTGAAGTACCTCTTAATGACATTATAAACAACCGCGATGCAACAGGCCGGATTGATAAATGGGCCATTGAGCTCCTCCCGTTCGACATAACCTACAAGCCACGACGAGCTATTAAGTCGCAAGTTTTGGCTGACTTCATCGCCGAATGGACTGAAGCCGAACTCCCTAAAGAGTACGGTGCATATTCCAATTGGATCATGCACTTTGACGGCTCCAAAATGTTGGCCGGCCTGGGGGCTGGCGTCGTTCTGACATCCCCAACCGGAGATACAGTCCAATACGTACTTCAAATAATGTACACGGACTCCAACAAAGCAGCCAGATACGAGGCCCTTCTACATGGTCTCCGGATGGCAGTCTCCATGGGCATTCAATGCCTAGAGGTGCGCGGGGATTCGAACCTCGCGATATCCCAAATAAATGGAGACTTTGATGCCAAGGATCCGAAAATGGCAGCTTATTGCAATGCCGTCCTAAAAATGTCAGCTCGGTTTGAGGGGCTCGAATTTCACCATATAGCCCGGGAAAACAACCAGGCAGCAGACGTGTTGGCACGCATTGGCGCAAAGCGCGATGCCGTGCCCCCCCCTCCCCCCCAACATTTTCCTAGAGAGGATTTTTAAGCCATCCGTACTATGGGAGGGAGAGTCCGGAAATAACAGCCCGGACCCAACCGCACTGCCCCACACCGAGCATTCCGACATAGTTGGTGGTCCCGCCAACGAAATAACACCGTCAGCCCACGTAATAATGGCAGCCATTGCCCCATGGACAGAACCATTCCTAGCCTGCCTAGCCAGGCAGGAACTTCCCGAGGACCAAAACGAGGCCCGCTGCATAGTGCGGCGGTCTAAAGCCTATAAGGTCCATGAGGGAGAGCTTTATAAGAAAAGCACAACCGGAGTCCTTCAAAGGTGTATCTCCGAAGAGGAAGGGCGGAATCTTCTGGGTGAAATTCATGCCGGACTCTGCGGGCACCACGCCGCAGCCTCGGCCCATGTAGGCAAGGCCTTCCGTACATGATTTTATTGGCCGACGGCCGGGGCAGATGCTCAGGAATTAGTCCAACGACGTGTCGGATGCCAGCCTTTGCTAATCAAAGCCACATGCCACCCACCGCCCTCAAAACTATACCCATCACCTGGCCCTTCACAGTCTGGGGGTTTGACATGATTGGACCCCTTAAAGGGGGAACCCACAAGCAAAAATACCTACTGGTCATGGTGTATAAATTCACCAAATGGATAGAGGCCAAGCCTGTAAAGACGGCCGAATCCGGACCGGTGATAGACTTCATATCAGGGGTAGTACACCGTTACGGCGTCCCCCATAGCATCATCACTGATAACGACACGAACTTCACGGCTGACGAGGTTAAACTCTGGTGCAAGAACATGGGCATCAAGCTCGACTACGCTTCAGTCTATCACCCCCAAACTAACGGTCAAGTCGAGCGAGCAAACGGTCTAATCATGAGCGGCATTAAACCCAGGCTAGTGCGGTCCCTCAAGGAATCTAACACGCACTGGGTAGAGGAGCTCGATTCCGTACTCTGGGGGCTGCGGACCACGCCGAATCGCACTACCGGATTTACACCATTTTTATGGTATACGGCGCAGAGGCAGTTTTGCCCTGCGACATAATTCCTGACTCACCTTGCGTGCGCATGTACGAAGAAAGAGAAGTCGAGCTCGATTGGCACGACAGCTTGGACGCCTTGGAGGAGGAGCGTGACGTGGCAAAAGCTCGTTCCGCATTCTATCAACAGAAGGCTCAGAGATATCAAAGCAGGGAAGTACGGGCCAAAGCTTACAATGTTGGCGAACTAGTTCTACGCCTGCCGGACAAGAAAAAGGACAAACTCAAGCCCAAATGGGAGGGTACCTTCATCATCAACCAAGTCCTGACCGGCGGAGCGTACCGTCTGCGAAACGCATCGGATAACTGACTTGAGCCGAACCCATGGAACGCAGCCCGTTTCCGAAGATTCTACGCCTAGCGCCGGATTTTGAGTTCGTCTCCTTCCTCCATCTATATTTTACACTTTAAGCCGTCTTTTATTTCTCTCCTTCTCCCTCCTTTTTTCCGAAGCCGTTAAAGGCTCGTTTGCGCATTGTTCGCACACACTTGACGCGTTACCCGCGCTCATTATACCTGGGGGCTTATTTAACAGAAGCTTATTTATACGGGCTTTATGCCCAACACATGTGTCACACTTGAGCATGTACCTTTTATTCACCATTATATGCATCGATATGACTTAAGTTTTGGCCAAGCTGGGTTGCCTGGCTCCTGTGCTTACCCCTACGTTCCCGATTGTTCGGCTAGGTGGTAAAGGGAGCACCTCTGCGATTGTTACCGCCGGGTCAGCCAGACGCGTACCTCAGACTGGGTGAAGCCGAAAGCTAGCGTTCTTAAGGGAATATTCGGTCGGTGAACTAAAAGACGATTTTTATTTTTCATTTATCTGCCCCCAGATGCTTTTCTGCTTTTTTCGCAGTCCGGACATGCACTTTAGGGCATGCCTCCCAGGGAAAGGAACCCCTAACGGAACTATTCTCCCTGGAAGATGTTTCTTACTAACCATGTAATATAACATAACTAGTTGGGCACTTGTCTGATAAAGCACTCATGACCCCTACGCCTGGTCTCCACGCATGCCCTGGTTTTTACATAACCGCGAGTGTATTCGGACACACTCCGGACTATTTGGTCCCGAGGTTGAAGCGAAAAGGTCCGCTACGACAAATGATCTACAATCCGGCTAGAAGGCATTTTACATGTCATTTTAAATTACATAGTCAAATTGACTGATTGTATTCCTCTTCAATGTCGTCTAATAGGCTGTCTAGTTTACAGTCCTGCTGGGAATACTTTGCGGCCAACTCTACTTGGCCGTACACTAAGCTCACAGGGATCTCCTTCCCGTCGGGCCCCACAGGTCCGACCTCGGCCATGTGGTTTGGGTTCGCCTTCGTGTACCACGTCTTCACCATGGCCCAGGCCTCCCTGGCGCCTCGACGACATGCCGATATCTTCCATAGTCGGAAGCGCCGCCGTGCTCCCTGAAGCTTCTCTGCAAGCTCTCCAAGGCCTTCGGGCAGGGAGATAGATGGCCACAAGGACTGGGCAACGCCTTTCATCACCTGCCGAACTCGTTCATGCAGTTGCAATAGCTCCGGAAGAAGGTCACCCGTAGAACCAGGCATTTCCTTTTCAGGACGACCCGTGAGCGTACCTACAGACATAGCTCTGTTAATTGACTTCCTCGCCGAACTCTTTTTCAAAGTTCGCTCAAGCACTTACTATAAATGCCGCGACGAAGTCGCCGATTCTCCTTCACGAGTCAGACAGCTGGGCACGAACATCCTTTAGTTCCTCACCCAGCTGGGTGTTGGCATCTTGGAGATTATTTTTCTCCTGCCTCACCCTTGTAAGCACATTCTCGCCGGCCTTCAACCGGCGCAAGAGCTGTTGCTTGTCCGGATCTAGTCCGGCGCAATCTGCAATATTATTGTCAGATTTACACACACGCCGCACTTCACAAACTATTTATCTTTTGAAGCATATATTACCAGAGGGGGTCTCTGTGGCTCCCCCTGTAGCGGCTAGTGCGGCCTCAAGTTGGGCCCTGCATTCTTCAAGCTCCTGGGACAGTCGGGTATTCCTTTTTGTAAGATCCTGCATAACAAATGATCCTTAAATCAGTTTTTCTAACTATTTTAAGTCTCGGGGGCTACTGGCATATATAACTGTCAAATTTCCTCACCTGTATGTCCTTTACATACTGCTCAGTGGCTCTGGCTAGACCATCTTGAGCGGCACGGAGGTGCGCATCTCCCAAATTGAAGGCATATTCAGGGCCTCTTGGGAAAAACATGCGTCACGAAGAACTGTCCGGCGGAGCCTGTGATTCATGGCACTCTCCACCTCGGAGTTGGTGGCGGACAATCTGTCGGCATCCTCTGTCGGAGGAGTATCCGATGCACGCCTCGTGCTCGCCTTCGCTTCTGGACCCGGCTTTGGAGCCTGGCTGGCAGAGGTTCGATTGGCAACCTCTCCGGACTCAGTCCGGCGAGCGCTCTTTTTCCTGAAAAGAGCACCAGCGTTAGTACGCCTTCCAGGAATCTATCCTGGGAATATGGTGACGCGCCATACCGTTGCAGCGGAGTTTCGATCCGGACCGCACTTCTTTTTAGCCTGCGGGGCCGTACTGCCCCTTGTTGGCTAGCCGCCGCGGGCTCGTCCTCCTGCCTCGAAGGCACCCCCTGCGAAACACCATTGGTATACGATGATCAAAAATAAGCACGGATGGGTCATTATCAGAGTATTGGGACCTCGATCTCAGTTACCTGTGAGGCTGGAAGTATTCCGGGGTAATCGGCCGTAATGGCAACCAAAGCATTATCGATGCTCATTTGGTGATATACTCCATCGATCAGCTCCACCAATATGTCCGGATCCTCTTGGGAGGCCGGATCGAGGAACCTTTCCGGATCCTCGGGTTGTGGAGGCGGGCTGTTTATGTCTTTTATGGCCTGGCGCAGTTCCTGCGTCAAAATCACAAAATGAGATACCTAACCATGGGAATACGGATCGGATGTGCAAAAAGGAAATGTCCACTTACCCAGCTTCGGGGATTGTTCATGGAAAATACGTTCAATGGACTGACGTGGAGGAAATCTTCCTTTTCTCCCTTGTACATCGCGGACAAAATCTTCACCAGATCGGCGACCGATCCCGGCCCCTTACGGCCATGACGGGTGGCATCGTCCTCCCCATTGAAATCCCACATGGGGTGGCCCCTATACTGGAGCGGTTGCACCCCCCGCCTAATGCATGTGGCCATGACACCAATCATGGTCAGTCTAGAATGAGCTAACAATCTTATTCGGCTCATCAGGTAAAGAACGTCCCTGTCGTCTTCCCTCTGGGAGCTCCGCGGGCGCCAACTCAGGTGTTTCTTCAAAGGAGCATTACTGAACTCCGGGAGACCGATCCGAACAGGATCCGGCTGCGGGATGTCTTCTATATAAAACCATTCCGAAGGCCAGTCTTCGGACGCCTTCTTTGGAGTTCCGGATAGATATCCGGTCCCAGCGATACGCCATAGCTCGGCTCCGCCCACTTGATATATTGACCCCTCATGAGAACGGGGTACAAGGAAGAATAATCTCTTCCACAACGCAAAATGAGCCTCGACGCCCAAGGACAGTTCGCAAAGGGTCACGAAGCCCGCGATGTGTAAAATGGATGCAGGCGTAAGGTGGTGCAACTGGAGGCCGTAGAACTCCAAGAGCCCCCGGAGAAACGGGTGAACTGGAAATCCGAGTCCTCTTACTAGATAAGAGACAAAGCATACCCGCTCTCCTTTAGAGGGATCGGGGACACTCTCCGCTTGCTTTCCGCCCTTGTAGGTGGCAAGTCCGGCTCGAACCGGAACCATGAAGGCCGGGGGAAGAAATCCCTTGGTTTGGAGTATAACTAGCTTGCTATGCGGGACTGAGCATCTCTCCCAATTTCCAGGCTGAGGGCTGGGAGCGTGAGAGGAGGAGCCGCGTCGACTGTCCATGATGGAATGGATTTTTGTCAAAGGCGCTCCGATGAAGGCTTGCGGAGGGGGGATGGCGTGACTCAGATCTAGATCCTCGTCCCTTCTATAGGCGGCTCATTTGCGCAGCTAGGGGGGTAAGTGTAAAAATACCCTGGCTTTTCGCATTCATTCAAACATGTGGAAGATGGCCATTATTGGGCGTGGAAGCCAGGGAGCGCAGCATTTATCAGAAGCCGGACACTATTCGACAAGTATATGGAATTTGGAGAAGAACCCGCCTTGCAATGCCGAAGACAATCTACGCGCCGGACTCCTCGCCATTGAAGCCTGGTTCGCGGGCTACCGAGGGAGTCCTGGATTAGGGGGTGTCCGGATAGCCGAACTATCACCGTTGGCCGGACTCCTGGACTATGAAGATACAAGATTGAAGACTTCGTCCCGTGTCCGGATGGGACTTTCCTTGGCGTGGAAGGCAAGCTTGGCGATACGGATATGTAGATCTCCTACCATTGTAACCGACTCTGTGTAACCCTAACCCTATCCGATGTCTATATAAACTGGAGGGTTTTAGTCCGTAGGACGAACAACAATCATACCATAGGCTAGCTTCTAGGGTTTAGCCTCCTTGATCTCGTGGTAGATCCACTCTTGTACTACCCATATTATCAATATTAATCAAGCAGGAGTAGGGTATTACCTCCATCGAGAGGGCCCAAACCTGGGTAAAAACATCGTGTCCCTTGTCTCCTGTTACCATCCGCCTAGACGCACAGTTCGGGACCCCCTACCCAAGATCCGCCGGTTTTGACACCGACAGCGGCACCCCGAACTTATAGCATTATATGCATCAGCTCCGAATCATGTCTTGGGTCAATAGTTGAGTTTGCCCGGCTCCTATGTTTTCGTACCTTACGTTCTGCTATAACGGCTAAGGTAGCGCAGGAAGAACTACTGTGATTGTGTCCCAGTTCTTCCGGACGAGCACCTCAGTAGAGAAAGCCAAAAACTGATTGTCATGATGCGGCGAGAGCTGGTCGCTGTTCGAGAGGTCTCAAATCATTAATGATTTTTTCCGCTTCGGGCGAGGAATCGGCCTTGTACGATTTAGGCGTGTATAGCGCCCCAACTTCGGCCTTCCGAATACTAGGGGCTTTGCCAAAATTTAAAATTGTAGACTTCTATGGCTAAGTGAGAGTGATAAAGCTGTATAGTCCGATTGCCTTGTTCCTGTGCTAAACACCTCCTTAAAGGATCAAAGATTTGGATTAAGAGTGTTTGGATTTATCCCGAACACCTCGGTACTAGCTACATGGGGGCGGAAGCCGACGACTGGCCAACTCTCAGATTTCTATAAACGGCCGCACAGAAGGTAATATTTTAAATCAACAAACGTTCGATAGCGCACATGAACTCATTTTTCATATTACAGGATGACATGAGTACATTCATTCAAATATTGCATCATTAGCACATTCATCCGCCACAAGGTGGGCACCCTTCAGGACACCCTCATAATACTTCTCGGGATGACGATGCTCCTTGCCCTTCGGCGGCCCCTCCGTCACCAGCTTTTCCGCGTCCATCTAGGCCCAGTGCACTTTCGCACGGGCAAAGGCCCTGCGTGCACCTTCAACACAGATGAACCACTTAATGACTTCAAGCCGCGGACATGCATTTACCATCCGCTTTATAAGGCCGAAGTAGCTGCCGGGCAGGGGCTCGCCAGGCCACAGCCGGACTATCAGGTCCTTCATGGCCAGTTCGGCCGCCTTGTGCAGTTCGACTAGTTGCTTTAGCTGGTCGCTCAAGGACATCGAATGTTCGGCTCCAATATACTGGGACCAGAACAACTTCTCCATCGAGCTCCCTTCCTCCGCACGGTAGAAATCTGCGGCATCTGATATACTGTGCGGCAGATCCGCGAATGCTCCTAGAGAGCTTCGTATTCGGGTAAGTAAAAGGAAAGTCTCCTTCACATGTTTGCTTTGCACAATGAAAGCCTTACTCGCCGCTATCTTCTTGGCCGCCTGGATCTCCTGGAGGGCCTTTTGGGCTTCGACCTTGGCATCTTGCACGCTCTGGAGGGCCTTCGCAAGCTCGGACTCTTGCGTCCTGGAGTCACGCTCCAAGGACTCGTATTTCTTGACGAAATCCTGGAGCTCTTGCTGGACCTCATTTACCCGAGCCTCTTGCTTCTCACGCTCGGTGCGCTCCTTGGCCGCCTTGTCTTCGGCCTCAGACAGCGCTTTCTTAAGGGCCGCCACTTCGGTCGTGGCCCCAATTAAAATTCATGATGCATCTTTTAGCATCATAGATTTTCCTTCATATAACACACGAATGGGATATCACTTACCTTTGTTCTCCTCGAGCTGCCTCTTCATGAGGCCGAGCTCTTCCTCCGCCCGCCCTAGGTCCCGCTTCAGTCTGAAGACCTCCGCAGTGCGGGCGGCAGTGGCCAGCAGCGATGCTTACTTATTCACATACACATAATATGATTAGACTCATGCGGATATTTTTGATCCTCTGTTCGGCCTTTCTTTCCGAACACCAAACAAATCATCAGGGGCTACTATCTATGCTATGATATTTTCTCATAATGTGATTACTTACCTCAAAGCCTGTTAAGAGGCTGGCGCAGGCTTCGGTCAATCCGGTTTTGGAGGACCGAACCTTCTCAATCACCGTACTCATAAGAGTATGTTGCTCTTCGTCAATGGAAGCATCATGAAGCGCTTCCAGCAATGTGTCCGATGCCTCTGGTTGGACAGAGGTCATCATAATAGGCGGTTCACCCTCCTTAGCGAGGGACTGCCTACCTGAATCCGGAACCATTTGAGGTTCCGGCGCAGTATCCGACCGGGAGCCGGACTTGCTGCGGCCCCCGTCGTTAAGACTCATGGGGGTCTTTCCCCCCATGAGCCCGGCGTCTGGGATTTCGCCTTGGGGCGTCTCCAGAATCATCTCCTCCTGCTCCGGTATCCTCTGGGACAACACCTCGATGTCGTCCGTGGGTCGGGGGAGGTGGCCGTCGGGAGCGAATAGTTATTCATCTCCGACTGACTCAAAGACCCATCAGAGGAGGATACGTCGATGTGGGCTTTGGACGGACTACACGATCATGTTTAACACGATAAGAAGCAATAAAGCGAAACATACCGGAAGCACTATAGTATCCGGATACTTACGACTTCGCTCGGGGCTTGTCCCTGGGCAGCCACTCCTCGTCGTTGTAGGCGGCTGTTGTGGATTGGTCCGGAGGAAGCGTCCTTCCCTTCTTGGACTCTTCGGCCTCCCCAGATGGGGCGGCCTTCCTTTTCTTTTCCTCCCTAGTTGGGGGAGGAATTTCCTCTTCCTCCTCCTCGTCTTCGTTGGAGGAGGGTGCCTCGGCGTGTTCGGACGAGGTGTCCGATACGGCCTTGCGCTGGAGACATTTCCCGGTCCCCGTGGCCTTCTTCTTGGCCTTCTTCTCCGACACCTTGTAAGGCACTGGAACCAACATCTCCATTAGGAGAACGGTTGCTGGATCTTCAGGTAGCAGAGCCGGACAGTCGATCCACTCCGCTGTCGCCACATAGTCCTGTCAAATCAGCATAGTGGCTTAGACTCCCCTCACGAACATACTGGGGAAGGCCCATCTTGAAACATAGAAGGCTTACCGGATTGCCGGGGCGCTTTGCGCTGAGTCCATGGTCCTCGGTGAGGGGAGGAGGTACTTCGGTGGCCTTGAACAACACCTTCCAGACGTCTTTGTGCGTCGTGTCAAAGAGCTCTCACAACGTCTGGTGTTTGAGCGAATCAAACTCCCACATATTGAATGCCCGTCTTTGACACGGGAGGATCCGGTGGAGGAGCATGACCTGGACCATGTTGACAAGCTTGATCTTCGTGCCTATCATATTCTTGATACAGTTCTGGAGTCCGGTCAGCTCTGGAGGTGCACCCTAGGCAAAAACCTTCTTTTCCCATGAGGTGAGCCGCATGGGGATGCCGGATCGAAATTCGGGGGCTGCTGCCCAGTTGGCGTCACGCGGCTCAGTGATGTAGAACCACCCCGACTGCCACCCCTTCACGGTCTCCACGTAGCAGCCTTCGAGCCAGGTAACGTTGGGCATTTTGCCCACCATGGCGCCTCCGCACTCCGCTTGCTGGCCGCCCACTATCTTCGGCTTCACGTTGAAGATCTTTAGCCACAGGCCAAAGTGGGGCTTGATGTGGAGGAAGGCCTCACACACGACGATAAACGCCGAGATGTTGAGGACGAAATTTGGGGCCAGATCATGAAAATCTAGCACATAGTAAAACATGAGCCCACGGACAAACAGGTGGAGGTGAAATCCCAGTCCACGGACGAAGTGGGGGAGAAATACAACCCTCTCATGGGGTTCTGGAGTGGGGATGATCTGCCCTTCATGCGGGAGCCGGTGCGCGATATCTGCGGCTAAGTATCCGGCCTCTCGAAGCTTCGGAATGTCCTCCTCCGTAATGGAGGAGGCCATCCACTTGCCTCCGGCTCCGGACATGTCTGGAATGGCTTTACGGAGAAGGTGAGAACTTGGGCGCTGGGGCTCGAGAGTGCGAGAATGGATGAGCAAAGGAGGAAGAAGGCATGGGTGAAAAAGGGGAATCCTTATCTCTTTATAAAGGAGGTAGGAACTGTGTGCCTCCCCTCTTGCCCGTTAAAATCGCTTATTCCCCAAACGCCATGGTTGATGGCGCGGTTGGGTTACCCACGCCCATATTGATGAGAATCCCGCAATAAGGGGACACGATCTCTGCTTCGACAAGACGTGCCAAGGAAACTGCCTCACAATATGTGCAGTAGCTGGTTGTGAAAAACAGTTCGAGTAATGACCGGGCCATGGCGTGATGTCACGCTACGAAGATTTGTGGAATATTGTTCTCTCTACGGTGGTATGTGGAATTTTTTTTGCAGAGCCGAACACGACCTTCGTGTTCAAAATCTTCTATGGATTATTCGGAGGAGGAACCCGCCTTGCAATGCCGAAGACAATTTGCGCGCCGGACTCATCGTCAATGAAGCCTGGTTCAGGGGCTACTCAGGGAGTCCTGGATTAGGGGGTATTCGGACAGCCGGACTATATACTTTGGCCGGACTATTGGACTATGAAGATACAAGATTTAAGACTTTGTCCCGTGTCTGGACGGGACTCTCCTTTGTGTGGAAGGCAAGGTTGGCGATTCGGATATAGATCTCGTTCTCTGTAACCGACTCTGTGTAACCCTAGCCCCCTCCGGTGTCAATATAAATCGGAGGGTTTAGTCCGTAGGACAACAACAATCATAATCATAGGCTAGTTTCTAGGGTTTAGCCTCTATGATCTCGTGGTAGATAAAATCTTGTAATACTCATATCATCAACATCAATCAACCAGGAAGTAGGGTATTACCTCCATTGAGAGGGCCCGAACCTGGGTAAACATCGTGTCCCCAGCCTCCTGTAACCATTAGCCTCAGACGCACAGTTCGGGACCCCCTACCCGAGATCCGCCGGTTTTGACATCGACATCGGGGAAGTTGCGCAGAGTTTTAGGGTGCGATGTGGCCGTGATGCGTGCGCGGAAGCACAGCCAGCCGTGGGAGGCGGGAGCAGGCGGTCCTGCCGGCGCTGGTTTGGCTTTGGCGGCTCGAGGAAGAAGAGACTGAAGAAACACGATAGACATTGAATGTGAATCCAACGGTCAAGGTTGGCACAATCGTTTGTTGACTAAGCCGACACCAAGTAGCATACTTTTTTATATATAGGAAGAAAAGAAAAACTGGGCTCGTTCGCCTGATAACATTCTCGAAACTGCGACCGTCACTACTAGGAAAAGGCCTACTAATGGTGCACCAGCTTTGCCTACTAATGGCGCATCACTAGTGCGCCATTACTAGCACGCCATTAGTAATTTTTACTAATGGCGCACCACTGATGCGCCATTAGTATCTGGTATACTAATGGCGCACCACTGGTGCGCCATTAGTATAGGCCACGGTGCGCCATTAGTATAGGCCACTGGTGCGCCATTAGTATAGGCAACGGTGCGCCATTAGTATTTTTGAATTTTGAAGGCGGGAAAATAGTAGTGGCGCACCGTCTAACCCCCAACGTGCGCCATTGCTATTTTTGAATTTTGAATTTGGATCTGGATCGTGATTTTTTTGCCCATTTTTTGCTAGTTTTTTTTGCTCGTTTTTTGGCATGATATTATTTCAAATTTTGTTCCTGTTTTTGGATCTTGTACGTTCTTTTGCCGTGTTCTTTTGCCGGAGAGGAGTTCGCCGGAGAGGAGGAGGAGGAGGTCACCGGAGAGGCGCTCTCCTACATCGCCGGAGAGGAGGAGGAGGTCGCTGGAGAGGAGTTCACCGAAGCATCGGAGAGGAGGAAGGAGAAACCATGAGGGAATGGGAGGAGAGGAGGGAGGAGGAGCTCACCGGAGAGGAGGGAGGAGAAACCGTGAGGGGAGGGGAGGGGAGGAGAGGATGGAGGAGGAGGTTCCCGGAGAGGAGGAGGTCGCCGGAGAGGAGGAGGAGGTCGCCGGAGAGGAG
>LR880972.1:907721233-907752094 GCA_904067115.1 Aegilops sharonensis | reverse complement strand
TTTTCTTTTTGCAGGAGCGGCATATTTCAGCCGACACCCTGCATATGTCCAGTTTCCCTCATCGTTTTTTGCCGCTCCCTCGCACGACTTGGCAGGAGGGACATTTTCATCCCCTTCTTTGCCGCCTTCGCCAACGCCGTCGTCGATCTCTCCGGCCTCGTCCCGTGTCGCCTCGCAGTGTCTCTCAAATCGTCGGCATTGAGCACTCGAAGCCACAGGCCGACACATTTCATGCGTCGCCTCGTCCCCATCGGTGCCGACTTGTCCTCCTGTGTTTCCCGGCGGAGAGGAGGAGGAGGTCGCCGGAGAGGAGAAGGAGGTCGCCGGAGAGGAGGAGAAGGAGTGGAGGAGAGGAGAGGAGGAGATGGAGTGGAGGAGAGGTGGAGTGGAGGAGGTGCGCCCGGCCATATATACGACATACTAATGGCGCACCATGGGCCGGTGCGCCATTAGTAACTTTTTTTATTTTTTTGACTTATTTTGAATTTGGAAGGCGGGAAGATACTAATGGCGCACCATGGGCCGGTGCGCCATTAGTAATTTTTTTTTATTTTTTTGACTTATTTTGAATTTTGAAGGCGGGAAGATACTAATGGCGCACCATGGGCAGGTGCGCCATTAGTAACTATTTTTTTATTTTTTTGACTTATTTTAAATTTTGAAGGCGGGAAGATACTAATGGCGCACCATGGGCAGGTGCGCCATTAGTGAGTTTGAATTTTTTTGTATTTTTTTGCCTCTCCAGATCTTAAAAGCCCCGTATCTTTTTTTCTGTTAGGTTTTTGAGGATTTTGAAAATGATTAACGGGGTTCCCCCGGTTAAATTCGGATGTAACTTTTCGAGTAGATGATTTTTCATATAAAAAACTTTTTCATCCGAGTTAGTATGCAAAAGTTATGCCCATTTTTACAAATTCTCGAGAGATTTAGCAAATGAAGTCGAAATTCATATTTGCAAATTTTCCCAACAACTAGACCACATATCACATGGGAAACTTATTTTCTTTTATTTTTTTGACATTTTCATCATTTTCTTTTATTATTTTGAAACTGAAAAGGCGATCCACGGGGGGGGGGGGGGGGGCATTCGGGGGAAGTGGTGGCCAAGTTACTAATGGCGCACGGTGGGGTGGTGCGCATTTAATAGTTAAACATTGTAATGGCGCACCGAGACATGGTGCGCCATTAGTATCTTCCCGCCTTCCAAATTCAAAATAAGTCAAAAAAATAAAAAAAGTTACTAATGGCGCACGGTGGGGTGGTGCGCATTTAATAGTTAAACATTGTAATGGCGCACCGAGACATGGTGCGCCATTAGTATCTTCCCGCCTTCCAAATTCAAAATAAGTCAAAAAAATAAAAAAAGTTACTAATGGCGCACGGTGGGGTGGTGCGCATTTAATAGTTAAACATTGTAATGGCGCACCGAGACATGGTGCGCCATTAGTATCTTCCCGCCTTCCAAATTCAAAATAAGTCAAAAAAATAAAAAAAGTTACTAATGGCGCACGGTGGGGTGGTGCGCATTTAATAGTTAAACATTGTAATGGCGCACCGAGACATGGTGCGCCATTAGTATCTTCCCGCCTTCCAAATTCAAAATAAGTCAAAAAAATAAAAAAAGTTACTAATGGCGCACGGTGGGGTGGTGCGCATTTAATAGTTAAACATTGTAATGGCGCACCGAGACATGGTGCGCCATTAGTATCTTCCCGCCTTCCAAATTCAAAATAAGTCAAAAAAATAAAAAAAGTTACTAATGGCGCACGGTGGGGTGGTGCGCATTTAATAGTTAAACATTGTAATGGCGCACCGAGACATGGTGCGCCATTAGTATCTTCCCGCCTTCCAAATTCAAAATAAGTCAAAAAAATAAAAAAAGTTACTAATGGCGCACGGTGGGGTGGTGCGCATTTAATAGTTAAACATTGTAATGGCGCACCGAGACATGGTGCGCCATTAGTATCTTCCCGCCTTCCAAATTCAAAATAAGTCAAAAAAATAAAAAAAGTTACTAATGGCGCACGGTGGGGTGGTGCGCATTTAATAGTTAAACATTGTAATGGCGCACCGAGACATGGTGCGCCATTAGTATCTTCCCGCCTTCCAAATTCAAAATAAGTCAAAAAAATAAAAAAAGTTACTAATGGCGCACCGTGGGGTGGTGCGCCATTACTAGTTAAAACTAGTAATGGCGCACCGAGACATGGTGCGCCATTAGTAACAAAATTTTATTTATTTATTTTTTACTTTTTTTTTTCAAAACTACTAATGGCGCACGACGGATGTGGTGCGCCATTACTATGTCAATTAGTAATGGCGCACTATGCATCGGTGCGCCATTAGTAACAAATTTTTTTTTTATGTTTTTTTTCGAAACTACTAATGGCGCACCACACACCAGGTGCGCCATTAGTAATATATTACTAATGGCGCACCGAGACATGGTGCGCCATTAGAATATAGTAATGGCGCATCACATCACATGTGCGCCATTAGTAGCCATTCCATCCATAGCCCTTTTTGTAGTAGTGCGTTCGATCGTGTGTCGCAACTAAAACTGCGAGGAAAATGTGTTCGTCTGCCGTCCTCCTCCCAGGGAACGTTGGCCACATAAGTGACTAGCACCCTTGGTTTTCAACCGAGAGGTTTTGGGTTTGAGTCCCAGGAACTCTCAATTTTGTCCTCCTTCCTTCCTCGCAAAAATAGGGAAAGAAAATCAAAGACTTGAGAAGGCGTACAGAAGAACCTAGTGTACCAGTAGAGAGACATTGCTGAGTTTTAGAAAAACGAGAGACATGCTCTTGTATCTGGTTCGAATCCAAACCTAGACTATGACTATATATGGTGCTATGCTACACTGCAAGTAATGAAACTGACATATCCAACGTTCGCATCTCCTCTTATCTACTTACTCTGCCTAGCATCAGAAGCTCTGGCCGCAGCAACCATGTCCGCTGGCTGCTCGTCCACTTGCTCTTCAGCAGGCAACAACCAGATATGCGCAAGTCCCCACTCGTACCATCGCCTGTGGGTCTCATCACACCCCCGTCGGCACGCGCATCGCAACCGGTTGCTCATCGAAACCCACTACCGTTGGTATGGTGCCACTGCTGGAAATCACGCAGAGTCATCCATCGCGTCTCAACCACAATCCTCAACCCTGGCCGAGTCTTTACAAATGCCCAAATCATGGGGCAAATCACGCAGTGTTGTTCTGCTGATTTCAGTTGCTGATTTTTTTAATAGTTTGGTTGATGATCTTCCAATTTGATTCATGCAGAAACGGGAAGATTCGTGTGATTTGTATTTCTGGGAAGTTGCTGATGTGGTGGAATGCAACTACGCTGATTATTTGGTTAGCCGAGGAATCCCAATACCAGCAGGTTGGGGTGTTGGACAAGTAACTGAAGGAACGACAGAAGAGGAAGATGCGGAGCAGAAGGTTAATGATGTAGTTCCTCTGATCATGGCCAAGCAACAGCTGTTGAACGACCTTGTGAAGATAATGGGCAAAATCGATGTGCTCTGTAGGATGATTGTCTCTTTATTTGCGGTGCATGTACCACTCGTGATGAATTCAGTGGTATGACATGAGCACTTTGCTGAAACTAGTAATGAATGAAACATGTGTAGCAGGCTGGGCGTAGTGTTGTGAACATCTAATGATTTCTATTAACGGAAATCAAGGGGTATCTCCTTTTGCTCATAAATAAATAAATAGTAGAGTCCCTTTTGGTAATAAATAAATAAATTAGCAGAGGCCCTGTCGGGTCATCTTTGTTCTCATTCGAAGATTTCGAGCTAATTGCAGTCCAACAGCAAACTATGTCATCAAATTCAAGTTTCGCAGCCAAATATGAGTACAACTAAACAATAATGTCATCATGTTTTAGTCATCATACAATCACCAAACACAAATTAGCATACATAAAAAGTGATGTTCTCACAGCAAAATACTAAACAACATGTTCACCAGGTTTCGGTTGTCATAGCAAACACAATTTCACATAGTAGATAAAAACGTTCTTCTGACAGGCAGATATGACAAAAGCAATGTAATCATCATCCGCAGCAGCAGCGTCAACATCTTCGCCATGTGTATCAGTCTGAATCGTAATTCCCCACGGTGTCATCTTCTTGTTCGTTCTCAACATCCTCGAACTTTGGCTTCTTCTTGATCAACTCTTGTATGTCCACAGCACGACATGCAATCTTTTCGCCGGCGTGATTGACGTGATGGTTCTCAAAGATATTAGGAACATCTGTGTTATCTTGTACATCAGGAGCAGTGTAAGCATCATCTTCGTTTGCAACTTCATTAAATGAATTCCTCTGCTTAAACCTTTGCAATACTCTCCATTCATCGCTACGTGCAAATGTGTCTTCCAAGAAAAATATCTGTGTTGCTTGATTTGCCAAAATAAAAGGCTCGTTGGTCTGGTACACCGCCTTGACATTGATGGATTTGAAATAATCATCAGCATTGGGTTTTGCGATCCTGGAAAACAGGTTATACCAATGACAGCACAACAGAACCACACACCAATGATCCTCGAAATTGGAGATATACTGCAACTGAACAATGTCTGTTATGTTAGCATACATTTCAATTTTCTCTTTGTCATACATATCCATGCTCATGATGGCAATGTTTTGTGTCTTCCCGCCTTCGTCTTGTGCAAGGGTGTTGTAGCGCACATCTCCAACAACGCAAGATTCATAATGTCTTACCCGAGTATCAGGACCCATTGCTAGTGAGTAAAGGGCATCATCAACTGCCTGCCCATCCTCCCGAATCTTCTTAACCTATGGTAAGAAAATAGACAAGCTGGTCATCTTATGTACTCAATATATTAAAAAACTGATAGTGCAATTTGAAAATCTTACATGGCTCTTGAACTATTCCGCAAATCCTGCCATAACCAGTTTGTCAATGTTCCTTGGATTTTGTGGCAGTAACTCCTTTTTGTAGATGCTGCACAACATAGTGATCGCGTCAAACATCTAAATATATAAGAATGTGCTGCAAGTTTAGTAGATTACGATGTATAAGCTGCAGTACTTAGCAATTACTTGATATAAGGTAGTGTATCAGGACAGTTATTCAACACATACCAAACCATTTTGTCCAAATCATTAGGTTTGTCCTCTTCTCGACTCTTCCATGTAACTTGAACAGAATAATCGAAAACATTGAGCCCGGGATTGTCTTCACCCACCTCTTTGCTAAGCTAGTTGTTTCAATGTATTTTGAGCAGAATGTTAACGCTTCTGTAGCAATGTAGACCTTGGCAATGGAACCCTCGGGTCTAGCTCTGTTCCTAACATACCCCTTGAAAGTGCCTAGCCGCCTTTCAATAGGGTACATCCAGCCATACTGTACTAGACCTCTAAGTAGTGCCTCATCAGGTAGATGAACAGCAAAATGCACCATCACATCAAAGAAGGCTGGAGGATATATCTTCTCAAGGTCGCATAGGATAGTTGGTATATTGTCTCTAAGACGCTCCAAAGCATCTATCCTGATATTTCTACTGCGGGGTTCCCTGAAGAATTATCCCAACTCTGCAACTGCTCTATATAAGTCAGGGCGGCCCAATCCTCTAAGGATAAAAGGTAAAACCCTTTGAAGTAGGACGTGGTAGTCATGAGTTTTCAACCCTTGTACCTTGTTTCCATCTGCATTGACTCTCCTTTCAAGGTAGGAAGCAAATCCATGTGGGAATCTCAAACATGACAGGACCTCGCAAAATTCTTTTCTTGTTACCTTGTCCAAGCCGTACACAGCTGGTGCCATATCCCGTGGTTTACCTTCATCTTACACCTGCAAATCATGTCTAATACTCAGGTGTGTTAAATCAATCCTAGATTTGAAGGTATCTTTCGTCTTCCTTCAATATTAAGAAGTGTGCCGATAATGTTGTCACATACATTTTTCTCGATGTGCATCACATCAAGATTATGCCGCAGATCCAAATCTTTCCAATACTCCATGTCCCACAAAGTGGACCTGCGGGTAAATAATAATCTCTCTTCTGCCCTGCCATGCTTCCTTTTCCCGCTACCATTACCAGGATGGTTTCCTGGTGTAATATGCCTGGCCTTCTCTAATTCCACTTGCAACTCATCGGCGGTGAGCCTCTTTGGTGCATCAGGATTTTCATGATTTGCATTGAACACATGTCTTCGGTATTTTCTAGGATGCGACTTGTCCTTGGCAAGGAAACAGTGGTGTCCAATGTAACAGATCTTGCTAAGTATTGCGTATGACAACGGATTCCTGTCACAGCGAACACATGCATTGTAACCATGTGTCGTTCGCCCTGACTAGTGCCCAAAGCCGGATAATCATGGATGCACCAAATTATAGCAACACGCCGAAAGAAATCAGCTCGTGGGCTGCTATATAGGTCTCGAGTGAGAACACCCCTCATAGCTATTGAAGTTCCTCCACAAGAGGCTCCATGAACAAATCAAAATCCTTTCCAGGACTTTTTGGACCTGGGATGAGCAAGGCCATCATGTAGTTTGATTCTTTGGTGCAAACATTTGGAGGCATGTTGTAAGGGATAACAAGCACTGAGCACATGCTATATGTGGCGCTCTGGTGGCCAAATGGGTTAAACCCATCTGAAGCTAAGCCAAGTCTAATGTTTCTCGGGTCAGAAGAAACTTTTTGTGTTTATGATTGAAGATTTTCCACTCACTACCATGAGATGGATGGCTCATTACATTCTAATCTCTGTACTCCTAGTTCCTAGAATGCCACTCTACATCCTCTCTTGTTTCACCATCATGAAACAACCTCTACAATCTTGGTATAATTGGAAAAAGTCTCAGAACATTATGAGCAATCCTCTTCATAGCATCGCCATCTTTCCATCTTGATGATTTGCATTTTGGGCATTCAATCAAGTTGGCATAATCCTTCTGGAACAGAACACAATTATTCTTACAAACATGGATCATATCATATCCAATTCCAACTGCACGAAGGAAATTCTTCATTTTACTAGGTGTGTGGCAGAACGCATCTAGGAAAGATTTGCGGAAAGCAGCCAACATCACATCGAATGATTTGTGGGTCATCCACTCAGATGTCTTCACCTGAAGAAAGGTGACCATAGCTGAGGATACTGACAGCTTATTTCCTGGGGTGACAGCCACGTTGCATTGTTCCAACATGCGGGCCCACCGTTTTTCTTCTGCAGGTGAAAGTTCACGGAATGCACGAGCATTTCGTAGCATTTTTTCAATGTTGGTCAAACTCACTGGCTCCGCCACCACCACCTCCTCCTCCTCTTCCACCTGAGCATCAGGAAGATCAAGATGGTGATCTGCTGCTTCCACGTAGTCAACAACATTGACGTTCACAGCTTCAACATGATGAACCCACCTAGTATATGTGACCGACATCCCATACAAGTGTAGATGATTTTGCATAGTTGACTAGGGTCTTGTAACTGAATTCATACAACTGCTACACGGGCAGAGCACATCTGATTTCGGACCACCGTACTCAGCTTTGATAAAGTTCATGAAGTTTTCAACCCCTCGACATATGCAACGGAGAATCTTCGAGCAGAAGTTATCCAAGTCATGTCCATCTGTTAGACATACAAATTATTTCTTCTACTAGATATTACAGGAAAAACATATATGCTTTTTTATGAAGTCCAGAAAAAATACCTAGGTCGATGTCTAAAGCTATGGCAAGATATATGGACGAGCAGATCTAAGTAACGAAATATATGTAAAGCTAATTCAGCAAACAGATTTGAGTGCTAAATTATGGTAGGCTGTTTCAGCAGTCAATGAGGCCGAGCATACAACCATCAAACTATCAAAGGCCACGCAGCAACAAAGATCGAGTATAAAACGGTGTAGAGCTATTTCACCTAACAGATTGGCTACAAGACCATGGTAATCTACGTCACAATAAATATATGGCAGGATATTGTAGCAACTAATTGGCCTTGGCATGCCATCTCAGCTAAGCAGATTGAGTGCAGAACTGGGCAAGTAAGCTTCTTAAGCAGAGCATATTGAGTGTAAACTACTTCGGCAAACAGTGAGATTAACACCGTCTATCATCTAACATTCAGCGCTACGCCTACATGCACGGGGCCTCAGTCTAGAATGCACGTACCGTGGGAGAACCTGACCGCCGTGTGTCTCCACACGAACATCGCTAGCGGTGGCGGCACTGACCGCCATGCGCCTCCACAAGAACGTCGCCAGCGGTGGCGGCGCGGCTAGAGGACGTAAGTCTACGAGAGCGTACTATGGGAGCAAGAGGATCGCCATGCGTCCCCTCGACGAACCGCGGTGCCGACGTATCGGCTTTGCAGGGAGGGCGGCTTTGGCAGAGCAAATGGAGTGGAGGGGGGCGGGGGAGGGGGTTTGGGGAATATTATCGGGTAGTTGGCCTAAGGGCGGTTGAATCTAGGATTTGGGGGGTGGATTTTTGGGCGGAGGGGGGGGGGCGATTTTCTCGTGGTGGGCGGGGGAATTCTTCCGTGCAACGCACGGGCATCTTGCTAGTACTCCTACAATAAACTATATTATTGTGAAAGTTCATATACATCGGCTCAGATTAATGCAAACACGACAGATTTTCATTACATTTCAAACTTTTATAGGACAGAAAAATAAAAGAAACCCGGCCCTAAACCTATTCTATGGTGGCAATCGACGTCCTCCGTCTGTGATCTCTATGTACGGGGGCGGGGTTCAAGACCCGTGAAGTGAAGGTGCGGTCTCTGGCGAGGAAGAGTAGAACACGGGATACGGACCGGCCAGTTGGCACACCATGCCCTGCCGCCTCCCATGCCCTACTCATCCTCGGAGGAGTCCCCAACCTCGGCGGTGCCGGACGTGGCAGATGTGGTGCCAGGTAGGAGGACGATGAGCTATGGTGTGGAGGTTAGCTGGGTGTTGCCGCTTTAAGTAGCGCATTCCGGTGAGGCCTAGCGTTCGGGTGCGTCATTAAGTCGCCGGAGTTGGTTCCTCGGGCAACGAGCCTCTTAACGACGGCATACGGATGGACGGCATGAATGCGGGCAGCTGGCGCCGGCAGGGAACGCACCACGCGATGGCGCAAGGGATGAGGGTTTTTGGTGTGCCAGGGTAGTCAGCTGTGGTCGTGGTAACGTTGGAGATGCCCTTTGCTCACATGCGATCCCCACATGTCATTGAAAAAGCAAGACGACCCGGCATGGTCTCAGGCCCTGAGGATGCAGTTGGCCGTGCTACACCACTTCGCAGACGCGTCGCGGAGCCCCATGCATCTTCGACGAGCCGGATGTTGGGGTGTGTTTGGATTGTGGCCAAAGTGCACCTTACCAAAATTTTGGTCATGAACCAAAGATTGGTCCTTGTTTGGTTGGTTGCCATTTTTTTGGCATGCCAATGAACTCTAGCCAACTCTAGTTCATTTTTCTTGCCAATGTTGGCCAAATCATGGGCAACCAAAACCTCAACCAAAATTTTGGCTACCAATGCTTTGATGGGGCAACCTTGGGCACAAACCAAACATACTGTTGGTCGTGCCACAGCACTAATGCCACCCTCGGCACACTGAAATCGACCGTGTCTAGTGATGATGAGTGTGTCGCTCACCGCGGTCGCCGTGTCCGGAGGCAGTGCTGGAGCTGCACCACGTTGTTGGCCCCCACGACCCACATGAACTATTGCCGGTGGCGAGGAGGTCGTGGGCCAACTCCTCCATTGCACTAGTCTGCACCATGTCGTCCCGACAGGTGTGCCCCACATGTCGGTTTCCCTGTTTTCCCGTCCATATTTGAGCGGAAGTGCTCCGTGTTGCGCATTAGGCCTTTGCGCATTAGTACTATGTAGGCCAAGAGAGACAACATATTGTTTATTTGAGCCGTTCAAGTATAATCATGTGGCTTTAGGTTATTTCTCATTCCTCTCCAACCCTCTTCTCCATCAATCATGTCGCCCTCCGATCGAGTCCATCCTCCCACATGCCTCATTTGAACATTCTGCCGAGTATCAATCGCATGTGGGCCTAGACCATGCTTGTATTTCCAATGTTGTAATTTTTCTGACATGCATACAAACAAGCGGTTCGTTTAAGTTTCACTTTGCACGTGTCGCTTCGGGTCTTAGATTTGCCATCCAATTCGGTTGATGCCCCGACACATGTTGATGAGATCGATTATTGTTTAGAGATCAACTACATGTCGTGCAAGGAGATAAAGGTTTGTTCTAATTCTATGATAGAAATGACCTAGGGGGGTCTATGGGGATCAGAGGGAGTATATTGTACGTTCATAAGCGAAACGATCGTATTGTACCCACCCTAGTCCTCTTTCAATCGATCTCTGGACCCCGAGATGAAATCGAGGGAGAACGAGTGGGGGCATGTGTGATACCTAAGGCGGATTCAAAATTTTGAACCAGTGATCATAGCATCCGCCAATCATATATAAAGGGTATTCAATGTGCGTTTCGTTTTTGAACGTACAACATACTCCCTCCTATCCTTTCTAGTTTACATATAAGTTTTATGTGTAGTCAAAGTATCTCTACTTTGATAAAAAAAAGTATCAAGATTCAAGAACGCCCAATCAATATTGTTAGATTCGTACGTACTCCTAGATTTGTACTCGAGATGGTTTCCAATTTGTTTTCAACCACGTGAATGTGCTTGTTCTCGCGCATGCTCTTCCTACTAGGATTTCGCCACGTATAGACAGTCCAATAGTAACTTTTTTAAGCTCCCTGTCAAATAGTACTAGTGGAGTACTGACAACATATGTACTAGAGTATGTAGTGCTTATAGTAGTACTCCCTCCTTACATTTATATAGGGCCTATGTGGAGGAGAGAGATGTGAAAAAGTAAGGGGAGTGAGCTCTCATGCAAGACCCTAGCTATATACGCATTCCTAGTTAAATACAATAAATATGAAGAAAGAGATAGAGAGGAGATGGAAAAAAGTACTAATACAATAGCCAACCTTATATTTTTTTGCGGGAAATAGCCAACCTTATAGCCCACACTACTGTATGAGTGCATATAATAGATGATGGCTATAGATGACATGGCAGTTCCTTATAGCCATCGACTGGCTATATTATTAACCATGCTCTAATGCGTTTTTCATAACCGCATTTGACTATTGACAAGATTAATAGTAGTCCCTCCGTCTAGGTGAGTAAGTCATCTTAGGTTGTGCGCCGTGACCAAGGAGGAGGGGAAAACGAGGGAATTAATGTTTATTTGCTAATTAATAGTATTGCATGCAATGAACTAACCACAGCATGTCGTGTTTGATAGTCTCAAGTCATTAAAAGCATGCACACCCCTCATTTCTTATTGGTTGATATGTCAAAAAACAAGAAACAAGGTAGAAGTTAATGCACCGCTCCTAAGTGTTTTGGGATTATTTGGTTTTCGTAAGATGACTTACACACCTAGACGGAGGGAGTACATGAGATGTATAATGTGAAAATTATATCATTGCAAGCTCCTTTCACATAGGAATTTGACCGTATGCTTTGTGTAAGTTGCATGCCATATATTATTACTCTAACATTTGGTCAAAGTTAGCCTCGAAAACGCATTAGGCCCTGTATAGTAAATGGAAGGAGGGAGTAGTAGTGGAAGTGGATCCTCCGACGTAGGTATCCCTGCCTTACCCTCCCTTTAAGACACTTACTGGCGGACCCCTTGCTTGCTAGGCCCCACATGTCAGTTACTCAATGGGTTTGGCCACGTCAAGGGATCCTCATCCGTAGTATACTCCCTCTGTTTTTATTTACTCCGCATAAAATGGAGGGAGTGGTAGTATAAATGACGCGGGCGGGGGAGGGGGAGGGACGTCGGTTTACTCTCAACTGCGGTCCCACAAGCGAGCGAAAACACAAGACGAAGCGCGTTCCATTCGGTGAGCGACGTGGAGGGTCCAGCATGCTGGGCTGCAATGCGAACGCGACAAGAGCGATGTACAGTCAAAACCGATTGACCGGTCGTCACTGGAACCACTATTCACACCAGAACCTTCGCTACTCGGCCTACGCCAGCCACTGCCCTAAAACCACACCTAATCTCCAGCCCATTCCCCCACCTTTTGATCCCCTAGCCGGCATCAAGCGTCCCCTAGTTCCCCAGAAAGCCATGGTGTGCCACAAGATCACGTACTACAATATGCTGATGCCACAGCGCCGTGTAGAAATCGCAGCGGCGGTCGGCACCATAGACCTCCGTTGCCAAGCTCTCTTTGCGGCGGGCCAATCCCCGAGTTCTCTGGAGCCAAGCTACGAGGAGGAGGAAGCCGATCCAATGTTCATGGCGGAGGTCACGGCGCAGAAGGCCCCCTATGGGTATGAGACGATGGACGTCGACTTCGTGCCGGTGTCTGAGTCTCCCATGGTGCAGGCGGATTAGTGGTTCAACCTGCTGATACTAAACGAGGACCGGAAGGCAGAGGCTCAACTCGATGCAAAGAGCGCGCATGCCGCTGCCATCGAGGCTCTCCTGCAAGCGGAACTATATGTCGTCCATATGAACCGGGCGGCGGAGGCTCAACTTGAGGTAGAGCGCGCGGATGCCGCTGCCATCGAGGCCCTCCTGCAGGCGGAACCAGACGTCTCGGACTTGAACCGGGTGGCAGACCCTCAACTCGACGCGGAGCGTGCGGATGCCGCTCTCATCGAGGCCCTCCTGCAGGCGGAACCGGACATCCTGGACTTGAACCAGGTGGCGGAGGCTCGACTCGACGCGGAGCGTGCGGATGTCGCTGCCATCAAGGCCCTCCTACAGGCGGAACCGGACGTCCTCGACTTGAACTGGGTGGTGCACTCGTCCGTGCAAAGCGCCCGCACGCTCTGCGTGAACGAGTAGCTGGAGGCCGAGGACAACCACGGTGCGGAGACACACGTCGGCAGCTATGGCTGGTTCGCGCCAGCAGCCAAAGACGACGAGGTTGTCTCGTTCCGCGAGCTGTGATAGTTTTTCTTTATGTTATTGTTTTTATGGATCTTTTGCTGTGTAAAAACATATATTGCTATGCAAGTCGCCTAACTTGGGTTAGTCTATCATTTCAGGAAGTTGGATGAATATCCTACGTCTCCTAACCCTTCTTCCTCACCTCTTCTTCTTCCCCGATAGACCACCGCACGGGCCATACGGATACTCCCCAACATGCGGTTGGATAAACATACTCTATGAACGAAAATTATGTGTCAGCGGTAGGATGGCTGAGTTTGGTTTCTTCACATGCGACAACACGTGTCAGTGAGGGTGTGTTCCCTTGGTTGGGTTTGCGGCGTGCAGGAGCAACTGTGTGAGGGTGCGGTGCGACTGCGGCGTGTGTCAGCGACTGTGTGAGGGTGCAGTGCGACCGCAACAGCCGTGCGCAAGTGTACCTCCTTTTCATTTTGATAACGTTAGTCAAGCTTGGCAAAAATGGGTGGCGAAGTATGGCAATGCAAGGCCTAGAACCAAACAGGATAAGTATGTACGTCCTAGGAGTACTAGTGTTAAAAAAGAAAGGCGGGGTTTTCCTTCGCGGGATTAATCGATACAAATCCTCGTTCCATGTGTCAATTAATGCGTATTTTTTTCCAAATCCCAAAGAGCTAACCATCTCACTCCTCATTGCTTGATTAATGCAGCGCCATGCAAACCAACCTTCTCACTTCCGCATGCATGTAGGGGATATTAATGTCCTTGGTTGCTAGTACGGGGCAAACCCCATCAATTTTGCCTCGATTAGTGTTAGTGGCCTTTTGCAAATTGTAATTTTGATATACTGGCCTTGTGTAGAAAAAAATGGAGGTAGTAACTATATTTGACTTCCTTCCCCATTGCGGTGATGTCGATGATATCTCGAACGTTGTGGTTTGGTGAAGTGCGTTCGACGAAGAACACCATTGAGGGAGACCACGGTAAGTCATTCGCAAGTGCCGCCTGCAATCTGAGACAACTGCCTTATTTGCATCTAGGAAGTCCATTGAACCAAAGTACGCGTAAATGTACTAGTACTAGTAGTACATAATAGTGTCATCCATCCAGCTTAGGGCGGTGAGATGGTTTCTCGAAGAAGACGATGGAGAAGCGGAGTCAGCGAAGGGTGAAATGATGGTTGCTTCGTCCGTGCTTTGTGATTTGACGCCTCACTACTTTGTGATTTGTGATAGAAGGGACAGGGGAGCAGACTCTGTGCTCTATACTGTACATGCTTCCAAGCACGGGAGAAAGAGGAGATACATTGCATTTTTCTATTCCTTCAATCAATCAATCAGGGAGCTTGGGTTCCATCTTTTTGGCTTTGGAAACACCGTCCACAATGGTTCCCACGATGCCAAAAGCTATTTTCACATTTGGCTACACATTGTGGATGCCCTTAACCGTACCACTTGGTTTTTCTCATGTGTGCTATCTGTACAAATCTCAATTATATTGATCTAAAAAATTATAGAATCAAGATTAGAAAAAAGGAGGTGATTTTGCCGTGCGGATGGCGGGGGAGGTTTCTTATTTTTAGAGGACGTTGTCCTGGCTATTTGCTAACATGCGGTCCCACGTGTCAGTGCTTTACCAAGCCGATCCGCATCCCACGTGAGGCAGAACAATGGCAGAAGCAACACGTGGTTAAATTGAAGAAGATGAGGGAGAAGCGGATTCAGCAACGAGTGAGATGATGGTTGCTTCGTCCCTCCAACTTATTTTTTTGCATTATTACTTCATCCCTCCAACTTAATTGCGGGAAAGGTGCAGCTTTGTGATTTGACGTCTCATTGCTCATTACTACGCCGGCGCCATGACTGGGGTGCTTCACCCCGGCTGCTCTGCACTGTATTCCGGTATGGCATGTGGACCCAGTAGCTTGATGTCCCACATTTTGGTGAAAATGGCTAGAAGATTTATGAAAGCGAGCGCTCCACTCTTACGACGGAGGAGTACACGACACGACGGCCCAGTGAACTGTCACTTGTAATGTATAGTACTATAGTTTTGTTGTTTCGCACGATCCATCGATACAAACCCGATTAAACATGAAAGGGCGGCATTTTTCCCGCGCGGTAGATGATACTGGCCATACATTTCAAAGGCAATTGTAATGTATGCTAACTGAATAATTAAGTAACAATATGATATCTAGTAAAACTAAAAACACATATGATTTATTGTGTTAGAGTGTATTAGTAGTGCTGTATTGCATAGTTGTTAGATGTAACATGCGAGAACGTGTAGAGATGTAGTTTTGGAGGGCCTACAGAGAGAAAAGCGTAACACGGTCACCGAACTTCAGAATAAGCAGATTATAGTCACTATATACGTTTTGCGGTGATTATATGGTCACTTGCTCACGGTTTAGCATCAAATTGCACTCTGTTGACCGGCCAAATAGTCTGTGTAGCACCATGTTGACTAGTTAAATTGACCACGTTCCTTGTGGGTCCCACCTGTCAGTTCGCATAGGGAAAAGGTCAGATAAACACAAATTTACGCAGGCGCGACAAGACTCGAACCCGTGCGCGGGAATCACCTGATTGTGTATGTGTCTGTCAGGGCCTGATGTGTGTGCATGCACGTGTAGGTTGAGCACTTGAGCGTGAGAGTGTGTGTTGGTCGTGTGGTGTATTGGTGTGTGCATGCATGCGTGCGTGTGTGCGTGTGAGTTTTCTATGCGTGCGTGGCTGGGTGTGTACGTGTGAGTGTTGCGTGCGTGCATGGGTGCATGTGTTCGTGTGAGTGTTGCATGCATGCAGTTTGTGTGCATGCGTGCGTGTGTGTATAATCACCACACCAGCTCATGTGTGTTAAAACAGATGGCTCAGTATACCAATACAAGGCCACCTTGTCCACTGTGCCCGCGGTCATGACTTCGAACCACCGTCCAATATTTTTTTGTCGTTTGTTTTCATTCTTACTAGCAAGATGCCCGTGCGTTGCATGTAATATCAAGATGCATTTGTATGACTAGCTTATCTTGCGAGAGAAAAGGATGAACGAGGGAAGGCCTTATTTGAAAATGTGGAGAGGTGTGTGGGTACCTTTTTGCAAAATTGCCATAGTTTCTTTCCTATCCGTCAGATATAAATCAGACGGCCTATATTGCAGGATGGCAGGCACACCATCATCACCAACTCTATTTTTTATAAGAGTGTATTTTATAAGACTGTATATGTAGAGTAGATACACACCGACGGGTGGGCCGATGGTAGTGAGATAATGTGATGCAACACAAGAGGTGCCACGTGAAGCATTTAACTGGTTAACTAGTCGTGTCTTTAGCAAATACAGAGTTGTATGGTGAGCCCGTGACTGTATAATAACCACAAAGTGTAAATGGTGACCGTAGTGAGTGGATTCTGAAGTCCAATGTACGTATCATGCCTTCTCTTCAAATACAATGATCATCAATGTATATATCGCGAGAGAAAGATGAAACCTGCGTGAATGTGCTGGGGGATTACTTTTAGAGGAACTGGATATAGTTTGTGTGCGTACGTGAAAGGGGCGTATAGGGGGGTATGCGATGGAGAGAGAGATGCTCTTCGTTTGTCTTTATTATTACTAACTTTATATATAGTATAAAAATATACAAATTCACAGTGCAGAATAAATATCATTGTGGGCACCATGCAATGCAAATTAGCGTTCATACTCCTCAATATAACTTTGTAATGTTTTATATATGTAGAAATTCTAAAATAATTTTTTGGCCACACTTTATTCTAAAGGAATGTTGTATGAGAAATAAAAGTGAAGAGAGGGCTTTTTAGATCAATGGGGTACGTGATGTAACATGTGTGAATGTGTAGTTGATGCATTTGGCAGGGCCTAGAGAGGTATGTGTGTGTATTACGTATTCGAGAGAGGCATGGATAGAGGGGCCGGCGAGGGGGTGTGGGAGAGATAGCACGAGAAATGAGAGTGATCTAGAGAGAGAGAGAGAGACGAATATGACATCACACCGAGAGATTCCCTTGAGTGTGTATATGCAAGGGGGAGGGGAAAGAGGCACCAGGAGAATATTTTTTGTGTGTGTGGTGTCTGTGTTGCTATGTGTGGGTGTGAGAAGATAATGAGACGTGGGGGAAGAGGGTGTGTCACCGTGTGAGGTCCGGTGGGTCGAGGTGAGGCCCTTCGTTCGGTTCCGTCCTGCGCCACATTGGTCGGCCCGTGACGCATTTAGGGAGACCCATGGATGAATAGTCGTACAAGACAAAGATAGCAGAATTGTGAAGGACTATGTGTCCACTGACAAAGCCGGCTTGGATTTGTAACCCTAGGTTCTTGGACTAAGGTAACCCCTTTATCTCTGATATTACTATTCATCCAACCTAACTTTAAGGGGCATCCTATAGAATGCTCTACTAGAATCATACTCGTCGATTAGGAAGAGAGGTGTGAGACAATGCGTGAGAGACAGGCCTAAAGATAACGTGCGTACAGGAGGCACGTAGGCAGGTCTATGTATATGGAAAGGGTCGATGGGGATTGTGTGTGTGTATGCTTGCGAGAGGAAGAGTGCTTGTGATAAAGGTTAGTGAAAATAGTCGTAAATGGTTACGAGAGGGAGGGAGGGTTATATCAAGAGCATGTGTGCGATAAAGACACCTCGGGAGAGGGTGTGTGAGCATGTGTGAGAGACCACCGATGGAGAGTGAAACTACACGTAAAAGACTGTTGTACACATTGATTAAAGATATAAATTGTATCCAAATATTAGGATGGGATCATGATATTTTCAATTCGCGTAAGGAACGGTCATTGATCCATCAGACATCTAGATTCTATTGAATTTGAGCATCTCTATGTTATTATTCGACACAATTGATCCACATAGTTACTATTTTGAACTCCAGACAATGCATCGCTTTAGCAATCGAATATAAATGTGAGTATAGTTCATGTTGTGTGTGTAAAGCACATTATATATACGAAAGTTACACAATGAACATTATAAATATCTACCTATGAACTAGCATACATTTCAATTCAACTTAAGGTGGTTTAAAAAAAAACAAATTCAACATAAAGTCCATTCAATTATTTGAATTTGATATCATGGCATTTGTAAATCATACCTAAATTATGGGGGCACCAATCTTTGCTCTGATTTTGTACATAATAGCATATGTAGTCGTGTACAAAATAGATTCAAATTTAGCTCCTCCATTCCAAAATAATCATAGTTATAGGATTTTCAAGTGTCAAAATTTCAAAAAGAAGCGGATAATTTAATGAGGTTTTCAAACATACAAGGTCAAATTTAACGTTGTCTATGTAGGTCAATTCTCAAAGTTCACGAGTACTCTAAACGTGAATTCTTGTGTTTCAAAATTTCAAACGAAGCGCCAAAAGAGCCTCTACTCTCCTAAAACCGCGTGAGATCAACGTTTGGTAGTACAAGGAAATTACTTTTCTATAATAACTTCGACCCGTGAAACCTACCGGTCCGACATACAAAGGTCTAAACCAGGGTAGGTTTGTAGCTTCATCTAGACGCCACACAACCGCCTCCGAAAAACATTCATACACAATGTCCGCCTAAGTAGACATGCGCACGGCCGAAATTGCTCCCGCCCACTATTTGGGACACCTGGGATTACCATCCTACCCCCGACCCGCAGTAGGTCCAAAATTTAAGAGGGGGCAAAGTTTGTACTTCCCCAAATTTCAAACAAGCGCGTCCCATCTTCTGGTTCAAAAAAGCCAAAATCAAGCGCGTCCCAGACCAAAACATGGTTCTCCCCACTCCCCCCCGCCCACCCGTCTGATTCCCCATTCGTACTCCGTGGGAGCAAAAACTACCTCTCCACTAGCCGCGAAACCCCGGCGTCCTCCGTCCGCCACCCCATCCCACCCATCAACCGCCGCCCTCCTCCATCATGCCGGAGCCGATAGCCCGACGTCATCGTCCACCGCAACCTAAATCACAACGCCCTCCACGGCTAGTAGTTGAAGCTGAGGCCGAGTCTTCTGTACCTGAGCCAGTTCAATCATGCCGTCCTGCGCCTCACCACCGCCGCTCCAACTTCGCCACCGTCCACCGCACCAGAGATGTTCCTGCCGCGCCGTCCTTCGTGCCTCGGATCTGCTTCCCCTCCGCCGATATACGGCCACGGCAACACAGTCAACAATTTGGCCATGGGTTTGTCCAAGGATCCACGGTTTTCCAAAACATGGTTCCCCTGGGAGAAAAAAGATGATCGTTGCGACATATAGAGGAGACCACACTAGCAACCGACAAGGGTACTCCTCTTCCCTTGTTCGTGCAAATCTTACGTGTCTGCTTGCATGGTATTCATCACACAGAAGACACTAGTTGACCGCTTCTTCTTGATACTAGATGTTCCTAGTAACTCGTGATGCACAAGGTTTCTCCTCATATACTATTTCACCTTATCTAGAGGTCTGTCGCCCCCCATGAATTTCAATTCCTGGTTAGTTGATTCCCAATTAACGGAAGCATTCCACGGCGTAACATGCGCTAGTCCTCCTATTACGCCGGGGAAGCAGCGCCTCGGTGTTTATCTTAGGGGAGTGTGGGGCCTAGAGCTACTAGAGCCCGACCTAGAGGTCGTCCGGGATTAAAGGGATGGTCTGGGGGCGCTACCAAGCACGACGGTGGTGTGAGGTCGAGGGGAGGGCGGGGCGGCGGAGGCAGGGGTCTGGGCCGGTGGTCGCTGGCGGTTCGAGAAAGATCGTCAACAATGACTGGCGGGAGGTAGACGAAGGCCATCTTCCCGTTCCTTTTAGATCGAACGGTTCATTTGAAAAATCGACTGACCTATTTATTTTCAGTCGACTGTTATCTTGATATGACCACATGTGGTGGTGTGCTGGAGGAGTACCTGCATTTCCTATGCTCATATATTACAAAATCATACAGAGTAGAATCTAATTTTGCTTGCCATGCAATGTTATAGAGCTATCATATGTATCCTATCATTTATTTTTCAGCCACCTCCTATCTCCTACTTTTACAGTGCACTAGTTCTGCACACACTTCACCCATACCCTCACTATTGTGTTTTTATGCAAGGGTATTTCAGAGTCTGCCTCGAGAGAAGCAGAAAAGAAAAGAGAGAGGTTGCTCCAGCTTGCTACGCGGGTAGGCACGGCACATTACAGCGCTATAAAGGGTGCAGTGTCAGTAGATGGAGACGGTAAACGTAGCTATGGAGTTGATGACCTCGCTCGCAATGAACCACCATCCCAGGTGCTTGCTTTAACTTCACGGTGTCATACGTGGTTGCATGTTCCATATGGTGTCTAGCTTGTATTCGAAAGGCCGAAGGTGGTCTTTATTAAGATATGGAAAGATAGTTTTTACATGAACCACCATCCCATGAGCACTAGAAGACAAATAGCTAGTCAGGGCACTGGCCGAGCCAGTGACAAGCCCAGCAAAGACGTGCATCACCTGGAAGCCAACTAAAAAGCCGCGATGGTGGCGAAGCAGCCCACCTCCCACCAGGATCTCAGGTCCTAGATGATTATGCTCACCACTCCAGCCGGATGTCTAGCTTGTATTGCTTCCAATTTGGTTAAATTGCATCTGCTTAGCTTACCAATTATACCTTCGAATATGACATGGCTTTCTGATTTTGGTACATACTAGTACATCTGTGTATTAACCATGTTCTTACATCAAACTAATGTTCTTGTGTATCCCTCATCAGTCACTTATGATGAGGCAGTCAGGCAAGTGGACTACTCCTCATTTAAAAGAATGCAGCGTCAGCCTCCCGACATGATTCTCAAGAAACAGCAAGGCTAGATGAAGATAGTCAACGTAGCTCTGTAGTTGATTACCGCATTTCCCCTACACTAGCATCGTAGGTGCTTGCTCTAACTTGGCAGCGTGATATGTGGTTGCATGTTGCATATGGTGTCTAGATTGTAATTCTTCCAATCTGGTTAAACTGTATGTGCTATTCTGCTTAACTTATACATTATACCTGTTAATGTGACATGCCTTCTTGTATTTAGTACATAGTACATTTGTCTATTAAGCATGTCCTTACATAAAACTATTGTTTTTTGTATCCCGCATCAATCAATATGACGAGACACCTTTAGTATATGTAGTGTGATATTAGTTGCATCTTTCATATGATTTATATCATACGCTACTTCTAATTTGATGAAATTCCATTTATGATGGGACACTTTTAACTTGGCAAAGTCATATTGGTTGCATCTTTCATGTGGTATGTAGTGATACGTCTCCGTCGTATCTATAATTTTTGATTGTTCCATGCCAATATTCTTCAACTTTCATATACTTTTGGCAACTTTTTTTTACTATTTTTGGACAAACATATTGATCCAGTGCCCAGTGCCAGTTCCTGTTTGTTGCATGTTTTATGTTTCGCAGAAAACTAATATCAAACGGAGTCCAAACGGGATAAAAATGGACGGAGAATTATTTTGGAATATTTGGGATTTTCCGGAGGAAGAATCAACGCGAAACGGTGTCCTAGGTGGCCACGAGATAGGGGGGCTCGCCCCAGGGAGGCAGGCGCACCCTGGCCTCTCATGGGCCACCCGTAAGGCGGTTGATGCCCTTCTTTTGCCGCAAGAAAGCTAATTTTATGAGAAAAATCTGGGCTAAAGATTCACCCCAATCGGAGTTACGGATCTCCGGATATTTAAGAAATGGTGAAGGGGTAGAATCAGAGAACGCAGAAACAGAGAGATAGATCCAATCTCGGAGGGGCTCTCGCCCCTCCCACGCCATGGGAGCCAAGGACCAGAGGGGAAACCCTTCTCCCATCTAGGGAGAAGGTCAAGGAAGAAGAAGAACAAGGGGGGGGGGGCTCTCTCCCCCTTGCTTCCGGTGGCATCGGAGCGCTGCCGGGGGCCATCATCATCACCGCGATCTTCACCAACACCGCCGTCATCTTCACCAACATCTCCATCACCTTCCCCCTTCTATATTCAGCGGTCCACTCTCCCGCAACCTGCTGTACCCTCTACTTGAACATGGTGCTTTATGCTTCATATTATTTTCCAATGATGTGTTGCCATCCTATGATGTCTGAGTAGATTTCCGTTGTCCTATCGGTGATTGATAAATTGCTATGATTGGTTTGAGTTGCATGTTTTATTATTGGTGCTGTCCTATTGTGCCCTCCGTGTCGCGCAAGCGTGAGGGATTCTCGCTGTAGGGTTTGCAATATGTTTATGATTTGCTTATGGTGGGTTGCGTGAGTGACTGAAACACGAACCCGAGTAAGTAGGTTGTTTACGTATGGGATAAAAGGGGACTTGATGCTTTAATTATATGGTTGGGTTTTACCTTAATGAATCTTTAGTAGTTGCGGATGCTTGCTAGAGTTCCAATCATAAGTGCATATGATCCAAGTAGAGAAAGTATGTAAGCTTATGCCTCTCCCTCAAATAGAATTGCAATAGTGATTACCGGTCTAGTAACATAGTCAATTGCTTAGGGACAATTTCACAACTCCTACCACCACTTTTCCACACTCGCTATATTTACTTTCTTGCATCTTTATTTAAACAGCCCCTAGCTTTTATTTACGTGCTATTTATTATCTTGCAAACCTATCCAACAACACCTACAAAGTACTTCTAGTTTCATACTTGTTCTAGGTAAAGCGAACGTCAAGCGTGCGTAGAGTTGTATCGGTGGTCGATAGAACTTGAGGGAATATTTATTCTACCTTTAGCTCCTCGTTGGGTTTGAAACTCTTACTTATCAAAAACTATTGCGATCCCCTACACTTGTGGGTTATCAAGACCTTTTTCTGGCGCCATTGCCGAGGAGTCATAGCGTGCGGTGAATATTCTCGTGTGTGCTTGTTTGCTTTATCACTAAGTAATTTTTATTTGCTGTTCTAAGTTGTTCTCTATCTTTAGTTATGGATATGGAACGCAAAATACCAAAAAAATAGATGTACTTGCTACTCATGTAGATGGGATAACTCCTAAAACCCCCAATTCTCATTATGTGCAAGATATTATGTACTACTTTGATAATCCTGAGAAAACCACATTCAACTTTATAATGGGAGACACGTTGGATCAACGTGAATACTTTAGGGATTATCGCTCGACACAAAAAGGGAAACTATTATGGGATCAATTTATTATGTTGCGTTGGTATGCCTGGAATCTCTGCTTGAGATATGATATTACTTGTTGCTCTAGGATGAAGGCTCCACACCTTCCCTTTCCATGCAAATTTAATGATAATGAAACCTTAGCTTCTTATGCTAATGGTATATATGATTACTATGATGTGGAACAAATAGAAGAATTTGTTGCTTTTGAGGCTTCTTATGAAATTGAAGCTTTGTTTGAAAAGTATGAAGCTTTTGATGATGATGGTTATAAGCATGAAAATCTTGCTATACTTAGATATTGCTATGAAAATTATGAATACAATTATTATATTAATGCTTTTATGCAGAAAGTCTCCGCTGTCCAAGAAGAGACTAATATTTTGCAGGAAGCTATGGATGAAGAAATTGATGAAACTGTGAGCTCATTGGATGAAAAAGATGATGAGGAGAGCGAAGAACAAAAGGAGGAAGAGCGGATTAGCTACCCATGCCCACCTTCTAATGAGAGTAACCCTCCAACTCATACATTATTTAATTCCCCTTCGTGCTTACTGAAGGATGATCACTATGATGATTGCTATGATCCCTTGAATTTGTTTGAAATGTCCCTTTTTGATGATGCTTGCTATACTTGTGGCCAAGATGCCAATATGAATTATGCTTATGGAGATGAACTTGCTATAGTTCCTTATGTTAAACAAGAAATTGTTGCTATTGCACCCATGCATGATAGTCCTATTATCTTTTTGAATTCTCCCTACTACACTGTATCGGAGAAGTTTGTGCTTATTAAGGATTATATTGATGGGTTGCCTTTTACTGTTGCATATGATAATTTTGATGAATATAATATGCATGTGCTTGCTGCTCCTACTTGCAATTATTATGAGAGAGGAACTACATCTCGGCCTCTTTATGTTTCCAACACGATAGAATTGCAAGAAACTGCTTATACTATGCATTGGCCTTTACTTTGTGTGCATGAATTGTTCTTTTATGACATGCCGATGCATAGGAAGAGAGTTAGATTTCGTTCTTGCATGATATATGTTACTTTGTGCTCACTACTAAATTACAAATCAGTGTTAATTAAAATTGGCTTTGATATACCTTGGGATCCAGGTGGATTCATTACTTGAGCATTATATGCCTAGCTTAATGGCTTTAAAGAAAGCGCTGCCAGGGAGACAACCCGGAAGTTTTAGAGAGTCATTTATTTCTGTTGAGTGCTTTTATATAGTTTAAAAACAAAAAAATAAAGAGGGGAACCGAAAACTTTTCAAAAAGGAAACTGAAAGTGAGAGAGACAAGCATTGTTGAAGTGGGAGAGCTCCTTGAACTTTGTTCATGCTCACGGAAACTTTGTGAATCTTGATTACATAAACTTTTCATCAAAAATAATTATCCCCTTGTACAATTCCATTGTATTATAAAAATAATGTGCTAAGGTTTGCCTTTAGGATGTTTACAATGCTTGTTGGTTTGTACGGTGCAGGACAGAAACTTTGGCTGTAGTGCACGATTTTACATTTTTAACTGGAACGTCAATTGGTTCTGATTCCTATTGCACTGTCTTGCTGTACAACTTTTTTATTTGTCCTAATTTTGGTAGAATTTCTGAGGGAGCATAAGTATGGTTAATGTTCAGATTGCTACAGACTGTTCTGTTTTTGACAGATTCTGTTTTTGATGCATAGTTTGCTTGTTTTGTTGAAACTATCAATTTATATTAGTGGATTAAGCCATGGAAAAGTTATATTACAGTAGACACAATGCAAAAACAAAATATGAATTGGTTTGCTACAGTACTTAGAGTAGTGATTTGCTTTATTATACTAACGGATCTTACCGAGTTTTCTGTTGAAGTTTTGTGTGGATGAAATGTCTAATCGAGGAGGTTTTGATATGAGGAAAAAGGAAGAGAGGCAAGAGATCAAGCTTGGGGATGCCCAAGCGTCTAAGCTTGGGGATGCCCCGGAAGGCATCCCCTCTTTCTTCAACAAGTATCGATATGATTTTGGATTCGTTTCGTTCATGCATTATGTGCAAGTCTTGGAGCGTCTTTTGCATTTAGTTTTCATTTTTATTTTATGCACCATGCTGGTATGAGATAGTCCTTGGTTGATTTATAGAATTCTCATTGCACTTCACTTAAATATTTTGAGTATGGCTTTATAGAATGCTTCATGTGCTTCACTTATATCATTTGAAGTTGGATTGCCTGTTTCTCTTTACATAGAAAACCGCCATTTGTAGAATGCTCTTTTGCTTCACTTATATTTGTTAGAGCGTGGGCATATCTTTTGTAGAAAGAATTAAACTCTCTTGCTTCACTTATATCAATTTAGAGAGATGACAGGAATTGGTCATTCACATGGTTAGTCATAAAATCCTACATAAACTTGTAGATCGCTGAATATGATATGTTTGATTCCTTGCAATAGTTTTGCGATATAAAGATGGTGATATTAGAGTCATGCTAGTGGGTGGTTGTGGATTGTAGAGACGCTTGTGTGGTGGTTTGCAAGTCCCATAGCATAAACATATGGTAACCGTTGTGTGACAAATTTGAAGCATGGGGTGTTTCTTTGATTGTCTTCCTTATGAGTGGCAGTCGGGGACGAGCGATGGTATTTTCCTACCAATCTACCCCCCTAGGGGAATGCGTAGTAGTACTTTGCTTCTAGGGCTAATAAATTTTTGCAATAAGTATATGAGTTCTTTATGACTAATGTGAGTCAATGGATTATACGCACTTTTACCTTTCCATCATTGCTAGCCTCTTCGGTACCGTGCATTGCCCTTTCTCACCTCGAGAGTTGGTGCAAACTTCGCCGGTGCATCCAAACCCCGTGATACGATACGCTCTATCACACATAAGCCTCATTATATCTTCCTCAAAACAGCCACCATACCTACCTATCATGGCATTTCCATAGTCATTCCGAGATATATTGCCATGCAACTTCCATCATCATCATATACATGACTTGAGCATTTACTGTCATATTGCTTTGCATGATTGTAAGATAGCTAGCATGATGTTTTCAGGGCTTGTCCGTTTTTTTGATGTCATTGCTATGCTAGATCATTGCACATCCTGGTACACCGCCGGAAGCATTCATATAGAGTCATATCTTTGTTCTAGTATCGAGTTGTAATATTGAGTTGTAAGTAAATAAAAGTGTGATGATCATCATTATAGAGCATTGCCCCATAAAAAAAGAAAAAAAGGAAAGGCCAAAGAAGCCTAAATAAAAAAAGGGGGCCAAAGAAGACCACCCAAAAAATAAAAAAAATAAAAAAAGAAAAGGAAAAAGGGGCAATGTTACTATCCTTTTTCCACACTTGTGCTTCAAAGTTGCACCATGTTCTTCATATAGATTGTCTCCTATGTTGTCACTTTCATTTACTAGTGGGAATTTTCATTATATAACTTGTCTTCTATATTCCAATGATGGGCTTCCTCAAATGCCCTAGGTCTTCATGAGCAAGCAAGTTGGATGCACACCCACTTAGTTTTCAGTTTGAGCTTTCATACAATTATAGCTCTAGTGCGTCCGTTGCATGGCAATCCCTACTCCTCGCATTGACATCAATTGATGGGCATGTCCATAGCCCGTTGATTAGCCGCGTCGATGTGAGACTTTCTCCGTTTTTGTCTTATCCACATAACCTCCATCATTATATTCTATTCCACCTATAGTGCTATATCCATGGCTTGCGCTCATGTATTGCGTGAGGGTTGAAAAAGCTGAAGCGCGTCAAAAAGTATGAACCAATTGCTCGGCTCGTCATCGGGGTTGTGCATGATGGGAGCATTTTTGTGTGACGAAAATGAAGCATGGCCAAACTATATGATTTTGTAGGGATAAGCTTGCTTTGGCCTTGTTGCTTTGAAAAGACATGATTGCTTTATTAGTACGCTCGAAGTATTATCGTTTTTTATGTCAAATGATAGACTATTGCTTTGAATCACTCGTGTCTTAATATTCATGCCATGATTAGACATATGATAAAGATTATGCTAGGTAGCATTCCACATCAAAAATTATCTTTTTTATCATTTACCTACTCGAGGACGAGCAGGAATTAAGCTTGGGGATGCTGATACGTCTTCGTCGTATCTATAATTTTTTATTGTTCCACGCCAATATTCTTCAACTTTCATATACTTTTGGCAACTTTTTATACTATTTTTGGGACTAACATATTGATCCAGTGCCCAGTGTTAGTTCCTGTTTGTTGCATGTTTTATGTTTCGCTGAAAACCAATATCAAAAGGAGTCCAAACGGGATAAAAACGGATGGAGAATTATTTTGGAATATTTGGGATTTTCCGGAGGAAGAATCAACACGAAACAGTGTCCGAGGTGGCCACGAGATAGGGGGGCGCACCCTAGGGAGGCAGGCGCGCCCTGGCCTCTCGTGGGCCACCCGTAAGGCGGTTGATGCCCTTCTTTTGTCGCAAGAAAGGTAATTTTACGAGAAAAATCTGGGCGAAAGATTCACCCCAATCGGAGTTACGGATCTCCGGATATTTAAGAAATGGTGAAGGGGTAGAATCAGAGAATGGAGAAACAGAGAGATAGATCCAATCTCGGAGGGGCTATCGCCCCTCCCATGCCGTTGGAGCCAAGGACCAGAGGGGAAACCTTCTCCCATCTAGGGAGAAGGTCAAGGAAGAACAAGAACAAGGGGGGGCTCTCTCCCCCTGGCTTCCGATGGCGTCGGAGCGCTGCCAGGGGCCATCATCATCACCGTGATCTTCGCCAACACCGTCGTCATTTTCACCAATGTCTCCATCACCTTCCCCCTTCTATATTCAGCGGTCCACTCTCCCGCAACCCGCTGTACCCTCTACTTGAACATGGTGCTTTATGCTTCATATTATTTTCCAATGATGTGTTGCCATCCTATGATGTCTGAGTAGATTTCCGTTGTCCTATCGGTGATTGATGAATTGCTATGATTGGTTTGAGTTGCATGTTTTATTGTTGGTGCTGTCCTATTGTGCCCTCCGTGTCGCGCAAGCGTGAGTGATTCCCGCTGTAGGGTTTGCAATATGTTTATGATTTTCTTATGGTGGGTTGCGTGAGCGACTGAAACACAAACCCGAGTAAGTAGGTTGTTTATGTATGGGATAAAAGGGGACTTGATGCTTTAATTCTATGGTTGGGTTTTACCTTAATGAATCTTTAGTAGTTGCGGATGCTTGCTAGAGTTCCAATCATAAGTGCATATGATCCAAGTAGAGAAAGTATGTTAGCTTATGCCTCTCCCTCAAATAGAATTGCAATAGTGATTACCGGTCTAGTAACATAGTCAATTGCTTAGGGACAATTTCACAACTCCTACCGCCACTTTTCCACACTCGCTATATTTACTTTCTTGCATCTTTATTTAAACAGCCCCTAGCTTTTATTTACGTGCTCTTTATTATCTTACAAACCTATCTAACAACACCTACAAAGTACTTCTAGTTTCATACTTGTTCCAGGTAAAGCGAACGTCAAGCGTGCGTAGAGTTGTATTAGTGGTCGATAGAACTTGAGGGAATATTTATTCTACCTTTAGCTCCTCGTTAGGTTCGACACTCTTGCTTATCACAAACTGTTGCGATCCCCTACACTTGTGGGTTATCATCTACCTTGCATTGCTTCTTATTTGTTGGAATGGTTTCTGCTTAGTTTACACAAACAGTTGTGAACATGCCATGACATCCTATTTTTCGTACATATTCCATCCTGGTATCATGTGTTTGCCTTACATCAAAGTAGTGGTTGTCAGTATCATGCATGAATGAGTTCTGAAGAGAGAATTTTATTGCTTTTTCTTGTCGGTTTTACTTGACAATTCAAAATAAATAAAGCGGAAGGAAGTTAGCAAGGCAGCGGATAAAGGTGCTCCTACCAAACGGAGGGCCTCTACAGTTTCTACTCCTCCATCCCCCCAAGATGATTTCCAAGACAACACATGCATAGACAATCAACATAGTTGTGTTTCTTATGAGCACGTCTCCCCTAGTGCACCGTCACCGGTGCTCCCTCTAACTTGGCACTGTTATATGTGGTTGCATGTTATGTGTGATGTCTAGCTTGTATTGCTTCTAATTTTGTTGAATTCCATCTTCTTACTTTACACATTATACTTGAATAAGACACGTGTTCCTGTTTCTAGAACATACAATATCTGTCTATCACACCATGTTCTTACATCAAATTACTACTGTTGTGTAACTTGCAACAATCACTTATCAAAAGACACGTTTGACTTCAAAGTGTGATATAGGTTACATCTCGCATTCTTTTCTAGCTTGTACTACTAATTTGTTGAAATGGCACTTATGACGAGACAGTTTTAACTTGGTAGAGTGATATTCGTTGCATCTTTCATATGGTGTCTAGCTTTCATTGCTTCTAATTTGTTGAAATGCCTTCTCTTTAGTTTACACATCATAAGCTGTGAATATGCAATGGCACTAATGACGAGAGACCTCTAACTTGGTAGTGTGATGTTGTTTGCATCTTGCATATGATTTATTTCTTGTACTGCTTCACATTTGTTTAAATGCCATTTATGATGAGACACTGTTAACTTGGCAGAGCGATATTTGTAGCATCTTTCATATGGTGTCTACCTTCCATCGCATTTCTTCTAATTTAGTGAAATGTCTTCTGCTTAGTTTACACATCATAGTTCTGGTTATCTCTTCCTTCCTGTTTTTCGTACATATTACATCCTCCTATCATGTGGTTGTCTAACATCAAAGTTCAGTTCGTCCGTATCACGCATCAATTTGTTCTGAATAACTAAATTGTTATTCGTTTTTCTTAACGCTTGACTTAACATGGCACGGAGAAAGAGGAAGAAACAAAGAATGGCAAGGAACGGGAAGCGGAAGAATCCTGCAGATTCTGCTGGTACTTATTGTGCAATAGAAGGTCAAAGTCCAGCGGAAAATTCTACAACCAGGGTATCCCATGCTACACGAGCTGCAGAAAAAGACAAATAAAAACAAATAGCTACCACCAAACAAGCAGAGACAGCCCTAGTTCTTGCAACACCTTCCACAGTACTACCAACTGCACGAGTTACTTGTGCGTCAACTGAGCTAGCAGGACGTTCCCAAGCTCCCTTGCCACCTGACACTACTTCCCAAGCACTCTTGACACAAGATGAGTTGGCAAGATCATATGAACCTTTTGAGCTTTTACAGCAAGAAGGTAGTTGCCGGAGTCAAGTTACAGTTGCATGTTTCTTTATATGTAGTCTCAAAGTTTGATGTACACTAACACTTCCTATGTTCGTTGTTGGACTAGCACCTAGGTGCAAGAGGAAACAAACATCAAGGATAATGCTCGATAGGTTAACTAAATCTAGAGGAGGAAGAATGGAAATATGTTTTGAGGCAGGTTTAAAAAGGCCACGTGATGCTACAGAGTTAGCCAAGTTAGTATCAGAGGCAGTGGTTGCCATTAGGTGTCATGTACATATCCTCCCAACATGGATTCAGTACAGGAATGACAAAGACGAAACCCAGTTCAACACATTCCTCGACCATTTATCTGTAAGTATCGTTATGTATGGAAACTAGTAATATCGTCTTGCTCTGTCCCACACTTTCTGGGTTGCTGATAATGAGACTCCCATAATTTTCGATAGATGAGGTTCAAGTTGGATAGCCAAGATGATGCAATCAGACAAGCATGCACTCATGTTTTCAGTCTGCTCTGCGACAGTATCAGTACCACCTTAGAAAATCTCACTTTGAAGGC
>LR880972.1:907702826-907721122 GCA_904067115.1 Aegilops sharonensis | reverse complement strand
GTTTTGAGGCAGGTTTAAAAAGGCCACGTGATGCTACAGAGTTAGCCAAGTTAGTATCAGAGGCAGTGGTTGCCATTAGGTGTCATGTACATATCCTCCCAACATGGATTCAGTACAGGAATGACAAAGACGAAACCCAGTTCAACACATTCCTCGACCATTTATCTGTAAGTATCGTTATGTATGGAAACTAGTAATATCGTCTTGCTCTGTCCCACACTTTCTGGGTTGCTGATAATGAGACTCCCATAATTTTCGATAGATGAGGTTCAAGTTGGATAGCCAAGATGATGCAATCAGACAAGCTTGCACCCATGTTTTCAAGTCTGCTCTGTGACAATATCGGTATAACTTGAGGAAAACTCACTTTGAAGGCAAGGCTAACAGTGAACTTTCCCAAACATCTCCAGTGGAAAATATATCGGATGAAGACTAGAGGGGCCTCGTTAAACACTGGTCTGATCCGAAGTATCAGGTACATTATATATATGTGATCAGATCACATGTTGAAGTCCTATTTACGCATGTGTGCCACACAAATATATCTTCTTGTAGGTGAACTGTTCAAAGAACAAGGCCAACTGTATGAAAGTTAAATTCCAACAGACGACAGGATCTCGTAGCTATATTGCACGTTGCGAGGCTCTTGTAATTAGCTGTTGTTTCACTCTTTTTGTTGTACCATATTATCAGATCTATATTGACTTGTTCGAAATTTAGACAAAAGCCCGCAAGGACAAAAAAGTACCTGAACCAAATGTTGTGGAAATCTTCAAGGACTGTCACACTAGCAATAAGAAGGGCATGACTACACCAGTCAAAGCCGCTGTTGTAAGTCCTTAATCCTCATGCCTTTTAACTACTACTTACTCTGACTTGTGCCTTGAACTGCATGGTTTGCAGCCAATGTCTATTACTCTTTTCAATTTTATACACAATTGTCTTAGCATATCATTGGACCTTACAAGGTTTAAAAGAGAGGAGTGACGTTCCTTTGATCTTGACCTGTAATCTAGTTCCGTGCTATACTTTCCCACACAATGTTACAATTGTTTGTTTGTCTGTTATCAGTTGTTTTGTGATATGAATGATGTCATACTATGCTTACCCTATTATAAACTTCGTCTTATTATAAACTTCGGTTCTTTATCCTTAGCCCTCAATACAATGTGAAGAAATAGACAATACATTAGCGATGGTACATGGTCATATGTTTGGAACCTGGTTTTATTATGCACTTTGCAATAAAATACAACTAATATTTTACATGGGTTCACCAGAATTAGTTTTGTATATAGACCAAAGCTATTTTGTTTGGTTTTGAGGCCTCCTTAATATCTTCTGTTCTGGTACTACTAATGTAAAAACTCAACTTTTCGGCGAGCTATGGAAAAAATGGTGGAACCGCCACCTTCTTAAGGTGGCGACGGAACTATAACCACAATGTCAGCTCTTGCCGCAGTGGGTCAGTACCTGTCACTAACAGGGCCAAAAGCACGTTCCTGCGTAATACTGGGTTGGTTGTTAAGGCAATCTCGTCCAAAGTGCCTCATAATCAAGATATGCAAGCTCAAAACAATGTTGTGTCTGTGCTCCAGACACAAGTCCATTCCCTAACAGAGACCCTTTGTGAAACAAGGAGAGACATTGTTCGATGTCGTCAAGATATGCATGGTTTTGAAACCAGACTATCAGACATTTGCTATTTTGTTCAAGAGCCTAGGATAAATGAAGGCGGAGGTTATGGTGCTCCATCGGACAATACAGCATCAAAACTTAACAGTCATGTCAAATGAACTGAGCTTCTGAACTTCTGGTGGTGCATTTATCCGCTAGACTGTTAACTTCTATGCCAACCTTCCTTTTGTTTTATAGTTGTAATTTGTTTTGGTGTGATACAAAATTTGTTCTTAACGTGCAGCCATCGGCTGAAGAAAACAGCAAGCCATTTTTGTATAGTGTAGGGTGTTCCCTATATTTGCACTGGTGGCGATCTTTGATGCCGAGTGGATATAATCTTTGCAATCGCCTTAATAGCCTAGCGCTAGTTTCGGCCTTATTTATTTCCTAGTCTTCTTTTTCCCTGGTCTGCTAGTGGCCGCAACAACCATGGGCCATATACGGACCGTGGTAACCTTGACCCTGCTACGGGCCGTAGGATCCATGGGTCTCCTACGGGCCGTCGATAAATGGGCCTCCAACAGGGCCGTAGAATTGATGGGCCTCAGGCCGTCGGATAAATGGGTCTACATTGGCCGTAAACGGGCGTAATTGGCATCGACCCAGCACGGTAACGGGCCATTAACAGGCCAAAGGACAGCAAAGGCTTAATTCTGTCACAGGCATAACAGGTCGTTAATGGGCTGGAATATAGGACGGGCTGGAGATGGCGCAACGGGTTAACAGGCCAAAACATGCCGACTCTTGCCACGGGCCAAATTTGGCCCATTAGGGGAACATGCCAGTAATAGTTGGAAGTAATCGAGGGCCGGAGAGGAGCCCAAGAACGTATGGGTCGTCAATAGGCCGAGAGCTAACACAGGCTGGAAATGGCCCATGTGAATCATGGGCCGTTAACGGGTACAAAGAAATTTACTGTTCATTACGGGCTAGAGTCACCGTGGGCCTCAAAAGGGCCTAAAGATACGAAGGCCTCATATGGGCCGAAAGACGTCGTGGGCCATACATGGGCCGAAAGACGTCGTGGGCCATACATGGGCCGAAAGTGAAACGGGCTAGAGTTATATTCGACGGCCCACATAATGTTGTTGGGCTGATTTCCATTAGGCCCTAATGGGCCGTGAGAAGGCCAAAAGATAACATGGGCTGGGAAAGGCCCAATGGAATAATGGGCCGTTAATGGGTATAAAGTGATACACTGTTCATTGCGGTCAGTTTCACCACGGGCCATTAATGGGCCAAGAGTTACAAAGGGCCTTGTCGTGGTGGGCGCACGGCAGATGCCAAGGGATGGCTAAAGAGAGGAGGAGGCTCGAGGGTGCTGGTGGGCTCCAGAGGCGAGGTTGGCATGAGCGGGCGCTGGACGCCGGACATATCCAGGTTCGGGGCTCTCCGGAGAGATAATACCCCTAGTCCTGCCGAGTTTAGTTGGATGTTAGATAGTACAATGCTGCTCCTGGAGCTATATGGGGGGAGGAAGGAAGCTGGCCAAGGCTTGGGCTGCTCCTTCTCTCTGGTGTTAATTTTGTGGCTAGTTCTATGCTTACTTGCCTTTCTCTTGTTACCTCTCTCATCTCTTTCTGATCGTGTGTTCCTGGGGGATTTTATAGACCAACCCCCCGGGATACAATGGTAATGTTACAAGTCGGTTGGTCCGTATTGTCGGTGTCCGGGATCCTGGGCTGGGTCCCGCTGAGGGCTTGTGGTTCGCTGGGTTCCCCTAGGTGCGGGCCCCGCGTGCCTAGGGGGACTGTGCGCCGTCTTGTCGATCGTCAGGGCGTGGCTGAGTCGAGTCGTGTACAGTGGCTCTCCGTCAGGTTGCCGCTTGTTGTCGTCAGCGGTGAGGGCGGGGGCACTTTAGCCACGCCGGCCCTGGTCAGCAGGTAGGTGAAGGGCACTGTTGCCACGCTCCGGCTGACCTGGGGCATGGGCGGGGCACTATTGCCTTGGTCATCGCTGATTGAAGACTCGCCCCATCATGCGGCTTGGATGGGACGGGAGCTGTCCTGTGGCTGGATTGTGGAGCACTGCCATGGGTGGAGCTGGCTTGTCGAGGAAGCTTTGGTTGTGCCGGGTTCGGCTGTCTTGCGCTAGTTGTTGAGTCCGAGTCGACGCGTCTTGCCGGATCGGAGAGTCTGGCCGGGTCGCGGTGCTTGGCCGAGTCGAGCGACCCGGCCAATCGCGTGCCGGTTTGAGGGGTGGTGCCAACCCCGTTGTTTTTGAAGAGGATCCGGGTTCCGTTGCCTGCCCGGGGTTCATCCCCTCGACAGTAGTCCCTGAAGTTGTGATGGTCCGTCGTCTTCGGATGAGTGGGCCTTCGTAGTTTCCCCCTTAAGCAAGGCGGATTCTGCAAGCGCCGGGTCCGGCAACACCCACTGTGTACCGGTTTTCTCGGAAACCGGATTGCGGTATCCCGGCTGTGGCGGGAACCGAGGAGTCCGTCGAATCTTGGGGCAGTCCCTCGGGCTTCGCGCAGGCGCCACGTGGTGCCCAAAAGTCGGAGGGGCCTGACAGGCCACGCGCTTGACGGGACTGGGCGACGGGCTGGGCCCGCCGCTGCGCGGCCCACACGCGCGGATTTATTGCAGCGTCCGGGGGCCGGTTGCTCTTCCCCTGGCAGTTACTGCGCGTGTGCGTGCACACTTATTGTGGGTAGTGGAACGGGTGCGTGCAGACAATCCCACTCCCCCATGTTCGAACCGAAGGTTATAAATTGAAGGGGGTTGAGGGAGTCCTGGATAAGGGGGTATCTGGACAGCCGGACTATATTCATCGTCTGGACTATAGAAGCGTCAAGATACAAGACTCAAGACTTCGGCTCGTGTCCGGATGGGACTCTCCTTTGCGTGGAAGACAAGCTTGGCGATCCAGATATTATGTTTCCTTCCTTATAACCGACTCCATGTAAACACTAGCTCTCCGGTGTCTATATAAACTAGAGAGCATGGTCCTTAGAAGGCCGATAACAATTACAATCATACCATCATAGGCAAGCTCTTAGGGTTTAACCTCTACAATCTTGTGGTAGATCTACTCTTGTATTCCACATATCTTCAATATTAATCAAGCAGGAAGTAGGGCTTTACCTCCATCGAGAGGGCCCGAACCTGGGTAAACATTGTGTCCCTTGCTTCCTGTTACCGTCAGCCTTAGACGCACAGATCGGGACCCCCTACCCGAGATCCGCCGGTTTTGACACCGACATTGGTGCTTTCATTGAGAGTTCCTCTGTGTCGCCGCTGCAAGGGCTCGATGGCTCGTCTCGTTGTCAAGGACGGTATTACTTCTGGGGGAGCACTGGCTGTAGGCCAGACTCTACGGCTTGGTGGCTTCATTATGACCGCCCCATCGGCTGTCGCGCCGATGATGGCCTCTCGGGTCATCACGCATAACCTTCGCATTGGTTTGGAGCATTCCGAACAGATGGATCCGATGGAGCTCTCCTCTCTTAACAAGCTCTTGATCGCATCGCCGCCCTGGGAGTCGCTACGGACTATGACCGGATTGGGCTTAAACCCGACCAGAGGGACATTAGATCCCCGTCGGCCACACATGAGGTAGCAGTAGTGGAGGAATCACACATGGGACGCCCCTCAACTTTGAGGACGAATTATGTTCGGATCACCGAATTCAGTGAGCCGAACAGCCACCCAAAGGATTACATGACCCAGGTCCCGGACTTAGAATCGGGCACTGGGCCAAAGGGATTAGGTAATACTCCAGATCCTGAACTGTCTGGCTTGGTACTTCCCTTGCCCCCGGGCGTCAGATTGGATCAAAATCCAGCTTCAGCCAATGACGCCCGGTCGGACTTAATCCGTCTCTCCCGTGTCCGGCAGGAGCCCCAGGAGACGGTACATCGTTACTGGGCCAGATTTCTCCTTGCTCTTAATAAGGTCAAGGACTGCCACGAGGAGGACGTAGTCTCTCTTTTCTGCATAAACTGCACGAACAAAGGACTCCTTAATGCTATAAGTCGCCGTGACATAGAGCACCTTACAGACTTGGCAACCATAGTACAGAAGTACTGTGCGATGGAAAGTGCCTGGAAAACCCAGACAGAATTTTGGGATAGTATGGCCCTCACCGGAACCTTTGTCCGAACTAAACGGCCGAACTATCGTAAGTCGACCAACTCAATTCCCAAGAAACCAAAACCCGCCCCAGGGCGTGGAACCGTATTGGAAGGATGGCTCAACGGGCCATGTAAGCTTCACAGCATGCTGGACGCTGCACCGACCCACAGCCTTAGAGCATCTTGGATACTCCGGCAGGTAGCTAAGAGTGGCGAGGATCTCCTCGAGAGCCATAAAGTAGAACCACATCCCGCCAAAGAACACAATATGGTACTGACAGTCTTCGAGACCTTCGCCTCAAACAATAGGCGCAAGCGAGCGCATCGAAGCTCCATTGAAATTTCCCATGTGGCAAAAGTAAATCCGTGGAACGACACTGCTATAACCTTCAATGCCAGTGACGAACACCAATTCCAGTCCGTCCGGGCGCCGGCCGCTCTGTTCCTTAGCCCAATAGTGGATGGCTTTCGGCACACTAAAGTACTCATGGACGGCAGAAGCGGATTAAACCTAATCTATGAAGAAACCCTCAAAAAGATGGAGATTGACAAAACCCGCATTGAACAAAGTGGCACGACCTTCCGGGGAATTATCCCTAGTCGGGAGGCTCGGTGTGCGGTAAAAATCACACTCGACGTGGTATTCGGCACCAGAGAATTACAGGTCCGAAGAAATCACATTCCAAGTGGCTCCTTTCAACAGCGGATACCACGCCCTTCTAGGGCGGGACGCGTTTGATAGCTTTCAAGCCATACCCCATTACGGGTACATGAAGCTTAAAATGCCCGGACCCAATGGAATCATCACTCTAGCTAGTGATCCGGACGTCGCACTCCGTGTCGAAAACAAAACCGCAACGCTGGCCTTGGAAGCATTATCCGAAGCCCTAGCGGCAGAATAATTAACCATGCTACGCGCCACCATGGACAGGGACGACGTGATACTCGACAAGCGACCCAAGTCCACCTCATTCAAACCGGGAGATGAGATAGTCAAATTCCAAGTCCACCCAACGGACCCCATGAAGACAGCTTCCATCGGGACACAGTTGAACCCCGTTATGGACGCCGCACTGCGCGATCTCTTACGCGAGAATTGGGATATCTTCGCCTAGCACCCAACGGACATGCCAGGCATCCCACGTGGATTCGCCGAACACAGCCTTAACATACTAAAGGGATACAAACCTGTTAAACAGGCCCTAAGGTGATTTTCGGAGCCCAAACGGCAAGCCATGGGGGAGGAGCTAGCCATGTTACTTGAGGCCGGATTCATCAGAGATATCAAACATCCGGATTGGCTGGCGAACCTGGTAATGGTACCAAAGAAGGACAAACCCTGGCGCATGTGCGTCGACTTCAAAGACCTTAACAAGGCTTTCCCCAAGGATCCCTTTCCCCTCCCTCACATCGATCAAATCATCGATGCCACAGCCGGACACGACTCGCTGTGTTTCCTCGATGCATACTCTGGATACCATCAAATAAAGATGGCAGAGTCCGACCAAGCTGCAATAGCTTTCATAACGCCATACAACCCTTTCTGCTTCAACACTATGCCTTCCGGGCTTAAGAATGCTGGAGAAACCTATCAACGCATGATTCAAACATGCCTATAAAAGCAAATCTGAAAAACAGTGGAGGCATACGTGGACGACGTCGTCATAAAAACAAGACACGTCGGAACCCTAATTGATGACTTGAGGCTTACGTTCGACAACTTACGAACATACGACATCAAGTTGAATCTGGAGAAATGCGTTTTCGCCGTCCCCTCTGGAAAACTGATGGGCATCATCATTTCCAATAGAGGAATTGAAGCTAATCCGGCAAAAACCCGAGCTTTGTCACAGTTGGCTATACCAACAGACCTCAAACACATCCAGAAATTAGCTGGAGTGTGGCAGCTTTGAGCCGCTTTATCGCCAGGTTAGGAGAAAAGGCATTGCCTCTTTATCGCCTCCTTCGGCGCACCGAACACTTCGTGTGGACGGATGCAGCCGCGGCCAGACTAGATGAAATACAGACCTTATTGGCCAGTAATCCAGTCCTAACATCGCCAACTATCGGCGAACCTATGTTGCTGTACATAGCTGCAACACATCAAGTTGTAAGCGCAACACTCGTCGTCGAACGAGAGGTTGACGGATACAAATTCCCGCTACAGAAGCCGGTTTATTACGTATCCACGGTCCTCACCCCATGCAAATCCCGATACCCACACTATCAAAAAATTGCATACGCAGTCTTCATGGCATCCCGAAAGCTACGACACTACTTTCAAGAGTGTTCGATTACGGTGGCCTCCGAAGTACCACTCAACGATATAATAAATAACCGCGATGCCACGGGCAGGATTGCTAAATGGGCCATCGAACTCCTTTCGTTTGACATAACGTACAAGCCTCGGCGGGCTATCAAGTCGCAAGTATTAGCCGACTTCGTCGCCGAATGGATGGAAGCCGAACTCCCTAAAGAGTACGGCGCGTACTCTAACTGGATCATGCACTTTGACGGCTCTAAAATGCTGGCTTGATTGGGAGCAGGTGTAGTCCTGACTTCTCCCACCGGGAACACGGTCCAGGACATCCTCCAAATATTATACACAGACTCCAACAATGCAGCCAAATACGAGGCTCTGTTGCACGGTCTCCGGATGGCAGTCTCTATGCGCATTCAATGCCTAGAGGTGCGCGGGGATTCAAACCTCGAAATATCACAAATAAATGGAGACTTTGATGCCAAGGATCCGAAAATGGCGGCCTATCGCAATGCCGTCCTTAAAATGTCAGCTCGGTTCGAGGGGCTCGAATTCCACCATGTCGCTCGAGAAAACAATCAAGCGGCAGATGTCCTTGCACGCATCGGCGCTAAACGCGACCCCGTCCCACCTAGCATATTCCTGGAAAGGTTGTTCAAGCCATCCGTGGTATGGGAATGGGAGTCCGGAAATACCAGCACAGATCCGAATACATCCCCAGATTCCGAACTATCAGACATAGTCGGAGGTTCTGCCACCGAAATAACATCTTGAGCCCATGAAATAATGGCTATCAACGCCTCGTGGACTGAGCCTTTCTTGGCCTACCTAAATAGGCAGGAGCTCCCTGAAGACCAAAATGAAGCACGCTGCATTGTCCGGCGCTCTAAAGCTTACAAAGTCCATGAAGGAGAACTCTATAAGAAAAGTACTACCGGAGTGCTCCAAAGGTGCATCTCCGAAGAGGAAGGGCGGCAGCTCTTGGCTGAAATCCACTCCGGACTAGGCGGGCACCACGCTACGGCTCGAGCACTAGTCAGCAAGGCCTTCCGTATAGGTTTCTATTGGCCGACGGCCCGAGCAGATGCACAGGACCTTGTCCAACACTGCGTCGGTTGCCAGCTCTTCGCCAATCAGAGCCATATGCCCCTACCGCTCTCCAAACAATCCCCATAACTTGGCCCTTCGCGGTCTGGGGGTTGGACATGGTTGGCCCCCTTAAAGGGGGAAGCCATAAGAAAAAATACTTATTGGTCATGGTTGACAAGTTCACCAAATGGATAGAAGCCAAACCAGTAAAAACGGCCGAATCCGGACCAGTTATAGACTTTATATCTGGGGTCGTACACCGATACGGTGTCCCCCACAGCATCATCACCGATAATGGCTCGAATTTCATGACCGATGAGGTGAAATCTTGGTGCGCAAAATGGGCATTAAGCTCGACTATGCTTCCGTCTACCATCCTCAAACAAATGGCCAGGTCGAACGGGCAAACGGTCTTATTATGAGCGGCATCAAACCCAGACTAGTACGATCCTTGACAGAGTCGGATACTCAGTGGGTCGAGGAGCTCGACTCCGTACTCTGGGGGCTGCGGACCACGCCAAATCACACCACCGGATACACACCCTTTTTTATGGTGTACGGCGCGGAAGCAATACTACCATGCGACATAATACATGATTCACCACACGTACGCATGTATGAAGAGAAGGAAGCCGAGTTAGATCGGCAGGATAATTTGGATGCCCTGGAGGAGGAGCGCGATGTCGCTAAGGCCCGTTCTGCATTCTATCAGCAACAGGCTCGACGATACCAAAGCAGAGAAGTGCGGGCCAAAACTTATAATATTGGCAAACTCGTTCTACGCTTACCAGAGAAGAAGAAGGACAAGCTCAAACCCAAGTGGGAAGGCCGCTTCATCATCGACAAAGTTCTCACTGGAGGACCGTACCGCTTACGTAATGCATCCGATAACATACTAGAGCCGAACCCATGGAACGCGGCCAGACTCCGGAGATTCTACGCCTAGTGCCGAACTCAGTGTTCGTCTCCTTAACCCTCCTTTTTCAATTATGCTCCCTCCCTTTTTCCTTTCTCGATCTCTTTCTTTTCACACAAGTATTTCATACAGTGCGGATTCCCGGATTACTCCGGCCGCACTATGTGTGTAAACTTTACCTAGGGGCTTCCTATACGGAAGCTTAATAGAAATTACTTTAAGGGCTTCTTGCCCATCACACATGCGTTTCTTTTTCCATGTGTGCCTTTTCTTCACCATTATATGCATCGATATGACTTAAGACGTGGCCAAGCTGGATTGCCTGGCTCCTGTATTTATGCCCTACGTTCCCGTTAATTCGGCTAGGGCATAAGGGGAGCACCTCTGTGATTGTTACTGCCGGTTGAGCCGGATGTGTACCTCAGACTGGGTGAAGCCGAAAGCTAGTTTCCTTAAGAGAATATTCGTTCGTAAATAAAAGATGTCTTCGTTTCTTATAACATTAATCCCCAGAAGTTTCGTATCCTGCGCTTTGGTTCGTAGTCCGGACATGTGCCTTGACACATGCTTACCCAGGGAAAGGAACCCTTAACGGAACTATTCTCCCTGGAAGATGTTTCTTGCTAACCATGCAATATAACATAACTAGTAGGGTACTTGTCTGTTCAAGCACTTATGACACCTACCACTACTAGGGAAAAGCCTATACACAGAATCTTAGCAGCAGCGCGGGTCAAAAAGGAGCGCTGCTGCTAATTAGTAGTAGCGAGTGTGCGGGAAACTCGCTGTTGATAAGTTTTTAGCAGTAGCGCACTCTGTGTAAACCGCGCTGCTACAAATATCCACCGGCGGTGTTCACCGAGCTCCATTTAGCAGTAGCGCCGTTGCCCGAACCGCGCTACTGCTACTGATATAGTAGCAGCGCACTTTTGCCGGGATCGCTGCTGCTACATTTCAAATTGGCATTTTTTTTGTCACTGTTAGGAGTAGCGCCGTTGCCCAAAGCGCGCTACTGCTAATTCTTTAGCAGTAGCGCGTTTCTTCTCCCGTGCTACTGCTAACCCGCACCAACCTACCACCTTTCCCCACCCGTGCCTCCCCTCCCCCTCCTCTCTTCCCTTCCCCCTACCTCCCCCGTATGCTCCCACTGTCACTCTTCTTCTTCCTCAATACTTCTCCCACATTACTCTTTCTCTTCTATCCACCTTTGTCTCTCTTCATTACTCCTACCTAACTACACCACCTCCATTAATGCATCTCCTTTCTCTTTTTCCTTTCCCCTCCACTAGTTGAAGTTGTCTCCTCCCAAATTAGCTAGCTAGGTAGATGTAGCATTTAGCTAAGTGACCTATTTGCCCCCTAACTAGATCTATCTTTGTCAACAAGAGCTTTGTGCACTTTTGATCTCCCTACAACATCATCTCCGTCGTGTGCTCGATCTCGATTGAGGTGATGAAAATTTCATGCTTTTGCAAAATGAAAATATGTTTATGTGTGTGTGATATGTTTGTGGAAATTGTGTGTGTGGCACGCCAAATTGTGCTTTTGAGTTGCCTATGTTTTGCCGAAATGTCGATTTTTTTCCGTTTCGGCGAATTCCGGGCAAACTCTAGATCCATATATGTCCTATTTTTAGGGAAGGTCATGCCAAATTTTTGTATGACTTTGATGCATGCATGCATTTTTATAATCAATTTGTTTATTATTACCATGCAGAGTTGACGATGGTCAGTGGAACGATGGTGGACAGGTGGTTGCGGTCGGTGGTGCAGGACATGAAAGAAAATAACCGGACAGAGGTTTTATGTCCGTGTCGAAAATGCAAAGGAATAGTTTGGCTCGACCCCCATGACGATGGTCGTGTCGAAGCGCACCTGCTCATGACTGGTTTCATGGATAGCTATACGCGGTGGATAATTGAAGATGAGGATGACGATGTTGAGGATGCCGACGGGGCAGGCAATGATGACACGGGGCAAGACAAAGAGATGATCGATAATGGCGGCGGGGAAGAGGCCGGACATGGCGGTGGAGAAAGGGCCGTACATGGCGGAGGAGAAGGGGCCGGACATGGCGGTGGAGAGAACGACATGGACTCCACGCAGCAGAGTTCGTCGGTACTAAGTTCAATCGTGCGGGACCCTCATGTTCAAGCATTGCTTCGCAAGGAGACGAGTACTGAGAGAGCTGCTTCTAGAGAGGAGGCTAAGCTGGAGCAACTAGTGGTAGACTCGAACACTCCATTGTATGATGGTTGCAATCATAAGGTGACCCGCTTGAGTTTCACGCTCCAACTCCTGAAGACGAAGGCTAAAAACAAATGGACCGACACTAGCCTCGATGAGCATCTCAAGTACCTAAATGATGTTCTTCCTGCGGCTAATCTATGTCCTACTAGTGTTGATGAGGCCAAGAAGATCGTGTGCCCTCTTGATCTGCCACACATTAGATACCATGCATGCATCAACGATTGCATAATTTATTGGAAGGAGCACGCGGAAAAAACAAGCTGTCCGGTGTGCAATGCTTCTCGATAAAAGAAGGCCGGGAAGAAATGTCCCCAGAAAGTTGTATGGTACTTACCGATCACTCCCCGTCTCCAGAGGTATTTTGTAGATCCCAAGGAAGCAAAGCTAATGCGCTGGCACGCGGAGAGGAAGAAGCCTGACAATGGAGATGATCCGAAGCTGAGACACGTGAAGGATGAAAGCCAGTGGAGAGCGTTGAACAGCTTCTATCGGTATTTTGAATGTGATGCAAGGAACATCGTGCTCGGCGCGTGTACCGATGGCATGAATCCGTTTGGCAACCAGAACACCAACCATAGCACATGGCCCGTGTTTTTATGGATGTACAACCTCCCCCCTGGTTTGTGCATGAAATTGAAGTACATTCACATGAGCATGCTTATTCAAGGGCCGAAACAACCAGGAAATAATATTAATTTGTATCTGGGGCTACTTCAAGAGGAGTTAGACACGTTATGGAAAGCACCAGCCAAGACATGGGACGCCAGCAAAGGTGAGTATTTCAACATGCGAGCCGCGCTGATCACGACAGTGCAGGACTATCTCGGTTACGAATATGTGGCAGGCCAGGTGTGCCATGGATATTGCGGATGCACGCGGTGCATGGATGATACGACGTCTCAGCAGCTAACGTCAAGGAAAGATGGCTGGTCTGGGAAAATCGTGTACATGGGGCATCGAAGATGGCTTGAACAGGACGACCCGTGGAGAAACCATGGAGATCTATTCAATGGTCACGCTGAGCATCGAGGACCTCCACGTAAGCGGAGCGGTGCCGAAATCAATGAGCTGTTGAAAAACTGGAAGGAGTGCCCCGCGCCGGGAAAGGCGATGAGAAAGGCGCCGGAGCCGCTGCTGAAGGTATGGAAGACGAGGTCTGTGTTCTGGGACTTGGAGTACTGGCACAAACTCGATACACCTCATTGCCTTGATCAAATGCATATCTGTAAGAATGTCCTTGAGAGCTTGCTCGCAACACTGATGAACATGCCGGATAAGACCAAGGAAATTTGGGCCGAAGGCAAGAAAAGACTTGCAAGATTTGAAAATTTGGGAAGATCTGCACATGCCGCCCCATAAAATGTCAGACGAGACAGAGACGGAGACAGAGGCACGGGAGAAGAAGGGCAAGAAAATAAAGAAAGAGGATTATTGCCCCCCTTCTTGCTTCACCTTAAGTCAGGCTGAGATCAATGCCTTCTTTAAGTGCCTTACCGGAGTCAAAGTTAGTTCCGGTTACTGTGGCAAGATAAGCAGATATCTAGACACAGACAAGAAAAGGTTCAGCGGGATGAAGTCTCATGACTGTCATGTGATGATGACGCAGATACTACCTGTTGCCCTTAGAGGGATAATGGACAAGCACGTCCATGACACGCTTATTGGTCTCTGCAACTTTTTCGACGTCATCTCTCGAAAGTTGATCAGTGTGAAGCAGCTCCAAAGGCTACAGGAAGAGATCGTTGTGATACTGAATGAGCTTGAGATGTACTTCCCGCCCGCGTTCTTTGACGTGATGGTGCATCTGTGTGTCCATATTGTGGATGCCATAATAGACCTGGGGCCGTCATTCCTGCACAACATGATGCCATTTGAGAGGATGAATGGGATCATCAAAGGATTCGTTCGTAACATGTCCCGTCCGGATGGAAGCATCGTCCAGGGCTATTTGGCACAAGAGTGCATCTCTTTCTGTGAGAATTTTCTATATGGCGCAGACCAGCCGCCTGGTGTTAGTGTTGGTTTGCCCGTTAACAAGCACGATGGGAGGCTCGAAGGAGATGGTCACTGCAACGGTCGCAGGCAACTGCACGTGGCATACTCAGATTGATGCAGCGACTTTGACAGAGCAAACTTGGTAGTGCTACAACACCTAGACGAGGTAGATCCTTTCGTGGCACTGCACAAAGAAATTATCGCAAAGAAGTATCGTGACCGGGGGGTATGCAGGACGGACGCCAAAGTTACTAGAGAGCACAATTCCACTTTCCTGCATTGGTTCAAAGAGCATATTATTGCTAATCCTCCGGAGGAGGGATCTAAGGACGAATTGCTCATATACGCCTTAGCACATGGCCCCTCGCCCAACCTTGTAACCTATCAGGCATATGATATCAACGGATACATGTTCTACACGGAGGCCAAAGATATGGACAGTGATGATCAGAACTCAGGTGTGACGATGGAATGCATGACCGGCAGCGACAACGGCGCAACTGAATGATTTTATGGAAGGGTCGAGGAGATCTGGGAGCTTGACTACTCTGGACTGCACAACACGACGATGTTCCGTGTCAGATGGGCTAAGAATGTCGAAAGAGAAAGCCGGATTTTCACTACCATGACTATACCCGACGCCAAGAGCGCTACCGTGAACGCTATCGCAAAAAACGAGCCATGGGTACACGCTAAGCACGTGACACAATGCTTCTTCATAACTGACCCGCGCAATCCCAGCCGTGTTGTCCTGAGGAGAGGCAAAATGAACATCATTGGAATGGATGTAGTCGCCAACGAGGAAGACTATGATCAGTACGGCAACCCAATGAGGGAAGATGACAATGATGATGAAGTATACGTCAAAAGAACAATCAATACTACATTACGTAAGAAAAATCGTACTCCATGGAAAAGGCAAAGTCACAATGAGGGGCTCAATTATTCTTCGACGAACAAGAAGGGAAAGAAGCTGACTCAAAAACGAAAAGTACAGCAGTGAGGAAACTTATGTTATCGGTCAAATGATGTTTTATATATATATATATATATATATATATATATATATATATATATATTCCTATTTTGTATACACACTTAGCCATTATTATGCATGGCTCCAATGATGTGTAATATATATGTTCCTATTTTGCGTACATATTTAACCGTCAAATGATGCAATATATATATCGCCCTCCCTTCGTTCACTTCCCTCGGGAAATAAAAGTGGGATAAAATAAAGGAAAAGGAAAACTGGCAGTAGCGAAGGTAGTAGCAGCGCGTTTTTCCTAAACCGCTACAGATACTGAAGGTAGTAGCAGCGCGTTTTGTCCAAATGCGCTACTGCTACGTCCACTTAACCCAAAATTCTCACCCGCCCTGCTTCATCCCGCCTTCCCCGCCCCCCGCCCCCCATATCCCCACTCTCCCCCGTCGCACCGCCGCGCCCGACCCGGCCCCGGCGCTCGCCCCCGACTCCGGCGCCGGCGCTAGCCCCCGACCCCGGCGCTCGCCCCCGACCCCGACCCCGGGGCTCGCCCCCGAGCCGGCCCTCGCCCCCGACGCCGGCGCCGGCGCTCGCCCCCGACCCTGGCGCGCTCGCCCCCGACCCGTCGGCCCTCTTCTCCCTCCTCTCCCCTCCCGGCCGTCGTCGGGCCTGCCTCCTCGCCCCTGCACCCTCTGTAACCCCCTCTCTCTCTGCTAGGGTTCTTCGGATAATTTACTTAGGTTTTAGTTAGGGCAGTATGTTAATTAGGTTATCTATTTAGTTATGAATTTAGCTAGGTTTCAAAATTTGAACTGGACATGTGATATGTGCAAATTTGAACTGGACATGTGATATGTGCATATGTCATGTTTTGGACATGTCATGTTTGGAAAATGATCCGAGTGGCCTATGTTATGCCGGAATGTTGATTCATTTCCTTTCCGGTGAATTTCAGGCGCTCGATATGTCCATTTTTTAGCAAAGGTCATGCCGAAATTTCCCGTGAATAAAGGCATGATTTTGTGCTACATAGTTGGCATATCGAGTGCTGGCACATAGATTTCTTTTTATGTCATTTATCATTTATTCATACTTTTAGAAATAAATGAGGACACTTAATCATAGGAAACATGTCGAACAACGAAGAAACTGGGCCTTCTGACCAAGATGCAGACGAGATGGATTATGAGGGTGAACAAGAGTACCTCGACTATTTGATTGCCAAGCAAGGTTTGCACGTCGGCCTCGATGATGGTACTGACGCCGACATCGACACTGACAGCGCCGACACCGATGGCGGCACCGAGACCGGTGGGGAAGGTACCGGCGGGGAAGGTACCGGCCCCGATGCCGCTACCGAAAAGAGGAAGCATAAGAAGCAGAGGATACGGAAACCTAACAAACTAGGGATTGGACGACTTTTGATCACAAAGATGGCACTTGGCAAGTTTGAGCCGTTAGAGCTGGAAGAACCTCGCAAGTGCTATGGGAACCAAGTAGGATGCATCCTACGGGAATGCGTGAGCATCAACGACGATGACTTAAGGAGTAAAGAACATTTGACGCAGTTGCTCCTAACAAAGTTGCACAAGAGATTCAAGTTCCCCGACCGGGATGATAACATAGAACAACCGTGGGATGATCCGAAGATGAAAAAGATTAACAATCACGCCATGGGCATGTTCAGCAATGATTTGGCCTCCTGGAAAACGAGGGTGAAACGAGCTATTGAGGCTGATGAACCCCTGTCCAAGATTCTGGAGGAAAATCCAACACTTACGGAAGAGGAGTTCGAAAAGTTCAAGGACACTTGCGCTACCGAGGCAGCCAAGGCTAAGGCTGCGAAATTCAAGAGCCTTCAGCAAAGGAACACGGGGAAGCATCGCCTCGAAAGCCGTGGCTACCTCGGTAAAAGGCCCATATGGGATAAGGAGGGCGCGGAACGTGAAGCCGCGGGTCTCCCAGACCCCTTCGCGAAGTTGACCAACCCCTTGGAGCATGACTTCATCAGGGCCCGCTACAAGTGGGACAGGGAGAAAAAGGTTTTTTTTACACGGACAAGATCATGAGGAAATTGATTAGACTACTGGAGAAGCAACACCAGCTTGCAGCCGAAAGCCCTACTTCTCCGATGAGGCCCAAGTGGGACACCCCTCTCAACTGGGCCTTGAACGAACTTAAGGGACTCCCTTTGGATCAGCGGCCTCAATATGGTCGTGTGCACGGCGCTGGAGACGGCACCACGTGGAAGGTGTTTTACAACGAGGGCCCGGAGGCCAAGAAGCTGAAAACGAAGTTTAGTCAGGCAGACATCAACGCGAAGGTGAAGCTTGCGGTCGATAAAAAAGCAGCTGAGGACGCGAAAAAAGCAGCCGAGGACAAATATGAGTTGCTACAGCAGACAGTTAATGCAGCTGTAATTGCCTGGAGAAATGATTTCGCTACTAACTTGGTTCCAATTATCATCAACTGGGCGAAGGAAAATCCAGACAAGACGGTACATGATTTACCAATGCCCAGTTTCGTCGGGAGCAACTCCAAGAACAACAACACCATCGCACCATCACTTGCTCACGCAATCGGGCCTCCTCTCGCAGCCGCTCCCGCTCATAGCAGCCCGTCCTCAGTCTCAGGCGCGCTAGGTGGGCCTTCGTCTTTGGCTGAGCTCGACGCCGTCACGGTAATTACATGTCGCAGCAATATATATATATATATATATATATATATATATATATATATATATATATATATATATAATATTCCATTTTTGTTGCCTTTCGGTTGTTTTACGCCACACACATATGTGTTTGCAGGCGAAAGAAACCACGTGCACCATACTCTACTTGATCAAAGGCGAGAAGGTGGACGTGGGAAAGGGGATGATAATGGACCCCTCTCGACGCACGTTCCACAACCAGACGATCCCCGCTGGGCACTTCAGGGTTAGCTTGACCAGTGTGAAATCAGGGCACGAGGATTTGCCTCCTCCAGTACAGCATGTGGGAGCGGACGACGAGACCCCGCCGCGGATTGGAAGCTGCAAG
>LR880972.1:907682526-907694884 GCA_904067115.1 Aegilops sharonensis | reverse complement strand
TCAGGGGCTACTGAGCGAGTCCTGGATAAGGGGGTATCCGGACAGCCGGACTATATTCATCGTCCGGACTATAGAAGCGTCAAGATACAAGACTCAAGACTTCGGCTCGTGCCGGATGGGACTCTCCTTTACGTGGAAGACAAGCTTCGCGATCCGGATATTATGTTTCCTTCCTTGTAACCGACTCCATGTAAACCCTAGCTCTCCGGTGTCTATATAAACCGGAGAGCATGGTCCTTAGAAGGCCGATCACAATTACAATCATACCATCATAGGCTAGCTCTTAGGGTTTAGCCTCTACGATCTCGTGGTAGATCTACTCTTGTATTCCACATATCTTCAATATTAATCAAGCAGGAAGTAGGGTTTTACCTCCATCGAGAGGGCCCGAACCTAGGTAAACATTGTGTCCCTTGCTTCCTATTACCATCAGACTAAGACGCACAGATCGGGACCCCCTACCCGAGATCCGCCGGTTTTGACACCGATAGGGGGCAAGGGGGCGGCGGACATCAGTCTCGCTCGTGCCCTCCTGTCCCCCTGCTCTTGCTCTACTCTACGCAACCGACGCACAGCTGCGCCCGCTGCCCCGAGCAGAACTCCTGCATCGTCCATCTTCTTTCTCCTTCCCCTTCTTCCGTCCATGGCGCTGCCGTCGGGCTCCTGGATGGGTTCGAATGTCACCATCGAGGACATCACCCAAATTCGGGCATCGCGGCGCCTGCCGCGTGAGACGGACGTCGGCGTCCGCCTGCCGCGCGGCGAGCAGAGGCCTTGGCCCGAGGAGCAGGAGCGCGTGGTCTTCCTCACGCACTTCAAGCGCGGGTTAAGGCTGTCGGCGAGCACCTTCTTCCGCGCGTTCCTGGAGTTCTTCGGGCTCCAGCCGCATCATCTTGGCGCCGGCGCCATCGTCCAGCTCTCCGGCTTTGTCACCCTCTGCGAGGGGTACCTGGGGGTCGAGCCAACGATCGACCTCTGGGCGCGCTTCTTCACCTTGAAGCAGCAGGGCCCGTCGGCCGGGGAGTTCGCCGACTGCGGTGCCACCGTTATCTCGAAGCGTCGGGGGCTGATTTCCACAAGATCCCGCTGGAGGATTCTGCCAAGAAGTGGCAGGACTCCTTCTTCTACGTACGCAACCTTGGTGCAGATGGCATAAATCTTTTGGCCTTCGCCATCACGCCACCGCGGGAGAAGGTGAACTGGGGCTACTCGCTCAGGCGCCCGTCGCAGGAGATTGTCAATCTCTGCGAGCGGGTGACGGTGACGAGGACGCATGAGGGGCTCACCGGCACCGACCTCCTTGCAGTGTTCATCATGCGCCGGGTCCTTCCGCTTCAGAGGCGCTCCTACCTCATTGGCTAAATGGTCGGCCTTTAAGACCCCAACCGCATGGGGGCGACGCGGCTGTCTGTGGAGCAGATTGCGCGCGGCGTGAACGACATCTCCAAGGACAACCTTGGATAGGATTGGACGTTCGGCAAGGCGCCGTACAGCAAGTCGAACCCGGCGCTGATAACCCACAAGTGTAGGGGATCGCAACAGTTTTCGATAAGTAAGAGTGTCGAACCCAACGAGGAGCTAAAGGTAGAACAAATATTCCCTCAAGTTCTATCGACCACTGATACAACTCTACGCATGCATGACGTTCTCATTACCTAGAACAAGTATGAAACTAGAAGTACTTTGTAGGAGTGATAGGAAAGGTTTGCAAGAAAATAAACAACATGTAAACATAAACTAGGGGCTGATTAGAAGCAATAAAGTAAATATAGCGAGTGTGGAAAAGTGGTGGTAGGAGTTGTGAAATTGTCCCTAAGCAATTGACTATGTTACTAGACCGATAATCACTATTGCAATTCTATTTGAGGGAGAGGCATAAGCTAACATACTTTCTCTTCTTGGATCATATGCACTTATGGTTGGAACTCTAGCAAGCATCTGCGACTACAAAAGATTCATTAAGGTAAAACCCAACCATAGCATTAAAGTATCAAGTCCCCTTTATCCCATACGCAAAAAACCTACTTACTCGGGTTTGTGCTTCTGTCACTCACGCCACCCACCATAAGCAAATCATAAGCATATTGCAAACCCTATAGCAGGGATCCCTCACGCTTGCGCGACACGGAGGGCACCATAGGACAGCAGCAATAATAAAAGATGCAACTCAAACCAATCATAGCATTTCATGAATCACCGATAGGACAATAGAAATCTACTCAGACATCATAGGATGGCAACACATCATTGTATAATAATATGAAGCATAAAGCACCATGTTCAAGTAGAGGGTACAACGGGTTGCGGGAGAGTGGACCGCTGGATATAGAAGGGGGAAGGTGATCGAGATGTTGATGAAGATGACGGCAGTGTTGGTGAAGATCGCGGTGATGATGATGGCCCCCGGCAGCGTTCCGGCGCCACCCGAAGCAAGGGGGAGAGAGGGCCCATTCTTCTTCTTCTTCCTTGACCTCCTCCCTAGATGGGAGAAGGGTTTCCCCTCTGGTCCTTGGCTCCCATGGCTTGGGAGGGGCGAGAGCCCCTCCGAGATTGGATCTATCTCTCTGTTTCTGCGTTCTCTGTTTCTGCCCCTTCACCGTTTCCTTTATATCTGGAGATTCGTAACTCCGATTGGGGTGAATCTTTCGCCCAGATTTTTCTCATAAAATTAGCTTTCTTGCGACAAAAGTAGAGCCTCAACCGCCTTGCCGGTGGCCCACGAGAGCCAAGGGCGCGCCCAGGAGTAGGGGGCACGCCCCCTGTCTCGTGACCACCTCGGACACTGTTTCGCGTTGATTCTTCCTCCGGAAAGTCCCAAATATTCCAAAATAATTCTCCGTCCGTTTTTATCCCATTTGGTTTCCCTTTGATATTGGTTTTCTGTGAAACATAAAACATGCAACAAACAGGAACTGGCACTGGGCACTGGATCAATATGTTAGTCCCAAAAAATAGTATAAAAAGTTTCCACAAGTATATAAAATTGAATAATATTAGCATGGAACAATCAAAAATTGTAGATATGACAGAGACGTATCAGCATCCCCAAGCTTAATTCCTGCTCGTCCTCGAGTAGGTAAATGATTAAAATATAATTTTTGATGTGGAATGCTACATAGCATAATCTTGATCATATGTCTAATCATGGCATGAATGTTAAGACACGAGTGATTCAAAGCAATAGTCTATCATTTGACATAAAAATAATAATACTTTGAGCGTACCACTAAAGCAATCATGTCTTTTCAAAACAACAAGGCCAAAGCAAGCTTATCCATACAAAATCATACAATTTGGCCATGCTTCATTTTCGTCACACAAAATGCTCCCATCATGCACAACCCCGATGACGAGCCGAGCAATTGGTTCATACTTTTTAACGTGCTTCAGCTTTTTCAACCCTCACGCAATACATGAGCGCAAGCCATGGATATAGCATTATAGGTGGAGAAGACAAAAAGGGAGAAAATCTCACATCGACGCGGCTAATCAACGGGCTATGGAGATGCCCATCAATTGATGTCAATGCGAGGAGTAGGGATTGCCATGCAACGGATGCACTAAGAGCTATAAGTGTATGAAAGCTCAAACTGAAAACTAAGTGGGCGTGCATCCAACTTGCTTGCTCATGAAGACCTAGGGCATTTGAGGAAGCCCATCGTTGGAATATACAAGCCAAGTTCTATAATGAAAAATTCCCACTAGTATACGAAAGTGACAATATAAGAGACTCTCTATATGAAGAACATGGTGCTACTTTGAAGCACAAGTGTGGAAAAAGGATAGTAACATTGCCCCCTTTTTTTTCTTTTTTTTTCTTTTTTTTCTTTTTTTCTTTTTGGGTGGGCTTCTTTGGCCCCCTTTTTATTTAGGCTTCTTTGGCCTTTCCTTTTTTTATTTTTTTATGGGGCAATGCTCTATAATTATGATCATCACACTTTTATTTACTTACAACTCGATATTACAAGTCGATACTAGAACAAAGATATGACTCTATATGAATGCCTCCGGCGGTGTACCGGGATGTGCAATGATCTAGCGTAGCAATGACATCAAAAAATGGACAAGCCATGAAAACATCATGCTAGCTATCTTACGATCATGCAAAGAAATATGACAATGAATGCTCAAGTCATGCATATGATGATGATGGAAGTTGCATGGCAATATATCTCGGAATGGCTATGGAAATGCCATAATAGGTAGGTATGGTGGCTGTTTTGAGGAAGATATAAGGAGGTTTATGTGTGATAGAGCATATCATATCACGGGGTTTGGATGTACCGGCGAAGTTTGCACCAACTCTCGAGGTGAGAAAGGGTAATGCACGGTACCGAAGAGGCTAGCAATGATGGAAAGGTAAAAGTGCGTATAATCCATGGACTCACATTAGTCATAAAGAACTCATATACTTATTGCAAAAGTTTATTAGGTCTCAAAGCAAAGTACTACTACGCATGCCCCTAGGGGGATAGATTGGTAGGAAAAGACCATCGCTCGTCCCCGACTGCCACTCATAAGGAAGACAATCAAAGAAACACCCCATGCTTCAAATTTGTCACACAACGGTTACCATACGTGCATGCTACGGGACTTGTAAACCTCAACACAAGTTTCTCTACAATCCACAACCACCCACTAGCACGACTCTAATATCACCATCTTTATATCGCAAAACTATTGCAAAGAATCAAACATATCATATTCAGCGATCTACAAGTTTATGTAGGATTTTATGACTAACCATGTGAATGACCAATTCCTGTCATCTCTCTAAAAAGATATAAGTGAAGCAAGATAGTTTAATTCTTTCTACAAAAGATATGCCCAAGCTCTAACAAATATAAGTGAAGCAAAACAGCATTCTACAAATGGTGGTTTTCTATGTGAAGAGAAATAGGCAATCCAGACTTCAAATTATATAAGTGAAGCACATGAAGCATTCTATAAAGCCATACTCAAAAGATTTAAGTGAGGTGCAATGAGAATTCTATAAATCAACCAAGCACTATCTCATACAAGTATGGTGCATAAAATAAAAATGTAAACTAAAGGCAAAAGACGCTCCAAGGTTGCACATATCACATGAACGAAACGAATCCGAAAACATAATGATACTTGTTGAAGAAAGAGGGGATGCCTTCCGGGGCATCCCCAAGCTTAGACGCTTGAGTCTCCTTGACTATTTACTTGGGTTCCTAGGGCATCCCCAAGCTTGAGCTCTTTCCTCTCTTCCTTTTCCTCATATCGAGACATCCTCGATTAGACACTACATCCACACAAAACTTCAACAGAAACTCGGTAAGATCCGTTAGTATAATAAAGAAAATCACCACTCTAAGTACTGTTGCAAAACAATTCATATTTTTTTTGCATTGTGTCTACTGTAATATAAGTTTTCCATGGCTTAATCCACTGATATAAATTGATAGATTCATCAAAACAAGCAAACTATGCATCAAAAACAGAATCTGTCAAAAACAGAACAGTCTGTAGCAGTATGAACAATCACAATACTTCTGATACCCCAAAACTTCTACCAAAATTAGGAACAATAAACAAGTTGTACAGAAAGACAGTGCAAAAGGAATCAGAACCATTTGACCTTCCAGGTAAAAATTTAAAATCGTGCACTACAGCCAAAGTTTCTGTCCTGCACCGTACAAACCAACAAGCATTGTAAACATCCTAAAGGCAAACCTTGGCACATTATTTTTATGAAGCAATGGAATTGTACAAGGGGATAATGATTTTTGATGAAAAGTTTCTGTAATCAAGATTCACAAAGTTTCCGTGAGCATGAACAAAGTTCAAGGCTAGCTCCCACTTCAACAATGCTTGTCTTTCTCACTTTCACTTTCCTTTTTGAAAAGTTTTTAGGTTCCCCTATTTATTGATTTTTATTTTTAAACTATATAAAAGAACTCAACAGAAATAGATGACTCTCTAAAACTTCCGGGTTGTCTCCCTGGCAGCGCTTTCTTTAAAGCCATTAAGCTAGGCATATATTGCTCAAGTAATGGATCCACCCGGATCCCAAGGTATATCAAAGCCAATTTTAATTAACAATGATTTGTAATTTAGTAGTGAGCATAAAGTAACATATATCAAGCAATGACCAAGTCTAACTCTCTTCCTATGCATCGGCATGTCATAAAAGAACAATTCATGCCCACAAAGTCAAGGCCAATGCATAGTATAGACAGTTTCTTGCAATCCTATCGTATTGGAAACATAGAGAGGTGGAGATAAAGTTCCTCTCTCATAATAATTGCAAGTAGGAGCAGCAAGCACATGCATATTACATTCATCAAAATCATCATGTGCAATGGTAAAATGCAACCCATCAATATAATCCTTAATAAGCGCAAACTTCTCCGATAAAGTGTAGTAGGGAGAATTCAAAAAGATAATAGGACTATCATGCGAGGGTGCAATAGCCACAATTTCATGTTTAACATAAGGAACTATAGCAAGTTCATCTCCATAAGAATAATTCATATTGGCATCTTGGCCACAAGCATAGTAAGCATCATCAAAAAGGGATAATTCAAGAGAATCAACGGGATCATAGCAATCATCATAGCAATCATCCTTCGGTAAGCACGAAGGGGAATTAAACAATGTATGAGTTGAAGAGTTACTCTCATTAGAAGGCGGGCACGGGTAGCTAATCCGCTCTTCCTCCTTTTGTTCTTCGCTCTCCTCATCATCTTTTTCATCCAATGAGCTCATAGTTTCATCAATTTCTTCTTCCATAGCTTCCTGCAAAATATTAGTCTCTTCTTGGACGGCGGAGACTTTCTTCATAAAAGAATTAATATAGTAATTGTATTCATAATTTTCATAGAAATATCTAAGTATAGCAAGATTTTCAGGCCTACAAACTGAATCATCAAAATCGTCAAAGGCTTTAAACATAGATTCAATCTCATAAGCACCCATAAAAGCAACAAATTATTCTATTTGTTCCACATCATACTAATCATATCTACCATTAGCATAAGAAGCTAAGGTTTCATTATCATTGAATTTGCATGAAAAGGGAAGGTGCGGATCCTTCATCCTAAAGCAACAATTATAATCATGCATCACGCATAGTTGACGAGCATACCAACGCAAAATAATAAATTGATCCCATAATAGTTTCCCTTTTTGTGTCGAGCGGTAATCCCTAAAGTATTCACGTTGATCTAACGTGTCTCCCATTATAAAGTTGAATGGGGTTTTCTCAGGATTATCAAAGTAGTACATAATATCTTTCACATAATGAGAATCGGGGGTTTTAGGAGTTACCCCATCTACATGAGTAGCAAGTACCTCTAATTTTTTTTTGGTATTTTGTGTTCCATATCCATAACTAAAGATAGAGAACAACTAAGAACAGCAAATAAAAATTACTTAGTGATAAAGCAAACAAGCACACACACGAGAATATTCACCCCACGCTATGACTCCCCAGCAACGGCGCCCGAAAAAGGTCTTGATAACCCACAAGTGTAGGGGATCGCAACAGTTTTCAATAAGTAATAGTGTCGAACCGAACGAGGAGCTAAAGGTAGAATAAATATTCCCTCAAGTTCTATCGACCACCGATACAACTCTACGCACGCTTGACGTTCGCTTTACCTAGAACAAGTATGAAACTAGAAGTACTTTGTAGGAGTGATAGGAAAGGTTTGCAAGAAAATAAAGAGCACGTAAACATAAACTAGGGGCTGATTAGAAGCAATAAAGTAAATATAGCGAGTGTGGAAAAGTGGTGGTAGGAGTTGTGAAATTGTCCCTAAGCAATTGACTATGTTACTAGACCGATAATCACTATTGCAATTCTATTTGAGGGAGAGGCATAAGCTAACATACTTTCTCTTCTTGGATCATATGCACTTATGATTGGAACTCTAGAAAGCATCCGCAACTACTAAAGATTCATTAAGGTAAATCCCAACCATAGCATTAAAGTATCAAGTCCCCTTTATCCCATACGCAAACAACCTACTTACTCGGGTTTGTGCTTCTGTCACTCACGCCACCCACCATAAGCAAATCATAAGAATATTGCAAACCCTACAGCAAGGATCCCTCACGCTTGTGCGACATGGAGGGCACCATAGGACAGCACCAATAATAAACATGCAACTCAAACCAATCATAGCTATTCATCAATCACCGATAGGACAATAGAAATCTACTCAGACATCATAGGATGGCAACACATCATTGGATAATAATATGAAGCATAAAGCACCATGTTCAAGTAGAGGGTACAGCGGGTTGCGGGAGAGTGGACCGCTGGATATAGAAGGGGGAAGGTGATGGAGATGTTGATGAAGATGACGGCGGTGTTGGTGAAGATCGCGGTGATGATGGCCCCCGGCAGCGTTCCGGCGCCACCAGAAGCAAAGGGGAGAGAGGGCCCATTCTTCTTCTTCTTCTTCCTTGACCTCCTCCCTAGATGGGAGAAGGGTTTCCCCTCTGGTCCTTGGCTCCCATGGCTTGGGAGGGGTGACAGCCCCTCCGAGATTGGATCTATCTCTCTGTTTCTACGTTCTCTGTTTCTGCCCCTTCACCGTTTCCTTTATATCTGGAGATCCGTAACTCCGATTGGGGTGAATCTTTCGCCCAGATTTTTCTCATAAAATTAGCTTTGTTGCGGCAAAATTAGATCCTCAACCACCTTACGGGTGGCCCACGAGAGCCCAGGGCGCGCCAAGGGGTAGGGGGCGCGCCCCCCTGTCTCGTGGCCACCTCGGACACTGCTTCGCGTTGATTCTTCCTCCGGAAAATCCCAAATATTCCAAAATAATTCTCCGTCCGTTTTTATCCCGTTTGGAATCCGTTTGGTATTGGTTTTCTGCGAAACATAAAACATGCAACAAATAGAAACTGGCACTGGGCACTGGATCAATATGTTAGTCCCAATAAATAGTATAAAAAGTTGCCAAAAGTATATAAAAGTTGAATAATATTGGCATGGAACAATCAAAAATTATAGATATGACGGAGACGTATCAGGCGCCGCACGTGAGTGTCTGGTCATCTTACTTTGGTGCTGCGCACCTTCTCATCCATCCTGATGCGACGCGGGAGGTGCTTCTGAACGCGATCCGGCATCCTTACGCCCGGGCTCCATCGCAGGTGGCGCCGGTGGCACCAGAGGAGCCCGCGGCCCATGGCGGGGAGGAGGTGGCCGAGTCCGACGCTGGCGCTAGGCGTCGCGCGGGTAAGTCTTGTGTTTTTCTTCATGTGTCTTGAATTGCTGACTATGGCCTGGTGCGGGCGATGCTGACCCCGGTTGTTGGTGTAGTGGCGTTGGGCGAAGGAGGCGGCGACGCGGGCGGAGCCGGGTCTTCGCATGGGGCGGCGCTGAGCCGCCCGCACGGGAAAGATAATGTCGCGCCGCGACCCCGGCCCCCGAAGTGCACGGCGGACCCAGCCGGGGCCAGGAGGCCGGCAAAGAGGAAGCTGCGCCGGGCACGGGAGGCCGACCCCGGTACTTGTTTTGTCGGGGTAAGCTTTATCTTCCGCACGCATCCGAGTTGTTGAGCTAGTCTTGTTTTCTTTTTGGCTTATTCTGTCTTCTTCTTCAGGTCGCCAATCGCGCTGGCGAGGGCAGCAGCGGAAGCCACGGCCGCCGAACGGTCCGCGTTCCGCAGGAGCCGGTCCGAACTCGCCGACCAGGCCGAGGTGGAGGGACGGGCCGATTCGGACCTCGGCCTGGACTGGAGCGACGCCGAAGCCTTGGCCTGGCGGGACAGGAACAGGGCCAAGGCGGAGCTGGAGGCGGCGTCGGTCCGTGCTTGGACCGACGCAGCGGCAGCATGGGTGCGAGCCGGCGCGGAGCCGGCCTGGCGCGAGATGCCGGAGGGCACGGTGGTGGCGGCGACGGTCTTTGAGCCATCATCGGTGAGGGAGCGCGGCCGTGGAGGCCGGGCTAAGGTGGTGATCCTCGACCGGGAGATCTTGGAGGTGGGGGATGATACCCCGCTGCGGGCCGACGTGGTCGAGCGAGCGGGGGCTGACGGTGGTGGAGGCGGCGCCGTGTTGGAAGAGGTGCTGCGGGCGGTGGTGCCGGAGGCGCCACCGTTGTAGTAGGAGGCACCGCGGACGGTGGTGCTGGAGGCCACCCCGGCAGCTGGGCCGTTGGTGGTGTAGCAGGCCGTTCCAGCGTCCGGACCAGAGGCATTGACGCAGGGCGTCCCGGTGTCCGGGTCATCGACGGTGCCAGGAGGGGCGTTGGAGGAGGTGTTGGCCACGTTGGGAGCGGCCAGTGGGGAGCACACCTTGGTGCCCCGGCAGGGAGGGCGCCGGGCCTCCGCGCTGCAGCTGGTGCGGAGCGGGGGCGTCGTAGTCTTGGGGCCTCAGACCCAGGAGGAGGCAGCGCTGGACGCCGTCAGCCGCCTCCTGCGCGGGCGGACGGACTGGCTCGAGGCCTTCGCCCAGGCCGAGGTGGAGCGGACGCGCGACCTGGAGCGTGCCATTCTGGTAAGCCTTTCCTTTCTTGCGATTTCTTCTTTGTGGGGGCGCGCCAGCGCACCCACTAGGTGTAGCCCCCGAGGTTCGAGCCAACTATGTAGTAGTTGGGTCGAATCTTTAGAGCATTGGCCTTGTTCTGACTTCTGTCTTCTTCAGCATCTCGACGCCTTCCGGGTCGCCGCTTACAACTGTCTCATGGGCAAGCACCGGGAGCTCAAGGAGCAGTTCGCCGCCAAGGAGGAGGAGCTTCGCGTCGCTGCATGTATCCTTGTGCTATTTTCTAGTGGGGGGGGGGGGGCGCTAGCGCACCCACTGGGTGTAGCCCCCGAGATTCGGGCCAACTATGTAACAGTTGGGCCAAATCTTAAGTCTTGTCTTCATATTTGCTGAACTCTTCTTTTTCGCAGCCGAGGTGCTGTCCTGGCGGACTCGTCTGATCCGGGCCGGCCATCACCATGACCGGCTCGTTGCCGACACCGGCCGTCTTGGCATCAAGGCGGTGCAGGCAAGGGCGGAGGGGGCCGCGGCCCGGCGGTCTCTTGATGAGGCCAACCAGCTGCACGAGCAGTTGGCGGGTTACAAGAGCTGCCTCGAGGCCGAGGTGGAGCTCCTTAAGGTGGAATCCGCCAAGGTGGTGGAGATGCAGCAGGCCCTAGTTGAGGCGGACTAGCAGCGCGGCCAGCTGGTCGGCGACAAGGGCCAGCTCCAGGCCGAGGTGGATCGCCTGCGGGGGCAGGTCACCACGGCTGAGGGGGCCCGTCAGGATGAGGCCCGTCCCCGCGAGGCGGCCGAGAAGGCGGCTGACGACAAGGACGCCGAGCTGAAGGCGGCCCTTGCCAAGCCAGCCGGCCTGGAGAAGGCGCTCGAGGAGCGCGAGCGTGCCATTGAACGGGATCGGCGTGGTACGTTGCTCGAAGCGCAGCACCTGGAACAGTCCTTCTCCAGTAAGTGCATTGTCTTGTAATTTGCCTGGTCGGGATCCGGCCTTTCTTCCTTGTTGTTCTTCTTCTAATTTGCTTCTTATTGTGTGGCAGGGGCCTTCCCGGAGACGCAGCCGCTGGCGGAGGAAGCCGTCCGCTATCAGCGTGACCCGACCGACGTCGTTGGGTCCGGGACGGATCCGCGGGTGGCCTGGACCTTCCCGGAGATCATTGCCGCTGCTGAGGCCCACCTGCTGATCTTGGGAACGCAGATGGGATAGCTGTCCCAGGCCGGCACTGCGATGACAGAGGCCCTTTGGCCGGACTCCGTCGTGCCGAGCAGCTCCACACGCCTGGCGCGTTGGTTGGACATGGGCCGGACCGGCTTGGTGACTAGCACGTCTCCGCCGCTCATGCCGGTGCTGAGATGGCGCTCCGGTTCATGCTGTCTTGGCATCCGGACCTGGAGCTGGACACGTTGATGGGCCAGCGGGCCGGCTCGGAGCAGCTCTTGCAGGATCAAGTCGGCCGGATCACCTCCCGGGCGAGCTACATCAATGAGTTCGCCTTCCATGACGAGTTCCACCCAGAGCAGACGGAAGACGGCAGGGTCGTGGATGGCGACGACTATGGCTTGCTTCTCCATGATCCGGAGGGGAGCTCGGAGGAGACGGGCGTCTACCGCGACGCGGGTGCCGAGGAGGACACCAACGCCTCACTGGACCCGGAGGCCGCCAGGGGAGAGCCGTCAACGTCGCACCGCGACGCTGGAGATGCCTGAGACACTCTGTAAAATTTGTTAAGTAGCAGGTCCACCCACCCACTAGGGGTTTTAGGGTATAATGAACTTGGGCCGTGGGCCTTTTCTTAAATATTTGTGTGTGAATGTCGTGAGTGCTTTCGCTCTCGCCTTCCGCTTTTTTGGAACGATTGCATGCACTTTTTCTTTCTCAAACCTCCCC
>LR880972.1:907670272-907681989 GCA_904067115.1 Aegilops sharonensis | reverse complement strand
GGCCGAGGCTCTGGTCCGTGACAAGGAGTTCGATTCTTCGAGAAGAGCGCGCAGGACTTGGGCCCTTCGAAATGTTGAGCGCAAGCGAAACACCCACTGGGCCAGCTGGCAGCAATCCGGCAAAGCCGATTGGCGAGCAGCCGGTTGTGTGGCTGTTTATTTGATGAGCGGTGGCCCGGGTTGATCGACCCGGCAGCCTTTGACTTAGTGTATGAAGCGTAAAGGAGCTTTGGCCCGTTGTGCTTGCCAGCCGACGGCCAAAGCTGGATCTGTGGCTTTAGGGCGAAGTGGGGGACCGCGACATCCTAACTTTATAAGGAATCACCAAGTAAGGCAGAGGGGTGGCGACCGAGCCGGCCAGCCCCAGAGCCCCCGGGTCGAGCGAGTTGAACCAGTGGCCGGGTTTAGTGGTATTGTGATGCGGGAAAATAGGGAAACAATTAATTGGTCGACAAAAGGCAGCCCCCGAGTCTCGTTCGGGGACCCCACAGTTTCATGCGTTTACAAAAGGCGATGATACATACACTCGTCCGGCTAACTGTAAAACGGGCGGAGGAGTTCCACATTCCTTGGCCGGGTCGTTTCTTCACGGGTTGTGTCCTTCTTGCGCTTCCTTGACTTGCGTGCATCAATGAGGTAGTAGGCGTTGCGTTCACGCAAGGCCCTGCTCATGATGAATGGGCCCTCCCATGGAGGGGACAGCTTGTGCTGGCCTGCTTGCTCTTGGACAAGTCGGAGGACGAGGTCACCCTCGCGGAACGCGGGGGGCTTGGTATTCTTGCTGTGGTAGTGCCTCAGGCCTTGCGGGTAGATGGCCGAACGACTGAGCGGCAGGAGGTGTGCTTCTTTTAACAGGTCAACGCCATCTTCGCGGGCTTCTCTAGCTTCGGCTTCGATGTACATCGCGACGCGCGGCGAGTCGAACTCGACGTCGGTCGGGATGAAGGCTCCGACTCCATAGACGAGGAAGAACGGGGTGAACCCGGTCAATCGATTTGGCATGGTGCGTAGACTCCAGAGAACGGCCAACAACTCGTCCAGCCAGCTGTCGGGTGAGCGGATGAGTGGCTCGATGAGTTGCGACTTGACGCCGGACAGGATGAGTCCGTTGGCCCGCTCGACCTGCCCATTGGACTGCGGATGTGCACGGAGGCCAGGTCGAGGCGGATGCCAGAGACGAAGCAGTATTGCTCAAGTGCGCCCTTGGCAAAGTAGGTGTCGTTGTCGGTGATGATGTTGTTCGGCATGCCATAGCGCACCGCTATGTCCTTGATGAACCGGACGGCTGTTGGCCCATCCAGTTTCTTGATTGGTCTTGCCTCGATCCACTTGGTGAATTTTTCCACTGCCACCAGCAAGTGCGTCATGCCGCCTCAAGCGGTTTTGAAGGGTCCCACCATGTCGAGTCCCCAGACCGCGAAGGGCCAGGCGATCGGTATGGTGCAGAATGCTGACACCGGCTAGTGGCTGCGTTTGCTGAAGCACTGGCATCCCTCACATTTGAGGACGAGCGACTCGGCATCTTGGAGGGCCGTGGGCCAGTAGAAACCGTGGCGGAACGCCTTGGCCACCAGGGATCGCGATGCGGCGTGGTGCCCGTATTCGCCCTGGTGAATGTCGAGGAGGATGTCGATGCCCTATTCCTGCTCGACGCAGAGCTGGAACATGCCGGTGGAGCTGCGCTTGATGAGCTCGTTGTTGATGATGCTGTAGGCGGACGCCCGGCGCTGCACTTGCCGAGCTTCAGTCTCGTCCATGGGGAGAACCCCGTTCTCCAAGAATTCTGATATTGGGAGGGCCCAAGATGGAGTCGTAAACACGGAGAAGACGGCCACCAGGGTGGGTTCCGAGTCGCCAGCCCCCGGGTCGGGTTGAGCAGCCCCCGGATCGGGGATGGCGACGGCCGGATCTGGGGCGATGGTGGTCGGTTCGAGCTGAGCATCCCCTGGGCCAGGTTCAGTAGTCCCCTGGCCAGGTTCAGCAGCCCCCGGTCCGGCTTGAGATGTGGTCGGGTCCTCTGGAACGCGGATGGACTCAGAGTCCGGCGATGGCTTGACGGACGGCTTGTGCAGGTGCTCGAGGGAGACGCCGGACGGGATGGCCTGACGGGACGAGGCGATCTTGTCGAGCGTGTCGGCTTCTTCGTTCTCCACGCGCGGGACGTGGAGGAACTCGCAGCCCTCGAAGGATCCGGACAGATTCTGGACGAGGAAGCGGTAGCTTGCCATGTTGGAGTCGCGGGCGTCCCATTCGCCGGAGCACTACTGCACTACCAGGTCTGAGTCGCCATAGCACAGGATGTGCCGGATGCCGAGTTCCTTGTCAAGCCGGAGGCCGTGCACCAGGGCTTCGTACTCAGCGACGTTGTTGGAGGTGGCGAAGTGGATCTGGAGCGTGTAGCGGAGCCGGTCGCCCTTCGGGGACGACAGTACGATGCTGGCCCCCAGGCAGAGCCGCATCTTGGATCCGTCTAAATGCATGCGCCAGTGCGTCGAGTCGGGAGGCAGCGGCAGGTACTAGGTCTCGGTCCAGTCGACGAGGAAGTCGGCCAGGGCTTGAGACTTGATCGTGGTGCGGGGCTCGTAGAGGATGGTGTGGCCGGCTAGCTGGATCGCCCACTTGGCGACCTGGCAAGAGGCATCCCGGCACCTGATGGTTTCCCCGATAGGCGCCGTGCTGACCACGGTGACGACGTGCTCTTGGAAATACTGCTTCAGCTTCTTGGCGGTGAAGTGCACGCCGTAACACATCTTCTGGTAGTGCTGGTAGTTCTTCTTGGAGATGGAGAGTACCTCGCTCAGGAAGTAGACCGGGCGCTGGACGGCTTGGATCTTGCCCTTCTCTGGTCGCTCGACCAACAGCATCATGCTGACCGCCCGCGAGGTCGTGGCTATGTAGAGCAACAGCGGCTCCTTGTCGGTCGGCGCGGCCAAGACTGGTGCGGTGGTGAGCATGCGCTTGAGGTCTTGGAAGGCCTCGTCTACCTTGTCGTTCCATTCGAACGGGCTCGTCTTCTTCATCAGCTGGTACAGGAGTAGCACCCTCTCACCCAGCCAGCTTAGAAACCGGCTGACCGAGGCCAAGCATCCGGTGAACTTCTGGACATCGCGCAGCCGAGCCGGCTTGCGCATGCGCTCGATGGCCTTGATCTTCTCCGGGTTCGCCTCAATGCCACGTTCCGAGGCGAGGAAGCCGAGTAGCTTTCTGGCCGGGACGCCGAAGACGCACTTTTCCGGGTTAAGCTTGACCTTGTGTTCGCGGAGGTTGGGGAATGTTTCCTTCAAATCGTCGAGGAGCATGAGGTGCTGCTTGGTATTCACCACGATGTCGTCCACGTACACGTGGATATTGCGGCCGAGTTGCGGTAGCAGGCATTTTTGCATGCACCGTTGGAAGGTGGCTGATAACCCACAAGTATAGGGGATCGCAACAGCTTTCGAGGGTAGAGTATTCAACCCAAATTTATTGATATGACACAAGGGGAGCCAAAGAATATTCTTGAGTATTAGCAGTTGAGTTGTCAATTCAACCAGACCTGGATAACTTAGTATCTGCAACAAAGTATTTAGTAGCAAAAGTGGTATGATAGTAATGGTAACAGTAGCAACAGTAAAGATAAATGTTTTTGGGTTTTTGTAGTAATTGTAACAGTAGCAACGGAAAAGTAAATAAGCGAAGAACAATATATGAAAAGCTCGTAGGCAATGGATCAATGATGGATAATTATGCCGGATGCGATTCCTCATGCAACAGTTATAACATAGGGTGATATAGAACTGGCTCCAATTCATCAATGTAATGTAGGCATGTATTCCGTAAATAGTCATACGTGCTTGTGGAAAAGAACTTGCATGACATCTTTTGTCCTACCCTCCCGTGGCAGCGGGGTCCTAGTGGAAACTAAGGGCTATTAAGGCCTCCTTTTAATAGAGAACCAGACCAAAGCATTAACACATGGTGAATACATGAACTCCTCAAACTACGGTCATCACCGAGAAGTGTCCCGATTATTGTCACTTCGGGGTTATCGGATCATAACACAAAATAGGTGACTATAGACTTGCAAGATAGGATCAAGAACACACATATATTCATGAAAACATAATAGGTTCATATCTGAAATCATGGCACTCGTTCCCTAGTGAAAAGCATTAAGCATAGCAAAGTGATAGCAACATCAATCTCAGAACATAGTGGATACTAGGGATCAAACCCTAACAAAACTAACTTAATTACATGGTAAATCTCATCCAACCCATCATCGTCCAGCAAGCCTACGATGGAATTACTCACACACGACGGTGAGCATCATGAAATTGGTGATGGAGGATGGTTGATGATGACGACGGCGACGAATCCCCCTCTCCGGAGCCCCGAACGGACTCCAGATCAGCCCTCCCGAGAGAGATTAGGGCTTGGCGGCGGCTCCGTATCGTAGAACGCGATGAAACTTTTTCTCTAATTTTTTTCTCCGCGAGACGGTATATATGGAGTTGGAGTTGAGGTCGGAGAAGGTCCGGGGGGCCCACGAGATAGGAGGCGCGCCCTAGGGGGGGCGCCCCCCTGTCTCGTGGAAAGGCCTTGGGCCCCCTGGCCCTGATTCTTTCGCCAAAAATTCTTATTTATTCTGAAAAGTCCCTCCGTGGATTTGCAGGTCATTCCGAGAACTTTTCTTTTCTACACATAAAACAACATCATGGTAGTTCTGCTGAAAACAGCGTCAGTCCTGGTTAGTTTCATTCAAATCATGCAAGTTAGAGGCCAAAACAAGGGCAAAAGTGTTTGTAAAAGTAGATACGTTGGAGACGTATCAACTCCCCCAAGCTTAAACCTTTGCTTGTCCTCAAGCAATTCAGTTGATAAACTGAAAGTGAAAAAGAAAAACTTTTACAAACTCTGTTTGCTCTTGTTGTTGTAAACATGAAAAGCCAGCATTCAAGTTTCAGCAAATATTACGAACTAACCATACTCACAATAACACATAGGTCTCACAATTACTCATATCAATAGTATAATCAGCTAGCGAGCCATAATAATAAAACTCGGATGACAACACTTTCTCAAAATAATCATAACATCGGAGGGACTTTTCAGAATGCAGAGCACCTTTAAAGATCAAAGACTGACTAAACATCGTAATTCATGGTAAAAAGAGATCCAGTCAATTCATACCCAATATAAACCAATAATAATGAATGCAAATGACAGTGCGCTCTCCAGCGGGTGATGACTCAACATAAAAGTAAATAGATAGGCCCTTCGCAGAGGGAAGCAGGGATTTGTAGAGGTGCTAGAGCTCGATTTAAAAAAATAGAGATTGAATAACATTTTGAGCAGCATACCTTCGTTGCCAACGCAACACCTATGAGATGGCTATATCTTCCACACTAAATGCATTATAGGCCCCAAACAGAATGGTAAAGGTTTATACTCCCCAACCACCAACAAGCATCAATCCATGGCTTGCTCGAAGCAACGAGTGCCTCCAACATACAACAGCCCTGGGGGAGTTTTGTTTAATTATTTTGATTTGCTTTGATCTTTTTGGATCATGGGACTGGGCATCCCGGTTACCGGCCCTTTCTCGTGAATGAGGAGCGGAGTCCACTCCTCTGAGAATAACACACCTAGCATGGAAGATATAGGCAACACTAGTTGTAACATGAGCTGCTCGAGCATACACAATAGAATTTCATTTGAAGGTTTGGAGTTTGGCACATACAAATTTACTTGGAACGGCAGGTAGATACCGCATATAGGAAGGTATAGTGGACTCATTGTGAACAACTTTGGGGTTTAAGGGAGTTTGGATGTACAAGCAGTATTCCCGCTTAGTACAGGTGAAGGCTAGCAAATGACTGGGAAGCGACCAACTGACAGAGCGACAACAGTCGTAAGAATGCATTAAAATTAATTCACACCAAGTACAAGCATGAGTAGGATATAATCCACCATGAACATAAATATCGTGAAGGCTGCGTTGATTTGATTCAACTACATGCATGAACATGTGCCAAGTCGAGTCACTCAATTCATTTAAAGGAGGATACCATCCCATCATACCACAACATAATCATTCTAATAGCATGTTGGCACACAAGGTAAACCATTATAACTCATAGCTAATCAAACATGGCACAAGTAACTATGATCTCTAAATATCATTGCAAATATGTTTAGTTCATAATAGCTGACTCAGGAATGATGAATCATCATATTTACAAAACCAAGAGAGGTCGAGTTCATACCAGCTTTTTTTCATCCCGATAAGTCCATCATATATCATCATTATTGCCTTTCACTCGCACGACCGAACTACGTGTATAATAATAAGAGTGTACGTGCATTGGACTAAGCTGGAATCTGCAAGCAATCAACTCAAGAGAGAAGACAAGTAATATGGGCTCTAATTAAATAAACAATCATGCATATAAGAGCCACTAAGCATTTTTAATATGGTCTTCTCAACCCCCAAAGAAAAGAAAATAAAACTATTTACACGGGAAAGCTCCCAACAAGTAAAAAGAAGAACTAGAAATCTTTTTGGGTTTTCATTTTAATTTCTACTACAGCAAGGAAATTAAACTAACTAATTTTTTTGGTTTTTTCTCAAGGTTTATCAAACACACAAGAAGAAGACTAGAAAAAGGAATTTAAACTAGCATGGATAATACAATGAAAGAGTATGAGCACCGACAACTAGTGTGTGAACATGAACGTAAAGTCGGTGAGAAATACGTACTCCCCCAAGCTTAGGCTTTTGGCCTAAGTTGGTTTAATACCAAGGACCACCGCTACTCTCTCCGGTGTAATGAGAGGTGTAATCGGGATACCACTGGATGGTCATCTCCGGATCCCACTGGACATATGATGCACGATAGGGGTCCAGCTCAGGTTCCGGTTCAGGAGTAAAAGCTTGAGCTCGATGATTGTTTCCCGCCTCTGGTGTAACGAGAAATTTTTCTACAAGCAAATCAAACAACAAAGGTGCAGGCAAGATAATAATCTCAAAGTGTTTCTTATTGAATCTAAATTTATACAAGAGCATCCTATCTTCGTTATCAACAATAAGCTTATGTGCTACCATGCTCTTGTAATCTAAAATGTGAAGAGGCAATTTAGTCTCTTTTTCCTCATGGTGCCTAATGGGTATCTGAAAATGTCTAGCAAGACGTGCAACATAGATACCTCCGAATATGGGGCCTTTTGTACGATTAAGGGCTAGCCGTTTAGCAACGACGGCACCCATATTAAAACTATTGTCTCCCAGCAAAGCATGTTGAAGCATGATAATATCAGGAACACTCAAGTTTCCATTATTCCCACGACCGATCAAGCATCTACTAGCAAATATGGTAAAGTAGCGTAAAACAGGAAAGCGTATGCTAGAGACTTTTGCTTCGGAACCCTTGTTTGGCTCTTCTACAGCAATAATATTAACAAATCCAGCCACATCTTCACGATGGGGTTCCTCTAGTTCTCCCTCATAAGGTATCCTACATACAGTGGAAAAATGACGTAAAGACATTTCTTTGAACTCGTCATATAAATAAAATGACACTTCAAGCGGTGACTTCTTAGGATAAAAATAAAAGTTTTGCACGAAAGTATTGGTGAGTAAGAGATACTGATCGATTCGGTCGTTGATGAAACCGGCGAGGCATGCCATCTCGATTAAGGTATAAAAGTCTTCATGAATTCCAGCCTCTCTCAAGAAATCATCACATGGCCATTCACAAGGTCGTACTTCCGCTAAGCGAGGAAGATTATACTTGACTTTTTCCTTCCCTTTAGCTTGTTTTTCCTGGGAGCCTTGGCTAGAAGAGCCCCTCAAAAGTTTACTCAACATTTTATGAAAATTTCTGAAATTTAATAACTTCAAAATAAAAGTGCATAAAACTAAACAAGATTGATAGCAACTACTCCTACAAGTGCCTAGAGCCCATATCATGCATTAGAATTACTTGGAACCTCAAAAATTTAACATGCAAGCTCAAGAAAAGGGTCACCAAGACAGCAAGGATTTGCAATGAATAAAGCACTAGAACAAAAACTAATTGGACCAATTGAGGAGTCACATACCAAGCAACAATCTCCCAAAGCAGTTTTGTGAATGGAGCTTCGAGCTAAGAGATCGAAAATCGCAGCAAAACGAGCTAGAACTCGTGCTTGAGCTGGATGGGGATTTTTTTGGGTAGAAGATGGAGTGTGTGGGTGCTGGCATAAGTGGAGAGGATCCACCAGGGGCCTACGAGACAGGGGGGCGCGCCCTACATGGGGGGCGCGCCCTCCTCTCTCGTGGCCTGGTGCTTGCCCCTTTTGCAGTGTTTTCAGTGCCTAAAATCCTCAAATATTCCAGAAAAAATCATACTAAATTTGCAGGGCAATTGGAGCACTTTTATTTTCGGACTATTTTTTATTGCATGGATAAATCAGAAAATAGACAGATAATATTATTTTTGCTTTATTTCTTCTAATTAATAGAAAGTAAAAAGAGGGTACAGAGGGTTGTGCTTTCTAGTTTCATCCATCTCGTGATCATCAAAATGAACCTGCTAACAAGGTTGATCAAGTCTTGTTAACAAACTCATTCCGAATAGCACGGAACCAGAGAAATTTCGAATAACACTAAGTTACCTCAACGGGATATGAAAATCCCCAACAATAAGAATATCATACTTTTTCTTGACAGTAGGGAGAGGAAATTCAAAACCTCCAAAAATGATAGTTGGAACTTTTTCAATAGTATTGATGCTATGAACTTGAGATTATTTCCTCGGAAAGTGTACCGTATGCTCATTGCCATTAACATGAAAAGTGACATTTCCTTTGTTGCAATCAATAACATCCCCTGCAGTATTAAGAAAAGGTCTACCAAGGATAATAGACATACTATCATCCTCAGGAATATCAAGAATAACAAAGTCCGTTAAGAAAGTGACATTTGCACCCACAACAGGCACATCCTCACAAATACCGACAGGTATAGAAGTTGATTTATCAGCCATTTGCAAAGATATTTCAGTAGGTGTCAACTTATTCAATTCAAGTCTACGATATAAAGAGAGAGGCATAACACTAACACCGGCTCCAAGATCGCATAAAGCAGTTCTAACATAATTTCTTTTAATGGAGCATGGTATAGTTGGAACACCCGGATCTCCAAGTTTCTTTGGTATTCCACCCTTAAAAGTTTAATTAGCAAGCATGGTGGAAATTTCAGCTTCCGGTATCTTTCTTTTATTTGTGATGATATCCTTCATATATTTATCATAAGGGTTTACTTTATAGAATATCAGTTAAGCGCATACGTAAGAAAATAGGTCTAATCATTTCAGCAAAGAGCTCAAAATCCTCATCATCCATTGACTTGGATGGTTTAGGAGGAAAGGGCATGGGTTTCTGAACCCATGGTTCTCTTTCTTTACCGTGCTTCCTAGCAACAAAATCTCTCTTATCATAACGTTGGTTTCTTGATTGTGGGTTATCAAGATCAACAGCAGGTTCAATCTCTACATCATTGTTATTACTAGGTTCAGCATCAACATGAACATTATCATTAGCATTATCATCAGGTTCATGTTCATCACCTGATTGCGTTTCAGCATCAGAGATAGAAGTATTATTGGGATTCTCAAGTGTTTCTATATTAGGTTCACTAGAAGTTTGCACAGTCCTATCATTCTTCTTTTTCTTCTTCTTAGAAGAACTAGAAATATCTAGATTATTATTCTGAGAATCTTGTTCAATTCTTTTAGGGTGGCCTTCAGGATACAAAGGTTCCCGAGTCATTCTACCAGTTCTAGTAGCCACTCTAACAACAAAGTCATTTTTATTATTCAATTCCTCAAGCAAATCATTTTGAGCCTTGAGCACTTTCTCAGCTTGAGTAGCAACCATAGAAGCATATTTGCTAACGCGGTGAAGTTCATCTTTAACTCTAGCCAGATTATCACCTACGCGTCCTATCTCGAAAGCATTATTCTTTAACTCTCTACCAACATAAGCATTAAAACTTTCTTGTCTAGCCATAAAGTCATCAGATTCATCTAAGCATGGGCTATGAAATTTAGTAGAGGGTATTTCAACTTTATCATATCTATAGAGAGAATTTACCTTTACTACCTGTGTCGGGTTATCAAGACAATGTGGTTCTTCAGGCGGTACATTCAGACCATGTATTTCTTCAATAGGAGGTAAATTCTTAACATCTTCAGCTTTGATACCTTTTTCTTTCATTGATTTCTTTCCCTCTTGCATATCTTCAGGACTAAGGAATAAAACACCTCTCTTCTTCGGAGTGGGTTTAGGAATATGCTCAGGAGTTGGCTCAATTGGTTCAGGAATTACTTCAGGAACTGGCTCGGGAAGAGTCCAATTATTTTCATTAGTCAACATATTATTCAATAATATTTCAGCTTCGTCGACTGTTCTTTCCCTGAAAACACAACCAGCACAACTATCCAAGTGGTCCTTGGAAGCATTGGTTAGTCCATTATAAAAGATATCAAGTATTTCGTTTTTCTTAAGATGATGATCAGGCAAAGCATAAAGCAACAGGAGAAGCCTCCCCCAAGCTTGTGGGAGACTCTCTTCTTTGGTTTGCACAAAATTATATATTTCCCGCAAAGCAGCTTGTTTCTTATGAGCAGGGAAATATTTAGCAGAGAAGTAATAAATCATATCCTGGGGACTACGCACACAACCAGGAGCAAGAGGATTATACGAAGTCTTAGCATCACCCTTTAATGAGAACGGAAATATCTTAAGGATATATAAATAGCGAGACTTCTCATCATGAGTAAATAGGGTGGCTATGTCATTCAACTTGGTAAGATGTGCCACAACAGTTTCAGATTCAAGGTCATAGAAAGGATCAGATTCAACTAAAGTAATAATATCAGGATCAACAGAGAATTCACAATCCTTATCAGTAACACAGATAGGTGAAGTGGCAAAAGTAGGATCGGGTTTCATTCTAGCATTAAGAGACTGCTGCTTCCATTTAGCTAATAATTTCTTAAGATCATTTCTATCATTGCAAGCAAGAATAGCTTCAGCATCTTCTTTGTTCATAACATAACCCTTAGGAACAACAGGTAATACATAATCATTGGGGGAACATTCATCATCACTATCATCAATAATAGGTTCTTCAATATTTTCATTCCCCCTAACTCTAGCAAGTTGTTCATCAAGAAATTCACCTAATGGCAAAGTAGTATCACGCAGAGAAGTAGTTTCATCATGCATAGCAGAAGTGGCATCATCAATAACATGCGACATATCAGAATTCATAGCAGTAGCAGGTTTAGGTGTCGCAAGCCTATCAATAACGGAAGGAGAATCTAGCGCAGAGCTAGATGGCAGTTCCTTACCTCCCCTCGTAGTTGAGGGCAAAATCTTGGTCTTAGCGTCTTTCAAGTTCTTCATAGTGATCAACAAATATAAATCCCAAGTGACTCAGAGAATAGAGCTATGCTCCCCGGCGACGGCGCCAGAAATTAGTCTTGATAACCCACAAGTATAGGGGATCACAACATCTTTCGAGGGTAGAGTATTCAACCCAAATTTATTGATTCGACACAAGGGGAGCCAAAGAATATTCTTGAGTATTGGCAGTTGAGTTGTCAATTCAACCACACCTAGATAACTTAGTGTCTGCAGCAAAGTATTTAGTAGCAAAAGTGGTATGATAGTAATGGTAACAGTAGCAA
>LR880972.1:907637405-907650975 GCA_904067115.1 Aegilops sharonensis | reverse complement strand
AAAATAAACTAAAAATAAATAACTATATGCTACTCGATAAACAAAACAATAGAAAAATGAATCAATCAAAAATACTTTGTAAAGCCCAAGATATGACCAAATTAGTGATTTGAACAAATTTCATCAAAATCAAATCTAAACTGCTCAAATTTGAAACCTAAGTACACAAACCGAAACTTTAACAAATTTGTGACACAATGCAAAAAGAATCATTCAATTTGGATCTAAACATGAAAGTTATTAACAATCTAAAACAGAAACTATTCTGAAACTAAAACACTATGATCGGTCAAAGGCCACGTGGCGCTACGCGGTTGTACTAAAGCGATGGCCAAAAAGAGCTAGCGGATGGACGACTTAACTGTAACAGAAAATGGTTCGGGGCAAATAAAAAAAAGATCTAATCTAAAGCGTCTGATGCATATCTAACGGTGGAAAGGGAGTGGAGAGCTCACCGCGGTGGTCGACGGCGGCGTGGGCTTTGGGCGTCGTCGGCGAGGCATCTCCGGTGGTCGGCGGCGTCGAACAAGGCCACGGGCAGGTGCAGAAGTGTGTGGCATCCTCAATGGTGGTCGTGGCATCGACACACATGGTCGGAGGCGGTCAGCGGCGAGCTCGAGGCGGAGATGGCGCTCGGTGGTCGTCGGCGTCGATCCTACGGCGGTCCTCTGGCAAAACCAAGGGCACCAGGAGACGTGGTAGAGGGTGGTGCGACAGTTGGTGGTGTTGGGGGAGGTCGGGGGTGAGCTTGGGCGACGGAGTGAGCGACTGCGTGCGGCGGCAGAGGCGGACTCCGGCGAGGTATTGCGACGGGGAGGGGCGACGGGAGTCGGGGCTTTAGGAGGGAATCGGACGAGGGGTGAGAGGATTACATAGGGGGTTAGACTTGGAGGAGGGGGCGGATCGAGGAGAAGATCCCAAAGAATCCGGGATATGGCGGCGGTTGCGCGAGCTCGGGTGCGACCGTGGCTTGGCGTGAGGAGGAAGAAGACGGCGGGCCCCGCTGTCAGCGACGGAGTGAGCGAGGGGAGGAGCGGGCGACCAAACCAAAGGGGATTCGGTGCAGGCGAGGCTGGGCAGGCTGGCTCGCCGGTTTGGTGGGCTGCGGGGCAGGCCGCCTTCTGCTAGCTGGGCCTGGTCGGCCTGGCTGGCGCAAGGAGTTTTTTTTAAACAGACAACATAAATAAAAAGAAACCACAATAATAAAAATTATACATAGGCTTATGATATATCAAAATTTTCAGAAAAACAAATCCTACAACATGAACTATTTTCCAGGTTCAAATAAAATCCACAAAAATGACAAAAGTCAAACAATGCTGATGTTGCATTAAAACTCATCAAAAAACTTTTTTAAAATACCAAAATGATTTCAAATTTATTTTATCCTAATTTTCTAAAGGGATCATTTTACCCTTATTTCCATTTATTTATTTTTAGGAGAAAAATAATTTGAATAAAATCCAAATAGTTCCAAATTTGAAAGGGAGTTTCAGAATACTTTCAAATGACTTTCAATTTGATTCTTTTTAACTTCCAACTCATATCTAATATAATTGAAGAAGTAATTATATATTCTCTCGTGAAAATCATCGAGTTGCATAAAGTTTCGAATTTGAAATATTTTCAGATCGAATTCAAATCTTTTCAAAACCCTTTTCATTTCAAATGGAAGAAGTCATATCATCTTCACTCTAGGGTTTTGTGATGAAATGAATTGGAATTCTTGGACATTAAATTGCAAAGATGAAAGTTTTGGGAAAGTCCTTTTATTCCCTCTCATTCAACTTTCAAAATTTTCAAATTTCACTCACTTTCAGTCAACCAATCAAACAAGAATCATTCCGAAATTTAATATAACATTCTGAAATTTAGAATTTTGGGATGTTACAGACCAACACAAATATGCTCCTTGGTTGTTTGCTCTTTGTTGCAACAGACTTTGCAGCACCCATTTATACATTGGTAGATGCACATGGTGTTGGCGCGGACAACTCTTTAGTTGTTGTTAATCTAACGCATGTTTGGTTAAAAAGTCCTAGGACTTTTTTTAGTCCCAACTAAAAATTCCGTAGTCCCTACCTGTTTGGTTCCAGGGACTAAACATGGACTAGAGGTTATTAAATCACATGCTAAATGACAATGTTACCCCTAGTAATGAACTAATAGAGATAAGGTGCGATGCGGGGCAGGGACAACTATTGGAAAAAGTCCCAAAAAGACTCCCTCGTGGTCTTCTTTCTTTAGTCCCAAATGCCCACTTTTAGTCCCTAAAAGTCCCTCTAGTTTGGTTTAGATGGGACTAAAAGGGACGTTTTTTAGTCCCTACACGTTGTAAACAAACACCCTCTAATAATGTCGCTGGAGAATTGAAGCAATGCCATAGTTAAAATAAAATTACATGTTTAATGAATTTTATTGTTTGTCCCTCCCTTACCTTATACAAGGCCACTATGAAAAATACATTTTGCATCTATACAAGGCCACTAACAGTAATCGAGACAAAAATCAATAATGTTTCCTCGTACTAACAACTTTTTTAATACTTGCATGCATGTAGTCATAATGACACTATGTTACTTTCTTCTCATTTTTTCCTTGCATGTGTACGAACGTATTAATGATTCCGGTGAACAAAAAGAAAATTTGACTTGCAAAACAGTCATTAAATTGACCTTGGTACCTGTAATTTGAGTTTGTGGCCTCATATAAGGGAATAAAGTAATATAATCTATCTGTTAATATGAATTAATGCCACTGTTTGAGAAATACTACTGTCCTGCTTTCTTTCCCATTTAGATAAGTTAGATGATTCTTTTTGTGGGCTTCTGTGTCATCCACCATTATTGACCAGTAGTTGTTTCCTTTGCACCTCTGTGTAAACAGGGTTATCTACTTCACCTTGTTGCTACTTCGACCTTTTGTTGCACTGCACAAAACACTTTTGGTTTAAGAGTGTTTTGTGCAGTTCAACCAAAATGTCACACCGACAATGTTGCTTGATTGCTTGATCTTAGTAGCACTACCCAAGAGGAGATCTGAATTCCTATCCTTGTTGGAAATTTTGTTTTAGATCTTCTTCTTGTGAGTTTTTTGAATTCCGCGTCATGAGAGGTCAGTACTAGCCTTCTTTGACATGATTGTGCAGTGTGCTTTCATATGTTGTGCTACTTATACGGTAATGTTGCTTGATTAGTGAACTGCACAAATGGAGACAAGACTTCCAATCTGTATGTGCATCGTAATATCCCATCGAGGTAAGATAATGATATTTCACAACTGTTGGATTGTATTTTGCTACTGTCATCAGAAAATTAATTTCGTTGTTTAGTTCTATGCTTGTGCTCCCTAATTGACATGCCAAATCTTACATTGAAGGTGAAGCTTGTCTACTACTGAACCAAGTGATGAAAGGGAAGAACAATCTGAAGAAAAACAAAAATCAACTCCTGGTGCTGTACTGAAGCACTGGAACTGTGATGACACAAGTAATGATCGAGTTTTGCATCTTAATTTATTGCTATGGCTGGAACGAGCAATTGTTTTGCCACTAATTTGATGCCACTATTAATGTAATATGTAATGATCTCTACTTGTGCAAACAGGGATCTTCTTAGAAGATAACATATATTTTAGTGGAACTGCACAAGAAGATGTTGGAAGCATTAAACTAACCGAGGATTATATAGTACGCATGGCAACCACAGTAGATAACAACAGATGGTTCCTAAGAAGTGCTTTATTTGTATGCTATACACAATAAGTCTCCTAACAAAGGTTGGTACCGGCCCACGGATTTCATCCATATGATTGAGATTTGTCATCTCCATTGGTGTTGTGCTATTATTTAGCTACTGTCATGAAGTGCTTCATCTATGTTGTTTGATGGCCGCTAGAACTACGTCAGTATTTCGCCAAACAGGAAGGGATGACGCAGTATAGCGACGGTAGGTATTTCCCTCGGTGATGAGACCAAGGTTATCAAACCAGTAGGAGAACCTCCTCAAACCATGTAAACAGCACCTGCACACAAATAATAAATACTCGCAACCCGGCATGTTAAAGGGGTTGTCAATCCCTTTCGGGTAAGACGCCTCAAGATAGGCAAATAACATGAGGTAAAAGCGGTAGCTAGGATAAATAGATCGTGGAACAAATAAATTGCAGCAAGGTATTTTTGTACTTTTGGTTTAATAGATCTGAAAATAAATGCAAAGGAAAATAGATTGCAAAGTCACATATGATGAAAAGAGACCCGGGGGCCGTAGGTTTCACTAGTGGCTTCTCTCGAGAAAAATAGCAAATGGTGAGAAATAATTATTGTTGGGCAATTGATGGAACTTCAAATAATCATGACGATATCCAGGCAATGATCATTATACAGGAATCATGTCCAAGATTAGTAGACCGACTCCTGCCTGCATCTACTACTATTACTCCACATATTGACCGCTGTCCAGCATGCATCTAGTGTATTAAGTTCATGGAGAAAAGGAGTAATGCAATAAGAATGATGACATTATGTAGACAAGATCTATTTATTTAGAAATAGACCCCATCTTATTATCCTTAATAGCAATGATACATACGTGTCATTTCCCTTCTGTCACCGGGATCAAGAACCGTAAGATGGAACCCATCATAAAGCACCTCTTCCCATTGCAACATAAATATATCAAGTTGGCCAAACAAAACCCAAATATCAGAGAAGAAATACGAGGCTATAAGCAATCATGTGTATAAGAGGTCAAAGAAGACTCAAATAACTTTCATGGATAAAAACATAAATCTAGTCATAAACTCAAAGTTCATCGGATCCCAAAAAACACACCGCAAAAAGGATTACATCATATGGATCTCCAAGAGACCATTGTATTGATAATTAAGAGAGAGAGGAAGCCATCTAGCTACTAACTATGGACCCATAGGTCTACAAAGAACTACTCACGCATCATCGGCGAGGCACCAATGGAAGTGGTGAACCCCTTCCTGATGGTGTCTAGATTGGATCTGGTGTTTCTGGACTCTGCGGCGGCTGGAATTGATTTTCGTCGACTCCCCTAGGGTTTCTGGAATATTGGGGTATTTATAGAGCAAAGAGGCGGTTCAGGGGGCACCCAGGCGTGCCCTGGTGGGTGCTGCCCCCCTCGAGGCACCCACAGGTGCTTTCTTGGCCCACTGGATGTCTTCTAGACCAAAAAAATCCTCAAAAAGTTTCGCTGTGTTTGGACTCCGTTTGGTATTGATTTCCTATGATGTAAAGAACATGCAGAAAATAGCAACTGGCACTGGGCACTATGTCAATAGGTTAGTACCAAAAAATGATATAAAATGACTATAAAATGATTGTAAAGCATCCAAGAATGATAATATAACTTCATGGAACAATTAAAGATTATAGATACGTTGGAGACGTATCACTGTTTTAAATATTTCCTTTCCTTTTTTCAAGCATTGCACAATAGGATCATCCACCTTTGAAGAAGAATATGGAGTACGTGCAGTGCCTAGTTACGATTATGCCCGGATAAAGAAGCCAAGCCTCTCTTCTTATCAAAAGGAAGCAGTTGAAGGATGGTTTTATTGTCCAGAAGAACAACCTAACTTCAGCTCAGAAGGACTCGCGGATCTGCATCTTTGTTGTTGTGATGGCCAATATAATGTTGTTTTAGGATTCCTTCCCGTGAGTTCCATTTTTTAAAATGTGTGCTCTGCATGGATCATGTAGGTTGCCTATTTAAACTATCAATTCATAGAGTATGGTTTGCTTTATACTAATCATTTTTTTGTATTTATGCAAACAGGGGTGCTCAGGTTGATTTCAACAGGAAGTGCACAAAATGTTCACGAATACATCGAATATTCTCAAATCATTAATTTCCACCAGAAGAAAGGAGGTGTCGATATGTTCAAAGCGTTGCAACATATAAGGCGAAATCATACAAGCTACCCGCGAATTTGGTTGATTTTTGTGGAACTGCACAAAAAGAACAGCTGGTTTATTTAGCACGAGGTGCCATGTCAATGTCCAAACTGATGGAAAACCCTGCCATTCCGCAATCGTAGGCATTTGATATTTTCGAATGGGAAAACCTTGTCAAAGTTTGCTCATTGATGTACGCAAAACAACACGCATTTGACATTTTGGAATGGGAAAACCTTGTCAAATTTTGCGCATTGATGTTAGCAAGAAGACATGCGTTTGATATTTTCGAATGGGACGCCCTTTGCTGTCAGCAGCATTGATCGATATTTCTTTATTCTTTAGTTGGGAAGTAAATATTGGCTCTGACATGTGAATCTCTGAGATGCATAATCATCGCTTGTTTTGAATGTTCTCTATGAATTGCCAGGCATGTGTGTTTGATTACAATGTACAAGAACGCTAAAAAGCTGCTCAAACTTTTTGTACTCACTCTGTTCCTTTTTACTTCGCATATTATATTTCTTTCAAGCTAGTTGATTTTACATTGTGAATGTTGATACTTTTTTCTATATAAGATTGGTGAAAGTAGAGATACTTTGACTTCAGACAAAACTTATATGTAGACTAAAAAGGACTGGAGGGAATACATGTGAAACTGCTGCAAACGAGGTGATCACCCTGGGAATAATGCTAGTACGTATTGTTGTGTGAAACTGCTGCAAAATAGGTGATCACCCTGGGAATAATGCTAGTACGTATTGTTTTGCATGTTCATCCAATGCCAGTGATACAAGAATTCAAACTAATCGAACTAAATTCATTCATACACGGTCGGATTTCATATAAACATGCCAGATTTCATTACATTTCATACATTCTTCAACTAAAAAGGGGTGCACTGGAGGTATAATTAATTAACCGAAGCTACCCACCCGTGTTCGACTGAGCCGAATAGAAGCTTCTTCTCCAACATAGCTCTCTGACTCCACGTCGGCTGCCAAGAAGCTAATCGGTCAATGGTCAACCCGCCAAGCTTGGCTTCAACCAAAGGGTAGCAGCGGTGGCCTTACTTGTACCCGAGCAGCGGCGACCTACCATGTTCTACTCTAACTCGTTTTCTGTGTGGTGCATCCTCGTTGGCAGCGGGGCAAGGCCTCGACGGAGCCGACGAGGTCCTCTATCTCGTTGCCAGCTGGGCGGCGCCTCAACAAAGCTGGTGATGTCCTCTGCCTCGTTATTGGCAGGGCGGGGCCTCGGCGGAGTAGGGCCTCGCTGAAGCCGGGGAAATCCTCCGCCTCAGTGCCGGTGGGGTGGGGCCTCAGTGGAGCCGACATTGTCCTCCGCCTCATCGTTGGTCTCGCCAAGCAACGCCTAACCCGCTTCATCGTCCTCTTTGTAGGTGGCCGCAACCTCCTCCACCCGCATGCGATACCGCCAGCGCGCGAGGCGGCTCTCAAGGGCGGAGCAGTACGACTCGAGCAGCGCCTCCTACTCCGACCGCTCCACGGTGATCTGCTCCTCCGCCTGCAGGTGCTCCTGGAGGAGATGGTGGTTGTAGGTGGCGCCGTCCTGCGCCTCCCGGAACTGCTCCTCATGCTTCTCCCTCACCGTGTCCATGTATTGGGCACGGGCCTCACCAATGGTCATGGTGCAATGCACCAACAAGGATGACGCGGAGGAGGGGGTTGGCGCTGGATCATCGACTACCACATTCTCAATTGCGACGTCGTCGTCCTCCGGCTACTTACCGGCCAGCCAGTCGGCAGCAATGGCTGCCATCTCCTTCTCGTCCATCGTCTGCCCGTCCCGAAGAGCGTTGGAGCACTAGGAAGCCATGGTGGGCAGTAGTGGTGTCGATAGGAGAAAGGGAACGGAGGCGGATGACTGCGGGTATGGCCGGCGTAGTAGTAGGACAGACGGGTGGTGCAGGAGTAGCCGCCTCGGCAACCACGTATCATTAATGTGGGCAGCAGACGGACAGATAGACGGCACTCGTGTTATTTGAACACGGAGCAATCTCCTGCACGGGAAGCGGCGATGGCGGCACTGACCGTCTCAGGAGGATAGCGCGCGCATGCGAGGGAGGCGGTCTGGGTTGGCCAGGGCGGTCAGACTCGTGCTTGGCAGTGGTCCAGGCGTCCAGCAGTCGGATATGCTGGCTCGCGAGCGAGCTCGCCGAGCTGAGCGACGACAATCAGACGATGGGCGTGGCTTCCGACCAGGAGCCGACAGCACCGCCCAAGCCGGTTCATGATGTGTTCACCATAGAGCGGGTGCGGCCGCACTTCAACGCCCTTATGGCGGAAGAGCTACCAGCACAGGAGGACATGTGCTGCAACCTCCATCTCCTTAACGAGCACCGGCTCGCGGAAGGACGAATCGCTGGTGAACAAGCGAACGACAATGCCGTCACGAACATGTGGCCCTATGATCCTGGCTTCCTGAATGAGCAGCAAGCGTTGTATCAGACCATCCATTGGGCCCGCAAGGCCCTCTCCATCGTCCTTCAAGTTGTTGCGCTCGCCGTGGCACCACTGTCTCGCATTGTCAACATGCTCAACGAACAAGAGGAATTAGGAGATGACTTTAATGGGAGAGGATGACAGTGGAACCCACCAGGGCCATAGCCGCACATACGCAAGTGCCTCCTTATTATATACAACTATAAATATGTTGCTTCCTTCTAGTTTCCTGACATCACCGTCCCACACCATTGTCAACCTATATAGTCAATAAACGAGGGAATTGCACAAGGAGCGGCCGACGGTTGGGACCCAGCAGCTCAAGCAGTATTTGTGTTTTTGAGGTGTGAGCAGAGTTTTTCTTGAGCGATGTTTTTGTTGTTGTTCACAGGAGGAGGGTATCAATTGGGTGGGCTGTGGCCCGTTTGGCCCAGGCTATTATTTTATGTCAACCAAATATCCAGCCCAGATATCAGTATTTAAATGTGAAAATGGCTAGCCAAGCTATTCTTTTTTTTGCAGAATACCCAACCCAGGTGAACTTGTTATTCTCCGGAACGCATTGGACTTGCCAAGAAAATGGGCTTTAAGAAATAATAAATGAGTTGTAATTAAAAAAATGGTTGTAAATATAAAAAACGCACCGAACAGGTACATTTTTTAATTCTGCTAAAAAAGTTACATTTTTTAATTTCATTACTTGTTGCGCTTGCAAAATTTCGTTGGATTTTTACCTAATACAAATTTATTTTGAAATTATATTTAATCTGACTCTAAATTTCGGGTTAAAAAATATATCGGATCCCATCAAAATGTTGGAAATTTTGTTGAATTTTTTTAGCGGTTGACTGAAATTATTAACAAAGTCCTCGCTAGAAAATGGGCTATAATTTTAAGAAATAGTAAATGGGTTGAGTAAATTCCATTAGAATTAAAAAATGGGCTCTACATGACAAATCACAAATGGGTTATATGTTCTGTGCGACAGATGTGATGGTCACTTGTGGGCCTACTAACTTGATGCGTACGCAAGGCTTTGTCAACTTATAGTCAACACACGGTTCTATTAGCAGTGGTCGTTGGATGTCCATCTAACAGCTGTGGTGCTTCTTGAATCTCGGATATTCATGCTTCAGCTGCCCAAGCCAGCGCCGGCGGTACCGCCTGCTACCGCATCCCGTGGCCAGCTGTGATGCCGCGCAGGCCTCACCGGCCCACCCTATTCCCATCACCGTCCAGGCCATTTCTCTACTCACCATCATCTCATGTTATTCTCCGGCGACGATAACCTCACACCACAGCCGAACCAGTGAACCCCTGTACTCCCCTCCGCGTGGGCATCCACTATTGTGTCTTCGCCGGCTCCGGGTAATTCCCTTTCTAGGCCTCGCCATCATCCACCACTTTAGTTCTCTCGGTGCGGCGTGGTCAACTTTGTCAACAAATGACAGCCATCGGAAGAGGCATGAACGTGGAGTGGCTGAAAGTAGGGACATGCATGCCCCATGGCCGCGCGCGAGCAAGTCCCTCCTTATTATGCAAAAACAAATGATTTCTCCCCCTGACAGGTTTGAGCCACCAGCTACATCTTCGCACGCAGGGAAGTGTTTCCTTTATTACGTGGAAAAAAGTTACCTTTCCCTGACAGCTGGGACCCATCAGCTTTATTATGATCCATTTCGCAAAAATATAGATTGTACCAAAGATGCTAAATTGTTTTCTTTTTATTCTAACTCGAAAAGAAGAAATTAAAAAACCCAGAAAACATCTTGGCACGCAAGGAAGTGCCACCTTATTACGAGCAAAAGAATGATTCCCCCCTGCTAGCTGGGACCCACCAGATTTGCAGGCTGACTTGTGGGCCAACTAAGTTGACGCATACGGGCTTTGTCAACTTAGTCAAAACGATTCTAGTTGCACTGACCGTTGGATGATAAATCAACGGCCGTACTGCGTCTTCAACCTCTGGTCTTCTTGCTCCAGCCACCCAAACCAGGCCCATCGTAGCGCCTGCTTGAAAGTGTGTTATGTCGACTAGAGGGCGGTGAATAGGCGATTTTTATGAATTCTTCACTGAGGAATTTGCTGGTGAGGAAATTCCTAAATGAAGAACTACTTGCAGCGGAATAAGTACTCAGAAAGGAACATAATAGAACACAAGCATAGTCATCATGATGAAATAAAGACAAGCAAAGAGTACAGAAAACGTAAACACAGGATAACAAGGGAAGAAGACGGACAGACTGAAGAAATAGAGCTGAGGAAATTGAGAAAGTCTTCAGTCAATGTCTTCAAACAGATATGAACAAGCACACAACAACAACATGAGGAAATGAAAGAGTTGAGGAAATAGAACCAGTCAGCTCGGTGAAGACAATGATTTGGGAGACCAGTTCCAACTATTGTCTCAGTTGTACATCTGGTTGGAGCGGCTGAGTATTTAAACTCAAGGACACCCAGTCCCGGACACACAGTCCTCACCATATTCTCCTTGAGCTAAGGTCACACAGACCTCGCCCAATCACTCATGGTAAGTCTTCAGGTGACTTCCGAACCTTCACAAACTCGGTCACTCGGCGATCCACAATTCCTCTTGGATGCTCTAGACCTTGACGCCTAACCGTCTGGAAGAAGCACAGTCTTCAAAGGAAACAAGCGTCGGATCCACGCAGGATCAATCTCTTCAGTGATGCTCAATCACTTGGGTTTTTGTAGGTTTGGGTTAGGGATTTCCTCACTTGATGATTTTCACTCAAAGTCCTCGGAGGATGGGTTGCTCTCAAATGACAAGTGTCAGTTTCTCTCGGAGCAGCCAGCCAACTAGTGGTTGTAGGGGGCGGCTATTTATAGCCTAGGGAGCAGCCTGACATGATAAGACATAGATGCCCTTGTCTGAAATGACCGTTAGGTGGGTAGATATTTTGGGATAGCTGGCGTGTAGCACAGCAACGGTCGGAATATTTGAGGTTCGAATTCCTCAGGGCTATCATGTTCCTCACTTGGTAGGCAATCCACACTGGCGAATTCCTAACTCTTCAGTCAGAACAAATTCCTCGGAGACTAGAAGAACTTCGTCTCTGTCATTGAAGAATAACTCAAAAGGATTGGTAGGTGTAGGATTTGAGTTGAGCATCACATGGAAATTTTTCCTTAGTATTTCCTCGACCCCCTTTAACAGTACGGTGTTTCCTATGACTCAAGAAAGAGAAAATGAAACTATGAAAACAAAATTCTTCGCGCTTCATGTTCCTCGAATGAATACCAAGTCTTCAAGGTCACACCAATTTCTTTACTTTCAAAGTCTTTAGAAAGTCTTCAGAAAGCCAAAGTCTTCAGTCGAAGAACTTCATTTTTAGGGGTCGACTTCCTCTATAAATATCAAACTCCTCATAGACTTATAGACCTGTGTACACTCACAAACGCATCAGTCCCTTAACCTATAAGTCTTCAATACACCAAAATCACTAAGGGGCACTAGATGCACTTACAATCCCCCCCTTTTTGGTGATTGATGACAATATAGGTTAAGTTTTCAACGGGGATAATAATGTGAAGTGTAAATACTGATATTTAGGAATTTGATTGCAAGATATAGAAGAACTCCCCCTGAAGATGTGCATAGTGAGGAATTTGCTTTTGAAGCAATGCACACTTGAAGAGTATAATCATGGAGATCTCCCCCTATATCTTGTAATTCATACACACATTTGACATATAATATGAGGAATTTGAAATGCGTGATGAAATATGGTGACTGATGTAATTCAGCATGCGTGCATTAACATTAATGAGGAATAAGCATGCAGATGAACATAGCAAAAGTATCAAGCCACCATAGAGTTTAAGATTAGAACTCGATCCAGCAAAGTCATTAGAAGAACGAGAGTTGTAACTTAGCAAAAAATGCCCATATATAGACCCGCTTGAAGACTAACTCAAATTTCTCCCCCTTTGTCATCTAATGACCAAAAGTGTTGAAACTGAGGACTAACGCCCCTGAAATATTTCATGATGATGGAGGAGTGCCAGCGTTGTCAGGGTCTTCAGTCGTTGTAGGGCCTGCTGCAGTGTCGTCCAAATCTTCATGCTCGTCCGTGGCGCATGATGAACATAGGTATTAGCCAGCAGTTTTTCCATGATACCCGAAGGAAATTCAAAAGGAGTTTCATTTTCAATAGGTTCAGTAGGTTGAGGAGCAACTCTTTGATCTACTGGAAGGGGTGAAGATACCCCGAACAAGCCCCTCATAGAATTACTTTCCATAGTAACAAGTGACAGAAAATTTCAGCACACTATATAAATTTTTCCTTACCAAATTCCACCTACCAAAGGCGCTACACTCCCCGGCAACGGCGCCAGAAAAGAGTTTTGATGACCCACAAGTATATGGGATCTATCGTGGTCCTTTCGATAAGTAAGAGTGTCGAACCCACCGAGGAGCAGAAGGAAATGATAAGCGGTTTTCAGCAAGGTATTCTCTGCAAGTACTGAAATAAGTGGTAGCAGATAGTTTTGTGATAAGATAAATTGTAGCGAGCAACGAGTAACAAAAGTAAATAAGGTGCAGCAAGGTGGCCCAATCCTTTTTGTAGCAAAGGACAAGCCGGAACAAACTCTTATAATAGGAAAAGCGCTCCCGAGGACACATGGGGATATCCTCAAGCTAGTTTTCATCACGCTCATATGATTCGCGTTCGGTACTTTGATAATTTGATATGTGGGTGGACCGGTGCTTGGGTGATGTTCTTACTTGAACAAGCATCCCACTTATGATTAACCTCTATTGCAAGCATCCGCAACTACAACAAAAGTATTAAGGTAAACCTAACCATAGCATGAAACATATGGATCCAAATTAGCCCCTTAGGAAGCAACGCATAAACTAGGGTTCAAGCTTATGTCACTCTAGCAACCCATCATCTACTTATTACTTCCCAATGCCTTCCTCTAGGCCCAAATAATGGTGAAGTGTTATGTACTCGACGTTCACATAACACCACTAGAGGTTAGACAACATACATCTCATCAAAATATCGAACGAATACCAAATTCACATGACTACTTATAGCAAGACTTCTCCCGTGTCCTCAGGAACAAACGTAACTACTCACAAAGCATATTCATGTTCATAATCAGAGGGGTAATAATATGCATAAAGGATCTGAACATATGATCTTCCACC
>LR880972.1:907600488-907616686 GCA_904067115.1 Aegilops sharonensis | reverse complement strand
CCCGGAGATGTCACGCCTTTGTATGAGAAACCTGCACGCCAGGGGGCTCTCCCACGATCGGCAACGCCCTTGCCCTGTTTCGAGTCCGCTCAACAGCTCAAGCGGCTGCGTCGAGAATGGCAGAGTAACCTTCCGTGATCGACAACGCCCTCGATTCTGACTCGAGTCAAGCTCGACAGTTCGAGCGGCCGCGTTTGGAACGAAAAGGTGGCTCGTCCGGCAGCACGCGTACCCAGCAGGCCCTGGGGATCCGTCTCCAAAACGCCGCTAGGGGCTTCCGCGCCGGCAAGCCTACCCGATCGACATGGCGCACGTATACAAAGAGGAATTGAACGGGGAAATAACATGCATGAAAATTAAGAGTACTTCAAAGTTATATTACATCACGTCATAGCTGCGGTTCTAACTAAAGATAAAATTTGTCTTGGTCGGGAACCCGCGGCGGCGAAGAGGAACGGGATGCTTAATCCCGGCGCTGGCCTTCCACCCTCTTGATTTTGTCGATGCCGTTGGTGATGGGCTTGATGCGCTCCTTGAGCACCGTGAGGTCAACACCATCCGGCAAGCTCTTCATCGAGGCCGCGAAGTCAACGTCGGGATTCCAGTGCGCCACCTTGGTGATGACCTTGGTCACGACCCTCCGGCAAAGTCGCCGGGCCTCCTCGGCCAACGTGGCCATCCTGTTGGAGTGAAGGTAGGCCAAGGCAACGAGGACGCCCTCGAAGAACTGGGTCAGCTTGGCGTTGACGGTCCCGCTGCGCTCGGGGGCGTACCTCACATTTGGCATCCCCATGGTGGCCAATTGCAAGGTGACCCTGCCGGCAACGACCTCCAGATGGCTGATCCAAATGTTCTCGCCCACCACATATTCCTGGTGGGAGGCGGCCTCGTTTGCCCGCAGCTGCTTCTCCTCCTCGAGGCTCCTGGTCAAGGTCTCCTCCCGAGCCCTGCTCTCCGACAGCATCTTCTCGAGACCCTCCAGCTTCAGCTTGAGGTCTCTGATGGAGTTCTGCGCGTCGGAGAGCTCCCCAGTCCTGCTGATGACTGCTCCTTGCGCCTCTACCAAGGCGCGGTTGAGCGTGTTCTTCTCGCCGGGCAGCTTGAGGGCCTGCTCCTTCGGTTCATCCCGCCCTGCTTCCAGCTCCTTCACCTTGCCGGCGTGGGCCAGAGCTTGTGCATCGAGTGCCTCCTTGTGCCTCTGCTCCAGCTCGCGGGTCCGTCGCATGACAAGGGCCTCGAGCTCCTCATCCTTGCCGCGGAGCGTTGCGATAAGCTTCGCTTCACGCGCGGAGAGGTCCTCTTCCTGGGAATCCAAGGCGGCTTGATGCTGGTTTCGGGCGGCTTCGGCCGCGGCAGCCAAGTTCGCCGCCTCTTCCTGGGCTTTCTCGATGTCGGCCATTTTCATGGTGAGCTCCACATCGCGCTTGGCCAATTCCTCCTGAAAGGCCCTCTGCTCCTTGCGAGTCTTGTGGAACCAGGTCTGCGTCTCAGCGACGCGCGCCTTGAAGTCCACCTCCGCGTTGTCCACCGCTGCCATCCTGGACTGGACCTTGTCCAGGCGGGCACGGTAGAGCACTTGGAGCTTCCGGAAGTCGGCCCCCATGGCGCAGAAAAGCTGCTCTTCTGGAGAACCGTCGCCGCCAACGCCCGGCTCATCAACCACCTCAAGCCCGGTGGCGGCAAGCACCTCGCCGTCAAAGGCTTCCCCTTCAGCGGGCGCTCGGCTTGACGCCCCCGGAAGATGGACGAAAAGATCGTCGCCCACCTTCAGATATCTGCCGGGGCCCTAGGTTGAGTAGGAGGGAGGTTGGTCACCCGCCACCTCCTCCCAGGCGGAGGCCTTGCCGGCCTCGCCGGCAGGCCCACTGCTGGCGCCCTCGACAGAAGCCTCGTCGGACGCCTTGGCGGCCCCCGCAACGGCGTCCTCGGCAACACCCTTAGCATCTTTGGCGGCCTCCTCGGCGGCAATCCTGATGGCCTCCGCCGCGGCCTCCTCAGCAATGTCTCCAACAACAGTGTCCACGTCCTCCAAGTCTGTTGAAGAAGGGCCTGGGCAGCAATGGGAGCAATGAAGCCAAGAAAAGAATAAAGGAGAAACAGAGACGAAGGACAGGCGACTCACCAGTGCCAGGCTGTGAAGCAGAAGTCCCCTCTCCTCCAGCATCCAGCGCCGTGGCAGAGTCACCACCGCCCAAGTTCCCCTCTTCCTCCATGAGTGTGGGCTTCGTGCCTGGTGCCCTTGCCGGGGATGCCCCCCGCGGCGGTGTAGTCGATGGGGGTGGTGTGTTAGGAGTAGCCCTCTGTGGCTCCTCCTGCTGCCGCTCCCCTCCTGCAAACCCGGCAAGGTCAGCATCATAGCATCGGGCGCCTACCACATGTCGAGTAAAAAGAGGGTGACGAACTTACACTGGGGGCTGCGCCGGGGGCTGCTGTCCGGGCTGCTCAGCACCACCAGTGGTGTCTCTGAAGCCCCAGCCGGGGACTGACTGCTCGCCAAGGTCCTCGCCCTCTTCGCCCTCTGGGCCAACGTCTCTGTCTCCCTGCAAAAGCAAAAATGGATCAATACAAGCGACTCGATTCGGGGAAGTGGAAATGACAGTAAGGAACGGAGTACTTACTCGTCATCGGTCTCCTCCTCCTCCACCAGTTTCCTTTTCCTCTCCGGGCTGAGAGGCCCGAGATCAAAAGGGTGCTCCACATCATCATCCGAGTCGACGCCTGCCGGAGGAGGCGAAGAAGGCGGCGGGGTTTGTGCGTGCCCAGATGAGGAAGGGGTCGTCGCCTTCTTCTTCTCAGCGGCCTTCGTCAGCCCCTTCGCTGACGTGGCCCTAGTGTGGCACCCAGACCCCTCCAGGGTCAATTGAGGCCGCGTAGCCCTGCCGGGCCGGACCGGCTCGCCGGAGCCAGCTCGCCGCAGGACTCGCCCTCTTCCCCTGGTTGGCGTCGAGCCCGCCGCCACGTCCTCCTCCTCCGACGACTCGTCGGCCGCGTCCTCGACAAGCGGAGCTCCAGCATCGGCGCTGCTGACCTCCCCGGTGGCCGCCGCCCATAGGGTGAACTGATCCTCCTCCGCAGCCGTCGCGGCCTTGTCCTCCACGCCCCCGGCACTGCCGGCCTCCGCGGCAAGCTGTGCCTCCCTCGCCCTGGTGGCGATGTAGTCCAGCTCCGCCTGGGTGGTGTCCATGACAAGCTGTCGCTCAGTGTCAGCATTTACGTATACCTCGGTCAAGGAGTCGAAGAATTGCTACACATCTGCGTCCATCGGCTCCTTCCAGCTCGGGACAGGGCCGTGCACGTTACAGTCCGGCATCATAGGAAGATCTCGGACCGGCGTGAGTTATTGCACAACGGGACCACCCCCGCTGGCAACTGGAAGAACGACCCCTTGACGGCCTTGCCGACCTTTGCGGCAGCCCTTGTGGCCTTGCCGGTCCGTTCAACCTCGCCGTCGCAACCCACACCAAGCTGGAAAAGCCGCTGACAGAAGTGGGCATGCGCCATCACCGTAAAGTTGTGATCGAGGCCAGGGTGGAGCCGCATAATGTCAGCCGGGTTCGTACAAAGCCAGGCTGGCCTCCCCTTATTATGCAACGGGGCGATCCGGCGATGAATGAAGTCCGCCCCGATCATCTCCAGGGTGAGCCCAGCCCGAGTCAGCCGGAGGATCCTGGTGGTGGCGACAGTAAGCCTCTCGTCGGCCGCATCGACGTCACCCCAATCGCTGTCGTGGACCGGCGGCACTCGACGGACCTTGCAGAATTCCGGCGGGTCTTCGTCTTCAATCCAGCACCACCGGCCACGCCATTCATCCCACCTCTCCTTCATGGCACCGTCCGGGTAAGCCCCCTTGGATCATGAGATCCATGCGACGCATCCGTAGACGGCGCCTTCGGGCTGGATTCAAGGGGAGAAATAGTGGCGGAAGAGTGTCGTGTTGGGCTGCACTCCGGCAAAGCCTTCGCAAAGATGTGCAAAAAGAGCCAGGCACGCCACCGCATTCGCAATGAAATCCAAGAGGCGAAAGCCGAAGGTGTGCATGATGTCGCAGAAAAAATCGGAAAAAGGGGGGCATAACCCGCAAGAAAGATAATCAACAAAAAAGGGATACCGATTTGGAGCAGGAACGGCGCAAGCGGCAAGAATGACGTGTGTCGCCGGATGCCCAGAATTCTCTCCCCCCGTCTTCACTCCCCATAAGGGCTTGAAGGAGGCCCGGAGCTCATGAACACCAATCGACGAGGGGAAGAAGAAGGCGGACTTCGTCCGGTCCCCCTACAGCGCGCTCTCCGGCGGCTCCACGGTCCCGGAGCTCTTAGCCACCCCCTTGCCCTTGGGGGATTTGGGCGCCATGGCGGCCGAGAAGTCTAGAGGATTGAGGAAGAGGGGTGGCGAAACAGCTACGGCGGGCGGCGGCGAAAGCTTAGGAGGGAAGGAAGAGAGGAAACGGCGGCTCTGTGATTGGAAAAGGTACGAGGGAAGAGGAGAAAGTGACAAGCGCGCCCACGGTTATTCCTTCTTATGGGGGAAAACGCGGGCCGCCTCCTTTCACATTAACTGCCACGTGACGCATGCGCGCAGAGCTCAGCCCCACGCGTGCCGCCCATGTCATGCACGCCTCCCCACGCCGAGCCACGCGCGGGAGGCATGGGAAGCGCAGCGCGCGAAGAGACTTACCGCGGTAAAAACCACCCCGCCTACCCGCGCACCGTTCTTGGGCCTAGCCCAACGACGCGATTGCGCTTACGTGTGGCCCAGGCCCGGGGGCTCCTGTCGGTGTACAAAAAGAGGGGTACACTTTTTGTACACCTATAACTGTGCACGGGCAGTCTGAGCTGCGGGCACCACTGCACTGAGCAAGGCAAGGGAGGTGAGCCAAGGTAAGGCCGAAGCTCGAAAGGAGCAGAACGACGCCAAGACCAAGACCCCAAAGAGCAAAGGGGGCGAAGCGGACTCCCCCGGCAAGATCCTTGCCGGGAGGCAGTTTTAGAAAAACCGGCAAGACCCTTGCCGGGGCCGCTCGCCCCACACCTACGGAGCGAATCAGCCTTGAGTCCACTGCCCCCATGGGGCAAGGATTCGGGAGACATCCCCGTGGTGGCATGGAGATCTTTGTGAAGACATTCAAGATCAGATACACACTATGGAAGATGATGACCCTTGGCGGGATCCCAGCCAAGGAGGGCCACAAGGCCCCCGGCAAGAGCCTTGCCGGGGATGACAGCAGGCGCCACGGCAAGACCCTTGCCGGGGCCCCGGCAAGACCCTTGCTGGGGCTACGGCGAGGCCCTTGCCGAGAACACCCGTGGGGCCACCATCAGGCCGACGCCAATCAAACCTCCACCACCGTTCGCACGCAGCTGCCGACCCAACCAGTTGGGCTGGCACCTGCGTGGCGGCGAGCGGATCTTCGTGGAGACCCACCACTGCGCCACCTCAGCTGCCTGCCTGCCGACATGGCACCACGGGCACCGCTGGCCAGGGCGCGTGTCGACACGAAAGAGAGTGTCGACGGACGAGACAGGGCTCTCCCCCGTCCCCGATAAAGCAAGGACACCTAAGCAAGATGCATTAATGGCGCCTTGTCATGTAATGCTCGCATCACTGTGCCCTTTCCACCTCCTGTGTGCCACTGTGGCAACCCCTTTCCCTATAAAAGGAGGCCCAAGGTGACCAGGAGGAGGATTCGGCTTTTTGGAGCTCCTCACGCCCCATAGCTAGCTCAAGAACACAGATAAACAAGCCACCAAAGCAGGAGTAGGTTTTTACGCATCCTCGCGGCCCGAACCTGGATAATGATACCGTGTGTGTAACACCCCTAGTGTCATGCTACAGTAACCCTCTGTGATTAAGCCTAATCATTTGGCTAAAGAATGCTTAATCACCTTTGTTCAATATCTCTTTTCAACTCCCATCTGAATTCAAATTCAAATCATAAGTGAAACTTGAAGTTACACAAAAGTTGCTGGAAAAATGTTCATCATTTAGCAAATATTCCAATACAATTTTATGTAATTAAAAACAACATCACTCCTATGCTAAAATGGACACTAACATTTATAACAGTGCCATTCCAGTAATTTAAAATGCAAATTCATTTATGAAAATTCCAAATGGATCTAAACCTCTCCCAAAAATAATTGTGGCAGTGCCTAAAAATGCACTAGACTATTATGATCCAGTTCCACATTTTCCCTAAATTATTAGGGTCCCCACATAAATCATTTTTCTTCTCTGCTAATTAAAGAAAAAGAAAAGGAAAGAAGAAGGGGGTGGGAGAGCCCCTGGCCTTCCCTTAGGCTTCGGCCCAACCCCCTGGGCCTCGGCCCACTCTCACCCATCCAGCCCAATCCCCCGCGCACCGGTTGCCCCTCTCCCTGCTTCCTGTTCCTCGGTCTCAGACCGCAACAGGGACGTGCTCCCGTCGGACCACCTCGCCGGCCTGGCCGACGAGGGGATAAGGACGCCGACACAGCGCCCCCTCGAGTTCCCCTCCCCATCTCATCCACTCCCTCCTTCCCCCTTCTCTCTCTCCCTCACCTTCGTTTTGGAGAGGAGGCCGACGCGGTCGCCGCCGTGCCTCGCCCGTCCCCGCGGCCACCAAGCCCCTTTCGCCTCAACGTCGTGTCCCGTCTCCTTCGACGTCGTCTGCTTCGTCCCCGTCCACGAACGGGAGTTGGTGGATCGAGCCAACCCCTTCCGCCTCGGCCGCCGTTGATCTCCCCCAACTCCGGCCACCCTCTGCTGCTCCTAATCTGTCACCGGCTTTCCTTAGCCACTCGGTGAGCTTCTCTCTCTCTCCCATCTCGCTGGTAGCTCGCCTGCTCGCCCACAGCTAGTCACCGCCATGCCTGTGCTATGTCCGCCGCCGATGAGCTCGTGGCCGTCGCCATGGGCATCGTCGTGCTCGCCCGAGCACACGAGCGTGCTCAGGACCGCTCACTGAAGCCGCCCGTGCCACTTGCTTCCATCCCCATGCCCCTTAGCACCTACCTCGACGAACGCCCGAACGCGTCGCTGCCTCCGCTCGCCGCCGGCATGCTTTCGGTGGCCAAATGGTCATGGGATCGCGACCGTTGGCCTCGCCGCAACGCGTACACCTCACCCAGCTCCTTAGTTTGCCAAAACGCGCACCGCAACGCTGGTTCCGTCGCCGCCTGAACCTTGCCTACGCCAACCCTCGTCGTCGGCGCCGTTCCCGGCCAACTCCGGTGAAGCCAACACCACCAATCGACTCGCGGGCGAGGACTCGTCCGACCGTAGACAACCACGCGGCAAATGGTGCCCTCTAGCGCCTTTCCGGGCTGCTCCGCCGTGCGCCGCCGTGCTTTGGGTCGCCGGAGCAGCTCCAGCGACGCGTCCGACGTGGCACCAGCTTGGCCGTGGGCCCCACGCGCTCGAGCCGCTGACCGATGGGCCCCGCGGGCCTCGTTAACCAAGTCTACTGCCACGTGGCAGCTCTGGCTCGCTGACATGTGGGTCCCGCAAGTAAAATGTATTTTAAAAAATAAAACGATTAATTAAAACGTTAGTTAAATTAGTTAGTTAATTAGTACTAACTAGTCACTGACTGCTGGGGCCCACGCCCACTAACTAACCCTGTTAGTAAACTTAAGCCTCTGTTAGACAGAGAGGCTGATAGGTGGGTCCCACCTGTCAGTTTGACTGGTCAGCAGAGCTGACGCAGTGCTGACGTCACTGCTGACGTAATAAACATTTTCTGCTTTTAAAATATTTCAGAAATTGGTTTAAACTTCGAAAATCCGTAACTTCTAAAACGTAGCTCGGATGAAAATGTTTTCTACATGAAAGTTGCTCACAACGACGAGGCGAATCAGAATAAGCGTTCTGTTTACCTGTCAGATGCCTCTAACTATCTGAACATGAAACTTTCCCCCTCCGGTCATCTGTTTGACACAGGTCCGGAACCGGGAAAACATTCCCGGTTGACTTCCTCCTTCGTCGGTATCGTGTAGCGCCGCGTTAGAACACGTCTAGCTCTGCTTGTTGTCCTGTTATGCACTTGTTTGCTATGTATTTACTGTTTCTTCTCCCTCTTCTCCCCGGTAGAACCCGAGACCGATGTTGCCCCTGTGATCGACTACGTCGACGACGACCCCTCCTTGCCAGAGCAACCAGGCAAGCCCCCCCTTTGATCATCCCGATATCGCCCATTCCATTATCTCATGCTTGCATTAGATTTTGCTACTGTTATTGTTTGCTCCTATTCTGATGCATAGCCTGCTTTTGTATCTGCTATTGTACCTTACCTGCTTATCCTAAACTGCTTAGTATAGGTTGGTTAGTGATCCATCCGTGACCCCCACCTTGTCCTTGTTGCCCCTGCTTCATCAACAAAGACCCGATCAACGGGATTGAAGACCAGGCCCCGGCACCGCACATCACTTTCCCCTTAGTTGCTCGACACTACTGGGTTACTACCGAGTGCCGAGGGTGAGACCTCTACAGCACTTCTGATGTTAACCCTGTAGTGTAGCTATTCGGTCGTGGTCATCGAGGGTGATTCCGCCATAACCACTTCCGATACGACTCTGTCGTGCAACCCCTCAAGTGTGAACCTCGGGGGTGGTTCCTCTTACGTTCACCTTTATGATTACATCGAGTGGAATTCACCGGGGGTGATTCCTCGGGTTTTCCCCTTAATGTTTGGACACACAGTTACTATGGTTACTATGACTTTACACTGAGCCATGTTACTAAAGACAGGTCGTCCCTGAGGGGTACCCGCGCGAGCTTAATTGCGAGTGATGTGGAGTCGGGTTGACCTGGAAGGTGCCCGTGAGATAATTACGAGGCGTGGCCGGGCATTCCTAGCCCTTGCCGCAAGTCCTCGAGACAGGGCAATGGGGTCACATCTTTCGTGAGTCCCTGCTTGTTACCGCGCGTTCCTAATCCACTACGATTTGGATATTTGATCCGAGGGGCCTCTGGCCTGATAGCACTAACCATCACGTGGGCATAGTATGTGCGTTCTGCGTCTTATACATCAGCCGAAGCTTAATAGACCTCAGCGACTGAGCAGCGCGCGCCGGGTTGGACTGCGTAAGCGCCTGCCTTGTTGAAGGAGGTAGCTAGGTCTGCTCACCGGCCGCGTACGCAACGTGCAGGAGTTCCCGGGGAGATGGCCCATGACCCCTGGGGGCATAGGTTTAGTCCGCGTGCTGGCCTCTCTATTAATCCTAGGTCGGGTTGTGGCGTATTGTTCGGCCGAGGCCGGGCATGACCCAGGAAAGTGTGTCCGGCCGGAGTTAATCGAGCGTGGTGGGTAAGTTGGTGCACCCCTGCAGGGAAGAAAACATCTATCGATAGCCTGTCCTACGGTAACGGACACTTGGAGTTGTATCCCGATCGATACAACTAGAACTGGATACTTGTGATGAGAATTGGATGGTGGTGAGTAATGGATTGTGATGATAACAGGATAGTATGGCTCTGGGATTTCTTTCTCGCAGGGAGTCGAGAAAGGATCTTCGGCCGTGGTTGATAACACTACTTCTACCTTACTTTGTGCTACTCTACTCCCTCCTATTTTCTGCAAGATGGTGGTTTCCAGAAGATGCTAGTCTTCGATAGGACTAGGCCTTCTCCCTATTCTGGCATTTCTGCAGCCCGGTCCACATATATAGCCTTCCTTTGATAATGTTGCATATGTAGTGTAGATCCTTGCTTGCGAGTACTTTGGATGAGTACTCACGGTTGCTTTGCTCCCCCTTTTCCCCATTTCTTCCTCTTTCCGGTTGATGCAACCAGATGACGGAGCCTAGGAGCCAGATGCCACCTTTGACGACTGCTACTACCCCGAGGGTGCCTACTACTACGTGGAGACCGTCGACGACTAGGAGTAGTTAGAAGGCTCCCAGGCAGGAGGCCTTGCCTTTTCGATCGTTGTTGCTTTTGTGCTAGCCTTCTTAAAGCAGACTTGTCTAACTTATGTCTGTACTCAGATATTGTTGCTTCCGCTGACTCTTGTGTATTCGAGCTTATGTATTCGAGCCCTCGAGGCCCCTGGCTTGTAATATAAAGCTTGTATTATTTTAATTTGTGCCTAGAGTTGTGTTGTGATATCTTCCTGTGAGTCCTTGATCTTGATCGTACACATTTGCGTGCATGATTAGTGTACGATTGAATCGAGGGCATCACAAGTTGGTATCAGAGCCGACTGCCTGTAGGTAGCCCCCTTTCCAACTCCTTGGTCGAAGTTGAGTCTAGTCACTACGAAACTTTTACTAACATTGGATGTGCGTCTTACGGGCCCACGTCGCCATTGGGTGGTATTAGGATCTTTTATTCCTCGTCTATACTCTGGGATTCTGATCTCTCTTTTATTCGGGTTAAATGATTTTGCTAAAATCTAACTTTAGGTTCTTGAAAATACTTTCTCCCGGAGAGCCCCTTCAGTCCAGATGATCGCTTGCTGCACCAGAAGATTTCGAAGATACTCTCTGATGTTTCCCCGAAACCCTTGTGCCCTTCGCCGTTGCAATTCCATATCACCGATAAATCCCTATGGATAGCTGCACACACTTGTCGTCCATACCTTCTTTTTCAGTTGTTCTTGTTGTTACAAGATACCCTGAAATACTTTGGGATATTACGAGAATCCTTTGTTCCTGGTACCATGCAGCACTTTTCCACCTGAATAACCCTACGAATAATTCCTCACAATTATCGGCGATTCGTTCATCCCCAGTTGATCATATGTCTCACAAAATTCTTCGAATGTAATTCGATCTCCCAAAGATCCTCTGCAGCTAACTGCTTCCGAAAGTCTTGTCTACCTGCATTATGGTTAAATCCATATGACGGAAACTAGGGCGGCAAGAGTGGAACAAAACACCAGGCATAAGGCCGAGCCTTCCACCCTTTACCAAGTATATAGATGCATTAATTAAATAAGATATATTGTGATATCCCAACAAGTAAACATGTTCCAACAAGGAACAACATCTCAATGTTCCAAAAAGGAACAAACTTCATCTTCACCTGCAACTAACAACGCTATAAGAGGGGCTGAGCAAAGCGGTAACATGGCCAAACAACGGTTTGCATAGGAAGGGTGCAAAAGGTTAGAGGCTGACATGGCAATTTGGGAGGCTTGAGGAACAAGTGATAGGTAGCGCAGCATAGCGATAGAACGAAGCAACTAGCATAGCAATGATAGTAATGAGATCCAAGGTGACGGTCATCTTGCCTGAAATCCCGCTAGGAAGAAGAACGAGTCCATGAAGAAGACGAACTGATGAAGCCGAACCAAGCGTAGAAGAACGAATCCTCACGATCGCAACGAAACGGGAACTATCGAGAGAAGCACACAACATGGTAAACACACCAGACATGAACAAGGCATGATGCACAACAAGCATGATGCATGACACGGCTACATGAAGCTACTCATGGCAAGAGATGATGCATACAAGAGCAACACATCAAAGCAAGTTTAAATGAGGCCGGAAACAACATAGAACAATTCCGGTAAGTCCTCATATGCAAATTTCGAAATTGGTCCAGATCTGAATAAACATTATGTTCAAGTTGTTAAACAGCAAGTTAAGATGCACCACGATGATCTACACGAAATTCTAGTCAAGTTACATATAAAGTTCATTAGATTCGGAGCTACGGCCTAGAAGATATGAGCAAAACAAGATAAACATGGCATTGATACAAAATGCATACAAACATCAAGCAAACACCTCAAAACAAGGATGCAACAAGATAATATGAAACTACATGCAAAATCAAGCAAGTTACATATAGAGCACACTCAAGACGGAGCAACGGTTGAACACATACACTCTATATAAGTCATAGCAACAATCTGTCCAAAACAGCAACTAGGCATATTGCAAGCATCAAAACAACAAGCTACAGCATCTCAACGTAATAAAAAAAGGCATGGGCATGATGTACAGGTATAGCATGACAAAACATGAACATTGAGCTATCTCCAGAAATCACTAGAACATGCTCAAAATGACATGGCAAGATTGCAAATAATAACAGTTTCAGACTTTGCAGAAAATAACATCAGGTTGCAATGTTTAGAGCTATGAAACAACATGTTACAGGAACTTAACATGGCAAACAAAGGCATGGCATGATACTAATGAATGCATAGAACAAATGTCCCTTACTGACCATAAGCCAAAAAGGATAAGAAAATATGATGGCACCCATGTAAACATAGCAAGTTATATTACAGATTCATACATGGCAGGAACAACGACAAGTAGGCATGTTGGTGAGCTTGAACCACTCACCACAGATCAATACATGGCATGGCAAGGCAAACAACAGTAAGAAGACATGGCATATAAGCTATACATGGCAAGAACAACATCATAGCATACACGGATCAACTATAACAACCTTGGCAAAATCGAATAACATGTAAACAACCTGCCAGGAAACATTTTATAGCAAACGTAGAGCTCGATTGACTCAAGCTATGGCACTCCATAATTGCAAACAAGGGCATGGATGGATATAGCATAACCATATGTTCAAAACATCCTTACTGAAGTATCTCAAAATAAGCATGGATCTCTCGGTAGCATCAAGTTAACATGGCATAAAAATATCAGCAGAACAGGGCTGAAATCAGCAACATCATGAAGCCTAGTTTGCATGCTTGCGCTAGTCACCACAGAGATCACAAAAATACATGGCATACACCCCTGTAAAGATGGCATGGCATATAACAAAACACATGTAGGACTCAAGTTCATAGGGTGCACACATCAATCATGGCAAAAATGACAAAAGTGCATGTTCTGATAAGAATCTGAAACTAACATCACATAGCCCTCTTCTAACAGCATTTCGGGCATCAAGATGGACTCAAATGAACATGATGCAATGGAACGAAATGATATACTCGTCGAGGAGAACAATTTGACATATTACACGCACGAAACGGAGCGATATGCAGAGAGTTATGGCATGATGAACATGACATGATAATTACACAGATAATCGGGACTTAGCAGAAATACCACTCCGGATCTAGGGTTGACCGGGCACGCACTTCGAGGAACGCCGGAGACGGGGCGGCGCGGCTGCCGGAGTTGGACGGGGACGAGCCGCCGGAGGGCAGGGGAGGCACCGGAGGAGGCCGGGGAGCTCGGGGCCGGCCGGATCCGGTCCGGCCCGACCGGATCTGACCGCGGCGGGGCTCGGGCGAGCTCAGGCGGCCGGCGCGGGAGGCGGCAGCTCCCGGCGGCGGGGTGGGGCGCGGGCGCTGGCGAGGCGGCCGGAGGCGGCGGGCGCCGCGGGCGGGGAGCGGGCTCGGGCGGCGGCGGGATGGGCCCCGCGGGGCCGGGGCGGCGCGCGGTGGCCGGGTGCCACGTGGCGGCGTGGGACTGGCTGGGCGCGGCGGCGCGGACGTGTCCGGCGTGGCACGGACGCGTCCGGCGCGCGGAGGAAGAAGAAGGCTAGGGTTTCGGGGGATTAGACCGCGAATTTCGGAGGGGGTCACTTATTTATAGGTAGAGGGAGCTAGGAGAGTCCAAATGAGGTGCGGTTTTCGGCCACGCGATCGTGATCGAACGACCGAGAGTATGGAGGGGAGTTTGCTGGATTTTGGGCCACTTTGGAAGGGGTGTTGGGCTGCAAATAGAAGGAGCTTTCACGGTTACCCGGTTAACCGTTGGAGTATCAAACGTCCTCCAAATGATCCGAAACTTGACATGCGGTCTACCAGTGCTATACCAAGGCCGCTTGGCAAACCTCGGTCCATTCCGAGACCGTTTAACACCCGCACTCGAAAAGAGGTAAAAAGGGGCGCCGGGAGACATATGAGTGCCGGATTGCAAAACGGACAACGGGGAAAATGCTCGGATGCATGAGACGAACACGTATGCAAATGCGATGCACATGAAGACATGATATAAAATGCAGATGATGACATGGCAAAGTGCAACACGCAAGCAAATGGCATGGCAATGACGGCGAATAACTGACAAACACCTGGCGCATCGAATCCGGGGCGTTACAACACTCCTCCACTAACAAGAGATCTTGTCCCGAGATCTTAGGACCGAGACGGAAGAGAAAAAGGATGAGGAGAAAACAAGAACTCAAGAGAAGAAGCAAAGAATCGAGAGCACTCGAGAAGAAGAGAGGAACGACGAGAATGACGAGAATCAAATTCTCATGGAAACAAGATAGACACTGAAACCACTCGTTCTAACCGGAGTGGTTAGAATGAGAAAAAAAAACGAATAAGACTGAAACGATTTTAGGCAGCACTCCGGTTGAACAAGGAAAGAATAGAACACGAACTTCACAAGATGGAATGATACTTGATGAAGACAAGAGACAAAACCTCCGGAAAGAATTGGAAGAGTTGAAAAGAACGGAGAAGAAAATGACAACTTGTGCTCTAATGAAATTGAAAGCATCTTTAGAAGGAAGGTTTGAACGGAGTTGTTGAGAAAATCAACAACGAAAAGAATAAGATTGTTGTGGACTTATGGATAACATCCCAAAATTATGAGGTGATAACCGACCAAAAGCGGAAAAGATTGAATAGCTGAGAAGAACGAAGAGATGCAAAACTCCACTTCAGAAGAATACGGAGAATTAATTGCGCTTCGAGATGCGAGAAGAAAAGATACTTGAACTCCACCAACAAGAATCTTGATGAACTCTTGAAGAATGAATTAAATCATGAAGAACCACCGTGAAGAACTCCGGTAACAAAAGGTTGATGAGATAGAAATGAAGGATGAAAGAATAAGATGAGCCTGCGATGAATTAGATGGAGGATTCCGACGAAATGGCCGAGAAAATTTTTACTCCAGAAAAGAAAAGATGAAAACACTTGGAACTAGAATTTATTCATGAAGAACAAACTCCAAAGAAAAGGATTGAATCACCTCGAGGAAATAAGAATAAGATTTATTGTATGCTTATCCTTCATCAAATTAAATTGATGACAAGCAATGGATTGCATATCACTTGTCCACATCGGGAAAAGATTAAGGGGAGATATACCGCCAAATTTGGGGAGGTCTTCCTGAGCCACCGGTAGGATTAAAAGAACGAATGAATTGAATATGATGAAAAACCGAAAAGAAATCTTCAACGAACCACCGTAAGAATTTGGAAATGACTGATGAAAGAATCGTCGGGAAAAATTAGAAGAACGAATAAGCTAGAGGGGATTTAGATGCAAAAGAACAAAGAGATTGAGCTGATTAAGAACACTTGAATGAAGCACCGGGATAGATAGAGAACGATAACTGGAATGATGGCCTTCGGTGAAAAAAAAGCGGAAAAACAACTTCTGACATACTCCGGATGGGTAAGAAAGAATATCTGACAAACGGAATAATTCGAGAGGATAGCATGAAGCTAGAACCACGAATCTTCGGAAGAACGGGAAAGATTTAGAGGAAAAACTCTTCTTCGGTCTTCAAATGTTGAGAATGACGACGAGGAACACCAGTAAAAATTACTGGGATACTCCGGGAGGATGAAAAACGAAGAGGTTGAGCCAACAATGAAATGATTCGAAATCGATCTTGGAAAAGGCATGTGACTGATGAAATTCATTATTACGTCAAACTCCAAAAAGAATTGAGAATAACTCCGGGGAAATTAGAAGAGTCAGGTAAGATCCTGGGAAAAGACCTGTGGGTTAGGGCCCACTGAAGAGAAAAACACCGTTGAAAGGGATGTTGAACAGATAGATGATGCACCGGCACAATTGAAATATTCGAATGAGGTGATAACCTCGAATTAATTCGAACACAGGCGAATCTCCTGAGATGTCTTTGGAACTCCGGAATGATAAACTGGCGAGAGGCGAACGAGCAGGGAAAACACTTCAAGGAAAAGGATATGTTCACCCGAAAAATTGGAATTGAATCCACCGGAAAGAAAAAGAGATGAAGAATGTCAAACGAAAGAGAATTCATCGGTTGAACAATATACGAAAGACTAAAGAGGCTCCACACGATGAAATAGATGGTCGAGAAAGAGTCAGACTCCGGGAAGAAAAAGGGTGGGAGGGCGGGAAAACAAAGGCAACTTGGAAGGGGAAATCGACGAATATCTTGAAGAGAAAACACCGGTTGAAATCGTTGAGGAAAGAAAGCAAAGACTTCGCATGAGTAGGATGGATACTCGATTACGGTCTACGGCTCCGAGAAGAAAAGGGTGGGCGGGTGGGAAA
>LR880972.1:907563926-907595368 GCA_904067115.1 Aegilops sharonensis | reverse complement strand
ACATGGCAAGATTGCAAATAATAACAGTTTCAGACTTTGCAGAAAATAACATCAGGTTCCAATGTTTAGAGCTATGAAGCAACATGTTACAGGAACTTAACATGGCAAAAAAAGGCATGGCATGATACTACTAAATGCATAGAACAAATGTCCCTTACTGGCCATGAGCCAAATATGATCAGAAAATATGATGGCACCCATGTAAACATAGCAAGTTATATTACAGATTCATACATGGCAGGAACAACGACAAGTAGGCATGTTGGTGAGCTTGCACCACTCACCACAGAGCAATACATGGCATGGCAGGGCAAACAACAGTAAGAAGACATGGCATAGAAGTTATACATGGCAAGAACACCATCATAGCATACACGGATCAACTATAACAACCTTGGCAAAATCGAATAACATGTAAACAACCTACCAGGAAACATTTTATAGCAAAAGTAGAGCTCGATTGACTCAAGCTATGGCACTCCATAATTGCAAACAAGGGCATAGATGGATATAGCATAACCATATGTTCAAAACATCCTTACTGAAGTATCTCAAAATAAGCATGGATCTCTCGGTAGCATCAAGTTAACATGGCATAAAAATATCAGCAGAACAGGGCTGAAATCAGCAACATCATGAAGCCTAGTTTGCATGCTTGTGCTAGTCACCACAGAGATCAAAAAAATACATGGCATACACCCCTGTAAACATGGCATGGCATATAACAAAACACATCTAGGACTCAAGTTCATAGGGTGCACACATCAATCATGGCAAAAATGACAAAAGTGCATGTTCTGATAAGAATCTGAAACTAACATCACATAGCCCTCTTCTAACAGCATTTCGGGCATCAAGATGGACTCAAATGAACATGATGCAATGGAACGAAATGATATACTCGTCGAGACGAACAATATGACATATTACACGCACGAAACGGAGCAATATGCAGAGAGTTATGGCATGATGAACATGACATGATAATTACACAGATAATCGGGACTTAGCAGAAATACCACTCCGGATCTAGGGTTGACCGGGCACGCACTTCGAGGAACGCCCGAGACAGGGCGGCGCGGCTGCCGGAGTTGGACGGAGACGAGCCGCCGGAGGGCAGGGGAGGCACCGGAGCAGGCCGGGGAGCTCGGGGCCGGCCGGATCCGGTCCGGCCCGACCGGATCTGGCCGCAGCGGGGCTCGGGCGAGCTCAGGCGGCCGGCGCGGGAGGCGGCAGCTCCCGGCGGCGGGGCAGGGCGCGGGCGCCGGCGAGGCGGCCGGAGGCGGCGGGCGCCGCGGGCGGCGAGCGGGAGAGCGGGCGGGGAGCGGGCTCGGGCGGCGGCGGGATGGGCCCCGCGGGGGCCGAAGGCGGGCTCGGCGGGCCGGGGCGGCGCGCGATGGCCGGGTGCCACGTGGCGGCGTGTGACTGGCTGGGCGCGGCGGCGCGGACGTGTCCGGCGCGGCACGGACGCGTCCGGCGCGCGGAGGAACAAGAAGGCTAGGGTTTCAGGGGATTAGACCGCGAATTTCGGAGGGGATCACTTATTTATAGGTAGAGGGAGCTAGGAGAGTCCAAATGAGGTGCGGTTTTCGGCCACGCGATCGTGATCGAACGACCGAGAGCATGGATGGGAGTTTGCTGGGTTTTGGGCCACTTTGGAAGGGGTGTTGAGCTGCAAAGAGAAGGAGCTTTCACGGTTACCCGGTTAACCGTTGGAGTATCAAACGACCTCCAAATGATCCGAAACTGGACAGGCGGTCTACCAGTGCTATACCAAGGCCGCTTGGCAAACCTCGGTCCATTCCGAGACCGTTTAACACCCGCACACGAAAAGAGGTAAAAAGGGGCGCCGGGAGACATAGGAGTGCCGGATTGCAAAACGGACAACGGGGAAAATGCTCGGATGCATGAGACGAACACGTATGCAAATGTGATGCACATGACGACATGATATAAAATGCAGATGATGACATGGCAAACTGCAACACGCAAGCAAATGACATGGCAACGACGGCGAATAACTGACAAACACCTGGCGCATCGAATCTGGGGCGTTACATTTCCCTAATTTGTGTGAACCCGGGAATTTCTATGGGTCATACTCTACTGGTGTTACACCGGATAAAAATTTCTACACTACAACTTTGTCAAAAGCGAGAAGTAAATGAGAGGTTATGCATTGAAGAAGTGGGAGTCGACCTTGAACTTTGTGTTCATACCCATAGACACGATGTAGATCTTATCATGGAAGCTTCTCTTATAATCATATGTTCCCTTGGTATAAGCTCATCTTGCATCTTTAAATTGATTCTTTGCAATCGTGTTTCCGACCATATTTTCTCCTTGATTCCATTTCCCGGACAAGTTAAAATACTTGTCTTCTGCAGATCATTTCATCTGTCCAACCTCTATTTTGATCTACCTCGAGTATTGCCCCCTGTTATCTCGATGATATTGTGTCATTGCACTACCTCTTGTGAATTCTCATTGGAATGATACTCCATCATATCATTCCTAGCCTGATCAGCTATATCATTATCGTACTAAAAAATTTTAACTGTGCTACCTGGTCCTTCTTCCCGGAGCACAACTTCCAACGATGAGCTAAGCCTACGTTGATATTCCTCATCTTATCATCTCACCTCAAGTACTAAGCTTGACTTCGAGCTTGTGTCGAATCTGTGGTTCTCATAGCCTTTCACTTCATCCTTCCTTTTCTGCTCGATGGCATCGTCATAGAGTCTCTCGACAAAATCTGTCGTGATCGCCGTCAACACTTTGGCTTCTTCAGAGATGTCAATTGAATTCAAGGCTAGAAATACCATCCCCGCCCCTCGATGATTTGTGATATCATCGATGACATCTTGACTTTCTGCCAACACAAACCTGGTTGTGCTTGGTTATTCCTTACGTTCTAAGATATCTTGGGATTGTTTCTCGATATCTCTTGAGATCTTCGAACCCAATCTTTACTTGACACCATATCATTGCCGCATCGAAGCATGACTGTGGTATTCCGAATATCAACAAGAACATTGGAAGCACATTGTCGAATGTTTCTTGATCTATTGTCCACACACCATTGTATGGGTAATATCATGATTCTTCCCTCGCCCCCTTTATCTAAATGCTTTTGAACTTGCTGTCGTATCATGTATATCCTGCTCCGCTTCCCCTTGCGGAGGATATACTCCCAATTCTTGTGTGTAAACACATTTTGCTTTCCAATGTTCCGTTTCACCTTTCTTGTAATCTAACTTGTCTGAGCAGAGATAAATCCCTGCTTAAGTAAGCACCCCGATGTATAACCTTGTCAGTGAGACCCTGTTACTAATGTTGATGACATTCCGGTAACCACCGATGGACGAGAACTTTGTCTATTGGTCTGCCTCGTCTTAACGAGCAGGAAAATGGTTCCCTTCGTCCCTCGCCCTTGGTACCAACGTTATTGCCAACATAACTGACAGGCTATCCTCCGACATGCCTTGCTACCATGACCGTGCAATATGTCAACGCCCTTCCTACTTTAGAACCACAAGGAGGGCCCATAACCCACAGTTCCACAGGATCGAAACCTGACTCTCCTGTACAACTTTGATTCCGAAATATTCTTGGCACTCGGCTTCGTATGTAATACACGAGCTAACCTCCTCACCATGTTTCATTTCGGTATCAGAGGCAACATTATTCTTCTTTGCTCTGAACCCCTTCATCACCTATTTTAGGCATCAGCTGGATGCCTACCTGGTTAAATCTTGTTGAATCTCCATGTAGCACTCTAGATACGTCCTCGTGCTTCTAAAATCTCCTTCCTTGAGATAACTACCGGATGTTGATCCTTTCAGACATTCGTCCTTATAGCTTCCCCCTTACTCCACCTCTTAAAATCTCGGGACGAGATTTCTTGTAGTGGAGGAGATTTGTAACACCCCTAGTGTCATGCTACAGTAACCCTCTGTGATTAAGCCTAATCATTTGGCTAAATAATGCTTAATAACCTTTGTTCAATATCTATTTTCAACTCCCATCTGAATTCAAATTCAAATCATAAGTGAAACTTGAAGTTGCACAAAAGTTGCTGGAAAAATGTTCATCATTTAGCAAATATTCCAATACAATTTTATGTAATTAAAAAAACATCACTCCTATGCTAAAATGGACACTAACATTTATAACAGTGCCATTCCAGCAATTTAAAATGCAAATTCATTTATGAAAATTCCAAATGGATCTAAACCTCTCCCAAAAATAATTGTGGCAGTGCCTAAAAATGCACTGGACTTTTATGATCCAGTTCCACATTTTACCTAAATTATTAGGGTCCCCAGATAAATCATTTTCCTTCTCTGCTAATTAAAGAAAAATAAAAGGAAAGAAGAAGGGGTGGGAGAGCCCCTGGCCTCCCCTTAGGCTTCGGCCCATCCCCCTGGGCCTCGGCCCACTCTCACCCATCCAGCCCAGTCCCCCGCACACCGGTTGCCCCTCTCCCTGCTTCCTGTTCCTCGGTCTCAGACCGCAACAGGGACGTGCTCCCGCCGGACCACCTCACCGGCCAGGCCGACGAGGGGATAAGGATGCCGACGTAGCACCTCCTTGGGTTCCCCTCCCCATCTCATCCACTCCCTCCTTTCCCCTTCTCTCTCTCCCTCTCCTTCGTTTTGGAGAGGAGGCTGACGCGGTCGCCGCCGTGCCTCGCCCGTCCCCGCGGCCACCGAGCCCCTTTCGCCTCACCGTCGTGTCCCGTCTCCTTTGACGTCGTCTGCTTCGTCTCCGTCCACGAACGGGAGTTGGGGAGCTCCACAATGCGCGGATCGAGCCACCCCCTTCCGCCTCGGCCGCCGTTGATCTCCCCCAACTCCGGCCACCCTCTGCTGCTCCTAATATGTCACCGGCTTTCCTTAGCCACTCGGTGAGCTTCTCTCTCTCTCCCATCTCACTGGTAGCTCGCCTGCTCGCCCACAGCTAGTCATCGCCATGCCTGTGCTATGTCCGCCGCCGACGAGCTCGTGGCCGTCGCCATGGGCATCGTCGTGCTCGCCCGAGCACACGAGCGTGCTCAGGACTGCTCGCTGAAGCCGCCCGTGCCACTTGCTTCCATCCCCGTGCCCCTTAGCACCTACCTCGATGAATGCCCGAATGCGTCGCCGCCTCCGCTCGCCGCCGGCGTGCTTTCGGTGGCCAAATGGTCACGGGCTCGCGACCATTGGCCTCGCCGCAACGCGTACACCTCACCCAGCTCCTTGGTTTGCCAAAACGCGCACCACAACACCGGTTCCGTCACCGCCCGAACCTCGCCTACGCCAATCCTCGTCGCCGGCGCCGTTCCCGGCCAACTCCAGCGAAGCCAACACCACCAATCGAATCGCGGGCGAGGACTCGTCCGAACGCAGCCAACCGCGCGGCAAATTGTGCCCTCTAGCGCCTTTGCGGGCTACTCCGCCGCGCGCAGCCGTGCTTTGGATCGCCGGAGCAGCTCCGGCGACGCGTCCGACGTGGCACCAGCGTGGCCGTGGGCCCCACGCGCTCGAGCCACTGACCGCTGGGCCCCGCGGGCCTCGTTAACCAAGTCAACTGCCACGTGGCAGCTCTGGCTCGCTGACATGTGGGTCCCGCAAGTAAAATGTTTTAGAAAAAATAATTAAAACGATTAATTAAAACGTTAGTTAAATTAGTTTGTTAATTAGTACTAACTAGTCACTAACTGCTGGGGCCCACGCCCCCTAACTAACCCTGTTAGTAAAGTTAAGCCTCTGTTAGACAGAGAGGCTCACAGGTGAGTCCCACCTGTCAGTTTGACTGGTCAGCAGAGCTGACGCAGTGCTGACGTCACTGCTGACGCAATAAACCTTTTCTGCTTTTAAAATATTTCAGAAATTGGTTTAAACTTCGAAAATCCGTAACTTTTAAACCGTAGCTCGCATGAAAATGTTTTCTACATGAAAGTTGCTCAGAACGACGAGGCGAATCCGAATGCGCGGTCTGTTTACTTGTCAGATGCCTCTAACTATCTGAACATGAAAATTTCCCCCTCCGGTCATCTGTCTGACACAGGTCCGGAACCGGGAAAACATTCCCAGTTGACTTCCTCCTTCGTCGGTATCGTGTAGCACCGCGTTAGAACACGTCTAGCTCTGCTTGTTGTCCTGTTATGCACTTGCTTGCTATGTATTTACTGTTTCTTCTCCCTCTTCTCCCCGGTAGAACCCGAGACCGATGATGCCCCTGTGATCGACTACGTCGACGACGACCCCTCCTTGCCAGAGCAACCAGGCAAGCCCCCCCTTTGATCATCCCGATATCGCCCATTCCATTCTCTCATGCTTGCATTAGATTTTGCTACTGTTATTGTTTGCTCCTATTCTGATGCATAGCCTGCTTTTGTATCTGCTATTGTACCTTACCTGCTTATCCTAAACTGCTTAGTATAGGTTGGTTAGTGATCCATCCGTGACCCCCACCTTGTCCTTATTGCCCCTGCTTCATCAACGAAGACCCGATCAATGGGATTGAAGACCAGGCCCCGGCACCACACATCACTTTCCCCTTAGTTGCTCGACACTACTGGGTTACTACCGAGTGCCGAGGGTGAGACCTCTACAGCACTTCTGATGTTAACCCTGTAGTGTAGCTATTCGGTCGTGGTCATCGAGGGTGATTCCGCCTTAACCACTTCTGATACGACTCTGTCGTGCAACCCCTCAAGTGTGAACCTCGGGGGTGGTTCCTCTTACGTTCACCTTGATGATTACATCGAGTGGAATTCACCGGGGGTGATTCCTCGGGTTTTCCCCTTAATGTTTGGACACACAGTTACTATGGTTACTATGACTTTACACTGAGCCATGTTACTAAAGACGGGTCGACCCTGAGGGGTACCCGCGCGAGCTTAATTGCGAGTGATGTGGAGTCGGGTTGACCTGGAAGGTGCCCGCGAGATAATTACGAGGCGTGGCCGGGCATTCCTAGCCCTTGCCGCAAGTCCTCGAGATGGGGCAACGGGGTCACATCTTTCGTGAGTCTCTGCTTGTTACCGCGCGTTCCTAATCCACTATGATTTGGATATTTGATCCGAGGGGCCTCTGGCCTGATAGCACTAACCATCACGTGGGCATAGTATGTGTGTTCTGCGTCGTATACATCAGCCGAAGCTTAATAGACGTCAACGAATGAGCGGCGCGCGCTGGGTTGGAGTGCGTAAGCGCCTGCCTTGTTGAAGGAGGTAGCTAGGTCTGCTCACCGGCCGCGTACGCAACGTGCAGGAGTTCCTGGGGAGATGGCCCATGACCCCTGGGGGCATAGGTTTAGTCCAGCGTGCTGGCCTCTCTATTAAGCCTAGGTCGGGTTGCGGCGTATTGTTTGGCCGAGGCCGGGCATGACCCAGGAAAGTGTGTCCGGCCGGAGTTAATCGAGCGTGGTGGGTAAGTTGGTGCACCCCTGCAGGGAAGAAAACATCTATCGATAGCCTGTCCTACGGTAACGGACACTTGGAGTTGTATCCCGATCGATACAACTAGAACTGGATACTTGTGATGAGAATTGGATGGTGATGAGTAATGGATTGTGATGATAACTGGATAGTATGGCTCTGGGATTTCTTTCTCGCAGGGAGTCGAGAAAGGATCTCCGGCCGAGGTTGATAACACTACTTGTACCTTACTTTGCGCTACTCTACTCCCTCCTATTTGCTGCAAGATGGTGGTTTCCAGAAGATGCTAGTCTTCGATAGGACTAGGCCTTCTCCCTATTCTGGCATTTCTGTAGCCCAGTCCACATATATAGCCTTCCTTTGATAATGTTGCATATGTAGTGTAGATCCTTGCTTGCGAGTACTTTGGATGAGTACTCACGGTTGCTTTGCTCCCCCTTTTCCCCCTTTCTTCTTCTTTCCGGTTGATGCAACCAGATGACAGAGCCCAGGAGCCAGATGCCACCTTTGACGACTGCTACTACCCCGAGGGTGCCTACTACTACGTGGAGACCGTCGACGACCAGGAGTAGTTAGAAGGCTCCCAGGCAGGAGGCCTTGCCTTTTCGATCGTTGTTGCTTTTGTGCTAGCCTTCTTAAGGCAGACTTGTCTAACTTATGTCTGTACTTAGATATTGTTGCTTCCGCTGACTCTTGTGTATTCGAGCTTATGTATTCGAGCCCTCGAGGCCCCTGGCTTGTAATATAAAGCTTGTATTATTTTAATTTGTGTCTAGAGTTGTGTTGTGATATCTTCCCGTGAGTCCTTGATCTTGATCTTACACATTTGCGTGCATGATTAGTGTACGATTGAATCGAGGGCGTCACAGTGTGCTATCTGTTCGATCCGCTCTTCTCACGACCCGCGCCCCGCAACGGTAGTAGGGATTCTTGTGATCCCATAGGTGTCGTCCTCACACCGACACCATGAAAGTGAAAGTAATGGTGGAAAAAGGAATAAACTTTATTTTCTATTTGGGAACCACCTATGATGTATCTAGCATGGAAAGTGTTGGGAGCTCTAAGCCGTTTTCGTTGGTGGGAAAAGTATGCCTCTCAAAAATGTTTTTATCTCTCAATTTAAGCTTTGAGCTCTCGCACCTCTACAAATCCCTACTTCCCTCCGCGAAGGGCCTTTCTTTTACTTATGCAATTTTTATTTTGAATTTGAGTCTCCATCTTCTCTTATAAAGCACCAACTAAGGGGCACTATGATCATATTTAAGCATTGGGTGTAGCTAATATTCGAGTGTGTTTCACGAATGAATCAATGATTGATAATAATGGGCTAAGGGATAACTTGCTTTAGTGTTGATATTTTGAAAGACATGGTTGCTTGTGTTGTATGCCTGAGTATTAAAGTCTTCATGTCAAAACTAGAGTATTGCTTTCAACCATATAAAAGTCCAAATGTCCATGCTATAAAGAAAAGAAATGTGATGAACATGTTAGGCAGCATTCCACATCAAAAATTCTATTTTTATCATTTACCTACTCGAGGACAAGTATAAATTAAGCTTGGGGATGCGTATATGTCTCCAACGTATCTATAATTTTTTATTGTTCCATGCTGTTATATTATTATTATTGGATATTTTACAATCATTTTATGGTCATTTTATATCATTTTTTGGTACTAACCTATTGACATAGTGCCCAGTGCCAGTTGGTGTTTTCTACATGTTTTCTACATCGCAGGAAATCAATACCAGGCGGAGTCCAAACGCAGCAAAACTTTTTGAGGATTTTTTTGGGCCAGAAGACATCCAGTGGGCCAGGAAAGCACCTGGGGGTGCTCCGAGGAGAGCACAACCCACCAGGGCGCGCCTGGGGCCCCAGTCGTGCCCCGATGGGTTGTGCCACCTCGGGTGCCCCCTGAACCGCCTCTTTGCTCTATTAATACCCCAATATTCCAGAAACCCTAGGGAGGTGACAAAAATCAATTCCAGCCGCCGCAGAGTCCAGAAACACAAGATCCAATCTAGACACCATCTCGGAGGGGTGCATCATGTCCATTGGTGCCTCTCCGATGATGCATGAGTAGTTCTTTGTAGACCTACGGGTCCGTAGTTAGTAGCTAGATGTCTTCCACTCTCTCTCTTGATTATCAATACAATGGTCTCTTGGAGATCCATATGATGTAAGTCTTTTTGTGGTGTGTTCGTTGGGATCCGATGAACTTTGAGTTTATGATCAGATCTATGTTTTTATCCATGAAAGTTATTTGAGTCTTCTTTGATCTCTTATATGTGTGATTCATTATAGCCTCGTATTTCTTCTCCGGTATTTGGGTTTTTTTTGGCCAACTTGATCTATTTATCTTGCAATGGGAAGATGTGCTTTGTGATGGGTTCGATCTTACGGTGCTTGATCCCATTGACAGAAAGGGAAACAACACGTATGTATCATTGCTATTAAGAACAACAAGATGGGGTCTATTTCTACATAAATAGATCTTGTCTACATCATGCCATCGTTCTTATTGCATTACTCCGTTTCTCCATGAACTTAATACACTAGATGCATGCTAGATAGCGGTCGATGTGCGGAGTAATAGTAGTAGATGCATGCAGGAGTCGGTCTAATAATCTTGGACGTGATCCCTATATAATGATCATTGCCTAGATATCATCATGATTATTTGAAGTTCTATCAATTTCCCAACAGTAATTGTTTTCCCACCGTTTGCTATTTTTCTCGAGAGAAGCCACTAGTGAAACCTACGGGCCCCGGGTCTCTTTTCATCATATTTTCCTTTGCGGTCTATTTTCCTTTGCATTTATTTTCAGATCTATTAAACCAAAAATACAAAAATACCTTGCTGCAATTTATTTGTTCTGCGATCTATTTATCCTATCTACCACTTTTATCTCATGTTATTTGCCTATCTTGAGGCGTCGTACACGAAAGGGATTCACAGCCCCTTTACAACGTCGGGTTGCAAGTATTTGTTATTTGTATGCAGGTGTTGTTTACTTGGTGTGAGGAGGTTCTCCTACTTGTTCGATAACCTTGGTCTCATCACTGAGGGAATTACCTACCGTTGCTATACTTCATCATCCCTTCCTCTTTGAGGAAATACCGACGTAGTTCTAGCAGACATCATTCAGTCAGCAGCGAATGAATCGCTCGGGTTCAGTTAAGAGCCAAGGGATTGATCGCTCGGGTTCAATAAAGTGCGATCGCTCGGGTTCAGTTAGCCAACGCCTCAAACATACGCGCGTACACGAGAGAAACGCGAAAACGTCTGTGCATCTCTCGGCCGCGACCACCCACCGTAACCGGGAACTCCCAGATATTTTCCTCGCCCTCGCTTCTACCACGGTTTTTTCCGTCTGGACGGTCCAAATAATGTCATGCAGCTGCGTCTCCGGTCCGCCCAGTACGAAAAGCACATTTTCTTTCATGATTTTTTGTCATAGAATTAGGAGCCCACACATGTATGATGATATCGGGTTTTGTCATAATTATCATCATAGAAGTGTCAAAAGCATGGAAAAAATTCGTTCGGCCCAAAGTGTCATATATGTGTCTTTTTTGTAGTGAATTGATATGGGAACTATGGAGAACCCTTAGAGAAGTCGTATCCACAGGGTAAACCTTAATTATCATGAGTCATAACCCTATGGGGGAGATTATTATAGTGGTGTGCATGGCACGGAGTCTACTTCGATTAGAACATGTACTATACCCGGCTCCGCCCAGCATGATCATCAACAGTGGCTCAAGTCCCCATCCCATACTATGCCCATGCTTACGTGTGATGTAGCTTGAACTACGTCTGTATTTCCTCAAAGAGGAAGGGATGATGCAACACAACTACGATAGGTATTTCCCTCAGTTATGAAACCAAGGTATCAATCCAGTAGGAGAACTGAGCAACACTATGTAAGCGGTACCTGCACACAAAGAACAAATACTTGCAACCCGACGCATATAAGGGGTTGTCAATCCCTTCTTCGGGTAATGGCGCCAGAAATTGTCAAGTTGACGGGATAAAATTGTGATAGATTGGATGAATAGATCTCGATAAAATGCGAAATAAAATAAGTAACAGAAAATTGCAGCAAGGTATTTTGGAGATTTTGGAATAATAGACCTGAAAAAAACAAATAAAAATAGATCTCAAAGGCAAATATGATAGAGGATAGACCCGGGGGCCGTAGATTTCACAAGTGGCTTCTCTCAAGAAATAACACATGGTGGGTAAACAAATTACTGTTGGGCAATTGATAGAACTTCAAATAATCATGATGATATCCACGCAATGATCAATATATAGACATCATGTCCAAGATTAGGAGACCGACTCCTGCCTGCATCTACTACTATTACTCCACACATCAACCGCTATCCAGCATCTACTGTATTAAGTTCGTGGAGAAATGGAGTAATGCAATAAGAACGATGAGATGATGTAGACAAGATCTATTCATCTAGGAATAGACCCCATCTTGTTATCCTTAATAGCAACGATCAATACGTGTCTTGCTGCCCGTTTGTCATTGGGAAAGAACACCGCACGACTGAACCCATCACAAAGCACCCCTTCCCATAGCAAGAAAAATCGATCTAGTTGGCCTAACAAAACCAAAGATTTGAAGAAGAAATACGAGGCTATAAACAGTCATGCATATAAGAGATCAAAAGAAGACTGAAATAACTTTCATGGATAAAATAGATCTGATCATAAACTCAAAGTTCATCGGATCCCAACAAACACACCGCGAAAAGAGTTACATTAAATAGATCTTCAAGAGACCATTGTATTGAGAATTAAGAGAGAGGAAACCATCTAGCTACTGCCTATAGACCCGTAGGTCTACAATGAACTACTCGTGCATCATCGGAGAGGCACGAATGAGGACGATGAACCCCTTCGTGATGGTGTTTAGATTGGATCTCGTGGTTCTAGAACTTGCGGCGGCTGGAATCGTGTTTCGTCGACTCCCCTATGGTTTTTGGATTTTGGGGGTATTTATAGAGAGAAGAGGCGGTGCAAGAGGCGCCGAGGTGGGCACAACCCACCTGGGCGCAACTGGCCCCCAGACGCACCTAGGTGGATTGTGCTCCCCTGGGAGCCCCCCTCTGGTACTTCTTTGGCCCAACAGTTGTCTTTTGGTTCAGAAAAATTCTCCAAAAAATTTCGCTGTGTTTGGACTCCGTTTGTTATTGATTTCTGCGAAGTAAAAAAACAAGCAAAAAATAACAACTGGCACTAGACACTATGTCAATAGGTTAGTCCCAAAAAATGATACAAAGTTGCGATAAAATGATAATATAGATACGTTGGAGACATATCAAGGTGCGTAAGAAACATACCGATGAGGATTCTGAACTCCGTGAGAATGCCTTACCCTCTGTTGTTCCATCAAACACTCTAGTCATTGTTCTTTATGTATTTTTATGCTACTTACTTCAAAGTTCGCTTAATTACTCAATTGCAATTACTTACCGCCCTCACTTTGCTTTAAGTCTATAATTATCTACAGGCATAAAGATACGTAATTCACTACCAGAGGTAAAAGTCTGATTCATGTGCTCCCTGTGGGATTGATACTCTTACTTCAAAAAGGCTACAACTAAACCATGTGCACTTTGTACTTGTTGTTAGTTCTTCCTTAATATGTGTCCACCAAAGTTCCTGATAATAGCTGTGAGTTTTGCCATGAGTTTCCTAGAGAAAATAATATTATACATATAATGCAATGGGATTGACGAAAAACGGAATTAATCAAAGTAATTCTGGTAGCATGAGAAAGTGTAGTGTCCTTATAACCAGAAAGCTTGCTACAAAATCTATCCGCTACAAAGTTATAAGTGGAAGATATATCTTTAGTAGGCAGAATGAGAGGATGTCCGGAATGAACTGAATTTTCATCGATGTCTATAACTAGAATAATTATTTTACTATCTACTCTTAAATAATCATTAACATTTTGGCTAAAAATGATACCTGTTTGCTCCAGTTGGGTGTTTGTCCTGTGAGTTGACAAAAGTTTCAAAGAATTCTATGTATTTGGGTTGCTTTAGTGGTGCTAGCTTGGCCAAAAATTAATAAACTATCTGAAAACATGAGGGAATGAATAGGAGGACGGCATGATCCCAAGATTCTCCCAGCTAGTTGATTGGAGCACATGGCCTCTTGTAGGGATATAAGAAGTTCATTGATGTCCAGAACAAATAAATAAGGAGATAAAGGGCATCCTTCTCTTATACCTCTGCTGCTTTGGAATCATCCACAAGCTTGGCCATATATGATAACTGGAAAGGTTGGCATAACTATACAAGCATGCATCAAATTAATAAAATGACCATGAAGCCCTTTACAATGATAACTGGAAAGGTTGATCATAATGAATAACACCATTTTTATTTATAATAGAAGCAACTCTGTTTTTTCTTCTCTTCTTGAGCACTGCATGATGAAAGAAAGTTATGTTCCTGTCACACCTTTAATAGCCAATTGCTTCTTTTCCCTTTGCTTGCAGTCCTCTATAAGTTTGACCATGTTTTGTTCATGCCTGTAAACATGTGAATCTTCCAAAGAATGATCTTGTTCCTGGATTGGTTGCATTTCTAAACTCTTAATATATTTAGCGAGGGAATCCAACTCTTGTTGAAGTGGTTTTTTCTTCTTGTACGAAGCTCTCAAAGCACCTGCAAGGTTAGTATTTCTATTGTGGAAAGATTTATTCCTAGTTCTAATACAAATATTCTTAGCATGATTATGAAAATCCTTTTCCATGAGCCAGTAGTTTTCAAAATTAAAGTTTATTTTAGGTCTTTGAGTGAGAGCATCAGTACGTAAAAGAATGGGAGCATGGTCGCTATAAATAATGGCTAGATTATAGACACTAGAGTTAGGATATGTATCTCACCGATTTTCCCCTGGCCGGCACAACAACACTCTGAACAATATCGAACCGATTAACTAAATCACCAGAATTAACTTTTTCAGATTTTATTTCTGAGATAAAGGTTACCCGAGCTTTCGTCGATCTCATCAGATTGTCAAGGTACACCATCTTCGTGCCCTTGCCCTTGCCTATGCAATTCTAGGCTATGAATTTCATTGGGCTTGTTTCGACAGGCAATAGGTTACCAGCGGAGACAAGATGCTACTTGGGATAGCTTTCTTAGATGAGGACGACCACCAGGTACCCACGAAATAGAGGAAGGGATAAAGCAATCGGCAGCTACAGAGGAGTCTTGATAACTAACAAGCCCGAGGGCCCTTAAGCACTAGATCACACTTCGTCTAACTACCTATGATAGAAGGGCCAGAACCGAAGTGCCGCCAGGAGGGTTGTAGGAAAGGGAAGATAGCCTTGAACAGAAGGAATCGGGAGGACCAGTGGCAAGCAGGACCAACCAGGGAAGGGGAATACACCTATGAAAGCAGATATGCTAGAGATCAACAAACAACAGAAGGACGAGGAGAAGAACCAAACGGGGAACACTGATAGTGGGGGGTCCAGACAAATCAACTGAAAAGAAAGAGGAACCCATAGCAAAAGGGGAACATGGTCTAGATACTAAGAGGTTACCAGATTGAGTGAACATGGAAAAGGGAAGGCGGAGATAGGAGATCAACGATTAATTTGGAGCAGGAAAGAGGAGATAAGAGGAAGGGAGGAGTTGGCATCATGCCACTCACTGGACCATCGCCGGAAGTCGCCATAGAGGCAGTCTCTCGAGAAGCTACTATTTCACCAGCACACGACTTTTCTTATTCTTGTCAAAATCTCAATGGCACTCTAGCCACACATATCATAGTTTTGAGCAATTTACTCCCGGTACATAGATGCTTATCGACAACTAAGTTATTACAATTTTATTTGGCTCAAATCCCAAAGCAAGCATCGACGCCTTTTTGTCGGTGCAGAAGCATCTCTACTCTTATCTTAAGGCCTCTTTGATTCGTAGGATTTTGAAAACGTAGGAATAGGAAAAGTGTAAGGTTGGAGTGGCATGTCCATTTGAATCCTATAGAATTAGCAATGATTGTTTGATGCCACGCGGAAAACAAAGGAATTGTAAAAAAAAGGTTGGAGTAGATGTTAAATTTTCTATTAAATGTAGTACAAAAGATTATATGAATCAAAGGACCAACATTAGAAAAAAATCCTAAGAATTTCAATGCTCCAGAAATCCTATAAGATTTCTTTGAATAAAAGAAGCCCTTAGTTGTCTACTGTAGCTGTAGCTAAGATGGGTGTCCCTTCCCCTCGTCTGCGGCCGTTTTCAACAAAAATGCCACTCACGAGTAGTGGCCGTTGGGTAATTGTTTGCTCCTGGCGTTTTGTGGCTGTGCAACGAAATAAGATAAATTGGACGGTCAAGATGCGCTGTTAACTCAGTAAAATGGTGGCTAATATTTACAAGTACGTAACTAGCACAAGAGTAAATGGATTAGCTTTATTCGTAAAAAAACAAATGAGTAAATAGAGGAGCAGTTCAAATCGCATTTCCAGATCGTTCCAGAGGCTTCCGGTTGTGCCAGCGGGGGCTGTTCTGTAAAATCGCATGCCAGGCCGGTCTGAGCCGAAAAGAGAAAGCAACTGTTCCTCTTGCGTTTGTGGCAGCATAGACTCATTTGCTCCGCGCACCCGACCGTCTTCCACCCGGCATCAACCGATGGCGGAGCAAATCGCCGTCGACGGCCGCTGGGTCTCATCCGTGGTCGCGCTCTCTCGTCTCCCACCGCCGGGCACAGAGGTCTTCTACTTCGCTCAGGGCCATGCCGAGCAGTGGCCGCATCTCCCCGCCGCGCCGGAGGGCCACGCCCACGGCGTCCCTTGCGAGGTCACGGCCATTGACTACTTCACCGACGGCGAGGAGCCCTGCGCCCGCATCTCGCTCCTGCCTCGCCCCCACAACCCTCTGCCTGCGGCCATCGACATCCCCGTGCCGGGCAGGTTTGTCTTCTACGCCAAGGTGATACCGCAGGCCGACTGGGCAAGGTCCTATCTTCACGTCCCCAAGGCGTGCGAGCTGCTGTTCCCGCCGCTCCAGGCCGGGAGAAACGAGCAAGACCTATTGCTGCACGACATCAGCGGCAACTCGTGGAACATGGGGCACACGCATCGGGGCACAACGCCTTCTCTGTCAAGGAATTGGAAGAAACTTGTGCGCGACAAGGATGTCAAGGTGCGCGACACCATCGTGTTCGTCCGCTGCCCCGACGGCCGGATCCTCGTCGACCTACGTCGCGCCACGCCGGTGAACAGGGACTGGGGGGGTCAAGAGGAGGTGGCACAGGCGTCGCAGCTGGCTATCGAAGGGGCCGCCTTCACCGTCACGTACTACCCAGGCCGCGGCGTCGAATCATTCGTCGTGCCGCGAGCGGTGGTGGATGCTGCTGTTGAGAGAGACTGGGAGGCGGGGATGCAGGTTCGCTGTCGTCCCAAGGACGAGGTGGTGCATCCACCGCAACAGGGCTCGTCGTCCGGCGTGGTTGCAAGAGGCACCATCGGTGCAGTCGTACCAGGGGCTTCATGGCGCAGTCTCCAGGTAACCACCGAGTAATTCCTTGTCAGAAATCCTCTGTGATGAACTAGTGGTTGATGGGATAGGGGCCATTCTGGATGAAATCCTCTGTTGCGACTGTTTACTGAATTTGTTCAGGAGTGTCTTATCCTGCCACTACATTTGTCTTTGTCTATGTTCAGGTTGATTGGGACGGCTCCACATCCTCAGCACCTGCTGCAACTGCTGCTGTCAACAAGTGGCAAGTCGAACCCGAAGAAACCCGTGATGCCAAAAGACGCAGGCTCTCCGATACTGTGCCTCCGGTAGCATCGACAGCCCAAGGAGGAATCAAGCTGTTTGGAAGGACCCTTGTTCCAGAGGGAAGTGGCTCCACCAGCTAGTGTACCCAAAATACCCCATTTTTTGCAGATTACATGCATGTTAGCATCGGCTGGGTAAAACTGGTGTTTCACTCTTCAGACTAGTTTGTCATATCATTACCTGTTGGTCACATCCATGTTGATGCTACATACTACTCTTGAGTACCTGTGGCCCGAAAACTTATTTGCTTGCGTTGACATCGCTGTTGTTGCAACTTGCGCTTTTGCAATTATTTTCGACTTCATGGCATCGTCTTACCGGTTGTGTGTCTATGCCAGACTTCATTTGCATGAAAAAAAAAATCATGTGAATTTAGGTCGGGACGAGTATTTAGGTCTTAAATTTGGTAACTAGCGAAACATATGCTGCATGCCACTAAAGATATATATTCAGATTCGTCATCATGTGAATTTTCTAAACACAATTTTCTTGGCATATTACACATGTTTTATCGGTCGAATTGAAAACCTAAAAATTCATGTCCGACTTATAAACCCAATCGGAGGGAGTTTGTCACCCTCAACCCTGCATTTCTGAGTGGGCTCTTACACTGCATCGCTACACCTACTTTCAATCGCTCTTTATTCGTCTTCTTCTCCCCGCTCAGCCACCCACATACTCCAGATGTAGTGGTCCTGACCTGGAAGGAAGGAATTTGGTAAGACGATGGAGGAAGTTTGGTACGACAGGGGTGCAAGGCGACAATGATGTTGGCCACGAACTGTGAAACACGGCGGTTGAGCCGGTGCTCACCCACGGATCGTCCACAAATGAAGCCAACGGTGGTGGGGAGCAGGGCAGCCTGGGCTGAAGAACACGACGGACATGGATGCTCCAATAGGTTATGGATGCGGGCAAAGAGCATAGTGAATGTGTGTATAGGTAACCAATGGTAAAATTTTGTTTTATATTTGATTTTCTTCTCGTCACAAACATTTCTCATGTCAATCATTGGTGACATGGAACCACAACCCCAAATCCAAAAAATTGGAACATAATCAAACTATTCATCTCCCACAAATTTAAACTTCAATCCAGTGCCACAACTCAAAAAGGGCTACTCCTACCCAAGGTTGTCAGAATCACAATTTTGAATTGGATCGGAGCTTCGATGGTAGGATCGCAAATCGTAGAATCTCAAATATCAAGACCGTAAAAACGTAGATTATGAACGGAAATCTTACATTCAAAGGGATTATTTTGGATTGTAAAGTCGTAAAATCATACAGCAAAATTGAGATTCTAACAACCTTGCTCCTACCAATGTTACGATTCGCTCTATCGCCTAATAGCTTGCCCTACCCGGCTACCCCTAATCCTATCGTCAGCCTTAACTATGAATCCAAAATTTCACTTCAAAGACTACAACATCGTTGATCCAAAATTCGCTTCAAAGACAGGGACACGGTTCAAAATTCGCAAGGTATTTATCGATCAAGTGTGTAATCAGAGAAAAAACTAGGGCTGCAATTACCTCTTTGCCCCCCTTTTAACCATCCCGACATTGACATTTCCAAGCAAGCATGTTTAAGCTTATTATATCTACTCATATTGAAAAGGTCCAGCAAAACATGATATCACACTATCGATTCTGGTATTGGAGCTCGACATGTGAGCTCACACCATCCATAGCTATTCGCATGGAGAGGCCACAACCGGCGCCATGCAGTGGAGATCGTGGGGCGGCAACGTTGCAGGGGAGGTGGCGCCATGTGCAGACGATCAAGGAGGTTGCGGTTGGCAAGCGTAAGGCGTCCGTGGAGACCGCAGGGCAGACCCACTTTGCTGGACCATCTTTGACTGATGGAATTTCATAAACAACCTTGTAGCAAGGGCAGATTTCCAGGTTATTATTGTTATGTGAGTAACAGCTGAAAAGAGACAACAAGAAATCAGAATTGAACACCAATCTGATAAAATAGTTGTAGTAATAATAGTTTGAGAAATTCAGGTATCGCAGTTCGGACTGGGAATCTGTTTTCAGTTTTTCACATATCAAGCAGTTCGAACTGGGAATCTATTTTCACATATCAAGCAGTTCATATACAGAATCTACAACAGATAATAGCTTGAGTTCAGGACGGTAGCTCAAGGCATTGAAGCAATATGTATGAATATTGATATAACAATATAGATATCAGACAACAAACAGGAAAAGGAAAAAATTCTGACAAAAAAGCTTTTAAAGGTAAACAGATCACATCTTGCACAGCTGAAGACGTATACGACATTCTGTGAGTTCTTTTGTCTTCATTGTCTGGGCATACAGTAACGTTATGTTATGTTAAGTAGTCAAGGTAATAAACATTTAAGATATTTTTTGAGGCAATACATTTGAGATATTAGTTTTTGTGTGATAATAAAGTTGCATTAACTTGAATAAGCATTACCAGAAAATATATCCAACCTTATCATGATTAAGTAACACTAAGCAAAAGCACCACATACTAAATCAGTTCATAGTAGATGCAACTTTCTCTGTCTTCAGCATGTTGGTGTTAACCATTGTTGTTTAGGTGTGTGTGTCATGTTTATTTCCAGTTCATCCATGTAGTTAAAGCTGCGGCAGTGTGTGCACGTAGAGTTGTGTTCACGTGCACAATGCAAAGCTAAATGGGTTGTGATTAGTTAGCTGCATGTGTCAGTCTGTGAGGAGTCCGGCCGGCCGAGTTGTGTTGCAGACCAGAGATGGAGAAAGAAGCGGGCGCAGGCAGTTGCGGCATGCACCAAGTGAGGGCTTATCCATCTGCAGCAACTTGGGAGTGACTCAAAGTCTATACGTGTGAGCAGTTAGTGGAGAGATTAGTGGGTCAAGCCGTTAGTGGCTTGACCGGTGCATTTGCATGCTAGCTAGTGCGTGTGTTGGCTGCTCTATTTAATCCCGTGTAATCCAGTTCATTCAGGGTGAGAAGAAATACAGAAAAAGGCACAAGTGTGCGTGGTGCCAAGTTCGTGAGTTCATCTCCTACCTTGGGCAGAGACTTCATTGGTTATGGGCCCACCACGCTTCCGCAGTAGTATAGTACGTGTGTGCCTCTATTTAAGTGTGGTAAGTCAATGAGAAAAGGAAGCCGAGAGGGCTGTGGGAAAAGATGTAGCACTTGTGTGACCAAGGAGGAGAGCCTCTTGGCAAAGCTAGTTGGCTTCCTTCCCTGGTACATGCGTGTGTGTGTGTTTCTCGGTTCTTCCATGGTGCGTGTTCTTGAGAGAAACAAGAGAAAGAGAAAGTTGTGAGAGGTAGAAGAAGAAGCGGCGCTCCGATGAGAGGCTGCGCCAACACAGCATGGAGCCAAATGTTTCGACTTTCAACCTGAGTATAGAATTATTAGTTGAGAGAATATTGAAGGCGGTTGGAAAAGAGCACCAGCAAATGAGCACATCATAGTCATCAATTTTAAGCCAACATCCTTGACATTTTTTATGTAGCGTATATAATGTAAGAATATTAGTAAAAAAGGAAGGGACTGAACAAGAAATTATGAATCAAAAGTTACAATACGACAACAGGAGACGTCTATTAAGAGGTATCCAAACTAGCAGTTGCTACATGCAGCTGGCAAAAAATTATGCAATTGTTTACTTGTGCTTGTTGAAGTATGTATGGATAAACAAGTGTACTGGACTAAGACTGTCAATGGATGGATGACTCCAGATAGTTCAACATAATAAATTTATTGCTCCGGTTTTAAATCAACTCTTATTCAAATTTAGATTTAATCCCTCTATGTACTAAGAATATAGTCAACAAGTCAGAGAACTTTACGTGACATGGCAATCCGGCTAAGTTTAAGAATTCCTGACTATTTAGCATTATTTTTCGAGAAAATGCAAAGGACCTTTGCGTTTCACTACATTAAAAAGAGAGAGTTTAAAGTTACAGCCCTCCTTGGAAATTGCTTAACTAAATCATGACTTGTATCAATCTATGACCTTGCAACATTTGCGGTTAGATATTAGAAGTGTATAGATGCGATAAATGGGACTTACCCATCGGCATGAATTGATCTAAGCATTCTTCCAAGTATTAAGCATTGGCATGATTTCCAACCATCAAGTCCATCAAATTCTCATAGCAATTTGAGACCATTCCACATGCAGTACACTGAACCTGCACATGCTACTTAAGTTAGGCACCCTACGATGCATTTGATGAATTGTAACATATGCATACTGAAAGACATAGCTGGTTAAAAACAGAGCAATCAGAAAGGCAGACTCATTGATTATAAATTGAAAAATTAAATTAAATGTGGAAACAAAAGAGACCTGAGGTTGCAGACTACCACCAAATATGTGCTGAATAACAGTTGTCTCCTGGGTGATAAGATCTATGACCTTCTCACCTGCAAAATCACCGAGGCAAGCTGACTGCAACTTATCTATTGCAAATATATAAATAGAACACACATAGATAGTCCAAGAGAGAGCCAGCAAACCCACATACAAGCACATAAAGTAACTCACCTCATGAATTCATGAGCATCTTCCTGTCTACCAAAGCCAAGGTTGCCACCAGCATTCGGTAAATGAGAAAGAATGTTCATGGGAGCAAATGGGTGTAAACTATCAATCGCTCTTTGAATACGAGATTGCAGCTCACATAAGAAACACCAATCTTCATGTCTTATGGAACCTGAAATGTTGAGATGCGTAGAACTGTTAAGCATAAGCTAGATGTTACTGCATATGATCATTCCTTTTCTAACAGATAGGCCACAGTGGCCTCATGTATGATAGACATTGTAAAATCACATTTATAAAGCAACTGCACAAAAGAATCAGGAACCATTAGATGAATATAAGCAAGTGTATTTAAGCAAAACGTGGGGGTAAAGATAGTATTATCCCAACCTACCAGTTGCCGCAATTAACAAACCCACAAGGTAAAAGTTGCCACACTTCCAATTGTACAACCTTAAAAATTCATTACAAGGAAAGATAACCTGTACGGAACATGAGCGGAATTTTGTTTCTTCATCCTGCTTTCAAATTTTTAGGTCAAGAATACAATTGTGCACCTTGTTTAATTTTTTATGGCCAGGCAGTAATGAGATACGGCCAAAGACAGATGACTTCTTACTGTAATATTCAGATTTAGTGTTTTGTGATAACATATTGGCCAGAAGTAATTTTGTGCGTGTCTCGAACAAGGCAGTGAAATTTATAATTACTGAAACCACTGTTGGAGTTAGTGTTTTTGCAAGTTACTTCAAACCAAAAAATTTGCAGACATGGGCATAAAAACGTATGTATGTACAAACAGCTGCTGCAAGCAAACACATGGGCAACTTCAATACTGCAAAATAACATCTTACCGAGAACATGTTCATTAATTAAGGTTAAACTGGAAATTTACCAGATGTATGATATCATTTATTTCATGTTCATTAATTAAGGTTAAACTGGAAGTTTACTGAATTAATTTACCAGGCAAGTACACTCCATAGTAGAATATATGAGCTTAATCAGCAGATCAGCTGTGCAGTACATTGATGTACAATTCATTTATTATTAGTTTTGGTAGATAATAGCTGAAAATTCAGTTTATAAAAGTGAACATTTACTCCCAAGCCAGTGACTTTGTGGTGGAAAAAAATTCTGAAGATATCAAAACAACAGATCATGATTGACAGATCTTGCAGAGTCTTATCAAGGATGCAGGTCTTAACATGACCATGACTGTGTCAGATGAACAAGCATGCAGCATATGTTTCGCTAGTTATAAAAGATTGTACAAATGAAAATGCTTGATCACACATGGGACATGGCACTTGCCTGTCTTAATAATTAACATTAGAATGCAACTTTTGAATAACATATTTGGGAAAATGATATATCATCTAGTTTGAAGTTTGAACATAGAAGAGCACTAGAAGTGGGACATCTTGTAGAGGAAAGTTCAAATGCAACTCAGGCATTATTGCAATACTATGTGGACTAAAAAAAATTATGAACAAATATGCACTTTTCTTAGCTGTAAAAAACTTCATGTGCAACTAATTTCTATCCCAGCCGTACATCCTTTTGTTTAGTACAGGTCACAGGAGGAAAACGGAACACAAAAGTTGTGTTGTATTTCGACATGCACAGAGAATTGGTGCTGGGGAGCCAAAAATCTTCCGTATTATTTTAGGCACTAGTAGACATGTGATGTAGTGTGATAATCATATAGATTATCTTGAATTGGGGGAATACCATAAGGGCTCCTTTGATTCAAAGGAATTTTATAGGATTTCTGGAGGACTGAAATCCTTGGGATTCTTTCCTATGTTTGTCCTTTGATTTATAGGATTGGATTCCATAGGAATTTTTCCTATGGAATTTTTTGTACTACATTTCATAGGAAATCTAACATCCACTTCAACCTCTTTTTATAATTCCTTAGTTTTTCCTGTGGCATCAAACATTCCTTCCTAATCCTATATGATTCAAGTGGGCATATCACTCCAACCCTATGCTTTTCCTATTCCTACGTTTTCAAAATCCTACGAATCAAAGAGGCCCTAAATTTCCCACTGACTCCATTCCATGATTAAGACGTCACTTCAGAAGTAGTCAAGGGAATGCTAACCTACGCTGCATGTCCTAAAAGATAGGAGTAACTATCTAATAAGAAAGTGTAGATGAATGAATATGGTGAACAATGCAAGGTTCGGGTTATCATTCTTCTTGTATAGGATGGTGTTTCAGTTTTTTTAGAAGTTCATTTAAGTTTGTACTGGGCTTGTATCTTTTAATTTGTGATTACACAGGAATGGATAGCAAAATCAAACCGATGATCAAGATCATTGAAGAAGTTGTGGAGTCCTTTGCAAAAAAGAAGTGGAAATGTACTACAGAAGGCAATCTGAGTTGATGGCTTTGCTTGAGTTATACCGTGCATACCGAGCTTTAGCTGAAAGATATGATAATGCAGCTGGGGATCTCTAACAGGCCCATAGAAGAACAGCAGAGCAGTCCCTGATCGGGTTCTTATGGACCTGGATGATGGTCTGCCAGCTGAATCTGAAACCGCTGAAACTCATCAGGGCTCACTTTCCAAAGAGCAGGTTCATGACACACCTCAACACATGCCCCCGCTTGACCGTGCCGCTGCGCACCGCCTCCTCATCCAATGTGAACCCCTCCTTCACCGTCGCCAGCATTGCCTTCCCCTCTTCCACCTTGTCCATCCTGTCGTGCACCTCAAAGGTAGCCAGACACATTGCCATGTTGGGCCGCCTCCCAGGGTCGAGCATCTCCACCAGGTACTTGCCTGCCTCCGCACACCAATCGCTCGCCCCAAGGCACTTGACCAGCACGGCGAGCGTGTACGCATTTGGTGCGACCCCATTCCAGAGCAAGCGGACATGTATGCGCTACACGGCATCACGCCTCGCCAGTGGCCAGGGCCAGCATTTGCATGGGCCTCGAGGACGGCAGTGTGGGCGACGACGTCGGGCATGGCGCCCTTGTCCAGTTGCCCTAAAATTCAGTTCCAATGATCAATTAGTTCGAGTCGGTTTCTAACCCAGCCTTTTTCGATTCTTAAGAGCATCTACAGCCGGACCCTCTATTTTTCTCCTATATGTTCAAAACGTATGCCTGGTCAGTGTCTGGTCAAAAAAGTGTCTCCTTACTTCATCCCTAAATGTTCGGATTGAGAGGCACCTCTTAAATCGGGACCAAATACGAGGACAATATGAGGGGTCGTGGGCCTGCCCGGGCAAGGCTCCACGTGAGATGTAGCGAGCCGGCGACCCCACCTGCAGCGACTTGGCCAGAAGGCCGTGGCCGCGATGGCGCCATCAAGCTCGCCGCCGGAGCTAGGCGCGCTGCGCCGCGACGGAGCTCGCTCGCGCCTAGCTGGAACTTGCCCGCGCCTCGCCGGAGCTCGCCCGAGCCTCGCTGGACCTGGAGCTCGCGCATCGGGCCGGGACTGCTATGCCGTGCTGGAGCTCAGGGCAGCCGCCGCGTGCTGGCAGCCGGGCGCGCCCGCGTGCGTGCTGTGCCCCGTCGGCGCCGAGTGCTGCCTCCGCGTGCTGGCCAGTGCTGCGTGCTAGCCGGGCATGTAGCCGCAGCCGCATGCTAGCAGCCAGGCGTGTAGGCCGCGCGCGCGTGCTACCGAAGCGTGTGCTGGCCGCCGGGCATCCCCACGTGCGTGGTTGCCGTGGTGTGTGCTTGCTCTACCACCCAAGCTTGTGTGCGTGTGTGTAGGTAGCCGGCCCTGGGTGCCCAGCTTGTGCTAGCTAGCTGCTAGCGGCGCGTCCTAGCCACAAGCTAGCTAGCCGCAGCTGCCAGTTGGCCACTGACAGCTGCTTGCGCATTCGTGCCCGCGCCGTGGAGATCAACGTCGGAGCTCGCCACAATCGTAGCTGTTACATGCTCTGGCGAGGTCGCACACAGTGTATTTGTCGAAATGCCTTAAAGTGGGGACAGATGTTTGAGGTACGTGGTTATCTCGTAGAAAATGTGATAGGTTAAAACAGACATGCGTCCGCGAAAGTTTGAGGGAAGAGATTTGCTCATCGTGGCTGAAGATGTTCTAACATGCTAATTTTAAAAAAATAGTCATAAAAATGTCCAGCTTTAAATTAATAAAATCAACAGCGGACAGGGTTAAACATAATACAAAGTCTAACAGTATCAAAAATAAATAAAAATAGGGATACACTCACGGCAAGAAAGCAACTATTGGGTATTTAAGTGCTTCCGTGGGTTGCATGTAGTTGCTTGATCTTGCAGAGGATGATGGACGCCGCTTCATTGTCTTTTCTCCACCCTAGAGGACGCCATTGCTGAAAAAATAGAAGATATAGTTAGCAGAGTGAGCAAGAATGGCCCCTCATTATCAAATTTGTTACGAGTAGTCCAAAGCGCGCAAGTAAAACACTAAACGTCCTCCAAGCTAGCTAAATAGCGTTGTTGACCGCGGTACATAATATCGCTAGCGTTTGTATCATCGAATTCAGGCTCCAAGTTTGCGTTTCTGCTCCGGTGCTTCCCCTGGGTTGAACGCGAGTGGGAAAAACACATTGACGGTCCAGATGCGTCGATGGCGGTTCGTAACGAGGGGCACGATGGTCATTTCAGGTGGGCGTAGAGCGCGCGTAGACGAGTCATAGAGCCCTATACGAGCCCGCGCCGGTCCGTGTACTATTGTACGCCGGGCGTGTACGTGTATTATACGATGGCGGTTTCATTTCCCCGCGGTCGTACGCGTGCACGTGTGCGTGGATATTTTCCAAAAAAGGCCCCTAGTATAAGAGGAGGGGAACTGGCACCGGCCGCATCGCCCACCCAATTTTCCCCAAATCGCCTCACTCTCCATCCTCTCTCCTCTGCCTCATCGTCTCCCTCACCGGCCATCCCACCTGCTCGCTCACAAGCACCACCTCCCTCTCTCCTCCTGCTTGCTTCTGGCTCGGATGGAGCAAGGCCGTGGCGAAGCCGCCATTGCAGACGGAGATCTGGAAAGGACGGGCGCGGAGACCGTGGCAAATGCCGTGCAGGCCCTCGTCGGCGGTGCGGGTGCAGGAGGTGCTGCATCCCCACGCGCTGGATCGGTCGCTGCGACGGCGGATGTGGAGGAGAAGAAGGTGGCCGTGGTGGACTCTGTGGTGCCGGAGCTTGGCGTGACGGCGTCGAGCGGCCCGTCTCATGGACCTGTGGAGGCCGGCGGCGAGCACGTGGACCTGCAGGTAATCCTTGCCAGGAGTCCCCTCCGTTTCTAGTTACCCCCATTAAGCAGTAGATTTAGGTGTTAGGGTTTTTTGTTGTTGTTGCTAGTTGTTGCATCGATCCCCTTTTGATAATTAGGGTTTTTAGATGTTTGATTGATTTATAGTGAAGGTTAAGTTTGGATTCTGTGATTGAATCATCCAGTAGATCTACTAGTTAGGGTTTTTAATTAGATGTTTAGTTAGGGGTTTTTTGTATTGGATACAATTATAGCCACTGATATGTAGAATCTATGATTGAATCATCCAGTAGATGTAGTAGTTAGGGTTTTTTTGCGTTGGATTAATTTATAGGCAGTTATATGTAGAATCTGTGATTGAATCATCCAGTGGATGTAGTAGTTATGGTTTTTTAATTAGATGTTTAGTTAGGTTATTTATATTAGAATCTGGATTGCCGCATGTTCTCAGATTCTGTTCTGTGATGTATATGTTGTTAGATTTGTTGTGCATATTCCCTCAATGGGCCACGACAGGGGCTGAGCAGCCACCCAGTGTATCTATTAAAGTTGATATTATACAAATGAGGTTTAAATCCTACTTCCTTCATTTGAAGTGTATCAATTAATTGTTGAAATGAACACAATACGTTTAACTAGTGCGCAATTTCAAAATAGTTAGGAGCTTCACTTCATTATCCATAAACTAAAATTGTAGGTAGGTTTATTTTTTGATCTGTAAGATTGTTGTAGTTATAAAGTAAACCATAAGTAGGTTTGCTAGACATGCAACTATGCAAGATGACCAAGTCATATTAAATTTATGTTGCATAACTCCATGCATGAATGTCATATGAAATAGTTTCACACCTAGCACCAAAAATTGCACAAAGATTTCCTTTCCTGAAGCTCATGGCATTACAATATACCATCCAATATACGGTTCAGAGAATAGGGCAGCTGATGCACCACTATGTACATTACATGAGCCAGATGAAGTAAATGCAATTACTTGTTGTCAACCACAATGGGTCACTGATATAGTTGCAGGGTACATCAAAGAATGTACTACCTCCATTGGCAGACCTGAGCACTCACAAGATTATTGTTGGTGCCCAGGCTGGCATTATATTTGAAGGACCACAGTCAGCATGATCTAAAATTTTAGTTTGACCAAGCAATCATTGTAGAATGCTTGACCTTTGGATACAGTTTAATTTTAGGTCAAAGTATCATTTTAGGTTATTAGAAGCACATTGCAGATTGCTTGACCTTTGCATACTGTGTTATGTAGTTAGTAGTATAATTGAATTAATTACTTATATTGCAGAATGAGGAAGCTGCTGGCAACAAGAGGAAGCTGGACATCGCTGGGTTCGACTACCCGTCTGATTCTGACGATGATGAGGAGGTAACCCCAAGCTGTTTTTTGTCTGTTTATTAATCTGTGTGAGATGTTGTTTGTTGATGATGCCCTATATGAATGCCTCTAAATTGGAATGTTATGTAGTTTATTCATTGATATCATAAAGTTGTGGTCATTAATTAGCTCTAAATGGCATATTTGTGGTCTTTGATCATGAAACCATATCTGAATGCACATAAATGGAAATGTTGTGTTGCTTGTCCATTGAATTATTCTAAAATGGAAAGTTTTGTTATACTTTCAATTAATCCTCTGAAAGTTGTGTTGTTTGTGCATTAATTAGCTATAAATGGGATATGTGTGATGTTTTTTCATGAAACCATATATGAATGCATATAAATGGAACTATTCTGTTGTTTGTCCATTAAATTCTTTTAAATGGAACTATTCTGTTGTTTGTGCATTAATTAGCTGTAAATGGGCTATTATGTTTGTTTATTCATTAAATTCTAGTAAATGGCAATTATCTGATGTTTGTTAATTACATTACTCTAAATGGGAAGTATGTATTTATGCAAATCATTTGTATGTGCAGTACAACTCTGGAGATGAGGTGGAAGAGTGGAACCACAAGTCCTTCATTGAGCATGAAGCCAACAAGATCAGGGAGAAGGGGAAGGCGGCATACTACAAGTGGGGCAAGTTCAGGTGTCCATACTGCACCACTAAGCCAATTCCCAAGGATGGGCTGTATGAGCACCTTATGTCGCATGCACGCGGTTTAACGAAGAGTGGGAGCGACGTGAAGATCAGGGCAGAGCATGCAGCCCTCCTGAAGGCTATGGGTCCCATCTAGTCACCCTCTGTGAAGCTGGTAGTGGTACTAATCATCAGTATAGTTGATGATGTTTAACCTTTGCGCTAGTATGGTTGTGAACCGTGAATCTGGAAGGTGGAAGTGTTTGTGAACTGTTAAGTAGTATGGCAGACTCTTAAGTAGTATGGCAGACTCTTAAGTATGGTAGAGACTTAATTAAGCTAGTATGTCTCTGAAGTATATCAACTGTCTAGATGCAGGTCAGCTATGCTTTGTTGCAGTGTTTATATTCTGATGCTGCAATGATCACAGTAGGTGCTTCAATGTTGCTTGACTGATGAGACATGCTGCATACAGTGGGCATGTGCTTGGTAATGGTGTGTGCAAAAAACAAGCCTTATCTACAAAGGATAGATAGTAAAAAACATTGACTTGAGGTTTTCATAAGTTAGCATGATCGAATCTTCCATTACAAATATATTATTAAATTTAGAAAATGTTGAAAATCATTTTTTTTCAATGTTCTTAAGTTAGCATGATTGAATATTCCATTTCAAATATATTATAAAAACTGGAAAATGTTGAAAATCCTTTTTTGTCAATGTTCATAAGTGAGCATGATTGGATATTCCATTTCAAATATATTTTTAAAATTAGAAAATGTTGAAAATCCTTTTTTGTCAATGTTCATAAGTGAGCATGATTGAATATTCCATTTCAAATATATTTTTAAAATTAGAAAATGTTGAAAATATTTTTTGTCAATGTTCATAAATTAGCATGATTGAAACTTCCATTTGAAATATATTATAAGAATTAGAAAATTTTGAAAATATTTTTTTTGTCAATGTTTATAAGTTAGCAAGATTGAATCTTCCATTTCTAATATATTTTAAAAAGTGGAAATTTTGGAGGTGATCGATAAAATCACCGCCTTCTGGAGGGACCATTTGGTCTAACTTACATGGTGATTTTTTGCACCACCTCCTAATCACCCAAATTTTCTTTTACATGGTCAACCACATGTGCCAAACATGGCTATCAAAGAAAATTTGGAAAAAAAAATTACAATGCTCCCTTCAGGTATAAACCGATGTTTTGACCAGTCAGTCTATAGGGCAGTATAAATTCAAAAAAAAAATCAAAATAAATATAAAACCTTGGAAACCTTGCTTTGTTTGTGCAATAGGTCATGTGTGCAAAATTTGAGGTAATTTGGAGGTGGTTGAAAAAATCACCGCATTCCGGAGGTACCATTTGGTCTAACTTAAGCCAGTTTTTGAGCAAAGGTCATTTTTCCCACCACCTCCAAATCACCCAAGTTTTCTTTTACATGGTGACGCACATGTGCCAAACATGTCTATCAAAGAAAAAATGGGAAAAAAAGAAATTTTACAATGCTCCTTAAGGTATAGACCGATGTTTTGATCAGTCAGTCTATAGGGCAGTATAAATTCAAAAAATTTAAAAAATAAAAAACCTTGGAAACCTAGCTTTGTTTGTGCAAGAGGTCATGTGTGAAAAAGTTGATGTGATTTGGAGGTGGTCGAAAAAATCACCGCATTCCGGAGGGACCATTTGGTCTAGTTAAGCCAGTTTTTGAACAAAGGTCTTTTCTTCCACCACCTCCAAATCACCCAAGTTTTCTTTTACATGGTGACCTACATGTGCCAAACATGGCTGTCAAAGAAAATTTGGAAAAAAGAAATTTTACAATGCCCCTTGAGGTATAGACCGATGTTTTGACCAGTCAGTCTATAGGGCAGTATAAATTCAAAAAAAATATAAAACCTTAGAAACCTAGCTTTGTTTGGGCAAGAGGTCATGTGTGCAAAAGTTAAGGTGATTTGGAGGTGGTCAAAAAAATCACCGCATTCCGGAGGGACCATTTGGCCTTAACTTAAGCCAGTTTTTGAGCAAAGGTCATTTTTTCCACCATCTCCAAATCACCCAAGTTTTCTTTTACATGGTGACCCACATGTGCCAAACATGGATATCAAAGAAAAATTGGAAAAAAGAAATTTTACAATGCCCCCTTGAGGTATAGACCGATGTTTTGATCAGTCAGCCTATAGGGCAGTATAAATTCAAAAAAAAACCTTGGAAACCTAGCTTTGTTTGTGCAAGAGGTCATGTGTGCAAAAGTTGAGATGATTTGGAGGTGGTCAAAAAAATCATCGCATTCCGGAGGGACAATTTGGTCTAACTTAAGCCAGTTTTTGAGCAAAGGTCATTTTTTCCACCACCTCCAAATCACCCAAGTTTTCTTTTACATGGTGAC
>LR880972.1:907518643-907551710 GCA_904067115.1 Aegilops sharonensis | reverse complement strand
AAGTCTCTTCGAATTATCCGTTTGGTTTGGCCAACTAGATTGGTAGTTCTTGCAATGGGAGAAGTGCATGGCTTTGGGTTCAATCTTGCGGTGTCCTTACCCAGTGACAGAAAGGGTTGCAAGGCACGTATTGTATTGTTGCCATCGAGGATAACAAGATGGGGTATTTATCATATTGCATGAATTTATTCCTCTACATCATGTCATCTTGCTTAAGGCGTTACTCTGTTTTCAACTTAATACTCTAGATGCATTCTGGATAGCGGTCGATGAGTGGAGTAATAGTAGTAGATGCAGAATCGTTTCGATCTACTTGTCTTGGACGTGATGCCTATATACATGATCATACCTAGATATACTCATAACTATGCTCAATTCTGTCAATTGCTCAACAGTAATTTGTTCACCCACCGTAGAATACTTATGCTCTTGAGAGAAGCCACTAGTGAAACCTATGGCCCCCGGGTCTATTCTCATCATATCAATCTCCATCACTTTTATACTTGCTTTGTTTTTACTTTGCCTTTACTTTTCACTTTGCATCTATATACCAAAAATACCAAAAATATTATCTCTATCGGATCTCACTCTCGTAAGTGACCGTGAAGGGATTGACAACCCCTAATCGCGTTGGTTGCGAGTAGCTATCGTTTTGTGCAGGTACGCGGGACTTGTGCGTGGCCTCCTACTGGATTGATACCTTTGTTCTCAAAAACTGAGGGAAATACTTACGCTACTGTGCTGCATCATCCTCTCCTCTTCGGGGAAAACCAGCGCAAGCTCAAGACATAGCAGGGGTCATCTAATGCATGCCTCCACATGCACCATGTACAAGCAGGACCATTCGGGTCTGCCGGAGGGCAGGTCTGAAAGTGCTTTTCCTTGCCAGTCCCACCAAATGATCCCAAACTTTATGCATACCCAAGGATGACCATGGCATGCATGCATGACAATTATCGTTCATTTCCGATACTCGATGCATTTTCTAGGGGTTTTCCGACGAAAAAACCCTACAACACTGCCCCCACATGACGCAACGTGTGTTTTGTGTCCGAATTTGTGCATACCTTGCCTGGGGGACCACATTGGCCATGCCCACATAGTCCCAAAAGTTGGGTCATCTCATGCATGCCTCCACATGCACCATGTATAAGCAGGACCATTCGGGTCTGCCGGAGGGCAGGTCTGAAAGTGATTTTCCTTGCCGGTCCCACCAATTAGCAAATCATAAATAGGACAACATTTAATCATACATATTTGAAATGAAATTGAAAACTATGAGAAGAAGTGATATGGAATTATGAAACATGAAAAAACAATTAGGAATAAGAAGGAGAAAACATAAAATAACAGGAAAACCAAATTAAAAGGGAAAGAGGAACAATACATTTGAATATATAATATTGCAAAAATGATAGAGATACTATAAATATTGTTGAACATATACAAGTATACAATAACTTATAGGTGTCGCAATTTTTTTCTGAGGGAAGAACCAATGATATTTATTTTGAGGGAAGAAACAATGTAGAGGTAGGTGGGTCGGCCGAGACGCAATGTCGGATCCATATTGTGGGGGCCCACCACGCTGCGCTTTCCATGCACGTAGATCACGGGAGTAGTTGACGTTATGTTACACAATTCTGGGATCGTGCTAATCCATATGTTCCTAATCCCTATGATTGAGGAGCACGTTCAACCTCGCTTAAACGGAGGAAAATATAGATCGCGAGATTGGCCACAGGGAAGTTACGACGACCTAGGAGTCGACCTCGTATATGATCTCCACCTCCTCGCACATGTCGTCGACTAGATCGCCTCCTGCCGGCGAGTCGTCGACAGCTCCGTCCGCCGCATCCCACATGCCACAAAAACCCCGAGAAGATCAAGGTTGTCCGCACGTGCTGGCCGCCCTCGACGAACTACGTCGACAACGCATCGCCGACTTCTTTCATCTTCGTCGACCGATCAAGTAAGTTGTCCTCCTTACCTCGCGCCTTCATAGCAAGCTAGTTCCTCCGTCTCGTTGCTTTGATGGACTTAGGTTTACCACATATTCTCAACTAATATCAACTCGACTAGATGCGTTCTGACCAGATGACATAGATGAACTAAATATTTGGTTCTTTCATAGGATGGTAGAATAAGATGTTGTTTCTCGAGAAACATGATGCAATAGATTTTTTGTCACATGATCCAATTATATTTTTGTCACACGATCCAATTATATTATTGTGCACATAGAACATTAAAGAGTTATAAGCATTAGATGTTGATGAACCTCAAAAAGGTACCACTTCTATAGACTGTAGTTATTTACAGCTGATCAATTGTCACCCTGTTAATAATTTATCTGATACTCAAAGAACTTGAACAGATGCAAGTAAATTCAATTACCAATTGTAGTTATTTTTTTATTGCCTCATGTCAGCACACACTTGGCTGCATGTTGTTGTATACATGGTGCTAGTTTTATATTTGCATTGGTGTTATTTTTGCATTTTTGTTAGCTACTGCCAGAAAGTTTTATATTTTTGCAGGTCTATTGTTATTTTTGCATTAGTGTTCACTAATGTCACGAAGTTTTATATTTTCTTTCAATAGGATGGATGAGCTGAATGGAGAAATAGTGTGCGCCATTGAAAAATGGTGCAATCTTGTCGCCGCTCTATCGAGCGGTCAACGCGCTAGAGTGGCTGATACAACATCGCGCAGCATGCTGCAGATACCATCTATTAAGATGCGTACCCTACTGATTAGGTATATGATTGAGAATTTTGATGCCAGCAAGGCTAGATTCATTATACAAGTGCAGGTTGGGGAGGTGACTCTCGGTACGGTCGACGTCGACTGCATCTTTAACCTCGAGAACCAAGGACTCTCTTCTTCGAACATTCTGATTGAAGAAGGAGAGGACATGAAGGAGCGGGTGCCGCCACAATTTCTCAGTAAGACATCAGAAAACATAGTGATAGATAATCTCATTGAGGACATAATTAAAAGTAAAGCCACCGACGACGATTTCCTTCGGAAATTAGTCCTTGTCCTGTTAGGAACAATTATTGCTCCCATGTCAAGCAAGATTGTGCCAAAGCAGTACTACGCTTTGGTCGATGGTGTGAAACGTATTTCAAAGATTAACTAGAATGCGTTCACCCTGCTTGTTCTCCTCGATTGCCTTCGCATAGTCAAGAAAGGCAAACACCTCCGCCAATGGCCGAAAGGCAATTTGGCTCTGTTGCAGGTACACATATGAGACCTGTTGCATAATGTCAATTATTATATCATTGCAATTTTATGTGATGTATTGTACTAACTCTAAATCCTTATATATTTTTGGAGTACTTGTATTGGGAGAAGGTGCAACCTGTCGAAGGCGATTGCGCCTATAATCCCAACTTGTCCATACAACCACTTATGAGGAATTGGACCGATGGTGCAGCCACTAGGAGAGATCGGTTCAACTATGACAATGGGCGCGGCCGTGGTAACGTCAAGGTAAGTCATTGTGTTCTGTCTTTCTTAAATGTTTTGTAACTAAATAATGTTTATTTTTAATTCATCACATGTACTTCAATATCGCATGTAGATCGAAAATAATATCACCCAAGAGTATAGGGCGCAGGAGCCCAAAATCCCAAATAATGCGCCTACCATGAAGCCAAAAACCAAGCCTGCAAATGGAAACGCAAAGAAGTCGAAGACAACCCCAATGTCGGAAGATTTGATGGAGCTTCTAATGAAGCGGTGCATGGACTTCATACACACCCAGATGAGGCAAATCCCTAATCAAGTTGCTGAGGTGTCACACCCTAACTTTATAGTTTACAGTATGTTTGATGTTTGAAACCATGCAAGCATTACTAACTTTGTATTTCTATTGCAGAGGTTATTGGAGAACTTGAACAAATCAGGTGTCATGTACAAGTCGGCTGCTGCCGTGCCATCCGCGGACAATGATGTGGATGAAGAACTGGATTCGTTCGAGAACGGTCCATATGAAAAGAAGGAATTCGTGTACAAGGATGACATAGACTCACACGGAGAGCCTGTCATTGACATGACGCAGCCTGATGAAGTGGTTCCCAACCATAAAACCGTACCTGAGGTACTATGTATATATATTTCTGTCTATAATTTTCTCCTTTATTTTTTTACGTGCTGAAATGTTCACACGATTTTGTTTGCCAAACAGAAAACTCCACCGAAGATGAATGGACACAAGGAAGCTTCACCTATTAAGCGTAATGATGAATGTGGCGCTACACCCGAAAACCCTTGGGTCGTTGGTAATTCTACTCAAGCACCTTCATCGGACATAGACATTTGTCCATCTTCTGTCAGCAAGTTCATTGCTAAGGCGAATGGAAAAAAGGGTGCAACAATCGATAAGGATGAGGAAGTTATGTCCGGTAAGCGGAAGCGGACCGTTCCCAACAAATTTGAATCCCCTTACGCACTTGACAAGCCTAGCAGGTGTACCAACCATGGTCAGAAACCATCCGGTACCCGTTCTGCTAGTAGAGGTATCGTAACTAACTTTCTTAATTTGTTATGTACTACAAATGCATATGATCACCATTGTTGACGTTCATATTATTTCATGCAGCTCTGTTTTCTGAAAATCATGAGCCAGAGGTTGTATCAGATGAGTTGAAGCCGGAAATAATTGGTGTAGCTGTTTCATTTGTCGAGTTAGCTGCTAGCACCGAGAAGAATAAGGGGAAGAAAGTTTACTACAGTGAAGGGTGTGGCATATCTCTGACTTCCGAAAGGATTCGACCGGTACTAACTCATAGATGGCTGCCGGACGATGTAAGTACTACTTGCATGTCATGTTATTAAAATTCTCAATAATCTATGTCTCAACTTTCAACATGTAATGCCCTGATATTCTATGAAGGTTATTGACGCTTATATGGGACATTTGGAGCTGCGCGTTGGTCATGATCGTTACCTCTGTCCAGCGTGGAGGTCCAAATTCCTTGTAGATCATGCTATTGCACGAGACGATCCATTGCCGGCGAGCTGCAACATGGATAATGCTCTGTCCAAAGCTGGAGCAGTTAATAGAGTCACGCAAAGTATACTGTGTGTGATAAGGTACGTTATGTTTGTAATTCTTCACTACAGGACATTTCATCAAGTATTTCGTTTGATCCATAATGGTTTTTTTCACTGTATCACGTTGAATATCGACAATGCCCACTGGATGACCGTGGTCATGCACTTGATCAAGCAAGAATTCCAAGTTCTCGATTCACTCTATCCTCTGGACCTGACAGAAAAGACAGTGAAAGCACTGGTAATATAACCAACATTTGTACCATTGGTCTTACATGTTGTTTATGATTCTTCTTTAACACTATCCTCTTTATAGTGAATGGCTATAGCACACGATATGCGCCAAGCAAATCTTATTACACCAGGGAAATATCCGGACGTAAGTAAGTGGCCTATCAAGGGGTATGACATGCCCCAGCAAGAGGATGGGTGAGTTAGTAGGACATCATGCATATTCAAACAACAACACACATGTTCGTATTGCCCACCGCTAATGTTTGCATATATACCAGAAAACTCTTGTGGCCTTTTTGTCATAGAATGTCTAGAACATTGGGACGGGGACCGAATGACCCGTGATTTTTCACAGGTATGTTGTTATTTACGTTTGTAGACTAGCTAGTATGGTCGTGTAGCAACTTCGGTTCATGTAACCTTTATGTCATTTTTTGCAGGCCACCTTTGACGCAAGGAGAAGAAATTTCATCGTTGAGTTGATTATTTCACCTTCAAACACGATGGACTGTGTGAAGAACAAAATTCACGAAATCGCAAGGAAAAGGCGCGCCTAAAGAATTCATGCGGCATGCAAGAGTCAAGGTTTAGTGGTTTGGATTTAGTCCGGTCGAAGGTTTCGACGGCATGATTATCTTAGGGTTTCAATCATTTTTATGTAATAAACAGGGCATCTCGAATATTGTGACACATACATGTGTATGTGTCTGTCAGACAATTGGCTCGTACCAGACAATTCGGTCATACAATTCGCTCGGAGAAGACAATTTGGTCGTACCAATAAAGTTTTGGCTTCACTTATCAATTGTTCTTGCTTAATATTTTTCTCGTTCTCCAATTTTTTATAATTGTATTTATCACATTAATAGTATTCACATTCTATTTTTCTCTTCAACTGCTCTCCGAAGTTTTATATTAAAATTTTCACATTCTTTACCTTTTTTAAAACTCTATCAAGCTTAGCCTTCTGCCTTAGCTATCTGCATGTCATCATCTTGCATAATCTCCTGGTAATTCCCCCTCATCACATGATTATGAAAAGTAGTCATGTTAGCTAAGTAAATATATCGAACCAAAATGTATTACACAGATGAAAATTAGTCATGTCAGCTCGTTGGCTCTATCGCGTGTTATCAGGCATCATGTTTTTCTATTTTGTTTTACAAACCCGTCATTTTTTTATTGTACGTATAATTAACTTTTTTGTACTCACGATGATGCCAGGCACGGCCCATCTAACCACGTGAGGGGCCCCACATGCGGCCTATCGTGCCGGCAGCGCTACACAAGCCCATTTTGCCAGGTTCACATCGATCTTTCCCCTTTTCTCGTTTCCCTTCCAAATCCCTAGCCCTCTCTCTCTCTCTCTCTCTCTCTCTCTCTCTCTCTCTCTCTCCATTTGCGCCTCCAAATCTCGACGGCGAAAGCATGGCAGCGAGCTGGGCATCGGGCGGCGGCGGCTGCGGCGAGAAGAGCGGTGGCAACCGCAAGTTAGGTCGAACCCTGGGTCCTAGAAGCAGGTGGGGCGGATTCAGTGGCACAGGAGGCGGCGGCGGCGGATTGAGTGGAACAGGGGACGGGGGTTTCGTGGGCGGCGGTGGGCCGGGAGAACCCACGGCTAGGGTTTCTTCAGTGCTACACTTTGGTGGCAAAAAGGTAAGTTCTTTACCGTTGTTGTTTACATCCCAGCATTGTCGCCCACAATTCATGACCCGTGGCCCTGACAAGCTCCATCTATGTGGTCATCAGGAAACTCCCGGTGGTCGTGTCTGCATAGATGCAGACAATTTTGGCAGAACATTAGTGGGATGTGTGTTTGAGGTTAGTCTACTGAGCATGATCTTCAAACTAGTACTGCTATTGCGGTCAAGCTGCAAAAAAGTTTAGTGTTTAATGCTTGCAGTGACAAGTTCAGTTATAAATTGACTTGAATTGCTCATGATTTATTTAGGATGATATCACTTCTGAGTATGTTGAATGGGTTTACGGGGAGTGGGATAGCAAAGCAAAGTCAGTCATAAAGTATCTTGCCATGAAGAACAAGAAACTGGAGACTAAGATTACAAAATATGAAGCTGAAATATAAAAGGAATGAGAAAGAAAAGAGGACAATGGTTAAGATGCACAAGGAAATATTGCTCTATAGGGATAGGATTTTATGATTTGGAGGTCTTCTGTATCTTGGCCTGCTTGCCATTATGATTGTTGTCATAGTTAGCAAGTAGATTGTTCATAAAGTTATAGACATCATTGTAATTGAAATGATGAAATGCTGATGAATTATTTGCTATTCAGTTTATGGGAAAAGTGTAACAGAGATTGCAGCAGAAATAACATGGGGCCATCATGATTGGTAGGCAATGCACTTTTGGCATGTTCTATATTTGGCAGACAATGCAATTTTGGCATGTTCTATATTTGGCAGACAATGCACTTTTGGCATGTTCTATATTTGGTAAGTGATGCACATGGGCACATCACCTAGCAACACTACTGATTTGTGCAACATCCCAGTTCATTGTCTTGTTTCAACATAGGAGCAACATCTAGCAGCACCTACACCTTTGATGCAACACTGAAGCAAAGCAACGGTGCATATTCAATATTCTGAAATTTAACTGAACTTGACACTTAGGGTGAGCAGTACATATTCAGTTCTTAAGCCACAAAGAACCCGACCAAACCGTACCGATTGCATAACTTATATGCTTACATATAAAAGCATACCTAACCAACATCAAACCCAAAATAATGTTAACTTATATGCTGAAACATATAACAACATACCTCACTTAAGATAACCAGCAACTTCCTCCTCCTTCAGCAACTGTGCCCATCTTCAGTTCTTCAGAAATTTGAGGCGGCGTGAGCGGCGCACCACACACGGAGAAGCCTTCTTCTTGACCGCCGTCCTGCTCGACAACTGCACCACCTGATCATGAGCCACCTCCTCTTCTTCCACCTTCACTATGTCAGGGAGGAGGGGAAGGAGCTCGACGTCGATGGGCATTGTCTTGCCACCCTCGACGGCGACCGGTGCTACCATCTGCACGGCGTCCTCCTCGCCCTCCTCATGGTCATCAGGGCTGACCAGTACCTCGTCCATGTCGTCTTCCATGACGTTAGAGCCCAACGGCAGGACTGGCTTCGGCACGTGGCGGACCTGGTAGTCCGGGCTGACGGGCGCAAGGAGAGCAAGCTCGACGTCGACGCGCTCCACCCTCGACGCGCTGCGTGCTGGATCTGGCCGCAGCGTCATGGTGGTGGAGCGGTACATCCACCACCTTGCGCGCTGAACATGGGAGTCGCTCAGCGTGGCCTCTTGCATTGCCCAGACAAGGAGGAGAGCCGGCGGGACGCCGCGGTGATGTCTACTACGCAACCTTCTCCTTGTAGACGTTGTTGGGCCTCCAAGTGCAGAGGTTTGTAGGACAGTAGAAAATTTCCCTCAAGTGGATGACCTAAGGTTTATCAATCTGTGGGAGGCGTAGGACGAAGATGGACTCTCTCAAGAAACCCTGCAACCAAATAGCAAAGAGTCTCTTGTGTCCCCAACACACCCAATACAATGGTAAATTGTGTAGGTGCACTAGTTCGGCGAAGAGATGGTGATACAAGTGCAATATGGATGGTAGATATAGGTTTTTTTAATCTGAAAATATAAAAACAGCAAGTTAGCAAGTGGTAAAAGTGAGCGTAAATGGTATTGCAATGATAGGAAACAAGGCCTAGGGTTCATACTTTCACTAGTGCAAGTTCTCTCAACAATAATAACATAATTGGATCATATAACTATCCCTGAACATGCAACAAAGAGTCACTCCAAAGTCACTAATAGTGGAGAACAAACGAAGAGATTATGGTAGGGTACGAAACCACCTCAAAGTTATTCTTTTCAATCAATCCGTTGGGCTATTCCTATAAGTGCCACAAACAGCCCTAGAGTTCGTACTAGAATAACACCTTAAGACACAAATCAACCAAAACCCTAATGTCACCTAGATACTCCAATGTCACCTCAAGTATCCGTGGGTATGATTATACGATATGCATCACACAATCTCAGATTCATCTATTCAAACCAACACATAGAACCTCAAAGAGTGCCCAAAGTTTCTACCGGAGAATCACGACGAAAACATGTGCCAACCCCTATGCATAGGTTCATGGGCGGAACCCGCAAGTTGATCACCAAAACATACATCAAGTGAATCACGTGATATCCCATTGTCACCACAGATACGCACGGAAAGACATACATCAAGTGTTCTCAAATCTTTAAAGACTCAATCCGATAAGATTACTTCAAAGGGAAAACTCAATCCATTACAAGAGAGTAGAGGGGGAGAAGAAACATAAGATCCAACTATAATAGCAAAGCTCGCGATACATCAAGATCGTGCCAAATCAAGAACACGAGAGAGAGAGAGAGAGATCAAACACATAGCTACTGGTACATACCCTCAGCCCCGAGGATGAACTACTCCCTCCTCGTCATGGAGAGCGCCGGGATGATGAAGATGGCCACCGGTGAGGGTTCCCCCCCTCCGGCAGGGTGCCGGAACAGGGTCCCGATTGGTTTTTGGTGGCTCTGGAGGTTTTGCGGTTGCGGAACTCCCGATCAAAACTCTGTTCTGGAAGTTTTACGATACGTAGGTATATATGGGTGCAAGGGGTACGTCGGTGGAGCTTCGGGGGCCCCACAAGGCAGGGGGCGCGCCCCCCACCCTCGTGGCCAGCTCTCGTATCTTCTGACGTAGAGTCCAAGTCTATCTGGTGGCTTTCCTTCCAAAAATAACTTCTCCAGTTGATTTTGTTCCGTTTCGACTCCGTCTTATATTCCTTTTCCTCGAAACACTGAAATAGGCATAAAACAGCAAATCTGGGCTGGGCCTCCGGTTAATAGGTTAGTCCCAAAAATAATATATAAGTGGATAATAAAGCCCAATATTTCCTAAAACAGAAGATAATATAGCATGGAGAAATCAAAAATTATAGATACGTTGGAGACGTATCAAGCATCCCCAAGCTTAATTCCTGCTCATCCTCGAGTAGGTAAATGATAAAAAGATAATTTTTGATGTGGAATGCTAGTTGGCATAATTTCAATGGAATTCTTCTTACTTGTGATATGAATATTCAGATCCGAAAGATTCAAGACAAAAGTTCATATTGACATAAAAATAATAATACTTCAAGCATACTAACAAAGCAATTATGTCTTCTCAAAATAACATGGCCAAAGAAAGTTATCCTTACAAAATCATATAGTCTGGCTATGCTCTATCTTCACCACACAAAGTATTTAAATCATGCACAACCCCGATGACAAGCCAAGCAATTGTTTCATACTTTTACATTTTCAAAACTTTTTCGATCTCTACGCAATACATGAGCGTGAGCCATGGATATAGCACTATATGTGGAATAGAATGGTGGTTGTGGAGAAGACAAAAAGATGGGAAGATAGTCTCACATCAACTAGGTGTATCAACGGGCTATGGAGATGCCCATCATTAGATATCAATGTGAGTGAGTAGGGATTGCCATGCAACGGATGCACTAAAGCTATAAGTATATGAAAGCTCAACAAAAGAAACTAAGTGGGTGTGCATCCAACTCGCTTGCTCACGAAGACCTAGGGCAATTTGAGGAAGCCCATCATTGGAATATACAAGCCAAGTTCTACAATGAAAAATTCCCACTAGTATATGAAAGTGACAACATAGGAGACTCTCTATCATGAAGATCATGGTGCTACTTTGAAGCACAAGTGTGGTAAAAGGACAGTAACATTGTCCCTTCTCTATTTTTCTCTCATTTTTTTATTTTTTTATTTGGGCCTTTTCTTCTTTTTTATGGCCTCCTTTTTTTCTCTTTTTTTTTTATTTTTTTCGTCCGGAGTCTCATCCCGACTTGTGGGGGAATCATAGTCTCCATCATCCTTTCCTCACTGGGACAATGCTCTAATAATGATGATCATCACACTTTTATTTACTTACAACTCAAGAATTACAACTCGATACTTAGAACAAAATATGACTCTATATGAATGCCTCCGGCGGTGTACCGGGATATGCAATGAATCAAGAGTGACATGTATGAAATAATTATGAATGGTGGCTTTGCCACAAATACGATGTCAACTACATGATCATGCTAGCAATATGACAATGATGGAGCGTGTCATAATAAACGGAACGGTGGAAAGTTGCATGGCAATATATCCCGGAATGGCTATGGAAATGCCATGATAGGTAGGTATGGTGGCTGTTTTGAGGAAGGTATATGGTGGGTGTATGATACCGGCGAAAAGTGTGCGGTATTAGAGAGGCTAGCAATGGTGGAAGGATGAGAAAAGTGCGTATAATCAATGGACTCAACATTACTCATAAAGAACTCATATACTTATTGCAAAAATCTACAAGTTACCAAAGCAAAGTATTACGCGCATGCTCCTAGGGGGATAGATTGGTAGGAAATGACCATCGCTCGTCCCCGACCGCCACTCATGAGGAAGACAATCAATAAATAAATCATGCTCCGACTTCATCACATAACGGTTCACCATACGTGCATGCTACGGGAATCACAAACTTTAACACAAGTATCTCTCAAATTCACAACTACTCAACTAGCATGACTCTAATATCACCATCTTCATATCTCAAAACAATCATCAAGCATCAAACTTCTCTTAGTTTTCAACACACTCATAAGAATTCTTACAAATCTTGTATGCTTAGCATATTAGGATTATTTAAGAAAATTACCATGCTATTTATGACTCTCAAAATAATCTAAGTTAAGAATGAGAGTTCATCTATTTCTTCAAAATAAAACCACCACCATGCTCTAAAAGATATAAGTGAAGCACTAGAGCAAATGACAAACTACTCCGAAAGATATAAGTGAAGATCAATGAGTAGTCGGTTAATTATGTAACTATGTGAAGACTCTCCCATTTAATAATTTCAGATCTTGGTATTTTATTTCAACAGCAAGCAAAACAAAATAAAATGACAATGCAAGGATAGTACAACTCATGTGAAGAAGCAAAAACTTAGGCAACCGATACTAACCGATAGTTGTTGAAGAAGAAAGGTGGATGCCTACAGGGGCATCCCCAAGCTTAGATGCTTGAGACTTCTTAAAACATTATCTTGGGGTGCCTTAGGCATCCCCAAGCTTGAACTTTTGTGTCTCCTTAATTCCTCTCATATCATGGTTTCTCTTTTTATCAAAAGCTTCATCCACACCAAACTCAACAAGAACTCGTGAGATAGGTTAGTATAAACCAATGCAAAACCTTATCATTTTCTACTGTAACAAATCAAAAAAATTATTATTCAACATTGCATACTAAGTGCCTCTGCATATTTAATACTCCTATCCTCAAATAGAATCATTAAACAAGCAAACATATGCAAACATAACAGCAATCTGCCAAAACAGTACAATCTGTAAAGAATGAAAGATTCATCATACTTCCCTAACTCCAAAAATTATAAAATGAAAATCCCACTGTAGTAAATTTATCAGAGCTTCTTATGCAAAAGGTTTCAACATTTTATCACATTCTGACGTTTCTAAGGAATTTTTGCAACAGCGGTAAACTTTCTGTTTTCAAACAGCAACATGCATACTTGCAAAATAAGCATGGCAAAGGCTATCCTTGACATTTTTATTGAAAATAGAGATGCAAAACACTAATATAAATAACATCAAGCAAATACTAACAAAATAAAATTACGCTCCAAGCAAAACACATATCATGTGGTGAATAAAAATATAGCTCCAAGTAAAGTTACCGATGAACGAAGACGAAAGAGGGGATGCCTTCCGGGGCATCTCCAAGCTTAGACTCTTGGTTATCCTTGAATATTATCTTGGGGTGCCTTGGGCATCCACAAGCTTAGGCTCTTTCCACTCCTTATTCCGTAGTCCATCGAATCTTTACCCAAAACTTGAAAACTTCACAACACAAAACTTAACAGAAAACTCGTGACCTCCGTTAGCGAAAGAAAACAAAACACCACTTCAAGGTACTGTAATGAACTCATTCTTTATTTATATTGGTGTTATACCTATTGTATTCCAACTTCTCTATGGTTTATAAACTATTTTACTAGCCATAGATTCATCAAGATAAGCAAGCAACACAATGAAAACAGAATCTGTCAAAAACAGAACAGTCTGTAGTAATCTGTAACTAACGCAAACTTCTGGAACTCCAAAAATTCTAAACTAAATTGGTGGGCCTGAGGAATTTGTCTAGTAATCATCTGCAAAAAGAATCAACTAGATAGCGCTCTCCAGTAAAAAGTACTAGCTAATCTCGTGAGCGCTAAAGTTTCTGTTTTTTATAGCATGATCATAAAGACTTCACCCAAGTCTTCACAAGGGTTCTACTCGGCACAAACACTAATTAAAACATAAAAACACATCTAAACAGAATATAGATGGATTATTTATTACTAAACAGAACCAAAAATCAAGGAACTAAAATAAAATTGGGTTGCCTCCCAACAAGCGCTAACGTTTAACGCCCCTACCTAGGCATGATGATTTCAATGATGCTCACATAAGAGATAAGAATTGAAACATAAAGAGAGCATCACGAAGAATATGACTAGCAAATTTAAGTCTAACCCACTTACTATGCATAGGGATTTTGTGAGCAAACAACTTATGGGAACAAGAATCAACTTTCATAGGAAGGTAAAACAAGCATAACTTCAAAACTTTAAGCACATAGAGATGAAACTTGATATTATTGCAATTCCTACAAGCATATATTCCTCCCTCATAATAATTTTCAGTAGAATCATGAATGAATTCAACAATATAACCAGCACCTAAAGCATTATTTTCATGATCTACTTGCATAAAAAATTTACTACTCTCCACATAAGAAAAATTCTTCTCATGAATAATAGTGGGAGCAAACTCAACAAAATAACTATCATATGATTGAAAATTAAGATCAAGATGACAAGTTTCATGGTTATTATTATTCTTTAAATCATACGTGTCACCACAATAATCATCATATATAGGAGGCATGCTTTCATCATAGTAAATTTTCTCATCAAAGCTTGGGGGACAAAAAATATCAACTTCATCAAACATAGCATCCCCAAGCTTGTGGCTTTGCATATCATTAGCATCATGGATATTGAAGGAATTCATGCTAACAACATTGAAATCATGCTCATCATTCAAATATTTAGTGCCAAACATTTTAATGCATTCTTCTTCTAACACTTTGGCACAATTTTCCTTTCCATCATACTCAGGAAAGATATTAAAAAGATGAAGCGTATGAGACAAACTCATTTCCATTTTTTGTAATTTTATTTTATAAACTAGACTACTGCTAAAACAAGAAACAAAAAGATTCGATTGCAAGATCTAAAGATATACCTTCACTTACCTAGCCTCCCCGGCAACGGCGCCAGAAAAGAGATTGATGTCTACTACGCAACCTTCTCCTTGTAGACGTTGTTGGGCCTCCAAGTGCAGAGGTTTGTAGGACAGTAGCAAATTTCCCTCAAGTGGATGACCTAAGGTTTATCAATCCGTGGGAGGCGTAGGATGAAGATGGTCTCTCTCAAGCAACCCTTTAACCAAATAGCAAAGAGTCTCTTGTGTCCCCAACACACCCAATACAATGGTAAATTGTATAGGTGCACTAGTTCGGCGAAGAGATGGTGATACAAGTGCAATATGGATGGTAGATATAGGTTTTTGTAATCTGAAAATATAAAAACAGCAAGGTAGAAAGTGGTAAAAGTGAGCGTAAATGGTATTGCAATGATAGGAAACAAGGCCTAGGGTTCATACTTTCACTAGTGCAAGTTCTCTCAACAATAATAACATAATTGAATCATATAACTATCCCTCAACATGCAACAAAGAGTCACTCCAAAGTCACTAATAGTGGAGAACAAACGAAGAGATTATGGTAGGGTACGAAACCACCTCAAAGTTATTCTTTCCAATCAATCCGTTGGGCTATTCTTATAAGTGCCACAAACAGCCCTAGAGTTCGTACTAGAATAACACCTTAAGACACAAATCAACCAAAACCCTAATGTCACCTAGATACTCCAATGTCACCTCAAGTATCCATGGGTATGATTATACGATATGCATCACACAATCTCAGATTCATCTATTCAAACCAACACATAGAACCTCAAAGAGTGCCCAAAGTTTCTACCGGAGAATCACGACGAAAACATGTGCCAACCCCTATGCATAGGTTCATGGGCGGAACCCGCAAGTTGATCACCAAAACATACATCAAGTGAATCACGTGATATCCCATTGTCACCACAGATACGCACGGCAAGACATACATCAAGTGTTCTCAAATCTTTAAAGACTCAATCCGATAAGATTACTTCAAAGGGAAAATTCAATCCATTACAAGAGAGTAGAGGGGGAGAAGAAACATAAGATCCAACTATAATAGCAAAGCTCGTGATACATCAAGATCGTGCCAAATCAAGAACACGAGAGAGAGAGATCAAACACATAGCTACTGGTACATACCCTCAGCCCGAGGGTGAACTACTCCCTCCTCGTCATGGAGAGCGCCGGGATGATGAAGATGGCCACTGGTGAGGGTTCCCCCCTCCGGCAGGGTGCCGGAACAGGGCCCCGATTGGTTTTTGGTGGCTCTGGAGGTTTTGCGGCGGCGGAACTCCCGATCTAAACTCTGTTCTGGAAGTTTTACGATACGTAGGTATATATGGGTGCAAGGGGTACGTCGGTGGAGCTTCGGGGGCCCCACGAGGCAGGGGGCGCGCCCTAGGGGGGTGGGCGCGCCCCCACTCTCGTGACCAGCTCATGTATCTTCTGACGTAGAGTCCAAGTCTATCCGGTTGCTTTCTTCCAAAAATAACTTCTCCAGTTGATTTCGTTCCGTTTCGACTCCGTCTGATATTCATTTTCCTCGAAACACTAAAATAGGCATAAAACAGTAAATCTGGGCTGGGCCTCCGGTTAATAGGTTAGTCCCAAAAATAATATAAAAGTGGATAATAAAGCCCAATATTGCCCAAAACAGTAGATAATATAGCATGGAGCAATCAAAAATTATAGATCGTTGGAGACGTATCACGCGGCCGTAGGGGAAGGTGCGCTTCTTCTCGGCGTCGGTGAGGACTTTGACGAGGCCACGCGCATGGTTGACCAACATCTTCGTGCTGGGGAACCAGCCGCACACCTCCGTCAACTGCGCGCACCCCTCGTCATCGCCGGCGAGCTCCATCATCGCTCTCTGCCAGCCGAGGCTTTTCTTCATGGAGGCGGCTGCAGCGGTCGCCGGCGAGGGTTTTCTCGATCTACTGTAGGTGGGGATAAGAGGGGAGTTCGAACCGGCGCGCATGGTAGGTGGGTGAATGTGTGGTGGGGAGTGGTAAGTTACTTATTTAATGGTAGTTAGGACGTGGTTAGGGGAAATGTACAATATTCTTTCTACCATGTATAACTGATTTATTTAGGTCAGATTTTGTTGTTTATTTAGAGATGTAAAAGGTTGACACTCCCACTAAACAAAGTGCCGATCGAGTTGCTACAATATATAGGAACCAAACACTCGATGTTAAACGTCGAACTAAATTTGATGCCATAATGTGAAAAGGATATAATGTCCTGTTCACTCGATTCATCCATAAAAAATTGAAGCAAGTGTTCTACTCTTCTTCCTTCTCCACTTTTCTGCACATCATAAAAGACAAGATAAGTTAATGAATGATAAATTTTTTAATAATCCACAATGCATACAAACACTTACTTCTGATTTATTTTGCATTTCTTGCTACGTTTAGTGTGTCCTAGCAATTTGCAAGCGCCGCACCGGGTTTTCAACTCATCAAAAGAGAGTGGTCTACCATTTTTCGAGACATGGCGGTTCTCATCTACCTTTGTTGCACCTTTGCTTGACACTTTCATAGGATCTTTAACTGCGACCATGTTGCCTTCACCATCGTCTACATATTCAACTGCACACTTACTGAAGTCATTTGTATTCTTGCTCAAATTTTCCTGTAGCAGATCATACTCATGACTCTTAGCTATCACAGCCTTCAAACTATCCTATAACTGATCCCACAAAGCTGGGTGTTTGCATTCCGCATGCATAGCTTCTGACGGTAACACACTGACCTGGCTATATTTCATTCTTTCCCCTGCCCCAGTCCAACCAAATCCCAACAGATCGCTTGTGCGCCTCGCGGGCAGTCCCAACCTTGCTTGTTTCGTGAATCAAACAAGAACTAAACAATTTGGTATTTCAGATATGTTCAAGTACTTCAGTACATGGAATATGTGCTTGCAAGGTAGACCCTTTCGAATCATTCTTCTGCAGCTGCACCGTATAGGTTCTGCGGAATTTACTGGTGTATACTCCACCCAAAAACGGCCCTTACGGTTATTCTTCCAGGCCACGATTTACTGTTGTGATCCGTCTCCCAGCTTAATTTCTACAATCTCCATGCCGTCAATTTTTCTAAGATCATCTTGCAACATATAGAAGTTTGCTGGAGTGAAGACGTGAGAAGCAGCTATCTCAAGTTCCCTCGAGCTAGTAACTGGCACCGGTAAACTCTGTGAGGCCGTGCAGTCATCTCGCGCCTCGTTTTCACGGATACGTACAACGGCGTTCTCATAATGCAAAATTATATCCACCAGGGTCATTTCACCATCTAGGTGGAGGTAAAGGCATGAGTTCAGGCTTTCACTCCGCTGGTTGCTTTTCATGCCAAGCCAAAACCCCTCTGTCAGATAAGCCGCGGCCCACATTCTCCTCTTCTTATACATCCGTCTCCACCATGTTACAGTTTTTTCCGACTGCCATCTTTTGGAAAACGTGTGCCATCTTTCCTCAAACGTGGTCGTGGATGTGTTGTAGTACAGAAGAGTTTGGAACTCCTTCAAGGACTTGTGACTGAGGCGAATCTTCATATTTTTTTCTATATGCCACATACATATACGGTGCCACACGTCTGGCAAGACTTCGCGAATTGCCTTGATCATCGCAGCGTCAGCGTGTGTGATTACACTCTTCGGCATCTTTTGACACATGGACCTCAAAAAAGTCTGCAGCGGCCACATGTATGTCTGTTCGGTCTCGTCCAAAACTATGGCACAACCAAAAACAGTGGTCTTCCGGTGATTGTTAAGACCAACAAAAGGTATGAATGGCATACCATAGAGGTTCATCTTATACGTGCTGTCAAATACAAGCACGTCGCCGAAGTCCTCATAGTCATGATGAGACTGGGAGTCACACCAGAACATCCTATTCAAGTGTCCTTCCTTATCTAGCTTGTACTCGAAAAATAAGTTAGGATCCCTCTGTTTCCTACTGGCCATGATGCCTATGGCTCTGGCAGCATCACCTTTTGAAAGCAGCTTCCTGTTCTCCCTGGCGCAAAGGTTGTATATTTCACGCCTGGTAAAACCAACACTGCCATACCATACATGTTTGTTGATGAAGGAATCCATCATGTCGTGAATTCTAATCCCCGCAGCTCCCATGGACATTATCTCATGCTTCTGGTACTCTTTGATTTTTCTGTGGGACCAAAGAAAAGGTACCTCGTCCGGTCCTGCCAACATATGGCTATGCTTGTCCTCAAAACTTGCAACATACCAAACCCCACGCTTTTGGTCAAGCTTGACGGTCAGGTGTGCTTCGCAAAAGCAGCATGTCTCGGCTCTGAGCCTACGGCTGTGTCCTTCCTCGGTTAGCAACTTGCTGTCATGTTTCCCTTGTCTGGAACAAACAAACCGCCTATAACGCATATGATCTTACTCGGTTTTGCTATACCTGACCTTATTCTTTCTAATGCTGAAACCATTAACTCTAGCATAGCTGTTGTAGAAATCATACGCAGCATCGTGAGACATAAAAGTCATTTCCATTATCTGCATGAACATATCCCTCTTATCATCTGCACTGGCAGTATCTTGGACATTTTTTGCCCCATCATCTTTTGTCACCTACACTATCAAAACATAGCCATGAAAACAGTTTTCTATGGTTTCACATTACTTTCATAGAATATTGATTACACAAATACCTCACTTATAATGACCGACGACTGCGAATCCCCAGAATCAGGTGCATCTAATGATTCGTCGTTAAGGCCTGTCTCCGCGTCGGATTCACCGTAATAGTCGTACGCATTATGACATTCGGATATGAACTGAAAAATACAACACAAATACATAATTACTTATCATATAATATTCCAGAATGAATTTAATTTGCATGGCAATAAAAAATTTCACTTACATACCTGACTAATGTAATCTTCATTTGAGAGCTTCGAATTGTATTCCTGACCATCATCATGCTCATCCATCTACAAATTTTCAACACAAAAATATAATGTTGTCGGATGGCACCGAAAAATTACAACATGATAATGCCACTCACATTAAAATCTTCCCATTCGTTCCCATTCTCTGGCTGATCTCCAAGATCTAAATTTTCATCATCTGACCAATCTTCTATCCAGTCTTTCATCAGTTCTCCAAACTCCATGTCTACCATCATATCAGTTAACTCCTCGTCCGCCATTTCCTACAACGAATAATATGTATCAACACATGTGAAAACATTATCAATGAAGAAATATCAACACATAGCACACGATCACGGATGTTATGTAAACAACCCCAACCGAGGTTGTTCAGATTTGCCAAACCAAGTCAGGAAGATGGCCACGACACCCGTCGTGATCACTTTCAATCACGAGGAGCAGCACAACAAAACCTAGCTAGATCTGTGATTACCTCTGCCGCCGGATACCTAGGTTAGCCGCCACATCAAATAACGTAGTCCTGGTGGACACAGCCGACGGCAACCGACGCTACGTGAACCCTACACTGAAGAAACCCAGATCACGAGGAGCAGCACTACCGGAACAAGATCCACGATCGCATGCACCGCCGGGTAGGTAGGTTACCCGCCCCGCTAGGTAAACCACTACCTATGACGACGACAGTTCGTTCGATGTTGCCGCGAGCGAGACTAGAGGGGTGCGGGGGGATGCGGGATGCGGTACCTGTGAGCGCTGGAGATTCACGACGTTGCCGCGCCCACTGTCCAGCGAGATAGCGAGCGACGAGATAGCCTCGCGCCGCTGGAGATCTATTGCGTGAATTATGGAGCTGCGTGAATGCTCGCGAGATTGATGGAGCTGCGTGAATGATTGGATCCGGCAGGTCCTACGTGGTCGTGTGATGTTTTTTTTTTGGACCAGGGTATTGTACGTATACGGTTTGGGTTGTACAGGGCTAGACAGGGCTTGGCAGGGCTAGACATGGCTTGGATCTGGGCTACGGCGGGCCAAGAAAAAACCAAACTCGCGAGGACAGAAATGCCCCTCGGAAATTAGGTTAGGGGGGAGCACCGGAGCAGGGATCCCAAGTTTGACCAAAACATTCCATGACACCGGACCAAAGGCATTTAGCTGGGGCACATTGGAAATGAACAAGGAAATATGCCCGTGCGTTGCAATAGATGTGAGGACTATTACGATGTGAAGACTAATTTTGGTGATTTATCTATTACGAATTTTTGGACAATTCTCAGTGATTTATTGTTCCCTTTTTTTCAATTGAATTTTACTTGGTGAAACAACCATGTAATTTCACCTAATAAAACCATGTGTTTTTATTTATTCATTTTGTGATAACTTCAATCTTTGTTCGTGGTAACCGCAAAAAAAAAGTATAACCATGCTTCGCTAAGGAACAAACGCCAGTTGCCATGATAAAGGACAATTTGACTTATTTAGAAGCAACGGATGATGAACAGAGGAAAAGTTTTCCTCTTTGTAGTCTACTAGCACATATGCTCGTGCGTTGCAACGGGATAATAAAATTATATGCCTCTAGCTCAATATAAGAATGGATCAAGACCCCGCCATGTCCTTATTCTCTTGTTCAACATGGCACCCTTTAATTAGGGCCAAGCCAGTATATATTCTTTTTTATTGGCACGTGCCCATAATTTGTTTCAATTATAATTAATAAGCATATTCTCTTTTATTGGCACATGGAAGCTATCATTGTCAATAACTTATGGAGTCCCTTATTCTGAACAAGCCGACTTAACTCGACGCGCCGGATGAAGAGCAGGCCTAGTATGGGAGTGATCGACCTCACGACCTCAAAGACCTGACCATATGTTGCTAGCCACTCAAACAAACGTGTTCTGCTAACCAATGGTCAGCATAAATATAAAAGAATATAATGCAACGCCAGATCCGACACTTTTTTTTTGAACTTTTCAAAAACCGTAACTATGAAATGACAAATATACATGGCAACATGAACAATTTTCTAAATTACATTTTTTTAATTCCACGCATTTTTAGAAAGACGAACAAAAAGTTTGAATGCAACATTTGTTGAAATTCACAAACATGTCTTAAAACATGAATTTTTTATGAAAATACATTTTTTAAAGTTGTGAACAATTTTTGGAAACGGGAAAAATGTTTTGAACATATAGAAGAAATTTAGAAATGTGACTTTTAATGCAAATACTATTTTCAATTTTTGAACATATCACTAAAAAATAATACTTTTCTAATTTGTAACACTTTTTAAATCTTGAATTATTTTTTTGAAAAACTCAAACATTTTTCAAAAAGTGGAAATAATTTTTAAATTCTGAAAAAATAGGAATAACATAAATTTAAAATTTCAAACATATCTAAATAGGAACACAATTGTGGAATTCATAACATGAACTACCGGATATACTTGACAACCTGAACAATTTTCCAAATTATGAACGTTTTTTTTGGAAATTTCAAACATTTTTGCACAAAGCAAGAACGAAAATTTGAACCGAACATTTCCTGAAATGCACATACATTTCTTAAAGACATGAACTTTCTTCTAAAAATACGAACATTTTTAAGTTGAGATTCTTTTTGAATGGGAAAATGCAGAAGAATTTTAGAAAATGTGTTTCTTTAATGCAAACTTTATTTTCAATTTTTAAACATAACGTTAGACCAAGAATATTTTTCGAATTTGGAATTTTTTTCAAATGCATTTGTTTAAATTTTGACCAATTTTGAAAAATACAAACATTTTTAAAAAAAATGGGAATATTTTTTAATTTATATTTTGAACAAATTTTGGCACGTCAAGAAAACTCAAACATTTTTCACAGTAAGTACACAATTTTGTAATTTGTAATTTTTTTACGAAATTTTGTTTTTTTTTTGAAAAACTACAATTGCGTACATTTTTTTGAAAATTTTGAATTTCTGAAAAAATGAATAAAATTGACTTGTAATAGGAAAAATTAAAAAAGAAACAGTATATAAAAAGAGAAAGAAACAGAAAAAGGAAATTTGAAACAGAACAAAAAAAAAGGCCGCCGAGTCTTGGGCGCCCTGTGCGTAGCTTAAATTATTTACCGTGGTGAGCGGGAAATATGATTTTTTTTTATTGCTGCGTGGGCAGGAAAATATGGGCTGACTTTACTGGGCCATAGGGCGCGGAGCCCACGAACAAAATTTTGCATAAATCGTTTTTCCTTTGCCAACAGATGGAGTACGAAAATTTAGTACCACCTTGGATATAGGGGGAAAAAATTGGCGGTGAATGGATGAAAAAATCGGAGAAACGAACCTTGCTTTATTAGTAGGTATAGATATAGATATAGATATAAATATAGATAACAACCAGCACATTTGTGTAGACAAATTACTTTGATTTTTTTTCATTTCCACATGCTAGTCTATTAGAAAAACACAAAACGTTGAAGTATTAATATCATTAATTGTACATCATTATTTTATAGATGAAAACTATAAGAAAATGAAAATCCGCCTATCAAAGACATTAGTATTGAAACATTCAACATTTAGTTTTATCTTCAATAATAAATAGACAATTGGCGCATAGTAATTAATTTCAGAGGTACCCTAAACTTTTTTTTTGGTGGGAAGATAGTGTACTGAAATCTGCAAAAAAAAGTATCATGAGGAAAATAATTAATTTCAGAGGTACCCTAAATGAGGAGAAAATTATGTATAACATGGATTAACATAGGAAAATGAAGACAAAACAAATTTGAAAGGACTGAATAACGTGATATATGTTAGAATTAAGGGGACGTACATATTTGTCCACACGAGTACAGTATGTTTTTTCTTTTTTGCAACGAATGAATATGCGTACTTAGGCAGAATCAGTACACCTGCCAAGGCTGCCATGCGCTTCAGCCGCCGTTCTTCATGCCTCTTCGTTGTCGTGTCGCTGCTTTCTCATCGGAATAACTGAGGCCAGTGATGCCTACGTAGCTGCTTCCCTTCTGCGATTCTCCTTGCTGCCTTGCCGATGCGTCCCCCTCTGCTCGAGGCCGTCCTCGCCGTATGCATCGCTAGCCGGCAGGCATGACAGTCATCACCACCCCTCGAGGGAGTATCCAAGGCAAGTGGCTGCCTCCCTCCCTATGCAGCGACGTCCACGTGGCCGCCGTCCTCAACGCGTCCTCATCGGTGCATTTTCCTATGCTCGAGACCCTTGTTGCCGCATCGCTCGCCCTCGTGCGGCGCGTGTGCTTCCATGAGGCATGTTTTTTTTTTTTTTGACAGAAAACTCCTCCTTTATTCAAGAATCAAAACAGTAGCATCGTTTACAAGCAACGGGATAACTGCACTAGGGGCAGTATCCAACCAACAACCGATAGTAGAAAATTTAGCCAACCTAGCAAACTCATGAGCTACCACATTACTCTCTCTATTACAATGAGCATAAATGACATGATTGAAATCTAAGGACATGAAATAACAATTATCGAAAATGACACTAGCAACTGATGAAGAGTAGCCCTCCTTTAGAGCTTCTACCACTTCCAAACTATCTAAGTTGATCTCGATTTTGCTACACCCTGTTGTACGTGCTAGATTCATCCCGAATCGTACTGCAAGTGTCTCTGCTGTAAACGAGTCAAAACATATATCAATCTTTTCATTCGCAGCAGCGATGAACTTGCCATTGTGGTCCCGAAGAACTGCCCCCACCGTTCCTTCTAGTGTATCTACGTCAAAACCAGCATCCACATTCATTTTAACATATCCATACCTTGGCTTTAACCACATATTTTGTTTCAGTTTGGCCTTAGGTGTGCATGAAATAATGAAGTTCGCGGCGAGTCCTCTCACAGCCAAGCTGATTTGAGCTACACTTTGGACATTCTCCCCATGTGTTAATTTTCTTCTTTCATACCACAAATACCATGATGCAGTTGCTATTGTTTCTCTCAATTTTGGTAGATCCAGGATGTGAATGTCATGGTCTTTCAAACATAGCAAGTGTTCAAGAATAACTTCTCCCGCCCTGTCCAGCAAGCAGGCCTTCCTGATGATATCATCGACACCTAATAATTTCCACAAATCTGTTGCTAACTTACACTCAAATAGCAAATGCTTGATATTATCACGACCTAGATTGCACGCAGGGCAACTAGGGTTGATTTTGATATGTTTATTGGCAAGAATAGAGCGGCAAGGGACTGCACTGTGAAGTGCCCTCCAAATAAATATTTTTATTTTCGACGGGCATAGTAAACTCCACACGGATTCCCAGATATCTTTCGGTTTAGAGGACACCACCGAATTCTGAATTTTATAGCCGTACTGAGACTCCCATACACCATGGTAAGCTGGCCGTACTGTGAATACTCCTGTTCTTGTCATATTCCACGCGACAAAATCGGTCATATCATTCAAAGGTAGTGGAATTGCAAGTATGCGTTGAGCATCCACCTGCCGGAATGTTTGCCTAACAAGCTGTTCGTCCCAGTCACCCGTCATAGGGTCGATGAGATCACACACACGTGATAGAAGATGGTTACCACGAGTAGTTAATACCTTTCTCGTTGGGGAATGTGGAATCCATTCGTCCTTCCAAATCTTAAATTTTTGTCCCATCACCGACTATCCATATGTGCCCAATCTTCAGGACTTCAACACCAGCCATAATACTTTGCCAAGTATACGAGGATTTCTTCTTCAATGTAGCATTCAAGAGATCTCCATCACTGAAATGTTTCGCTTTGAGGATCGTCGCACAAAGAGAATCGGGATTATCAATAAGTCTCCACGCCTGTTTTGCCAGTAAAGCCAAATTAAAACAGTGGATGTCTCTAAAGCCCATTCCACCTTGTTTTTTTGGAATGCACATCTTCCACCACGCGAACCAGTACATCCTCGTGTGAGTTGCATCATCACCCCACCAAAACCGAGATATCGCATCCATGATTCCTTTGCAATTTTTTTAGGTATTTTAAAGACGGACATCACCTAAGTTGGTATTGCTTGCGCAACTGACTTTATAAGGACCTCTTTCCCTCCCGTGGATAGGCATTTTCCCTTCCAACCACTCAATCTCAGAACTAGTCGGTCAATCAGATATTGGAAGCTATCACTTTTATCAAGGCCAGGAGTAGCCGGTAGTCCCAGATATTTGTCATTCAAGGCTTCAGTCATAATATTCAGAGAAGAGCATACCTCGGCCTTCATATTAACTCCTGTACTAGGACTGAAAAAAATACTAGATTTGTCCAAACTTACTAGTTGTCCAGAAGTTGCACAATATGTGTCCAGTATAGATCTCAAACAGACTGCATTCTGAACATTGGCCTTCATCAAAATCAGTGAGTCATCAGCAAAGAGTAAATTTGTGATAGCTGGCGCCTCACGACAAACCTTGACTCCCACTAAATCTCCAACCTGCTTAGCATGAGATAGTAAACCTGTTAGTCCCTCAGTGCAAAGGAGAAATAAATAAGGGGAGAGAGGATCCCCCTGCCGTAACCCTCTGGTAGGTTTAAATGTCTCGGTCTCAACTGAATTAAATCTCACTCTGTACTCCACCGAAGAAACACATAGCATAATCATCTTGACCCATTCTTCATGAAACCCAAGTTTTAACAGAATTGCTTCCAGGAACACCCACTCTACTCTATCATATGCTTTATGCATGTCCAGCTTGACAGCACACCACCCTTCTTTGCCGACTTTCTTCTGTTTGATTGCATGTAGACTTTCATATGCTATGAGTACATTGTCAGTAATAAGCCGCCCAGGAACAAATGCACTTTGAGTTGGGCTGATTATCTCTTGCAGTAACACCTTCAATCTTGCTGCAATCAACTTTGAAATAACCTTGTAAACTACGTTACAAAGGCTTATAGCCAGGTCTAAATTGTTTAACGCTTTCCGGATTATTTACCTTTGCAATCATGACAATCGTGGTGTCATTCCATCCTTTTGGCATTACCCGAGAGTTGACTGCATTAAGAACTTCGACCACCAAATCCTCACCAAGCATGGCCCAGAACCTCTTATAGAACACCGCATGCAAGCCATCCGGCCCTGGAGCCTTGAAATCACCGATCGAGAAAAGAGCCTTTCTCACCTCTTCTGCAGTGTACGGTGCCATAAGAATGTTATTCATCTCTCTCGTTACCCGGCTATTTACTTTATTCAACACGTCCTCATTCGGTGTTTGCACCTGCGACGTAAACAGATTCATAAAGTAACCTTTTATGATGCTATTCAGATCATCAATATCTTCCTTCCATGCTCCCGTATCATCCAAGAGTCGCTTAATGCAATTTCTTTTTTTCCGAGCACTTGCAGCTTTATGAAAGAATGATGTGTTTCTATCTCCATGGAGGAGCCAATTGGCACGGCCCCGCTGTAACCAAACTAGCTCCTCTTGATCAAGCAAATTTTCAGTAAGTACCTGCAGCTCCTTCAATTTCTGGCGCACCTCAACTGTCAACGCTCCTCTCTTCAATTTCTCCATATCTTTCTGTAGCTCTTTTATTCTTTTTTTTTGGCCCCATCAAAGTTTCTCTGTCCCACTTATGTAAATCATCCTTAACTGATTTTGTACGTTCCGCTAGAGATGGCCCAATACCAGCAAGTTTAGCTCGTTCCCAGGCTGTATTAACTAGCTCATCCACTGTCGATTCACTTAGCCATCTCGCTTCGAATTTCCTTTCTCCTGTTGGCTTTCTCCCCATAGCAGCTGCAAAGTAATTAGTATGTAGCAGCAGTGGTCTATGATCTGAATGAACATGATGTTCATGGACAATTGCAGCAAACGGAAACATCTCAGCCCACTTCTCATTACAAAGCGCTCGGTCCAGCCGCTCCCTGATCACTCCACGACTCCAGGTGAAAGGATCCCCGAGTGCCATAACTTCCTGGAGCCGACAATCATCTATACAATCCCTGAAATTTTGCATATAATGTTGAGGTCTACTATTCCCACCTTCTTTCTCACTCGCTACCAAGATTTCATTAAAATCTTCAATCACCATCCAAGGTCCTTTAGCATTACTGTGCAGATTTCTCAAATGTGTCCATGATTGATGCTTCAGATCCCAATTAGACTCTCCATAAAAACATGTGAGACGCCATGCCACATCATTACCATCCATTACAAAGCCATCTATGAAATTAGGCGAGGAATAATTTAATACAACTTCATTCGCATGATTGTAAAAAAGTACAAGCCCTCCCGAGCGACCATCACTATCAAAAATATGAATAAAATCGAAGCCTAACTTCACGCGTACTTCATTTTACCTTAGTTGTATTCAGATGTGATTCAGACAAAAAAACCACATTCGTCTTCACACGCCCTTGCAAATCCAAGAGCTCTCGAACTGCCGCGGTTGAAAGCATTCCACGGCAGTTCCACGCCAAGGTTTTCATTGCTCCCGGCGGTCCGGCAAATTTGACAAATTTGACCTATAGACGAAATCAAATCACATAATGAACTGTCCGTGAAACTATTTCACGCGGTTGACCTGTGGCGCCTAGCTCCCAGGCGCTGCACTAGTGCAACGCCCGGGAGCTAGGCGCTGCACTAGTGCAACGCCCAGGAGCTAGGCGCTACATTGTATAGTGTGGCGCCTAGCTCTCAGGCGCTGCACACTGACTTAGTAATTTTCTGAACACATGGGTGCGATGCTGGCCGTGTAGCGCCTATCTCTGAGGCGTTGCACAGTGTAGTATGGCGCCTTCGTGTCGGGCGTCACATAAAAAGGTCAGCCGCGTGAAATAGTTTCACGGATAATTCATTCTATGATTTGATTTCGTCTATAGGTCAAATTTGTCAAATTTGCCCGGCGGTCCTCCGCTGTGGAGTTCGCCGATTCTCCTGTTGATGTATTGTCAAAGGCCACACCATCTGAACCCTTCAGCTTCTTCCCAGAAGTTTCCAATAGGCCTTCCTTTGGTAACTCCTCTCCCCCATCAAACTGATCAACCATGTTCTCCGTGTTCCCTACAGGGACTATAGCTCCACTGTTTGTTTCAAGCGTTATCGCTGGGCTCGCCGGGAGGGCATGTAAGCGGCCACTTACTACTCCATCCACATTCGCATTCTCAGCCGTTCTTTTCCCAAGTAGATTTTCTGCTCGAACGTCTGGACTACTATTTAGATTTTGTGCACCCACATCTGTTTCCATGTTCTGAACCCCATCCTTAAATAGGGCATTGTGACGCCAACTAGTTATGTAATTCATCGCATCAGCAGCAAAGGAAAGGTCACCCCTTCCATGTCCAGGACCAAAAGAGGGATCCCCTCGTCCAGCGCCTTCTCTACCCCTTCGAGAGCTTCTCCCTGAGCTGTGCCTTCTGCCTCGTCCTCTTCCTCCATCTACAAGCATAAAATCTCCCCACTCCAACGTCTTGACATCGTGTTCTCCCGTACCACACTCCTGGTACCAATGACCAAGCATGCCACAATTACCGCAAAAAATTGGGATCTTTTCATATTGAACTTGATAGTATTCCGTGACCTCACATTTTGTAATAGAAACAAATCTGATCAGCTTTTTTTCCACATTTAGTTCCACCCTCACTCGAACAAATTCTCAAAAAAACCCAGCCAGGAGAGTAGTCTGGACTTCAAGAATTTTCCCCATCTTTCGACACATACCTCTGATCGTTGCCGGGATCAAAAAAATGTCAGGCAGTTTCATAACCCTTGCCCACACAGCGATCTTATCCAAAACTATAGACCGTGGGTTCATAAACCAGTCATACTCAGCTATCAACAGCCCTTGATCTCGGAACAACCATGGTCCCATATTCATGGCAGTATTCCAGTCCCCCAGACATCCATCTTAGAGTATAAGTCTATTCGTATTGTAATCTATCTCTATTAGTCTAGTCTTGGAGCTCAAGCTTTGTAATCTATATAAACAGCCCTTGAGGCCCTGATCAATATAATAATTACTTCTCCAATATCTCAATCTATCATGGTATCCGACGCCTAGGTTTTCCGCACCTGGTATGGCTCCGTCACCCGCGCCGCCTCCCCGGCCGATTCGGCCCCTCTTCTCCATGGCCGAGTTCCACGCCGCCGGTGCCCCACCCCCTACCTCCTCCTCTACAACTACCCAAACACCTCCCCCTCCAACTCCTGCTGTGGCTGCCGCGGCCTCAACACCATCACCAGGCTGGCGCCCGAGTCCCAACTACAAGGGCAAGAATCCCGTCTACCGGCCTCCTGCATCTCGTCCTGCCGGACCTGCACCAGCCTCGTCATCCACCGCTCCCGCGCCACCAGCTCCGTCGCCATGGCCTCCTTAGCATGATCCTTGGACTGGCCTCGTCCAGGCTTGGTCGATGCCATGGTCGGCCCCCTCGCCGTATGGTGCCCCTCCTGCGTACACGGGCACGTGGAGCCCCGGTCTTCGTCCAGCCACAGGCTCTCCGGGACTCCTTGGACCCAGGCCGCCGGCGCACGTCTACACCGCCACTCCTACTCCGCCTACCAGCAGGCCAGGACCACCGTCGCACGTCTACACCGTCACTCCTACTCCGCCTACCAGCACGCCAGGACCACCGTCGCCCTACAACACCATGCCGGCCTTCTACGGCAACATGCAGGCCCCAATCGCATACTACCCATCCGCTATCCCCTACGTCAACATGCAAGTTCCCGGCCCCTCTGCTCCTCCCCAACAGCCGGCTTGGGACCAAGCCGCCTTCATCAACGCTATGAACAATTTTGTCCTCAACGACGCAGGTACGGATTGGATTTTTGATTCTGGTGCATCAATGCATATGCCTTCAAATATGAATTTATTGTCAGCTTGTTTTCCTTCTGCTTTTTCCACTATCACCATTGGCGATGGCTCCACCATCCCTGTTTCATGCACTGGTCACTCTTACATCCCTTCGTCTCATGCCAATTTTCTTCTACGCAATATTCTTGTGGTTCCTTCCATCATCAAAAATCTTATCTCTGTTAGACAATTTTGCATTGACAACAAAGTTATCCTAGCCTTTGACCCTTTTGGTTTGTCTGTGAAAGATCTGACAACGGAGGCGGTCCTCGCTCGGTACAATAGCACCGACGATCTTTATCCTCTTCATGGCGCGCCCACATCCACCTCTCGTGCCATGCTCGCCTCTGTTGATCTATGGCATCGTCGTCTCGGTCACCCCAGCAAAAACACTTTGACGTCTTTACTCCAAGAGTTTTGTATCCCTAGTTCTAGCAGTCCTCATAATCCCTCTCTCTGTAATGCATGTCAATGTGGCAAACATGTTAGATTACCTTTTAGAACCTCTACTACCATTAGTACTTTTCCTTTTGAGTTACTTCACTGTGATTTATGGACCTCTCCAGTCCCTAGTGTTTCTGGTTATAAATATTATCTTGTGGTCTTGGATGATTATTCTCACTATACTTGGACCTTTCCTCTTCGCGCTAAATCTGAAGTACCTTTCATCTTTCTCAACTTTCGACAATATGTAATCACACACTTTGGCTTGCCAATTCGATTTATTCAATGTGATAATGGTCGTGAATTTGATAACACCCAAAACCGCACCTTCTTTCTCTCTCAAGGCATTCTTCTTCGTTTTTCATGCCCTTATACATCTTCTCAAAATGGCAAAGTTGAACGCTGTCTTCGCTCTATTAATGATGTTCTTCGCACAGTGCTTTTACAAGCTTCTCTTCCTTCCCGTTTTTGGGTTGAAGCCCTTCGCACCGCCACACTACTTCTTAATATTCGACCAACTAAAACTTGCCCTCTTTATTTGCCTTTCCAATCTCTTTTTCTCTCCCACCCTGACTATTCTTTTCTGCGTGTTTTTGGCTGTCTATGCTTTTCCAACATCGCCTCTATCGCCTCCAACAAACTAGAACCACGCTCACTACCTTGCATTTACCTTGGTCTTTCTGATGATCACAAAGGATATCGTTGTTTCGATCCATCTTCTGGTCGTACCATTCTCTCTCGTCATGTCACATTCGATGAAAATACTTTTCCTTTTTCTGTCATTACAACCACAAAATCAATTCCACCACAATCCGCCACCACCAAAACCCCTTCCCTAGTTCGTCCTTCGGTCATCTCTGCTGCCATGGAATCTTGTTCCGTCTCTCCACCGGAATCGCCCACCGTCAGCCACCCTCCTGCCCCGTCCCCCACCTCTCCCGCAACTGCATCCTCTACCCCAGCCGTCTTTCCCTCACCACATCCTACCACGACAACCACCTAGACACCCACCACCTCTGATTCTTCTTCCTCACCGTCTTCTTCAACCGAAAACCCACTGCCACTCAATGTCGTTCTTATACCACCGCTCACCAATGATCATGTCATGTGCACCCGTGGAAAACGAGGATTTCTTCTCGCCACCAAACGTCTCAATCTTACCGCCACCCCAACCATCTCTCCTATTCCAACCAGTTATAAGCGAGCTCTTCTTGACCCTCTCTGGCTTTCCGCTATGCGTGATGAATTTGAAGCTCTTCAGCAAAATAATACATGGACTCTTGTTCCCAAACCTTCTGGTGTTAACATTGTTTCTGGCAAATGGGTTTTTCATCATAAATTTCATTCCGATGGCACTCTTGCTCGTTACAAAGCTCGTTGGGTGTGTCGTGGTTTCTCCCAGCAGCATGGTATTGACTTTGATGAGACTTTTTCTCCTGTTGTTAAACCAAGCACTATTCGTGTTGTTCTTAGTCTTGTTGTTTCCTCTTCTTGGCCTATTCATCAACTTGATGTTAAAAATGCTTTTCTTCATGGCACTCTCAATGAAACTGTTTATTGTCAGCAACCCTCTGGTTTTGAGAATCCCTCCTCTCCAAAACTTTTTGTCTCCTCCACAAATCTCTTTATGGCCTTAAACAAGCTCCTCGTGCATGGTTTCAATGCTTTGCTACTTTTATTCAAACCATAGGCTTTATTCCCTCCAAATCCGATTCTTCTCTCTTTGTTTATCAGTCTCCTACTCACACTGCCTACCTCTTGCTTTATGTTGATGATATCATTCTCACAGCTAGTTCTGATTCTTTTCTTCAACATACCATCTCTTCTCTCAATCGGGAGTTTTCCATGACAGATCTTGGCCCTATTCATCATTTTCTATGTATTCATGTTTCTCGCACAACATCTTCCCTCTTTCTTTCTCAACGATCATACATTTTGGACTTGCTTTCTCGTTCTGGTATGTCTGATTGTCAACCCTCTCGTACTCCAGCCGACGTTGGTGCTAAACTGTCGGCTGATGGTGATCCTCTTTCTGATCCTACTTTATATCGTAGCATCACTGGCGCTCTTCAATATGCCACTCTTACTCGTCCTGAAATCTCCTATTCTGTTCAGCAAGCCTGTCTCTTTATGCATGATCCTCGTGCTCCTCATCTGGCTCATGTCAGACGCATTCTC
>LR880972.1:907415475-907435523 GCA_904067115.1 Aegilops sharonensis | reverse complement strand
TGAAGACACCGATGATGTAATTCCACAATTTTTTTCCTATTGATCAATAAAGTGAAGCATGTTTAGCCCAAAAAAGGAAATTGGTGCGGGCGACATTAGCCCTGGTGCCTATGCAACGCTTAAGGCACCAGATGTTTGCTGGCACATAGTGCCTTTGCCCACATTGGCTGGCCCGACATATCCACTCCTCGTCATTGGGCTGGTTCGCTCGCTTCGTCCTATCCTCTCGCTTGGTCTCCCCGGCTCGCAATACTTTTTTCTCTCGCCTCGCTAAGCTTAGCTCGGTTCCTGCTAGTAGTACCGTTTTCTTATAAAAAAATGGTTAGTAGTTTTTTGGTTTTGAATATTTTGGTGAAATATAAAAAGTTTGCAATAAATTAAAATGTTTGTGATTCCAAAAAGTGTTTGCAAAATTGATAAAAAAACATGTTGAAAAAAGTTAAAAATTTCATATTATGTAAAAGTGTTCATGATTTTTAAAAATGTTATTGAATTCAAAAATGATCGCGGATTCATAAAAAGTTCGCCGATCTGAAAAAAATTCACAGATCTGAAAAGTTCGCTGAGTTGAAGAAAATCACGAATTTGGAAAAAAAGTTTGTGATTTTAAAAAATATTTGTGCATTTTACAATAATTGTCACAATTTTTTAAATCTCCGTTTTTTTTCACGAAGTAAGAAATGTACGCAAATTTGAGAAAAAATATACGAAATCAAAATACACAATTTTTTCAAGAATATGGAAAATAGTATGAAACAAATGTTCAGGAATTTGAAAAATGTTTACAATGTTATGGAATTGGTATGTAAAATGTTCATTTTAAAAAGAACCAAAAAATATAAACAGACTCGAATAAATAATAGAGAAATAAAAAAACAGCTAGAAGCTCCTAGAAGATTCCCAAAACCGGTTAAAGTTTTGATGTTGAAGCAAGTGGATTGATATGCATGCACGCGTTGCATTGATCAATGATTTTCGTCATGAGTCGGTTGAATCAGGAGAACATAACCGAGCAATATCAATCAAAGATACTACCGGGCCTACCCATTACAAGAAACTATTTGGCCCACCCACAAGCGCCAAATAGGAACTACCCGGTCATGGGTCTCCTTCGTTCAATTGGTTGATGTTTGACCAGTGAAACATGAACCTGAAAAGTTCTTAAAACTGAAAAAAAAAAAACAAGTAATTTGGAAAAAAAATATGGATTAGGAAAAGTTCAAAAACTTTCAATAAAGTTCACAAATATGAAAAGGTTTAAACTTTTGAAAAATATCATGGATTTTCTAAAAAAAATTGCGGATTTTCAAAAGTTCATAGATTTTTTTCTTGAAAAACTTCGCAAATTTAGAAAAAGTTTGTGGATTTTGAAAAAAAATCATGATTTTGAAATTATTTGTGGATTCAAAAAAAGTTCACGGATTTACCAAAGTTTGCTGGTTTTGGAAAAGATTCACAAAATTGTAAAAAGTCTATGCATTTGAAAAATATTCATAGATTTTAAAGGAACTCGCTGATTTGACAAAAATAACTACGGATTTAGAAAAATACTGAAAAAAAGAAAAACAGGATAGATCCCGTGAACCCGACCAGAATAGATTCCCCAAAATCGTCGATCCCGATTTTTTATGGGAACCCGAATCCGCGAGCCCATTTCCTCTTCAGCTACGGGATTTTGTCCTTCTTTTACTAGAAAATTTCAGCCCCAACTGCTTCCCTCCCAGCCGACGCCACGGCCTTCCGAGCTCGATTCCGGTCGAATAGAGAAGCCCTGATGTCGTCGCCGCTGCCGGTGCCCCGCCATGACCTGGGAATCTACCGCCGATGCACCTGCGAGTTGCCACCACTGCCGAGCTGCTGCTGCTGTCGTCCGCGAGCTCCCTCCCCGTCCCCCCCCCCCCCCCCCCCTCCCCGCCGCGCTCCCCCCCCCCCCCCCCCGCCCCCCCCTGCCCCCCCCCCCCCCTCCCCCCCCCCCCCCCGCCCCCCCCTGCCCCCCCCCCCCCCTCCCCCCCCCCCCCCCGCCCCCCCCTGCCCCCCCCCCCCCCTCCCCCCCCCCCCCCCGCCCCCCCCTGCCCCCCCCCCCCCCTCCCCCCCCCCCCCCCGCCCCCCCCTGCCCCCCCCCCCCCCTCCCCCCCCCCCCCCCGCCCCCCCCTGCCCCCCCCCCCCCCTCCCCCCCCCCCCCCCGCCCCCCCCCTCCCCCCCCCCCCCCCGCCCCCCCCCCCCCCTGGAGCTGCACCTCTGCCACCGCTAGCACATCCCTCGGCTGTGGCAGAGCTCGTCCACGGCCGCCGCCGGAGCTCGTTCACGGCTGTAGCGCCAGAGCTCCTCACGCCACAAGGTGCACCCAATTGTAATTTAGATTTTGTTTTCAGGGTGTTTTGTGCTTTTTTGCAGGGACCTGATTTGTAAATTTAACTACTGACTAATGGGCTCAACACCTGACATGATTTTTTACAGGATATGTTCTGCAAGAATAATTATCATACTATAAAAACGTTTTATGGTATCCTGCAAAGCGATTTTACGGTATGAGGTTTTAAGGATGCTCGCGTTGTATAGGAAATGTCGCACGCCCCTACACTCGTCCCCTCTAGCTAGTCCTGGCCATGGGCAGCCCAGCCCAAATGGCCTGGCCCAACCCAGCCCGGCCCGACGCTACTCCCGGGCCGGGCCTAGATATTAAGCCTGAAGGCCGTGTCGGGCCCATAGTTTTTGCGATTTCCTGAAGGGGTCCGGCCTGAGGCCCGACGGGCTTTTACGTGTGCGGGTCGGGCTTGGGCCTAAAAACCAGGCTCGATGCCAGGCCGGGCCCGGGCCTGCGTTTTTGCTCAGGCTTAGGTTGGCCCGTCCTGGGTGGAACAGTTCAGATCGAGTGTCTTTGCGCAAGGGCACGTGGACTCGTTAGCTCGCCGGAAACACGAAAACCACTACCGCAATGAAGGGATGATCATCATCTCTTTCTTCGTATGTGAAGGTCGATGGTGGACGATGGTGGTGGTCGGTCGAGTCGGACGACGGCAGCGGCGGCCGAGGCAGATGACGGCGAGCAAATCCGGCGGCGATCGCAAAAGAGGACGGGCTTGCAGATCTAGCGGTGGTGTTGGTAAAAGGCACGGCGGCGGCGGCGGGCGAGGCGCACGACGACGAGGAAGGGGGAGAGGGGGGAAGAGGAACTGACTAAGTGAGTGAGCGAGGGGAAACCGAAAATAGATGGGAGTGTGACGATTCGCCTAGCGCGAAGCAGAATAGCTGTGGTGGGAATATAAGTGTGCGTGCCACCGCAAATATTAATAAAATTTGGATGCATTTGGCACTGTTTGGCAATCTAGAGTTGTGGCGAGCACCGCCCGCCACCCTCTACAAACAAGGGAGAACCAGTGGCGGCTGGCCGCCCGCCACTACATTGTCGAGCTAGTGGGCTTATTTGGAAGAGCCTACCTGTGACGGGCGGAAACTAGAGCCCGCCATTGAAGCGGCCTTAGCTATGGCGGGTGAGCGCTGGCAATGGCGGGTGCCCCATCTTGCCCGCCACTCATTATGGTTCACCTATAAGCCTTTTCCCAGTAGTGCATAGTGGTAGTGGTCACAGGGATACCGAAATAAGGAGACGAGGAAGGAGAAATGATGATGACAGGTATAGTGATCAAAGTGTTGGTCATGAAAATATCATCTCGGGTTCTGTAGAAGTATCGCGAAGCAAAGGTGAGTGCATACGGGAAAAAAGGTTCACCAGATAAAGATATTTGTGTATGTGTGGGAGTTAGCTTGGGTGTCTATATCCCATTGTTAATTAATTCTTGATAAGAAGGTGTTTCAGGTCATGTCTGCATATTATCGGATGTCCAGGGCCCCACACTCGAGGACTAGTGATTTGTAGGAGAACTAAAAGATCATAAAAGTATGAGCGAAGGGCACCGAAAAGTTTCGGAAGTGTTCCAGATGGGTCAGGAAGCGTCCCCGGTTGTCTGGGAGAGTCCCAGTATTTTATAGAAGACTTTAGAAGCTTTTGAAAGTTCTAAAGGGCCGGGGCCTAGTGGGCTGCCACTTGGCTGGGCAAAGGGGCATGCACCACATGGGCCCAATTGGGCCAATGGAGGGGCACACCTCTTTGCTGGAGGGCCAAGGCAAGTGGTGCATGGGATGGGAGCAGTCTTAGGAGGACTCTCCTCCATAGGTCGACGAAGTGCTGCCGAACCACTGCTTCGAGACACGTGGACAACACAGAAGGGTTGTGTACTTCGACTCTCAATCAGTGGAGAATTTCTACTGGCTGGGAGGTTTATTCTAGCCGTAGGAATAGACAAATCGTCACTAACATCTTCTACCTATCTGTTTTGTTCATGTTGATGAGATTGATCTATCCTTGCATCATGTATAGCGGTAAAAATTATTGCATAGTACGCCCCTTCATTTTCCATCTACAATCTAAATAGGGATGATGACCCAGCGCCTCTACCCCTAGCTCCCGCAGTTGCCGCCCTCTTAGTGCTTCTTGTTCGCTGTCGCAGGCTATGGTGCCCCACACCCACTTCCACCGATCCTCATGCCTCTTCAACCATCCCTTCCTTGCCAACTGCCTTGCCACCGCCTACTCTCACCTTGGCGCCCACCCCTTTCTGCAGCAAACCAACCGCTTCTTGTTGTGCTGCCCGAGCCCCGTGACCTCCCATGCGACGTGCATGTTGTCCAATGAGATGCCTCACAGGGACACCGTCTCTTACAACTCAATGATCTCTAGCTGCACTGAAAGTGACTGTGCCGACGAGGCACTCCAGTTTGTGCAGGCGACGATGTTCGGCCGGGTAGGATGAACTTGATGGCATTGGGATCAGATGGTCAAGGGGAGGAACCACAACTGGCGTGCCACGAAGCCTCGATGTCGTCGTTTTCGACGGTCTGCTTCATCGGCTCGAACAACATCTTCGTATACAAAGTTGCTCCTCCGGATTTTGGGTATGGTTGGGGTTCCCCTCTTTCTCCGAAGTTGCCTTGGTGGCGGCGGAGGACGATGGTGGGTGACGATTGGACGAGGCGTAGGATTCTCCCCGGATGGAATTCTAGTTTACCTTTTGCGTGATGACTATGCGCATAATTACATTACACCTATGTTTTGTATATCGTGGTGGTGAACACTGTCTTAATATGTCGAGTGTATACTGCAGTGTACGGTATGCACCAAAGAAAAATGAGTGTACAAGATTCAGAGAACTGACGGCCAGTATACACGGTCTCCGTTTCGTTGTCCGCTGCGTCTCCCTGACAGCGCTCCACCTCCACGCCCGCCTCCGCCAGCTGCCTCGCCGCGGCCTACTCCCGCCTTGGCGCCGCTCGTTCCGCCATCGCTCTACGCGCCCAGCGCGGCGGCAGCCAACCGCTTCTCGCACAACATCCTCCTTGCCGCACTGCTCTAGTCCCGTGGCCTCCGGGCGGCGCGCATGCTGTTCGACGTAATGCCTCACAGGGACACCGTCGCCTGCAATACAGTCCGATGATCTCTGGCTACGCTGTAAGTGGACGCGCTGACGAGGTGCTCTGGGCTGCGCTCAGTGGAGGTGTCAGGCCTAGCGGCTTCACCTTCTCCATCGTTTGGCCCTGTCGTCTGCTCTGCTCCCCATGGGACGCAGGTTCTGGTAGTCGGCAAGACCTTGTTGATGTGCAGTGCATGTCTTTTGGAGTGTGAATGAACAGGACATCGTATCAGCGAATTCTGCCATGCCATGTCAGTGTACAAGGATGATGGCCAAGGCATGAGGGCAATGCAGTGTTTGAGTGTTTCCAGTTGATTAGAAGCCATGGGTTCTTGGTTGACGGATGTAGGGTCTCAACGGTGCTTGCCATGTGCGCAGATATCAAGGATTTCGCCAAGGGTTACCAGCTCTTGGCCCTTTGCATCAAAACATGACTCCTGCCAAATTCTGTCATTTATTTGCTGCTATCGGCATGTTGTCCATGTCTGACGGACTGCCTGATGCCGTTAGGCTTTTTGAGGAAAAAGATGGGACTTTACAAACATGTAATGTGATGATATCGTGCTATGCCAAGAGTGGTTTAGTGGAGCAAGCTCTGGACCTCTTTGTGATGGCTCTACAAAATGGTGTTCTTCCAACCGAGTTCACCTTTGCAAGTGTGCTGAGAATCATGTTTTGGTCTGTTGAAGCATGGTACCCAAATCCATGCACTGGTATATAAACGTGAGTTTGAGGATGATATAATTGTTGCCACTGCTCTCACTGACATGTATGGTAAGTTAGGTTCCTTGAAGCATGTCGGGTAACTCTTCAATGGTGTTTGTGTCAAAGATTTGTTGATCATTGGTATGTATTGCAGAATGGGAGAGGTAGGGAAGCTCTTGAGTGTTTTGGTGAATATTGAAGTGTGGTGTCAAGCCAGATAGAATTACTATTCGGAGCTTTATCTACTTGTAGCTTGGTAGATCTGGTTAATGAAGGAATGGATATAATTTCTCTGTTTAATCCCAATTACATTGTCATTCCTGGCCTGGAGCACTATGCATATGTGACTGACATGCTAAGCCATCCAGGATTGTTTAGACAGGCAGCAGATTTAATCGAGAACAAGCTGCAGAAGTGCAATACTGGAGTCCTCAATATTCTTGACACTTGCATAATTCATGTGGATTTTTCAATGGCAGAGTCAAACACAGAAAAATATGTGGAAACTGAAGCCTCAGTACACACTGTCACACACTGTTCTGGCTCGAACATATGGTGTGAGATGTAAGTGGGAAAGCATGACCAGGATGAGGAGGCCAATGGAAGCTCTGGGAACATATAGGTTGAGGGATGTAGATGGTTCTGCATCAAAAATGAGATTCATGTGTTTACATATGAACAAATATTACATCATGAAAGCGAAACTAACTCGTATGCAATTTTATATCTACTAGCTAAACATGGCCCGGTGGCACGCCGTGTACCTGACTTAAATTGACGGCCCGTGTCACCAGTTACCAAGGTCAAAGACTCCTACTAAGTAGGAGTAGTTTGCGAAATCCAAAGGTGAACTTGTTGCTCTTGCTGGCTTTCTCAGTGGCCTTTATTGGAAGTGTATATGTTTCAATCTTTCTGTAACATAAACATACTTGCAGGGATTATAAAGCGCAAGAAGAACAAGCATGAATGGGATGAGCAAACTTCTTTGTGGAAATGGACTTATGGCTATGATTGTGTTAATAACGATAAAGACATTCCGATCATTGCAGCCAAAATGACAGATTGTTAGCAACTTGTCTTCTGCATCTATTGCTGGTGAATTTTATTTTATATTTGTAGCATGACTAGTAATTTTTTCGAGCTTTCCCTGCGCTGAGTACACATTATGGTTATCATGCTTCTGCTTATGTACACCGATTAGTCCAGTGTTCATTTTAAATATCCTATGCTGTTTCCATTTATAATCACTTGAATCTAACAACTTAATTTGTTCTGAAATGTATTCGTTTTCAGAACTGTTTGCTCAATCTGGTACGGTTCTAATTATAGATATTTGCCTGTTACAGAGCTTGGTGTTGATCCTTTTGCTCAAAGTACGGAAATACGAAGATTAGGGTTGATTATCAAGAAAAGAACAGATATGGGAATATAAAGAACGCTGCAAAAGTTGGTGCTCTGCCAAGGCAATCATTTCCTATTATCATCATCTGCACACCATGCACTACTTTTTTTATTTACCATTACATTAGCAACTCAAGTTTCTTATATAACGCTTTCTAAAAAAACCTGTGCAGTCAAATACAGCTTGCTGCCACAGCCGTGCCCATCACAGGAACTAAAGCGGATCTGCCTAGAAAAATCTAAAAAACAAGATCTTGCGAATCTTCAGCCATAAATAAGGTTGTGCACCCCACATGATTTTTTGTATCATGGAGTAGGCAAATAAATGCTTGGGAAACGTATCAAACTATACTTTCCGGAAATTTCTAGAAAGCTTCAAAAGGAGAAAGACAGCCTATATCTTTAATTGCTTACCGTATCAGTATGTAGAAATCACGCATATTCTACAGCTGTGCCATCCTGCGGCTCTTGCTATCAAGGTATATAAATACAGTTTTCTTTGCCCAGTTTTGTGCTAATCGAAAAGATAATTTTTTAGGTGCGCAAGAAATCTGTATTGCACGGGTATGTACAAGCTTGTTTGATTTTTTCTTACATGTCAATCTAGTTATGCAGTCTTTTTTTGGATTGGTACAAACTATTTTAGATCTTTATGATTCAGCGCCGCAATGGCCATTCTCTCTAGATCTAAGTATCAATATGGTGTTAGCAGCCGTTGACTTTCTTATTAGGAGGTCATAAATCTAACAAAAATTCATCGGCGACGCCAGTAGGTATAGAAATTGATGCGTGTCATGATCTGATAGTTATGATTCTTCTCAGGTTAGCATATGATTTGGTTGTAGGAAGATCGTGACCCCAAGATCTGTATCACTATCAATCTCAAATCTTACTCTTCGTATTGAACTATTGGTCGAAGCGGTCCCAGGGGATCTACTAGATGAATCGGAAGGTTGGGATTTTGGCAACCTCGTGTAATGATGCCATCTCTGAAGGGGATACAAGTGCGGATGGTGATATCAGAATATGCGTCTTAATATCGATGAACAAAATATGTCTATAAATCATGAAATATAGTGTGAATGGTTTAATCCATGATTAAGATATTCGTATTTCTTTCTGCTCTGTATATTCATGCCCGCTGCTGGTATTCGTATCTTTTTTTTTGAATAACCATACTCATCTATGTTTTTAAAATGGCTATGATGTGAATATAGTTTTTCTATAATCCAGCCACGTTTGATCCATTTCCACCATTGTCGCCATCTTGTTTTCATTTTTCTTTCTTCGAAACCATCTGATGGTGAATATTCAACTGAGTTATCCACTCTCTAGCTATATGTGCTTTACGGAGCACCTGTGGGGCCTGCCTGGAGTTAGAAACCACTATTACCACTATCAATTGCTTGTATAATCTAAGCCGTTTATTATATGCCTTGAGATGCTTGGGCGCTGAACTTAAGATGTAACCGAAAACAAGATGCTAAATTTGTGGTGGCTTATAATGGCCCAGCTGCCTATACAGGATCTTAAGTTTCTATTACAGTGAGCTTTAGCCAGATTTGCTCTATTGATTTCTGTCAACCATTTAGTTTGTTAGTTATTGCCGATGTATGTTTGGTTGTACATATAAAGTGGCTGCATGCATCGTCCAGATGCAGAGGCCGGGGGTCCTCCTCCATTTCTAAAAAAAAAAATGTTTGGTTGTACATGCGTATTTTCAGTATTTTAACTATGCAATTTTCTGCTCTGGTGCTGTTACTTAGAACTGATCTTAGTTTCTACTAGTAGATAATTATCATTTTTAAATTATTTGGGAGGATCCTAACAAAGAAATAAACTCAGTGTTTCAAACTTATGTTGAAAGAGAGCCACAAATGTTCACATTCATCTAAAGGCACTGCACAAAATTTTATTTTGTAACCTAGGATGCTAGCACTATCTAACTCTCCTTAGATTGTTGTACTGTAAGATTAAGCTGATCAATACTTTATGATTGAGCTAATGAACAATTTTCATTATTTTTCACAGTGCCAGAAAGAGTCTTGGAAACCTCAGCTTGCAATGGGTGATGTTGCTGGTGGATCACATGTGTATCCTGCCTCAGCCTATCAGCCTGGAGCAACAGTGGCTACAGCTCCTGGCATCACTCCTGCCGGTTCACAGCCAACGCCAACAGCAAATCCAGCTCAGCTCAGTGCTGAAAACAAGCTTATGTACGAGCAATCGCAGCAGTATCAGCGGCAGCTCCAGCAACTGCACCAGAGGCGGCTCCAGCGGTTCTGGGCCGAACAACGGTCAGAGATTGAGCAGGCCACTGGCATCAAGAAGCACCCCGTGCAGCTCAAAAGGATAAGGAAAATCATGAAGGCCGATGAGGGCGTTCACATGATCTCGGCAGAAGCTCCGGTGGTGTTTTCGAAAGCATGCGAGATGTTGACACTGGAGATGACGATGAGGTCATGGATGGTCACCGAGGAGAACAAGCGCCAGATCTTGAAGAAGAGTGACGTTGCCGCTGCTGTTGCTAGGACTGATGTGTACGACTTCCTGGTGGACATAATCCCCTGGGACGAGATGAAGGGGGAGGGAGTCGAGCTTCACAGAGTCGGGCCGTCGCCACCCTTGGGGGCTCCGTCTGGCGCATACCCGCATTACCGCCCGCCGCAGCTGCAGGTGCCAGGTGCAGCAATGGTGCACGGTGGCCACCAGGTGCCGCAGGGCCATCTGCCGCATGTGTGGATAGATCTTCAGGAACAGCAAGAGAAGGAGCATGATGCGGAGGATCAGCAATCTGAAAGTGGCTGACAACATGTGAGCCATCACTAAAATTCAGTATCCTCATTTTAGCCAGGACATCCAAAGTTCCAAACTAATTTTGTTGTTGTTTTGTCTGTATGGGAGAGATTGACTGGTTCCTTCATGCAAGTTTAGTTGTTGTCGCGGTGTCTTTAGCGAAGGAATTACGCTTTGAGACCAGTTGGTTAAGATTTTTACCGTACCGTGTCCATTTCCGTAATTCCGTTATTCCAAATTGAAAGTTGTCCTTTGGATTCTGGTTATGTCTTTTCGATATGCAATCGTCGAGTGCCATACTAGCTCTGTTTCTGTGATGTGTGTTTTCTTGTATGAAGTTTCCGGATGCTGGTGAAGCTGATTTGGTCTTGTTTGAATGTCCATCAAACTACTACTTCCTCTGTACCATAATATGTGTCGTTTTAGCAACTCAAATTGAACTGCTAAAACGACATATATTACGGTACGGAGGGAGTAGTTGGCATCTGGTAATGGCCCCTTTTTGACATGCAAACGTTGAGTGGCGTGCTACCTCTCTGTTCAGTGGCGTGTTTCCTTGCGGTTCCTATCGTCTCGTACGAAATTTCAGTCCATGTTGCGGCTCCAGCTGAGTCAGTCTTAAACCGAGTGTCCATTGGTGTTTTGCGAGATTACAGTGGAATGATGATCGGCCATTCAGCTGGAGGCAACACGTCAAGTAACCGAACATGGCCAAAAGGGCATGCCGTTTCTAGCCTCAAAACTGACGCTGTCCACGTCCGCTATCACAACCCGGTCGGATGATCGATATGCCAGCCGCCGCTGCTGGCCGGCCGAACAATCCCGAGGCCGAACAACCCATGTGGGGTGCCAATATCTCTACATGCTTGCATTATGCCCAGCCGACCAATCCCGGCCGAGAGCTTCATAAAAGAGCAAGAAGATTCACACAGGGCTGGGCCAGAGTAAACAAGCATCATAAAATTAGAGCTTCGCTAATCGCGGTGAAATACTGCTTTGTGTTCGTTCGTAGTGGTTGCCGAGTGGCGACGCGGTTTGGGCAGTCACCGCGCCCCAGCGCCTTTTCTCTGTCTGTTTTGCCTCCATGCATGCAGTGGTCACATGCGCGCTAGTGCTCTGCAATGGCGCTTCGCCACAAACGGCAAGCCGAGCCGAGGCGTGGGCGTGGCCCATGCGATGCGGTAGCCTGCCGAGATCGGCAATGTTGTAGCTAGGGGGTACGCGGTCTTGGCATCAGTCCGTGTTTGAGGGAGGGAGGGGAGGGAAAGGGAGGGGCTTGGCTTTCTTTGCACGCACGCCGCGTATCAGTGGCGCCGGAGAGCAAGACGACCGTGGTGCTACGAAACTTCCTCCCCCCATGCCCTTCCCAAATACTGTAGCAGGATGCATGGCTAGCTAGGCTCGCATTCGTCCGATCGAGCTAGGAATAGGATTACACCAGAAGCTGATAGATGCGTCGTCTCCCAACCTAAAGATGACATGCAAACGGCAGGGCTGAGCTGGGGAGTGGCCCATGCGATGGCCGGCCCAGATCGGCAATGTTGTAATTGTACGGGGGAGGGAGCTACACGGTGCGATGGTGCTACGAAACTTCCTTCACCCTGCCCCTGCAGACGCGCGTCCACGCGGAGGAGCTCTGCCTTTGTCCAATCCCAAAGCTTGAAGCAAGCAGATTCTTTCTCCCAGTAGCAGCTACTGTCTATCCTGATCTCGTCCATATCGATCTACCGGCCAAGCAACCGACATCCAGTTGTTTTAATATCCGATAATGTTGGACTCACATGTACTACCTTTGTTAAGTATATTATATATATATAAAAAATGAACATAGGACACACACGGACGCTCGTACACTCACCCCTATTAACGCACACACTACCCTTACAAGCACCTCCGAGAGACTGAGCCTGCACATCATCTTGAGATTGACGTAGTCACGACAGACGCCTTCGTAGTCGACGGAACCGTCTTCTCCCACTAAACGCACATTGCCGGAAGGCCTGAAAAAAATGCGAGCACCAACATCTAATCAAGAACTTGAACTCCGGTGGACTGGGGATACCATTGTCCTTCTAACCATTCAACGACAGGTTGGTTCGCAAGTAATATAAGACCTTCTAGATCGGGAAATGCATTGGAGCACCCGGATGCCACACACCCATATATGAAAATAGAATTAGAAAATATCAGGAAATTCCAAAAAAAAACTAAAAAATTTCTATATGAAACTTAGGTGCCCATTTGTACATTCGTGTTCATTTTCGTGAGGAATGGGTGCCCGTGGTAACTGCCTCGCAGGAATTACGGTCCGACATATGTTACATCCAGTTTTTTTTCTACACATACAATTTCTTTTGTCTTTTTACTGACATTACTACGAGCACCCATTCCTCACGAAACTGAACATGGGTGTACAATGGGCACCCGGTTTCATATCCCAAAATTTTAGAATTTTTTGAGATTTCCTAATATGTTCTTAATACTATATTCATATAGGGATGTGTTGCACCCGAGAGTTGTAAAAGCTAGGGTTGGCTGCGTTAAGCGTGTTGCCTCTTGGCAGGCACGCCTTCATGTTTATATAGACAGAAGGTTTACAGGATATGGCGCAGGTAGTTGGTTGGTTATCAACTTGTCCTCTACTCCAAGCTATACACGAGATAGAGGTTATCCTAGCCAACAACCTGCACCACAATTCTCACGTATACAACACGTTACATTGTCACGATACAACTACGGTCCTACTCTTTTAACATCCTCCCTCAATCTTAACGTATCAAGGTTCAGATTGTGCTTGAAGGCCTGTAGTTGCTTCACTTGTAACAGTTTTGTGAACCCATCCGCGACTTGATCTCCTGTTGGAATGAATTAAATATCTAGTAACTTTTGTGCAACTCTTTCTCGTACAAAATGGTAATCAATCTCTATGTGTTTTGTTCTTGCATGAAACACTGGGTTTGCAGACAGATATGTTGCTCCAAGATTGTCACACCATAAGCATGACACACCTGTTCTTCCAATGCCGAGTTCATCAAGCAAAGTTTCAATCCACATTACCTCAGCTGTTGCATTTGCCAAAGATTTATATTCTGCTTCAGTGCTGGAACGTGACATTGTAGCCTGTTTCTTTGCACTCCAGGATATAAGATTCGACCCAAGAAAGATTGCAAATCCTCCTGTAGATCTTCTATCATCAGGGCATCCAGCCCAGTCTGCATTAGAAAATGCACTCACTGTGGTTGAAGAAAACTTACACAATTTCAGCCCTGTGTTTGCACTCCCTTGAAGATACCTCAATATCCTCTTTACAGCCGTCCAATGTACAGAGGTAGGAGCATGTAAAAATTGACAGACTTTATTAACAGCCAAGGATATATCAGGTCTTGTTAGTGTCAAGTACTGGAGAGCACCAACTATACTTCTGTACTTGGTTCCTTCTTCTGGGCTCAGTAATTCTCCTTCATATATCGACAACTTGTCAGTGATAGACATAGGTGTACTGGAGGGTTTGCAATCCTTCATACCTACTCGTTTGATTACATCTTTGGCATATTTTTCCCGAGTTAGCATAATACCTTCATGCAACTTCTTTACCTCAATACCTAGGAAGTAATGTAACTCTCCTAGATCTTTAAGAGCAAACACATTTTTCAGATTTGACAGCAATGCTGAGGTAGCCTCCTGTGAAGAGCTGGCAACGATTATGTCATCAACATAAATTAACATAAATATAATCACCTTTCCCTTTCTTGAAGAAGAAAAGAGAAGTGTCACCCCTTGAATGCTTGAAACCAAGTGGCTGAAGTTTTGCACTCAATTTTGAATACCAAGCTCTAGGTGCCTGCTTTAGACCATATAAGGCCTTGTCCAATTTGCACACATGATGTGGCTTTGAACCATTTTCAAACCCAGGTGGTTGTTTCATATAGACCTCCTCCTTGAGAACGCCATGTAAGAATGCATTCTGAACATCCAATTGGCGAAGACTCCATCCCCTGGAGACAGCAATAGACAGAACAAGTCTAATAGTAGCAGCTTTAACTACTGGACTAAAAGTATCCTCATAATCAATGTCATACCGTTGTTTAAAGCCTTTAGCTACTAGTCTAGCCTTATATCTATCTATTGTGCCATCAGGTCACTTTTTAACTTTATACACCCATTTACAATCAATAATATTCCTCCCTTGCTTAGGAGGAACCAAACGCCAAGTTTGGTTTTTCATAAGTGCATGATACTCTACGTTCATGGCATTTTTCCAATTATCATTTCCTAGAGCTTCGATCAAATTTTGAGGCTCACCAGTAGCAGCAAAATTTGCAAATTTGAAGTTCTTATCATACCTTAGTGTCCCATATTTGTAAACTGTGGTTTTTAAAATACCTCGTTGTGCTCGTGTAGTCATCCGAGGAGGTGTGCTGGAGCGTACAGGCTCGGTAGCCGCAGAGGATCCCGATCCCGCCACAGCAGAACCAACCTCGCCTGTCGCGTGCTCGGACGATGTTGGATCGCGCGCCGATGGAGCAGGAGAATCCGGCCTTGGCGAGTCAGCTGGCGCCACGTGACCACGGGCAAGCGCGCGGTCGCGCCCTCCATCATTGCGCCGTGCAGCGGGGGACACGCGACCAGGTTCAGGTCCACCCGCCTCATGACAAGTGGGGCGCGGAGACAGAGAGCGGTCCGGCCCACCCGACCGACCTGGAGACTCGTGCCAGGCGGCACCCGAGGAGTAGACGTCCCCGGATCCTGGCGAGGGTGGCGTGAGAGGATCCGCCTGGGGATCCGTTCCCGCGTCAGCTCTAGAATCAGCGCGACCAGGCGAATCTGCCTCGTGTCCGCTACCAGGTGTTTCCTGCTGCTGCTGCATGAAATCACAAGCATTTGGAGTGCAATTTTTTTCACTGCCATCTCCGTCAGAAGTAGGGCTATGTAACAGATGATCATCAACATAATGTTCGTCCCCATGATCGGTTGGATTTAGTAACTCCGGATTCAAGAGAAGAATTTCTGCCCGAAGCCTTGCACCGGCATTTGGGTGTAGTGTAGAGAAGGGAAAAACGTTTTCATCAAAAATAACATCCCTGGAGATATACACTCGCCCAGTTGCAATATCAAGGCATTTAAAACCTTTGTGAAGATTGCTATATCCAAGAAAAGTGCATTGTTTGGAACGAAATTGAAGTTTGTGCTTGTTATAGGGTCGGAGGTTAGGCCAACAGGCACACCCAAAAATTCTAAGTGAGGAGTAATTCGGCTTTTCATGGAACAATCGCTCAAGAGGAGTTTCAAACTTGATAACTTTGCTAGGAAGGCGATTGATCAAATAGGTAGCAGCAATAAACGCCTCATCCCAAAATTTTAAGGGCATGGAGGCTTGGGCAAGGAGAGACAAGCCTACTTCGACTATATGTCGATGTTTTCTTTCTGCTAATCCGTTCTGTTGATGCGCATGGGGACAAGATACATGATGAGATATTCCTATCTTGGTGAAGAAGGAGTTGAGTTTTTCATACTCCCCTCCCCAATCTGTCTGAAGAGCAAGGATTTTGCGATTAAATTGTCGTTCAACAAGGTGCTGAAAGTCATGAAATTTTTGAAAAACTTCGGACTTGTGTTTGATCAAATAGATCCATGTGAATTTACTGAAATCATCGATGAAACTCACATAATATTTCTTTCTGCCTACTGTTTCAACAGCAGGTCCCCAAACATCAGAGAAAATAAGTTCTAAAGGAAACTGGGATTCACTTATTGATTTTGGATAAGGCAACTGGTGACTTTTTCCCTTTTGATAGGCGTCACAAACAGAATCATTATTGGAAAAACTAGCACAAGGGAGTTTATTCTGACTAAGAATTCTCCTGACAATGAGAGGAGATGGATGACCTAAACGTCGGTGCCATCTATCCGAAGATATTTTGGTGGCACTGAGCATCTGCTTCTGGACGTTGGATCCCTTGTGCTTGACGGGGTATAGACCAGATCTACCCCTGCCTCGAAGGAGTACCTTCCTCGTTGCCCGTTCCTTAACAAGAAAAGAATGAGGGTGAATCTCACAAAATGCATCATTGTCAAGTGCAAGACGACTAGCAGAGATTAGGCTCTTGCTAGCTTCTGGAACATGAAGAATATTATTTAGGTAAAAAGATCACGATCAGGGGTACGAATAGCTGAATGACCAATATGTTCTATAGCCATACCTGACCCACTAGCAGTGTGGATTTGCTCGTTCCCGGTGTAGTGGTCGCGGACAGTCAACTTCTCAAGGTCTCCTGTGATGTGATCGGTGGCGCCGCTGTCAAGGTACCAGTTGGTATCCACCCCATATTGAGGTGCTACCAGGTTCTCCGTCCTCTCTTCTCCTCCTTGGTAGGCTTCATCATAGCGTTTCTAGCACTTCCACGCTGGATGACCCAGTTTGCCATAGATCTGGCACTGGATTCTAGGTGCAGGGGCATTGTTGTTGTAGTTGCCCCCACCACCGTTGTTGTTGTTGTAGTGGCCGCCTCCTCCTTGTCCATGGCGACCGCCAGACTTGATGTAGGGGCGGCCACGGTCACCAACGTTGTTGCCGTTGCCGCCACGGCCACGGCCACGGTCACCACGCCCGCGGCCTCTGGTGGCAGCGTTAGCGGAGGACTGCGACACTCCTCCGCGAAGCTTCATCCTCGTCTCGAAGCTGATGAGCTGCGAGAACAGCTCAGGGACGGTGATCGGCTCCACTCTGGAGCACATAGCGGAGACCACAGGATCAAACTCCTCGTCCAGGCCAGCGAGGATGTGGGAGACAATGTCATCATCATCGATCTTCTTCCCTGCAGCGATGAGTTCATCGCACAGAGACTTGACTTTGCCGACGTAGTCGGTGATGGAGGAGTTCCCCTTCTGCAGATTGGCGAGGGTGATGCGTGATACGTCTCCAACGTATCTATAATTTTTTATTGCTCCATGCTACTTTATCTATTGTTTTGGACTATAATGGGCTTTATTTTCCACTTTTATATTATTTTTGGGACTAACCTATTAACCGAAGGCCCAGCCCAGAATTGTTGTTTTTTATATATTTCAGTGTTTCGAAGAAACGGAATATCAAACGGAGTCCAAACGGAATGAAACCTTCGGGAACGTGATCTTCTCACCGAACGTGATCCAGGAGACTTGGACCCTACTCCAAGGAGTGCCAGAGGCGGTTACGAGGGTGGGGGGCGCGCCCTCCCCCCTGGGCGCGCCCCCCTGCCTCGTGGGCCGCCTGACGCTCTACCGACGTACTCCTTCCTCCTATATATACCTACATACCCCCAACAGATCAGGGACGGAGCCAAAAACCTAATTCCACCGCCGCAACTTCCTGTATCCACGAGATCCCATCTAGGGGCCTGTTCCGGAGCTCCGCCGGAGGGGGCATCCACCACGGAGGGCTTCTACATCATCACCATAGCCCCTCCGATGAAGTGTGAGTAGTTTAATTCAGACCTTTGGGTCCATAGCTAGTAGCTAGATGGCTTCTTCTCTCTTTTTGGATCTCAATACAATGTTCTCCCCCTCTCTCGTGGAGATCTATTTGATGTAATCTTCTTTTTGCGGTGTGTTTGTTGAGACCGATGAATTGTGGGTTTATAATCCAGCTTATATATGGAAAATATTTGATTCTTCTCTGAATTCTTTTATGTATGATTGATTTATCTTTGCAAGTCTCTTCGAATTATCCGTTTGGTTTGGCCAACTAGATTGGTAGTTCTTGCAATGGGAGAAGTGGTTAGCTTTGGGTTCAATCTTGCGGTGACCTTACCTAGTGACAGAAAGGGTTGCAAGGCACGTATTGTATTGTTGCCATGGAGGATAACAAGATGGGGCATTTATCATATTGCATGAATTTATTCCTCTACATCATGTCATCTTGCTTAAGGCGTTACTCTGTTTTTAACTTAATACTCTAGATGCATGCTGGATAGCGGTCGATGAGTGGAGTAATAGTAGTAGATGCAGAATCATTTCGGTCTACTTGTCACGGACGTGATGCCTATATACATGATCATTGCCTGGATAACCTCATAACTATGCTCAATTCTGTCAATTGCTCAACAGTAATTTGTTCACCCACCGAATATCTATGCTCTTGAGAGAAGCCACTAGTGAAACCTATGGCCCCCGGGTCTATTCTCATCATATCAATCTCCATCACTTTATTTACTTGCTTTGCTTTTACTTTTTACTTTGCATCTTTATACCAAAAATATTATCTCTATCAGATCTCACTCTCGTTAGTGACCGTGAAGGGATTGACAACCCCTAATCGCGTTGGTTGCGAGTAGCTATCGTTTTGTGCAGGTACGAGGGACTTGCGCGTGGCCTCCTACTGGATTGATACCTTGGTTCTCAAAAACTGAGGGAAATACTTACGCTACTGTGCTGCATCATCCCCTCCTCTTCGGGGAAAACCAACGCAAGCTCGAGACATAGCAAGAAGGATTTCGGGCGCCGTTGCCGGGGAGGCTTACGCAAAAGTCAACATACCAAGTACCCATCACAATCCCTATCTCTCGCATTACATTATTTGTCATTTGCCTCTCGTTTTCCTCTCCCCCACTTCACCTTTGCCGTTTTATTCGCCCTCTCTTTCCCAATCTCCTCCTCTCTTTTGCTTGCCCTTTCATTTCTCGTTTGGTTGGATTAGATGCTTATTTATTCCTAAACAAAGAAGCCAATATCTATGGATCCTGATCCGCTTGCCAATCTTTTTAAGAGATCCAATTATGATGAACCAATTCCTAGTGATTTGGATGCACTAGATTATCTTTATAAGGTTTTGCCTGAAATCCGTGAAGTGATTCACGATAGATCTTTGAATAAAAAGCATGATTGCAATGATTTTATTATAAATTCTTTTGATGTCAATTGTGCTAATAAGATGCAAAACCCTAAGCTTGGGGATGCTAGTTTTGCTATGACTACTACTTGTTGCAATGATCATGATTGGGGTGATTCTTCTTATGATCTTGAAAATTTATTTAAGCCCCATGATAAATATGAGATTGATAATATTGTTTGCAATAATATTGAAAGTGGGTTTGGAAGAGTGTCAACTTTAGATCACACATATTTGGAGAAAATTCAATCTTATGAAATTTTTGATAAAAGTGGGCTTGGAGAAATCATGACTTTAGTTAATGATAATCCCACTATTTTGGAAGAGTGTCAACTTTGCATACATGTGGATCATGTTAAGAATATGTTATGTGGTAGCTATTTTGTTGAATTTTCTTATGATCCTACATGTAATTATTATGAGAGAGAAAAATATGGTTGTAGAAACTTTCATGCTATTAAATTACCTCTCGCTATGTTGAGATTGCTATTGTCTCTTTCCGCTTCCTTGCATATGCTAGTTTTTGCTTGCCTTGATTTGTTTGCCTATAAGATTCCTATGCATAGGAAGTATGTTAGACTTAGATGTGGTTGTCACATGTTTTATGATGCTCTCTTTGTGCTTCAATTCTTGTCTTTCTTGTGAGCATCATTGAAATCTCAATGCCTAGCTAAAAAGGCTTTAAAGAAAAGCGCTTGTTGGGAGACAACCCAATTTTTTCCTTGCTGCTTAGTAATAAATAATCCATCTAGCCTCTGTTTAGATGTGGTTTTATCTTTTAATTAGTGTTTGTGCCAAGTTGGACCTATTGG
>LR880972.1:907365187-907392058 GCA_904067115.1 Aegilops sharonensis | reverse complement strand
TAACTGGGTGATTATAAAGGTGCTCTACAGGTGTCTCCAAAGGTACTTGTTGGGTTGGCGTATTTCGAGATTAGGATTTGTCACTCCGATTGTCGGAGAGGTATCTCTGGGCCCACTCGGTAATGCATATCACTTAAAGCCTTGCAAGCATTGCAACTAATGAGTTACTTGCGGGATGATGTATTACGGAACGAGTAAAGAAACTTGCCGGTAACGAGATTGAACTAGGTATTGAGATACCGACGATCGAATCTCGGGCAAATAACATACCGATGACAAAGGGAACAACGTATGTTGTTATGCGGTTTGACCGATAAAGATCTTCATAGAATATGTAGGAGCCAATATGAGCATCCAGGTTCTGCTATTGGTTATTGACCGGAAACGTGTTTCTGTCATGTCTACATAGTTCTCGAACCCGTAGGGTTCGCACGCTTAAGGTTTCGATGACAGTTTTATTATGAGTTTATGAGTTTTGATGTACCGAAGGAGTTCGGAGTCCCGGATGAGATCGGGGACATGACGAGGAGTCTCGAAATGGTCGAGACGTAAAGATCGATATATTGGACGACTATATTCGGACGTCGGAAAGGTTCCGAATGATTCGGGTATTTTTCGGAGTACCGGAGAGTTACGAGAATTCATATTGGGCCTTAATGGGCCATACAGGAAAGGAGAGAAAGGCCCCAAAGGGAGGCCGCACCCCTCCCCATGGACTAGTCCGAATTGGACTAGGGAGGGGAGGCGCCCCCTTCCTTCCTTCTCCTTCTCCCTTCCCTTTTCCTACTCCAACAAGGAAAGGAGGAGTCCTACTTCCGGTGGGAGTAGGACTTCCCCCTTGGCGCGCCCTCCTCTTGGCCGGCCGCCTCCTCCCCTTGCTCCTTTATATACGGGGGCAGGGGGCACCCCATAGACACACAAGTTGATCAGTTGATCTCTCCCAACAGTGTGCGATGCCCCCTCCACCATAGTCCACCTCGATAATACTGTAGCGGTGCTTAGGCAAAGCCCTGCGTCGGTAGAACATCAACATCGTCACCACGCCGTCGTGCTGAAGAAACTCTCCTTCAACACTCGGCTGGATCGGAGTTCGAGGGACGTCATCGGGCTGAACGTTTGCTGAACTCGGAGGTGCCGTACGTTCGGTACTTGATCGGTCGGATCGTGAAGACGCACGACTACATCAACCGCGTTGTGCTAACGCTTCCGCTTTCGGTCTACGAGGGTACGTGGACAACACTCTCCCCTCTGGTTGCTATGCATCACCAAGATCTTGCGTGTGCGGAGGAAAATTTTGAAATTACTACGTTCCCCAACAATCTCACGGGGCAGAGTTGTCAGAAGGTAAGAAAAGACTTGCTGATCTTGAGCGTACCAGGTCTGGAACTCCGGGTTGGGCTTCGTCGTCTTGGTTTTGCCGTCAGATGAGGTCACTTCAAGGTGCATGGGTGGCACCGGGTGATCGACGTCGAGGTACTGCTCCATGCGGGCTCCTCTGATCGCCGACAGAACCGTCGCCCGCCATAGGGCTTGGTTGTTCTTGCTGAGCTTCTCGGAGATGGTGTGTACAAACGGAGAGGATGGGAAGGAGTTTGAAGGTGTTTCCATGGATGATCTCGAGAAGTGCTCTGATGACCATGTAAAAGCTAGGGTTTGCTGCGTTAAGCGTGTTGCCTCTTGGCAGGGACGCCTTCGTGTTTATATAGACAGAAGGTTTACAGGATATGGCGCAGGTAGTTGGTTGGTTATCAACTTGTCCTCTACTCCAAGCTATACACGAGATAGAGGTTATCCTAGCCAACAACCTGCGCCACAATTCTCACGTATACAACACGTTACATTGTCACGATACAACTACGGTCCTACTCTTTTAACAAGAGTCACAAATCCTATTCTCTTTTAGATCACTATATTACTTAGCAGTGGGAGTAACAATACTCCCTCAGTCCACCAAAGAGTGAACATATGCGTATTCTAAGACAAATTAAGGATTTTGTAAATAATAAAAACCCTCCCACCACTCAATTAAGGTGCCAACAACTTTACTACTGCTTCGATTCCCGTTGATAATAAATGAGAAGGGAGAAGTAACACACAACTTTACCAATAGAATTTTGTTCTGGCCACAACACTTCTCGCCAGCTACAACTAGTAACTGAGTGCTAGTACAATATGGCGCCAGATTACATAATTGAGCTGTGAGCCAAATTTCGAATTTAGGAGACCAAGGGACTATACCCAGCTATAAATCCATCACACTAGCACCAAGTAGAACAACACACACAGAGAGAGTATGGCCATTGACTTGAACATAGCACCAGGAGAGGCAGAAGTTGAACATGGGCCTCCCTTGCATGAAGAAGTGCTCTAGGTTGGTCATCAAATCAATCTAGGCATGAACCCAGGTACATCTCGATCATCTTTTCATTTGTTCTCCTTGTTCCTGTGCACATGCTAGTGATTCTTCTTCACCATAGAGGACGAACTTGAGGCTGCCTTGCATGAAGAACCCCAGGTCGGTTTTGAGCCTCCCTTGCATGAAGAAGAACTACGAGCTCGCCATCACTTCGATCTGAACATGAATCCTGGTACATCTTGATCATCTACTCCTTTGTTCTCCTTGATCATATGTACATGTTCAATTCTTTTGCGTACTGTAGCTAATCCTGATGACGTCTTCATGTAGAAGATGAACATGAGGCCGACATTGCCCATGTAGAAGAGGAACATGAGGCCGATGTTGCCCATGGAGAAGAGAACCTGCATGAATCAAATGAATTGGTTTAGTAAAATAATTTAGTTACAACATATATGAATGTCTAATTATAATCTTATTCAACTACTCACATAACCTCACTTTGTAGACCATGAACTTGAAGAACAAGGTGGTGATTTCCAGAGCATGGAAGAGGAAGTGCAACCAATGGATGAAGCTCTACATAACCTTCAAGTTGATGAGGAAGATTATGGTGTGTATGCAGGCGATATAGAGATTCAGTTTGAGGAAGAAGAGCTTGATCATTCACCAGAAGAAGACATGGATGTGGAGCAAGAGCAACAAGATGATGAGCAAGTTCATGATGAAGAAAAATACAAGAATTTAACAGATTTGCAAAGGACTAGTATTTATGAAGAAGTGCTAGCAAGAAGTGCCAATCGGAAATTAAAGAAGACCACAACCAGAGATGTTGCAAACATGTTCCATGTTTTAGTGCAGAAGGTCAGACATGTTTGGAGGAGAGTGAAGGAGTGCCTTCGAAAAGGTGTACTTGTTGATGTAAGATCAAGGAAGCCGAAAAACTGTGGGCGCAAAAGGATTGTAGTTGACCTCAGTATGGTTGTTGAGATTCCTCAAAAACAAAGGAGAACTATACACAGTCTCGCAAGAGCTTTGGGTGTGAGGAAAAGCACACTACATAGGATGTTTACGGACGGCTTGCTTGATAGGCATTGAAGCTCACTCAAACCATATTTGAAGGAAGCAAACAAAAGGCTAGGCTATAGTTCTATCTCTCTATGTTTGACCAAGAAAGTTTGCAAAATAGGCCCACATTCAAGGATATGCATAACATACTACATATAGATGAGAAGTGGTTTAACATCACTCAGAAGACCATGAAATTCTACAAGCTGCCATGGGAAGAAGAAACACATAGGACTATGCAACATAAGAACTCCATTGGCAAAATATTTTTTTTTCGGTTGCTATAGCCAGGCCTAGATACAGTGCAGAAGGTATTTGTATTTTTGATGGGAAGATAGGCATTTGGCCCTTTATCAAAAAGGTTAATTTGAATCTTTAATCATTTTATTTATTATGCACATCAGTACTTAGTCTAACTTGAGTTGCTTTGGTGGTTGTAGGAGTCAGCACTAAGGAAAAGTGATTACCGTCCAAGAGGAACACTAATCACCAAAACAATCTTAGTTATGAGAGATACATCGAGGGAGTTTTGATTCAAAAGGTACTACCATTTATTCAAGCAGTTTGGCCTCAAGAGCTCACAGGTGAGACGATATGGATCCAGCAAGACAGTGCACCCTCACATGTCCCAAGTAATGACCCAGGTTTCCTTAATGTTGTTGCCCAAACTGGGCTTGATATTCGCCTCATGCAACAACCTTCGAACTCACCGGATATGAATATCTTAGACCTTGGCCTATTTTCCTCACTACAGTCCATGTCAGATAGATTGGTCTCTAACAATTTAGATGGGCTAATCAACAATGTGCAGCAGGAATATGACGCCTATGATGCCGATAAGATAAACATGATTTTTCTTACACAACAATGCTGCTTAATTGAGGTCATGAAGAGAGGTGGAGGCAACGACTACAAGATCCCTCGCATGTACAAGGATGGCCTAGAACGTTCAGGAAATCTTCCTAATGTTTTAGATTGTGATCGCGAACTCTATGAGAGCGTCTTGCAAACCTTAGCCGACTGGAAGTTCTAATATTAGATGCGACAACTTTTGTAATCTTGGACATTGGGTTGAAATTGTATATCCAACTATTATTTAGTTCACCATTTGTTTATCCAACCTAAAATTGGAACAACATTGAAAATCTAAAAATATGCATCATCTAGCATCGACTAATTTTCATGCCACTTCCAGCATTACTCTGGCCATGCATCATCTAAATCATAAAATAAAGATGTAAATTATCCGTCATCTAGTATTCGCTTCCAGCATTACTCTGGAGTATGTAGTATCCCTTCACCTTTTTGATGGCAAAGCAAATGACACAATGTGCATGCATGACTCTGCCATTCTCCATTCCACCTCTCAATGTTACTAGCATTCTTTTTTCTTAGATACTTCATATCTTTTAAAGTAGAATTTCATTTTTGAAATTTTTATATATTAATTTTTTGATGAAAAGATCTTTCAAAGAAGACCGATATTGGATATAATTTAAACTCGCTTAAGTATTGTTGTTTCACAAATTGATTGGAATTGAAATGAATTTAACAAATTTAACTAGAGGGGTTGAATTGGGAGAATGCGAAAAAAATTCCCACACAAATCATGGTTACAAGACGTGAGTTTACTGTTTATAGTTTGTCTAATTCACATCTAAATATTTTTTAAAAATGTCCCATTTAAATTCCCATAAATATATAATGCAGCAACAAGAAACAAGAAAAAACTAGGACAAAAAAAAGACCACAAAAAAAGTGGACATCAGCATAGATGTGACATAATTATATCACATCTAGATGTGTCCTAAACAGGCTCGAAGGGCCGTTGGCCGATCTTTATTAGATAGAAAAGGGGGTACAACATGGACAGTCTAGGAAACTTAGACTGAACACAAAAACTACAAAACAGCCCTGCGCAGGGCCTGCCTCTCGAAGAACAGGAGCGTCCCAGAAACAACTACGATCACAACACAACCCAGATGCGGGCCGGCCTCACAAGACAAGAGCACTCCAACAACTAGGTTGCCAGATCAACGATGCATCCGGCGGCCCTCCACATGGTCACATCTTCTACTACCCGCTCCAAGACGCCGGACGGCGAGCGTGCCACCTGATCAAAGATCCTTGAATTCCTTTCTTTCCATATCCTCCAATGCATCAAGATCACCACCGTGATGTGTCCTAAACAGACCCTACTGTTTATTCTAGTTAGCAAAGATTTCTTTATCCTTACAAGGAAGCTCAAAATCTTGGAATCACTTGTTCCATCTAAACTCTAAAGAGAAGATCTTCAGATATATTCACTGTTAAATGATCGATCATTCGGCGACACAAGAAGATAATGCAGTGTCGCCCCCAGCATAAAGAGGCGTGGGTTGTCACTTGTCAGTTTTGATTGCCACAAGCCCACAGCCACCTTACTTAGCCGCATCGCCATGCCCTGTGCCATGATCGCCATGCTCTGTGGCGACCACCTCTGACTATATAGCTCGTCCCTGTTCCTTTCCCCTCTTCTTTTCCTCAGCAACAAGCAAGCAACAGCCAACAGCTTGTCCATGGAGCAGAACCAAGAGTTCGCCGCTCTCGGCGCTCTCGGGCTCGCCGGCATCTGCCGCGAGACACTCCGCGTCGCCCGCTCCCGCCCCCCAGGCTCAGCCTTCTTGGCCGGCCAGGTGATCGTGCTCACCCTGTCCTTGCTCGCCCACGTCGCCGTCTCCCGCGCCCTCTTCTCCGACGCTCTCGCATCCTCCCACGCTGGCGCCGGCCTGGGCCTTATCCGTCTCGACACGAACTGGGCGCGCTTCTTCCTCGTAGAGGCCGCCTGCCTCCTCGCCATCGTGGCCCAGTCGCTCGGCGCCGCCGCCTTCTGCGTCTTCTGCGTCGCCCCGCGCTACGGCGTCACCGACGACCGCGACAAGCGCACGATCGCGCGCGACTACCGCACCGTCCCCTGGTTCTTGGCCAGGTTCCTCTGGTCCGTCTTCGGAGGCAACTCCCACAGCGCCACGCGCCTCATCCGGACGGCCCGCAAGGTCGCCTGGCGCCACGTGGTCACCACCTTCGACGCCTTCCTCCTCCTCCTCGGCTACACCGCCCTCCTCGGTGCCGCCGCATGGATGGTGCACCACCACCTCCTCGCCGCTGTCACGGGTGAGGAGGAGAGCGGCGCGCAGCTGCCCCGGGTGGCACTGCTGCTGGGCGGCGCCGCGTACCTCGCCGGAGCGGCGCACATCGGCGCGGTGTGGCGCGTCGCCTGCCTGATGGTGGTGCTGGAGGACGAGTGGGGCTTCCGCGGCATGCACATCAGCGACGAGCTACTCGCCGGAAAGTTCTGGTCCGCGGCCGCCGTCTTCTGGACGACCGACTGCTGCGTCGTCGCCGTGCAGCTGGCCTTCGGGGCGCTGGTGGTGGACGACAGGATGGGCCTCGGCATCCGGCTCCGAGTGGCCGTGGGGTTCACCATGGTGGTGGCGCTGTGGCTGGCGGTGATGGCGGGGCTGGTGGCGCAGGTGGTGGTGTACTTCGTGTGCAAGAGCTGCCACCGCCAACGCGAGAGCTTGCACGTCACGGAGGCGAAGTACCTGGCCAATGTCGGCCGAGGGCGAGCCATTCCCACTCCCACTGCCACTGCCACTGCCACTAGGAAGCGACGGCAGTGACCCAGTAGTACCTTCGTATAGAAGATGTTGGACACTTTGCATGCATGCTTGGGATTTATATTTGTGATGGAGTATGATTGTTGAGCACCTTAATTAGATGTGCATGATTGGGATGAACTGTATCACTAGTCACTGCCGTATGAAACGTATGAAACAAACCAAGCCAGTGTGTCCAATTTCTTCTTGCAGTTCTACTACAACTGTTATAACGACAGATGAGTGCCATAATCCTACAAAGATTCACATATAGTGTCGGGAACTCGGGACAAAATATTGCCTTAAATTCCTCAGTTATAAAAGTATTTACATTTTTGTTTCAAGCACTCAAATTCGCCAAAACAACTTCTTCTCCATGCGGTTAGAGAAATGATAGGAACTTGTTGGGCTGAGAATACAATAACAAGTAGCAGAATTTCTAAAGGATGGCGAACTTGCACTGAGCAGCCCCTTGTGACTTCTGACTCCAACAGAAGCGCTATATAAGCGACGCGCGGTATAAAAACTGCTTTTAGAGCAAGCAGACCTGATTTGGAGTCTCCAGCAGCCGCACAAAAAGCGCGCGCGCGCTATAACTAATGCAGCGCGCGCGTTAAAAAGGCATCGCGCGTAGCATATTTAGTGCGCCCGGTCGCGCGCGCCACAAACTCTGGGCTGCTGCAGATACTGCTTGATTGAGACCGCTGGACTCACACGCGTAGCATATTTTGCAGCGCTTGTTGAAGCAAACATCTTCTAGCGCACTAAAAAAAATTACCTGCGCGCTGTAAACCCATTTTTTAGGCGCCGCGTATTAGGCGGCTGTTGGAGATGCTCTGAAGATGGCAAACTTGCACAAAAATGATAGGAACTTGTTGGGTCAGGCTGCACTACTTGAAGCTGCATTGTCTAAAGAGGGCAAGTTCATGAACTCAAGTAACTGAGTTCACTTACTTAAGTAAAAAAAATGAACTCAAGTAACTAGAAATGGAATTTCTCAAAAAAAAAGTAACTTGAAGTGGAAGTAATCATACAAAAGAACTGCGCAATTACCCTTGTGACTTTTAAATGATGGAAGCGATGACAGTGACCCAGCGCGCAGCAGCAGTAGCAAGTGCTTAAGCTAGTATGCCATATTTAATTAATCCATGGTAGAATTAATTAGGCTAATTTATAGTAGTCTTGGACAGTTTACATGCTTGTGATTTATATATGTGACCGGTTTTTTTTTTTTTTTTTGAAATGTATGTGACCGATTGTTGAGCGCGGTTACACCGGCTACTGCCTTCTTTTCTGGCAAAGCAATGACTACTCCACTCTTCTTGACAGAGCACCCAAGGCATCAGGAGTAAAAGCTACCGTCTAGTCATTTTGCAATTTCCATTTGTTTCTTTAGGGAACCTTGAGATATACTTTCATGCTTCAAATAATAAATGTATGAAAAGAAATATTGCATCCGGAAACAAGAAAAATTATTGAACTGCATATTACTACCAATCTCCCTACGTGCATTGTTCTACTACACTTATAGATGTTCTAATTAAAAAAACCTTCACTTATAGAGATGAACTACTGGATGTTTTGCATTTTGTGACATTGTCTAGATTATTTGTCTACTCTGGTTAATCTATCATGTATTTTTAATATACAAACAAACGTTTAGTTAAACATATCTAATTATAGAGGACAAACAAATCAAGCGACCAAATGTACTTTTTTGATTTATAGATTATTCTCTCTACACTGGTTAACCTGTGATGTACCATTAATACATAATAATAGATAGATAAATAGATGTGTATCTATGCCATCCTCATTGTTTATATAAAAAAGTAGCGCTCACACTGCTCACATGAATCCTGAAAATAACTTCGTCTCGCTTACCACTCTTCTTTTTGAACCACGCTTTGTCAGTTTTGGATAATGTGGGTTTGATGAAGTGGCATCCACATGAACCATGTCTGATATTACTAGTCACGGGCTTGATTCGCCTTCTCACTCGTTTCTTCTTGGAAGTGATTTGATTTCCACTCTGGCTAGTCTTGTGCTAGCTGCACGCAGAAGAAAAAGAGGAAGTAAATGTGACGGGGGAGAGAGAGACGCGTCGTGCTTTTGACCAGCTGAGTAGAGTAGCTGCATGATGGATAGATGCAGATCAGATGCTTGCACGTCCCTCCTACGCCCTCTTCGTGTTGCAAATAGGTGGTTTCCGTTTCCGGCATGCCCAGCCACAGCCATGGCCAGTGCTGCATGTGATGTTCAAGTCATTCTTTTTTTTTCAAAACGGAGGCAAAAGTTTTGCCTCATCGATTAATTAAGAAGAAGAGAATTGCCTGGTTAAGGAAAACCGGGCGAAAACCGATACGTAACCACATGCGGACTACTCGCTAATAAAGAAAACTCGATGACCCCCCGATCAACCAACAAACATACAACCATGATCCCTCGCACTTCTACGTCGCAATGAAACTCCCAACAAAACTAAGGTTGAATACAGCGGACACCACCCAATCCACGGAGACGAGCCAACCGAAGATGGTGATCGAAGAGACTGAGTATCATCCATTAAGCAGCCGCAGACGCCTTACAAATAGCGCCACTCTTCTTGCCTATGCTCCTGAGAGCCTTCTTCACCTTCTTGATTTTTCCCGTAGAAGCCTCCTCCGCTAGAAGGCCGGCAATCACCTTGCTGTTCTTTGTGTGCAAGAGCTACCACCGCGAGAGAGAGCTTTGACAGCTCGGCGGCGAAGAAGTTCGCCAACATCGGTTGGAGAGGAGAAGGCACTAGGAGAAGCGCCCATGGTAGTGTCTGATTAATCCTACGTAGCGCCCATGGTAGAATTAATTAAGCTAATTTCTAGTACCTTCCTATAGAAGATATTTGAATTGTTGAGCACCTTGGATCAGCATTTGGATTAGCTGCATCTTATGCATGTACCCAACCAAACCAAGAGTCTTTAATTTCCTCTTGCCATTCTACTACTAGTAACTATTATGGGATATGTCGATTTGATGGTTGTTTATCAGTTTCATTCAAATGAACTTGGGAGCTTGAGCTCCTTTGGTCGGAGAAAAATATACTGCTATTATTACATATTTTTAATACAGAGCATTGAATTAATATCAAGTGCTTATATTTTTTTTGAAGTACTCAAATTCTCAAAAACAGATTTTTTTTCCCCCAGCCCCTTAGAGAAATCATAGGAACTCTTTAGTTAGGGAATTGTCTTCTTATCCTGCACTAACAAGTTGGGCTGGGAGCGTTGGACCAGTAGTGGGTGGGTAATTCGCTGGGTAAAATAAACACAAGTGTGATTAGAAATTCTTCAAGGAAACAATGACGGGTAAAAAAGACTGGGTGGTAAAAGTCGAAAGGAGCTCCCGTATCTTGAATTCTTGATGTGGAGCAGAGTGAATAAATAGAATTTCCAAAGATAAGCAAACCTACACTAGCTACTGCTACCTTCTTTTCTGGCAAAGCAATGACTACTCCATCCCTTTTGGTAGAGTGCCCAAGGCATGAGGAGTAAAAGCTACTGTCTAGTCATTTCGGAATTTCTATTTGTTTGTTTTGATAACCTTGAGATATATTTGTCATGCTTCAAATAATATATGTACAGAAAGAAATATTGCACCAAGAAACGAGAAAAATTATTGAACTATACTCCCTCTGTAAATTAATATAAAAGCGTTTAGATCACTACTTTAGTAATCCAAACGCTCTTATATTAGAATATGGAGGGAGTATATTACTACGCTGCTCCCTAGGTGCATTGTCCAACTACACTTATAGAGATCAACTACTGGATGCTTTGCATTTCGTGAGATTGTGTAGATTATACTCTGGTAAATCTGTCATGTATTCTTTAATATACAGAAAACCAATTAATTAAACATACCTAATTATATAGAACCAGCAAATGAAACGACCAAATGTAGTTTTTTTTAGAGTTTCTAGATTATTCGCTCTACACTGATTAAAATGTGATGTAATATTTATAAACAATAATACATAGATAGAATAGGTGTGTGTGTGTGTGTGTGTGTGTGTCTAGGTCATCGGATTGTTTATAAAATACTAGAGCTCACCCCTCTCACATGAACCCCAGAAATAATGGTCTCACTTAATATCCCCTTCCGACATATGATTTCCACTTTGTTTTTTAATTGTATGATTTTCCTTGGGTTTACCCCTTGATCGGTTTTGGAAAATGTGGGTTTGATCAGGGCTTTTAATCTTGGTCGAGATCTTTGAAAACAAGTCAAAAACCAGCCTTCCCGTTACACGTCGAAAACGTTTGAATACCGTCCTAAAATTTTGAATTTATTTGAATTTAATCGTCTAACTCATATCAAATAGACCACGTATGGCTTTGCAAACATAAGATGTTCCTTAGCTTGGTGGTAAGGCGCAATATTATAGCACCGAGCTGGAGTGGTGGTTCGAAACTGCAAGCTTACGAAGGAAGGAAAGACAGCCTGACCACTCGACGGCTACACCGTTGTGTGAGAAAGGGCTTAAGTTTTTTTTATTCTAAAGCAAAACATATTCTAATTCAAAATTCATTTAAAATTCCAGGCAAAAAAAATCCTAAAATGCTTAGATTTTCCGGAAACCACTATTTCCTGTCCCTACCAAAAAAAAATCAGAATCGAGAAAAAGAAAACTTGAGTTTGATGAACGGCATCCAAATGCATTGTCTCTGACATCCCACTGGTTATTACTAGTCGTGCCACGCGTGGTTCGATTTTTCACTCTCACTTTTTTCTTGGCAGTGATTTGATTTGATTTCCACTCTAGCTAGCTAGCCTTGTGCAGTTGTGCTAGCTGCAGGCAGAAAAAAGAGGAAGGATGCGTGAAGTGGGTGAGAGAGACGCGTCGTGCCTTTGGCCAGCTGCAGGATGGATAGGTGTTTGCACGTTGAGGCAAAAGCGCGCAGTATGCACTACGTCCCTCCAACGTCCTCTTCCTGCTGCAAATACGTACGTGGTTTATATTTCCGACATGCCCGCCCAGAGCCATGGCCAGTGCTGCATGCGAGTCATTTTGGTCTCCATCCTTCCACGCTTTGTTGGTTCAAGCAGAAATTTCGCGGAGCCTTCCTCGCGCCCGCGCGTCTCCATGATTTTCCTCTACAAATTTATTTATTTAAACAAGAGGAAGACTAAACTAAATGAGAAAAAGACTATTTTTTGCGGTGAAAATGAGAAAAAGACTTAGGAGGTCGATTGTGTGAAGAGGGATCACAACCTAGAGAGATCGAGGCTACGACAGGAGAGTGCATGGAAATTTCAACATGCATCGCGTCGCCCCAGCCGAGGGCATCTCAAGAGCGCTCTTCATCCAAATCATAGGAGCCGCGACCTCGCAGCCCCCCTTTCCATGTGCCGTCGCCGGAGGATGCCCCAGGGCGAAGCCCGTGTGGCCACCATTGGTGGTAGGGGCCTTCCTCGCAGTGTCTCTGGAGCTAGAAGTGACAGATCCAAGCGATGGTTGGTTGTGTCTCGTTGTGCGGGTGCTTCGGCAGGCGACAATAGGGTGTATGGTGGTTGGCCTCGGTAGGTCGCTCTGCTCCTTGCAAGGGCAACACATTGCTCGGGTCCAGGCGTGCCTGGGGCGAAGGCAGATGTGGCAGCCCTGGGCGACGTATGCTGCCCTCCTCGCCAGTCGGGGTGCACGACTGCTTCATCGATGGGTTGCCCCGCGGATGACGGGCCTCGACGTGAGGTGGTGGTAGGTTGGTGTGATGAGTAGGAAAAAACAAAGTATGATATGATGAGTGAAAAATTGAATTTAAATTTGCCAATATTAATGATAAAGTAGATGATATAGACCATTGTTTAAGTTACATGTACAAAGAAAATGATTGGTCGTTAGAAACTCATAGTTTCCTTCGAATATCGAAGAAACATTCTAGGAAACATGGTGGGACTTTTTATCTAGAGCGTACACACAAAATATGATCTGATACAAACAAAATTACAATTTGTTGATCACATAAGGTTAGTTTCTCTTTTTGGGATGAAAAAGGATGAAATGCATTTTAGTCCTAAAATTAGCATACGAGATCTAAAACGTATTACAAATTGACATTATCTTTAGTCAGTCATTTAGGTCATGCAGCAAAAGTCCAGAGTATGTTGGGTAAATATTTAAAGATTGGAAATATGATGTTAAATTTATCAATACTAATGTGAAGTGTATGTTTCAGTCTATTTTCGAAGGTACATGTACAAAGAAAAAAATTGGTCCTTAGAAACCGCATTGTTTGACCTTAATGTCTAAGAATCATCCCAGGAGATCCACCCATTACAAAGTAAAGTACATGCACACTTTTCTCAAACCGAGGCTTTTTCACCTATCTGCTAAGGCCATAGTATGAGCCCATGGAAAATTTAGCATTCCGTTGATCACAGTTATGTTGATTTGTGTTTTCTTTTGATGAAAAATTCCAAAAATGCATTTTTAACAGAGAAGGTAGCAAATGAGATCTAAGCAAATCATAAAATTTGGAGTACGTTGAATGGATATTTTTGCAAGGTGCTTCGCAAGGTACTAGTTCTTAGTTATGTGCGAAGTACTAAGAGGAAATTATGACATAATGAGTGGCAGTATGATGTTAAATTCATCCATGCTATTGATAAAAAATAACAGGGCTCACACCACTCACATGAACCCTGAAAATAATTTGTTGTCACTTAACATCCCCTTCAGACTTGCGATTTCCACTTATTTTTTGAACTGCATAGTTTCCACCAGCTGACTTCACCCCCTTGATCATATCAGTTTTGGACAGTGTGGGTTTGTTGAAGTGGCATGCACATGCATTATGTCTGATATCCCAATGGTGATACTACTAATCTCGAGCGCGAACAGCTAGCTAGTCGTGCCATGTGCCCATGTCTCATTCCATTTTTCACTCTTTCTTTTTCTTGGCAGTGATTTGATTTGATTTCCACTGTAGGTAGCTACCCTTGTGCTAGCTGCAGGCAAAAAATGTGGAAAGGTGAACAAGGGAAGGAGTAAAAGTGACGGGGGAGAGAGAGACCCGTCGTGCCTTGTGCCAGCTGAGTAGAGTAGCAGCATGCATGGGTAGAAGCGCGTAGTACGATTTCCGGCAACAGAGCCAAACCATGGGCAGTGCCGCATGCGTTGCCCAGTAGCAGTAGTTGTTTGGTTGAAGCAGAAATTTCGCGCATCCTTCCTCCCACCCGCGTCTTCATGATTGATCCAATTTGCTTCGATCCTTCCACGCTTCACGCTTTCACCCAATACATGTATTTAAACAAGAGGAGGATTAACCTATAAATAGAAATAGAAAAGGACTTGGGAGATCTACTTTGTGAAGGGGGGTCAGCCTAAACCTAGAAAGATGAGAGCGAACTGTATATATAATAGTCACTAGGGCCTGTTCATCTAGCAAGTTTGGTGTTGTAATATTTTCTTATACAGATATGTGTATTTAAACAAGAGGAAGATTAACCTAAATGAATAAAAAAGACTTGGGACGTCTATTTTGTGGAGAAGAGGGATCACAACCTAGGAAAGCGCAACAGAAACGCGCCGATCGTAACGCTTCGCCCCAACCACTCGAGAGAAAAGGGCGATCAGGGGACGACGGTTTTCCTTGNAGAGCGAACTGTATATATAATAGTCACTAGGGCCTGTTCATCTAGCAAGTTTGGTGTTGTAATATTTTCTTATACAGATATGTGTATTTAAACAAGAGGAAGATTAACCTAAATGAATAAAAAAGACTTGGGACGTCTATTTTGTGGAGAAGAGGGATCACAACCTAGGAAAGCGCAACAGAAACGCGCCGATCGTAACGCTTCGCCCCAACCACTCGAGAGAAAAGGGCGATCAGGGGACGACGGTTTCCCTTGCAGAACGCCGGTGAAGCCATGATCCCGTTCCTCTTCCATGGTGTTCGTGTAGATAGGGTCTATGTTTTGTCTGGTGGCTTCGGAGTGATGAGGACGCCGGAGAATAAATTTGCTTCGGCTTCTTCCTCTCCACGGCGACGATCTTCATGACTGCGTCGAGAAGCCGGTAGTCCCGTCTTCTTGCCGGCTATTTGACACTGGGAGATTTATTGTTCTTTGTGTCGTTTGTGGTTTCGTTTCTCGTAGCGGTGCCATCGGTCAGGACAAGATGATGATCCAGAAGCGGGTTTGTGGTCTGACGGCGGCGGTTCTAGCGTTCACCCCCGACTTCATCGGTTGGAAGCAATGGATCCCGGTCTAGACCAGCATGGGGATGTTCCTCGACCGACATGCCACAGTGACAAGTGCCTTGCTGCATGCAACGGGTCTGTTCATCGGTTTTGAAAGCCAATTTGGCGATGATGGTGCCTTGGATCTTGATATGTTGTAGTCTGTGGTTCTCTTCCATGATCGCTTCGGCGACGCTTGAGTATGGAGACAGTTGTTGGTTTTGTTGTGTGCAGAGATCTCTTGGGAACCTTGGATAAATTTTATTTTCTTGGGAGCCTTGTTGCATAATTTTTTGGGACATATGTCTTCGTTCAATTTGTCATGCGGTTTCCACATGTGTTTGTACTGATTGTACTATGTACATATTATTTACTTAATATAATAATGAGTGGTTATCAAAAAGACAAATCTAGGAGAGCGCATGGAAAATTCAACATGCTTGTACTGCACTGCATATATAGGGCTCAAATGCAGCTGCCTAGCTTAGCTTGGCTTGTACTACATCCAGTGACCATACTGCAAGATGACCGCAGCAATGCCAGCTGCTTGTTCGCTTCTTCTGCTTCTCCTTCTGGTGGCGCCGGTGGCCGCCCGTCACGGCGGTGAGTGCGTCATCGATGGTGTCCGTTGGGCAGCTTGGGCCAACTCGAAGCAGTTGACGGAGGGCCTCGTCATCCCGGCGCAGACGTTCAGCGCCTTCATCTTCGACCTCTCCGTCNGTAGCGGTGCCATCGGTCAGGACAAGATGATGATCCAGAAGCGGGTTTGTGGTCTGACGGCGGCGGTTCTAGCGTTCACCCCCGACTTCATCGGTTGGAAGCAATGGATCCCGGTCTAGACCAGCATGGGGATGTTCCTCGACCGACATGCCACAGTGACAAGTGCCTTGCTGCATGCAACGGGTCTGTTCATCGGTTTTGAAAGCCAATTTGGCGATGATGGTGCCTTGGATCTTGATATGTTGTAGTCTGTGGTTCTCTTCCATGATCGCTTCGGCGACGCTTGAGTATGGAGACAGTTGTTGGTTTTGTTGTGTGCAGAGATCTCTTGGGAACCTTGGATAAATTTTATTTTCTTGGGAGCCTTGTTGCATAATTTTTTGGGACATATGTCTTCGTTCAATTTGTCATGCGGTTTCCACATGTGTTTGTACTGATTGTACTATGTACATATTATTTACTTAATATAATAATGAGTGGTTATCAAAAAGACAAATCTAGGAGAGCGCATGGAAAATTCAACATGCTTGTACTGCACTGCATATATAGGGCTCAAATGCAGCTGCCTAGCTTAGCTTGGCTTGTACTACATCCAGTGACCATACTGCAAGATGACCGCAGCAATGCCAGCTGCTTGTTCGCTTCTTCTGCTTCTCCTTCTGGTGGCGCCGGTGGCCGCCCGTCACGGCGGTGAGTGCGTCATCGATGGTGTCCGTTGGGCAGCTTGGGCCAACTCGAAGCAGTTGACGGAGGGCCTCGTCATCCCGGCGCAGACGTTCAGCGCCTTCATCTTCGACCTCTCCGTCGGGCGGCAGGCCCTCTCTGCCGTCATGGACATCTCCAGCGAGCTCGTCTGGCTGCAGTGCTGGCCCGGGCTCAGACCCACGCCCACCTTCCTTCCCGACCACTCCTTCTCCTTCGCCGCGATCGCCCCCTGCCCATCATCCGTGCGCAACAACTCCGGCTCCTTTGGCCAGATCCACTACGCCGACCGGACTTGCCATCCCGGCGACCACGGCTACGAAGCCCGCTGCCGGTACATGGAGCACATCTACGGCGCCGGCAACACGTCCGGCTACCTCGCCACCGACAGGTTCGGTTTGGGGAACAGGGTCATCAGCGGCATGGTGTTCGGCTGCAGCGACAATGTCACGATGCGGGACGACCTCGACGGCGCCTCCGGCTTCGTCGGATTCAGCAGGGGCCCCCTCTCCCTCGTGTCGCAGCTCCGGCTCTCGAGGTTCTCCTACTTCATGGCGCTCCCCGACGACCCCGACAACGGCAAGGCCTTCGTCTGCTGGAGCTGGGGAGACTACGCCGACGCTAAGGGCAGCCACACGCCGCTGCTGGCGGCCAGGCCCGACCAGAACCCATACTTGTACTACGTCAACCTCACCGGCCTGCAGGTGGACGGGCAGCTCCTCACCGGCATCCCGGCGGGGACCTTCGACGTCCGGGCGAACGGCTCCGGCGGGGTGTTCCTCAGCACCGCCTTGCCCTTCACCTACCTCGAGGAGGCCGCGTACAAGGTTCTGAGGCGGGAGCTCATGAGCAGGGTCGGATCGCAGGGCCTGGCTCCGGTGAACGCTTCGGCCGGCCACAGCCTGTGCTTCCTCACGCAGCACTTCTCCAAGCTGAAGGTTCCCAAGCTCGCCCTGGTGTTCGACGGCGCCGACGCGACCATGGAGCTCAAGGCGGAGAACTACTTCTGGAACGTCAGCGGCGGGCAGACGTGCCTCACCATACTGCCGTCGACCACCGGCGAGTCCGTCCTAGGCAGCCTGCTGCAGACCGGCAGGACGATGACCTACGACATCCATGGCGACGGCGGCGGCCAGCTGACGTTCTCGGGTGCTCCGACGCCGGCGCAGGTGTCGCTGGCTACGCTTTTACTGGTGTGGGCGCTCCTCTTCTAGTTCCAGCTAGATCATGCGGGTAATAGCCTTAATTAGCATCAGGTTGCAGAGTGAAGTAGGTGGAATGTAATAAGCGTCCTTGGGTGTTGCTTAGCATCAGATTGCTTAGGCTAGCCATAGTGGGAGTAATATAGCTAGTAACATAAGACATCCCAAGAAAAAATTGCTTATGTGGCATGAAGTTAATGAGGAAAGAGATGCTTGTGGTAACATAATATGTTACTGTAACATAACACACCCCGAGGTAAAATAAGTCTATATCTCAATTAATGAAGGCTTGCATGTTACCATCCACATGTTACTACCCACTATGAAGGTAGTAACATAGACTAGTAACATATGTATGTTACTAGTCTAAGTTACTCTCCACTATGACCAGCCTTAGAGAAGTACTAGTAGTATTGTTGGTTGTATTTCGACTTTTCATTTCAATCATCCGGCTGCCACCACTCTATGTTGAATTGCAATGCTCGATCTGGTCTTGATTTAGAATTTGAGGTTATGTGCATTATGCAATTGCTCTCCTGAGTTACTTCAATCAAATATATTTTGTGGTCAATTTTCTAATTGTTGATTTGAAACTTATATGCATGCACCTGGTATTTTGGAATAGAAGGGGAAAAAAAGGAAGTAGCTTTTCGCTTTGCTTTTGTTCTTTCTCCTCTTTTTTCTTTCCTTGTACTCTGAGTTGTTTTTGTCACTTCGGTCAGTTTTGAAATACTTCCTCTGTTCACAAATATAAGATGTTATAACTTTTCTGAATCGGAATTATATAAACAAATCTTAATGTGTTTGTTCACTCATTTAGTCTGTATGTCGTCAGTATTAAAATAACTAAAACATCTAATATTTGTGACGGGTGGAGTATATTATAAGGTGGACCGTGCTCTTCCTTCATATCCAATTTTTTTGAAGGAGTGCAAGTGTTTCAAATAGAAAATGTTAATATGTGTTCATAAGTGAGTTCCGTTGACAAAATTCGGGTATGTATGATTCAACTATTGAGACGATGATGTTCTTCCTCTGTATGGACATAACCCTCGTTACTTACTCATAAGTCCCGTGTGAGCCAATTTGCACAAATGGCTTGAAGACCGCAAATCAACATGAACATCGAGCTCAATATAATATGGAGACGTTTGCAGATCACAAACATTATGATCGCTCGTTGTCGCCAGTGATCAGGTATACCTTTGAGTTCAACTTACATTAAAACTTCACTGGTGCAGCTTGCCAATGCCAAGTTCGTTGGGTATTTCAGCTCTTATCAAATGTTGGCGCCTATCGAGAATCAAGCTTATCGACTGCAACTATCGAAACATGCGAAGACGCACCTGGTCCTCTATGTGTTGTAGTAGCGGTCGTCAAGCACCATACATCAGGAACTGCCTCAGGTCTCGGACAAACACAAAACACCAGAAGCTGCGGAGCTTGGTTCCAGAGCGCCACCAGCGTCGCCTCGTCCAATGGGCCAGATCAACGCCATGGGAGAACACTCGGCTACCCCGTCGAAAACTTATGTACCGCTTATCACCTATAGCGGTATCCCTCTTGATCGCCCACTACCATAAAAAGGTATAGGCCAGCCCATTAGAACCGAAACACTAGCGTTACCAGCGAGAATGGTTTTGGGAAGCTTTCGTGTTTTGTTTTAGGAACCTCCCCTTCATTTTTTATTGTTTATCCCAGTTTTTCTTCTCTGTTTTCTCTTTACCCTTTTTAATTCATGAATATTTCTTGAATTGGTGGAATTTTTTCAAATTGGTGAAGGTTTTCCAAACTTCTAAACTTTTTTCAAACACGCAATGAATTTTAAAATTTGTAGTATTTTGCAAATCCATAAATATTTCTCAAATTCATGAATTTCCAACATTTTTGCAAATCGGCAAATGTTTTTCAATTGCATGATTTTTTTAAAATCGCAAACACTTTTTCAATTCAACATTTTTAACTTCATGGATCATTTTTCAAATCCGCAAACAATTTTTCTAGATCACAAACATGTTTTATCCATGAAAGTTTTCCAAATTCTCAAACATTTTTTTCTTGTTCATGAGTTTTTTTTAGATCCATGACTATTTTGTCAATTCACCAACTTTTTTCGAGTTCGTGAACAACTTTTGGATTTACAAAGGTATTTTCATATACATATTTTTTTTGTAAATCTATGAACATTTATTGGTTTGCAATTTTTTTAGTTCTCAAATAGTTTTAAAAATCACATTTTGACAAACATTTCTTCACACTTGAGGCACAAATAACACATGGATCAGCAGTTCTCAAAATTTGCTTTTCTATGCCTTTTGATCAACAGTTCCCCGTTTCGCTCCATAGATAACCAATACACTAGAGTTGTAGTTATATGGCTATAGGGCAGGTACAATATCAAATATTTTATAGGTTTTGTTATATTTTCTTGACTAATTAGTCTCGTACGTTAATAGTATTACCTCCGTTCCAAATTACTTTTAGATTTGTCTAGATCATTTCTAGATACATCGGTATCTTAGCTAACTGAGCTTTACTTAAAATAAATGTGCCGACTGAATTAAGCTAATTTCTAGTACCTTCCTATAGAAGATCTTTAGAGACTTTGCATGCTTGAGATTTGTATATGCCATTAAGTATGAATTGGTGAGCGCCTTGGAAAAGCATTTGGATTAGCTAGCTGCATCTTATGCATGTACCCAACCAAACCAAGAATGTCTAATTTTTCTTCTTGCCATTCTACTACTATTATGTGATATGTGGAATTGGTGGTTGTTTAGTAGTTCCATGCAAATGAAATTGGGAGCTTAAGCTCCTTTGATCCACAAAAAATCTACCAATACTATTCTTACATATTTTTAATACAAAGCAATGCATTAATATCAAGTAAGTAGTACAAATTACACCTGGCCCAAGAGGCAATGGAGACATTTAAGAAGCGCATAGCCAAAGCCGCTTGTGGAAGCAATCTATGGCAACAAAGGCATCCTTATCGCCGGATCCAACCAATCCAACCATGGGTGAGATAATCCTAACAATTTTTATTTTCCACAGTGGTAGGATAAAATGTTGCTTGTACTCCCTAAAAGTTATTTTTTCAAGTACTCAAATTCTCAAGAACATCTTTTCTCGCCCGGTTAGAGAAATCATAGGAACTCTTTAGTCTTCTTATCTCTTTTTTAGCGTTCTTTCATCTTCTTATCCTGCACTAACTTTCTCGTGTGCTACAAGTTCGGCTGGGAGCTCGTTGGACCAGTGGGAAGTCGCTGCGAAAAAGAAAACACAAGCGCACACAAGTGTGAATAAAAATACCTTAAGCAAACAGGTACGGGTGAAAAAGACTGGGTGCTAAAAGTCAAAAGGAGTTCCTCTATCTTGATGTGGAGCTGAGTGAATAAATAAAATTTCCAAAGATAAGCAAACTTAGACTGGCTACTGCCTTCTTTTCTGGCAAAGCAATGACTACTCCATCTTTTTTGGCAGAGCACCCAAGGCATGAGGAGTAAAAGCTACTGTCTATTCATTTTCAAATTTCTATTAGTTTCTTTAGAGAACCTTGAGATATATTTGCCATGCTTCAAATAATATACGTATGGAAACAAATATTGCAACAGGAAACGGGAAAAGTATTGAAATATATATATTGCTACTATGGGAGCATTGTTCAACTACACTTATAGAGATTTTTTTTAGAGAAAAGGCCATTGCCCGACTTTATAGATAAAGCCATACAAACGAGTACTGGATCAACAAAGATTCGCGACAACCGAGTCTCACAGCCACACCATAGCATAGACAACCAAGAGTTTATAGGCGGCATGCAGGCCCAAATGAGATGAAGAGCCTGCGTGCCGCCTATAAACTCTTATAGAGATCAACTACTGGATGTTTTGCATTTCGTGAGATTTGATGGAGTGGCATCCACCTGCATTTATAGAGATCAACTACTTTATCAGACATAGTGCAGGTGGAAACCAAATCATTTCTCTACTCTGGTTAATCTGTCTTGTATTTTTAATACTCCCTCTATCCACTTTTGTAAGACGTTTTAAACAACAAACGTCTTTAAAAAGTGAACAGAGGGAGTATGATGAAAACCCCGGATTAATAAACATAGCTAATAATAGAGGACGAGCAAATTAAACGACCAAATGTACTTTGTCAGAGTTTCTAGATTAATTCTCTCTCTACACTAGTTAACCTGTGACATACCATTAATACATAATAATAGATAGATAGATAAAATAGATGAGTGTCTATGCCATACTCTTTGTTTATATAGTAAAATAGAGCTCACAGTGCTCACATGAACCCTGATAATAATTTGGTCTCACCTACCATCCCCTTCTGGCTTATGCTCTCCACTGTTCTTTTTAAACTACGCCTTGATCAGTTTTGGAAAATGTGGATTTGATGGACTGGCATCCACCTGCACTATGTCTGATATCCCACTGGTTATATTACTAGTCACGGGCCTGATTCGACTTTTCACTCTTTTTTCTCTTGGCAATGATTTGGTTTCCACTCTAGCTATTCTTGTGGCAGCTGAATGCAGAAAAAAGAGGTGATAACGTGATGCGGGAGGGAGAGACGCGCCTTGCCTTTGACCAGCTGAGTAGAGTAGCTGCATGATGTACCAGAGCCATGTCCGACGTCCTCTTCCTGCTGCAAATAGGTGGTTTCCGTTTGCGAGACATGTCCGACCACAGCCATGGTCAGTGCTCCATGCGCTGCTCGAGTAATTCTGGCCTCCATCTTTTCACGCTTTGTTGGTTCAAGCAGAAATTTCGCGGAGCCTTCCTTGTGTGCCGCGTCTCCATGATTGATCTAGCTTGTACTAATTTCCTCTACATATTTTATTTATTTTAAACAAGAGGAAGATAAAATATGTAGATGACAAGAGGAAGATTAACCAACCCCGCAAAAAAAGGGAAGAGGAAGATTAACCTAAATGAAAAAGAAAGACTTGGGAGGTCTATTTTGTGAAGAGGGACCACTAGCTAGAGATATCGAGGCTAGGACACGAGACTGCATGGAAATATCAACACCTCTTCCAAACCGAAGAGTCTGCAACCTCGTCACCCCTTCCCCCTTTTCCCACACCGTCACCGGAGGACGCCGCTGGGCGAAGACCGTGCAATCAACGATGGCGGTGGGGGTCTTCGTTTGCGGTGTCTCTGGAGCTGATAGCAATGGATCCATGCGATGGCCGGCAGTGTCTCGTCGTGCAAGTGCTTCGGCAAGTGGCAGCGGGGTGCGTGGTGGCCGGGCTCGGCAGGTCGCTCTGCACCTTGCAGGGGCAACACGTTTCTCGGGTCTAGGCATGCCTGGGGTGAAGGAAAATGTGGCAGCTCTAGGCAACCCATACTTCCCTCCTCGCCTATCGGGGCGCACGTCGGCTTCCTCGGTTGCTCCGTGGACGGCGGGCCTGGACATGAGGTGGTGGGAGGTTGTTGCGTGGGGGTGGCGGATTAGAGCTCCCTCAGGGGTTACTGGCAGTGTACTTTACCAAGGATGGCCCCATCGGCCGGGCGGCCCGTCATTGGGTCGGGCTCAGGGCCAGGAAGCCAAATGACAAGTCCATTTCAAAACATTAGATAGGATCGGGGGGTACTGATGGTGCACAGTACCAGGGGTGGCCCATCGGCCGGCAGGCCAATCAATGGGCCGGGCTCTGGGTCCAGGGTGCCAGGCGACAGGCAAGGGACCTTGATTCGAGAGTAGGCCCGACTTCCATATAATTACCATCTTGGCGTTGTAAGCCATGGTCTCCTTGACCGACTTAGAGGGAAGCCAACTAGGAAACCTGTAAAACCTAGCTCTCGTCCCCCTTTATAAGGCAGGAGCAAGGGTAGATCGCGGGACATCTGACTTTTAGTCGACACCTCCCATTACCGCATCCATCTATAAGCCCCTCACACTAGGGATTTTCACTATTAATAAAAAGAAAAGGAGTAGGGTATTATATCAACCATAGGGGGATGAATCTGGGTAGAAAACCCTGTGTGTGATCCCCTCTTGTACATCCAGTCATGCTCTCACCCTACCGAAATCACTGACGGTCTTCGGTACCATCACGCCTCCTCCTCGCTAGCGGCGGCTATAGGCGGTTTGGATCGCCTGTTTAGATGGTTTTGGGGAAGGGGGTGGGAGGTGGATGCAGCCTCCTCACTAGCGATGAAGGGAGATGGTGGAAGAACAAGATGGGAAAGGAGAGACGCAGTGATAGAGTAGGGTTTTAGTGGAGGCAGATGGATACCTATGCGTTGGGTTATTTTTCTTTTTATTTTCTCGAGGGGATATACGTTGGTGAGTTATAGAGTCCATTGGGTCTTAGAGGCAGGGCGGCCTGAAAAATTTGGTAAAGTTTGAGAGGTAAACGATGGCAGGAGGTGACAATCATGTATGGTACCGTCTATCAAAGAAAGGTTTCCGTTGATTAAAAATTCAAGTATAATCAAAAAATTGACAAATCTCATGGGATTTTTTTATCTATCTTTTAAACCTATAATATGAGCCCATGCAAAATTTTACATTTGTTTACCATGTTAAGGTTGATTTCTATTTCTGAATTTAAAGCCTAAAAGGTACCAAATGAGATATGAAAAACCTTAATTTTTGAAATTATCTTTAATATGAGGTTTAATTTATGTAGAAAAAGCCTAGAGTACATTGCAAAAATATTATTGCAAGCTTCACAAGGTACCTGTCTTTCTGTATTTGAAAAGCAGGAAAAAACAAAATATGACATGACGAGTAAAACCTTGAAGTTAAATTTGCTAATATTAATGATAAAGTAGATGATCTAGACCATGGTTTAAGTTACATGTTCAAATAAAATGATTGGTATTTAGAAACTTATAGTTTGAGTTGAATATCAAAGAAACATCCTAGGAAATTCATCCATTATAAACCTAAGTACAAAAACTTTTATCAAACATTGTGAGACTTTTTACCTAGTGCGCACACACAAAATATGATCACATGCAAAAACTTACAATTTTCTGATCACATCAGGTTAGTTTCTATTTTTGGGATGAAAAATGCTAAAATGCATTTTAATCCTAAAAATTAGCATACGAGATCTAAAAATATTACAAATTGACATTATCTTTAATCACTCATTTAGATCATGCAGAAAAAGTCTGGAGTATGTTGGATAAATATTTAAAGATTTGAAATATGATGTTAAATTTATGAATATGAATGTAAAGTATATCTTTCAGTCTATCTTCGAAGGTACATGTACAAAGGAAATAATCTGTCCTTAGAGACCTCATGGTTTGCGTCCGCGTATCGTGGGCCGCTTTCTTTCTTCCAGGAGAAGAAAAGAAAGGCGATCGCCTCCCGCCGCCAGGGCGACTTCCTCCGCCGCCATCCTCCGGCGGCTCCCCTCCGCTGACGACCTCGGTCGTCGATGGTGAGGGGGGTCGCCGGATCCTCGCGTGTGGATTGTTTTAGGCCTTAGTTTCTTATAGAATTTTGGGTTGTCCATCGTCATGCCTTCGGCGATTGTGATGGCGGCGTCGACTAATAAATCTTCAGATCCCTCCCTAACGAGACGATCCGCTTTTGGGGTGGATTTGGAAACCAGACTGTTCGAGCAAGGATGGTGCGGCGGCGGCGGCATCCTCGTGGTGGACCTGTGTCCTCGGGCTTCGCTGTTGCGACGGCGTTTGCTCCAGCGCCGGCGTGGAGCTTGGGAGGTAGTCCAGGAGCGGATGCAGATTGTGGTCTGCATCGACGACATCTGGAAGATGGTGGATCTGGGTTTGTGGTTCGTGGCATGCAGGTATGGTTTCCTCCTCCAACGTCTTAGTTGGGCGGGGGTGCCAGATCTGGAGTTTGATGGCGTGTCCGGGGTGTTGCCCCGGTCTGATTCGTTTAACGGCAATGGCTTCACCTTTATTGGCCAGCCACCTTGGAGGTCCACAAAGCTGCATATCAGCGATGGAGCCGCGTCGAGCTCGGGTGTGCAGGTGATCCATCATTTTCTCCTTTGGTGGCTGCTATGGTGGTGCCAGAGGCAGGTGACGGGCGTTGGTGTCAAGCTCAGAGGATTCTTCAGTCTTGTTTGTAATTTTACTTCTTGGCTGATGTTCCTGTGTGCAAAGGCTAGCGTTCTGCTGTCTTTTCAGTTTTGTCAGGTCGGTATGTACGTGACTTGTACTATGGTCGTTATGATATAAATGAGACACGTATTACCATGCAAAAAAAGAGACCTCATGGTTTGACTTTAATAAGTATCATCCTAGGAGATCCACCAATTTACAAAGTAAAGTAGAAGCGCACTTGTGTCAAACCTCGCGAGGCTTTTTCACTTATCTCCCAAGGCCATAGTATGAGCCCATGGAAATTTTGTCATTTCGTCGATCACATTTATGTTGATTTCTGTTTTCTTTTGATGGAAAAAAATCCAAAAATGCATTTTTAAACCCAGAAGGTAGCAAATGATATCTAAACAAATCTTAAATTTCAACATTATCTCTAATATGTGTTTTAATTCAGGTAGAATAAATTTGGAGCATGTTTAATGGATATTCTTGCAAGGTGCTTCACAAGGTACTAGTTCTTAGTTATGTGCAAAGTACCAAAAAGAAATTATGACATGATGATGATGATGTTAAATTGGTCAATGCTATTGATAAAAACAATAGGGCTCACACCGCTCACATGAACCCCGAAAATTATTTGTTCTTGCTTACCACCCCCATCGGACGTGTGATGTGCACTTATTTTTTGAACCCTACAATGTGGGTTTGATGAAGTGGCATCCACATGCATTATGTCTGATATCCCACTGGTGATACTACTAATCTCAAGCATGAACAGCTAGTCCGGCCATGTCTGATTCCATTTTTCACTCTCTCTTTTTTCTTGGCAGTGATTTGATTTGATTTCCACTGTAGGTAGCTATCCTTGTGCTAGCTGCAGGCAAAAAAAGAGGAAGGAGCAGTAAATAGGACGAG
>LR880972.1:907317706-907364616 GCA_904067115.1 Aegilops sharonensis | reverse complement strand
TGTGGCGTCCTCTTCCTGCAAGTTAGGTGGTTTCCGTTTTGGCATGCCCGGCCAAAGCCATGCATGGATCCTGTCCGACTAGAGTAACTCATGGCCTCCATGTTGGTTGGTTCAAGCAGAAATTTCATGGATCCTTCCTCGCCTCCGCGTCTCCATGGTTGAACCAGAAAATTGATTTAAGCCCTTCAAGCTTCACGCTCTCACCCAGTAGATGTATTTAAGCAGGAGGAAGATTACAGCCTAAACCTAGAAAGATGAGAGTGCACTGTATATATACTTATATAGTGATCACATGGCCTGTCGATCTGGCTAGTTTGGTATTGTAATATATTCTTATACAGATTTGTGTATTTAAACAAGAGGAAGATTAACCTGAATGAAAAAAAAAAGACTTGGGAGGTCTATTTTGTGAAAAGGGATCACAACCTAGGAGAGCGCATGGAAATTTCAACGTGCCTGTGCTGCATATATAAGGGTCACTGGGCTTGCTGCTCAAATGCAACTGCCTAGCTTGGCTTGAACTACATCCAGAGACCGTAGCAATGCCAGCCCCGGCTGCAGCTTGCTCGCTTCTTCTGCTTCTCCTTCTGGTGGCGCCGGTGGCCGCCGGTGAGTTCGTCATCTATGGTGTCCGTTGGTCGGCTTGGGCCAACAGGGGTCACTTGACGGAGGGCCTCGTCATCCCGGCGCAGACGTTCAGCGCCTTCACCTTCGACCTCTCCGTCGGCCTGCAGACCCTCTCGGTCGTCATGGACATCTCCAGCGAGCTCGTCTGGGTGCAGTGCGGGCCGGGGCTCAGGCGCAAGCCCACCTTCCTGCCCGGGCTCAGGCCCTCCTTCGCCCCGATCGCCCCCTGCCCATCATCCGTGCGCAACAACTCTGGCTCCTTTGGCCAGATCCACTACGCCGACCGGACTTGCCATCCCGGCGACCACGGCTGCGCAGCAAGCTGCGGGTACGTGGAGCACATCTACGGCGCCGGCAACGCGTCCGGCTACCTCGCCACCGAAACGTTCGGTTTGGGGAACAGGGTCTTCATCGGCGTGGTGTTCGGCTGCAGCGGCAACGTCACGCTGCGGGACGGCCTCGACGGCGTCTCCGGCTTCGTCGGGTTCAGCAGGGGCCCCCTCTCCTTCGTCTCGCAGCGGCAGATCTCCAGGTTCTCCTACTTCTTCGTGCTCCCCGACGACCCCGACAACGGCAAGGCCTTCGTTAGCTTGAGCTGGGCAGACGCAGACCACGCCAAAGCTAAGGGCAGCCACACGCCGCTGCTGGCGGCCAGGCCCAACCAGGACCCTCACTTGTACTACGTCAACCTCATCGGCCTGCAGGTGGATGGGCAGCTCCTCACCGACATCCCGGCGGGGACCTTCGACGTCCGGGCGAACGGCTCCGGCGGGGTGTTCCTCAGCACCACCCTGCCCTTCACCTACCTCGAGCCGGCCGCGTACACGGTTCTGAGGCGGGAGCTCATGAGCAGGATCCGATCGCAGGGTCTGGCTCCGGTGAACGCTACGGCCGGCGACAGCCTGTGCTTCCTCACGCAGCCCTTCTCCAAGCTGAAGGTTCCCAAGCTGGCCCTGGTGTTCGACGGCGCCCACGCGACGATGGAGCTCAAGGCGCAGAACTACTTCTTGCCCGCCCCTGACGGGCAGACGACGTGCCTGAGCATACTGCCATCGACCACCGGCGGGTCCGTCCTAGGCAGCCTGCTGCAGACCGGCAGGACGATGACCTACGACATCCATGGCGACGGCAGCGGCCGGCTGACGTTCGCGGGTGCTCCGGCGCCGGCAAAGGTGTCGCTGGCTACTCTTTTACTGGTGTGGGTGCTCCTCTTCTAGTCCCAGACTCCCAGCTAGATCTTGCGCGGGTAAGGCTGGTTGTAATGGGGAGTATCATATACTAGTATCATGCATATGATACTAGTGTCTGATACTACCTCCCTAATGCATAGTATCATATATTAGTATCATGTAGTACTCTATTTATTGTTATGCATGACACAAAGTAGTATAACATTTAATATGATACGGTATCATGATATGATACTACACCCTCTCTTTCTTCCTTTAATGCTATGACACCTCATCAAAATTGCCTAGTTGGCATGCATGATACTAGCTATGATACTACCATTACAACCAGCCTAATAGCCTTAATTAGCATCAGGTTGCAGAGTGAAGTAGGTGGAATGTAATAACCGTCCTTGGGTGTTGCTTAGCGTCAGATTGCTTGGAGAAGTACTAGTGTTGTTGGATTCTATTTCGAGTTCCCATTTCAGTCACCCTGTTGTTGTGCTACTATCACTCTATTAAATTGCGATACTCCATCTGGTATTAGAGCATCTCCAACAGCCGTCCAATGCGTGTCGCTGAAAAAATGAGTTTACAGCGCGCAAGTAGTTTTTTTTAGGGCGCTAGAAGACGTTTGCTCCAACAAGCGTTGTAAAATATGCAGCGCGCGCGAATCCAGCGGTCCCAATCAAGCAGTCCCATCTGCAGCAGCACAGAGTTTGCAGCGTGCGCGACCGGGCGCACTAAATATGCTGCGCGCGATGCCGTTTTGATGCGCGCGCTGCATTAGTTATAGCGCGCGCGCTTTTTGCGCAGCTGCTGGAAACTTCAAATAGGATCTGCGCGCGCTAAAAGCAGTTTTTATACCGCGCGTCGCTTATATAGCGCCTCTGTTGGAGATGCTCTTAATAACGAGCGGTGTGACCGGCACATTTGCGCGGCTCTAGATAGATTTGACATGTGTTGTTAGGTTTATTTTTTGTGTGTATGTATTAGGTAGAAGATGAAATGTCAGTAGATTATTTTAATACCCTTATGGAAAGATGTGTGGACAAAATACACCACGGAAATTAAACTTATTTGGCATTGTTTCAGTGAAGTGTACGATACACTGGTACACGAATGACATAGAGTGGTTATTTGGATCCCTAGCTTCTCATGCAAAATATAACGATTGCTTTAGTTTTCTCTGCTCCATTTCTCATGGGCTATTTAAGTGTTACCTTTTCATGGATGGACAATCGGTGGAGCATATTGACAAATGGTATATACCGTAACTGAATAGAAAAACTATTCGGTAAAAGTTGGGGCGGGTGGAGGAAGATTTTTTTTTTGGCGTGGAAGATGGAGGAAGACTACATAAAGTTTTACCGAATAGTTTTTCTATTCAGTTACGGTATATACCATTTGTCAATATGCTCCACCGATTGTCCATCCATGAAAAGGTAACCTTTGGTGTTTAATTCATCAAATATTTCTGAAACGCTCCTTAGCTCACTCCCATTGTAGTTACCATCTCCTTGTTCATTATGCTCTTCTTGTTCTACTCAAGAAAATTGATTAATAAAGAGGTAATTACACCACTGGTGCTTGAACTTGCCACAAATGTGCACTTTAGTGCCTGAACTTGAAAAATACATTGAACTGGTTCCATAACTTGGCATGGACGTGCAAATACAGTTCACATCTTATATGTATACGTCCACGGCCTTAACGAGGCACCCCAAGTGTCCTGGTTTATGTGTAAAAACCCCTGGAATTGTTTTCTCCTTACATAAAAGACCTTAGTGAGAAACAAATATATATTCACACGCTTGTGGTGAGGGATCGAACCTGTTACCTGTACCTTCATGTGGGAGTGGCTAACCAGCAGACAAGGTGAAATTTGTTGTCATATATATATATATTCACACGCTTTTTATACATCAGGTTGAACAACGTAAACAAATTAATTTATTCGATCAAAAATAGTGCCGGGTCAATTATTTGAACCTGCACCCTAATACTATATAGCGGCCACAAATACCACTCCGACCAAGAACATGTAATTTTACAAAGGATAAATTTCTCTTTATATAACATAATGCGCTCGTGTGGGTAAAATGGACCATTTTCAACATTTCAGTTTTTTCCAGTTTTTGTAAACTATGTAAATTATAATTGTGTGTTATAAATGATATATATATATATATAATTAAATTAAAGTACATTAAAAATTCATATGATTTAATAAAATATCTCCACAAATAATTTAAAAAATATAAATATTAAATATTAAATGAAATTAATTTTACAATTTTTAAAAGTGCTCACATTTTTAATGAAATATTAAAGTAATTTAAGAAAGTTTTGTATATTTAAATAGATTCCCATATAATTCTCAACATTTCCATGTTATAAATAAAATATTTATGTAGTACATTAAAGTGTTCATACTTTAAGAAAAAAAGGTCTTGTTTTAAAAAGTTTATATATTATATAAAAGTTTGCGTGTTTAAAAAAAAAGCGAACCTAGTGCGCCCTCAGATTGCAGATCCTCACATGAATAATATTTGAATAAAATAGACATTTTTATAATTCATAAATATTTAAATTGTATGTATATATTTTAAAATAACACATGAATTATTTTTAAAATGACATGTAAAATTTAAATTCTTTTTGAAATCGGGTTTTTTATATAGTCATAAATATTAATTATACTTTAGAAACATGAGACCTTTTTGGTAGAAGTGGTATCCAAGGCTGATATATAACATTTTGTCGGATGTTTGGATCACGGACCCGACACTATTTTTTGCTGGATTATTAAATTCCTTTAATTTATGTTGTTTCGCCTAGTGTACATAATGGTCATGAATCCAGTTTTGACTATACAACTGTGCTGCGGTCGACTGGCTAGCCGCGAGCTAACAATAGTTCACTGGTTCGATTCCCTGCCAGTCTAGCTTTCAGTTTTATTTCAGCCCTTTATCTATGAGGTCCTATTTCTAAGAAAATAGTTTTAAGGGGTTTTCCAAAAAATAGGCCGCATGCCCTGCCATTCAGTAGCTGACAGCGGGCCCCATGCCATGCCGGAATGCCTTGTCAGCATCGTGTGCATATGCAGAAGAGATTTAAACTGTATTTGCACGCTCATGCCAAGTTATGGAACTAGTTCAATGTATTTTTCAAGTTTAGGCACTAAAGTAAATATTCGTGACAAGTTCAAGCACCAACGGTGTATTTACCTCATTAATAAATTATAGTTAACATGGTTTGTGGCTTTCAACATTCAATGGAAAGTAATATGAGTGCATAAGATTATGTCTAGAAGTAGTCCAGGTGTATGTGATGGATTCCTATCATGAAATAATGTATATAATTCTGTTATATTTTACCTAACGACGCACCATGGTCTATTTTGTTTTTCAGTTTTTACTATATCGAATAGGAGATGAATTGTGGAACTACGAAAAGCATAGTACAAAATTGAAGGGTCATGTCCATGACACAAAGGAGTTAAACAAACTACTATCGGTCAAGTATTTGGTTTCTTTTTTTGGCTAGCGTATAACATATGAGACATGACCACGGATATGGCCTCCCTAGTAAGTGATCACTTATATCATGTAGATTAGATTAATTCAGTTCATATGTGAATGCTCACTTTTCTTCTTTGGATAAAATTAATATGTGAATCTCAATTACTGTCTTTGGCTTCTCACACTGTGCTGAAACAATTCAGAGATAAAGGGAGAAACATTTCGAAGTTGGAGGCCAGATATATACTCCTATTGTGTGCCTAGATTATTTTTTGCGGGTATGTACCTAGAATTTTCAAGAGTAAAAAACATGTTTTTCTAGAACTTTTCCACCAACATAAATAGGAAAAATCAAATCTGGGGTGGGAGACCAGCTATGTACACATAGCGGGCCCAAAATTTTGTAAATTAAAAAAATGGAAACCATGTTTATAGGTTTTAGATCATTTTAAAACAATATATCATGTACATGCACATATGTTGTACGTAAATGTGTAATTTCATCATTAGTAAATATATACATTTCCTAACAAAAAAAAAGAAACAAATATATAGATCCATAATACTCCCTCTGTCCCAAAATGTAGTGCTTATTAGATTCTTAAGCCAAAACTTGAATAAAGGTCTCCCCGCCTAGCCCCCGTTCCGGTGTTGCGTCTAGCATCATCGGTGGGCGTGTGGAAGTGTATCTCCGGCAGATCTATCTTTGGTGGATTTGCTTTGATCTGTTTATCGTTCGTCTTCGTTCGTGTGTCTTCAGGTTTGATCCTTTTGATCTACACTCTTCATTTGCGGCGGTTGCTGTTCTGGTGCGTTGGTTCTATGGGGCCTTAGCACGACGACTTCCCGACTGTCTACTACAACAACGTTTGCCCGGCTCCGACGAGGGAGGGGCGATGACAGCGGTGCGCCTTCGGCTTGCTTCAGTGCTTGTAGTCGTCGCTAGATGGTCTACGGATCTTGATGTAATTTTTATTATTTCTAGTATTCGTTGTACTATCATAATTAAAGATGAATAGATTGAAAGTTTTTCCCGAAAAAAAAACTTGTTAACTTTGACGATGTATATTTCTATACTGTAGGTACTACCATTTTCTCTATAAATGTCAAAGTTTGTATAAGCTAATTTTTAAGCTCATAGATAAATAATACATCCATTCAAATATCTACGTTTTTGAGCTCATAGATAAATAGATATATTCATGAAATTTTATATGTACTTGCAAAATAATAATTCAGTTCCTAAAATAGTAATATTTTGAAGCTCTGCAACGTGCTTGTCTTTTTCTTTCTAAATAAGCTTCATAAAACTGGTGGGACCAATTTACTACTCCCTCCGTTCCTAAATATTTGTCTTTTTAGATATTTCAAATGGTTACCACATAGAGATGTATATAAATATATTTTAAAGTGTAGATTCATTCTTTTTGCGCCGTATGTAGTCATTTGTTGAAATATCTAGAAAGAAAAATATTTAGGAACGGAGGGAGTAATATGCATGCATGTGCTGCCTTCATGTTTCATTAGTACATGTTGTTCGTAAATTATAGGATTTGTAAATAAAAAAATACTGCACGTTAGCATGCACGTGCTGTTTTTACTTGAACATGCATGCGTGTATTGCTTTGGGTCTTTTTTTTATCGGATGTCCCCGAAGGGACAGGTCTTTTTATCTTGGGTCTTTATATTTCTTTTGACAGCGTACTGATTTGGGTCTCTTTTCTGAGTCCGTACTGAAGTACCAATGACTCCCGGATATATTTTTTTTTTTAGAGAGACATGTTGGATTATCACGGACTCAGAAAAGAGACACAAATCAGCCACTTACTCTTCCTAAGGTGGACCGTGCTCTTCCATCATATCCAATATTTCCGAAGGGTACAAGTGTTTCAAACAGAAAAGAAGGTTAGTCAGTGTTCATAAGTGGATTCCGTTGATGATATTCGGGTATGTATGATTCAGCTATCGGGATGATGATGTTCTTCCCTTTCTATGGACATCAGCCACGTTACTTTGGCGTCACATACACATACTCATATGCCCCGTGGCAGCCAATTTCAACAAATGGAATGACGACCGCAAACAAATATCTACATCGAGCTCAACAGAATATGAAGGAGTTTGCAGATCGCAAATATTCTGATTGCTCATTGTCGCCAATGATTAGGTCTATCTTTGAGTTCAACCCTACTTTCAAACTTCACCGATCCAGTAAGCGAATGCCAAGTTCGTCGAGTATTTCAGCTCTTATCAATTGTTGGCGCCTATGGAGAATCAAGCATATCGACTGCAACTATCGGAACATCCCAAGATGCACATGGTCTATGTGCCGTAGCTACGGTCGCCAAAAACCATGCATCAGGAATTACCTTGGGGGACAAGCACAAACCACTGCATGTTCCGGGTCTGGTACTGGAGCGTTGCAGGCGCCATCTTCCGATGGGCCCATCCATGTCTGGCCAGCCCAATGGGTCGGAATAATGACCCGGGAGAACGCAGGGCAACCCCGCCAAAAATATTATGTGTCGCTTATCGCTTATAACGTTATCCCTCTTGATCGCCCACTACTATGCCAAGGTGAGCTAGCCCATTGGAACCGAAACACTCACGTTACTACCAAGAACTGTTTGGGAAGCTTTTATGTTGATTTTAGGAACCTTCCCTTCATTTTTTTCCCAATGTTTTTTAGTTTTTCTTCTATTTTTCTTCTTTTACCCTTTTTAATTCATAAACACTTCTAAAATTAGTAGATTTTTTCCAAACTAATGAAGACTTTTCAATATTCTGAACTTTTTTCGAACACGCAAACAGTTTCCAAATTAGATATTTTTGCAAATCCACAAAAGTTTCTCAAATTCGTGAATTTGCAAACATTTCTGCAAATTGGCGAACATTTTTCAATTGCTTGACCATTCTTAAAAATCACAAACACTTTTTGAATTCAACATTTTTTAATTCATGGATAGTTTTATCAATCCGCGAACCTTTTTCTAGTTCGCAAACATGTGTTTTAAATATGTGAACTTTTTTTCAACTTGTCGAACATCTATTTTCTAATTCATGTACATTTTTATATCCATGACCATTTTTTCAATTCACCAAATTTGTCCAGTTAGTGAACATATTTTGAATTCACAAAGGTTTTTTTTCAAATATGTGAACATTTACTTAATCCATGAATTGTTTTGAAATGTCAAATATTTATCAAATTCACATTTCTTTAATTAACCAATATTTCTTGAATCCACAATTTTTGAATTCGTGACATTTTTTCTAGTTCATGAAAATATTTCAAATTCAAACACATTTTTCAAATTCATGAACATTTGTTTCAATCCACAATTTTTAATCCATAAGAAATTTATTTCAAGAATATATTTCAAATTCACTAATATATTTTTGTAGTAGCGTACATTGTAAAACCAATCAAAATACAAGATTGGTAAAAACAAATCTATTATTATTTTCATTTTCACAAACTCTTATAAATTATTACGAATCTAAACCGTGTAGAAATATAATTCTCTCCGTTTTGGGGAGGGTGGCGAGGTAGACGGATGGTGGCCGCACCGCTTTGACGTTGGACAGCGGTCGATGTATCTTTCCCTACACATCTGGTGCTGCATTTGGCGGAACCACATGTTTCTTTGGAGGCCGACATGATCCACAATTTAGACATACCATTGGGACTCAGGCTCACGCAAGGTGTGCCAATCAGGGGCGAATCCAAAAACCGCAAAAAAGAAATTAGCGCTAGCGCTGTAACTCGAACACGCGACTTCGAACTAATTGGCCTGCCATGCAACCCACTGCGGTGTAGACATTCTCATGTTCAATTAGCAGCGCGACAGTTAAAGACTACAGACAATTTATTGGGTCGAACCGACGACCTCCTACAACTGATTTTTTTTTTCAAAATTATGAATATTTTCTTCAAAATTAAAACATTTGCCGATTTTTCGTACAAATTTTGTAAAACAGGAACATTTTGATGATGTGAACATATTTGAAAAAGGGGAACATTTCTTGAATTTTGTGAACAAAAAATGTTTATATTTTTTAAAACTTCCAGAAAATTTTTTGAATTTGTGATTTTTTTTGAAAAAGATGAACTATTATTGAATTTGTGAACAAATTTGGAAAGCTGGAACATTTTTTTCAATTCCCAAACATTTTTCGAATCTTGAGAAATTTTTTGAAACGGTGAACAATTTTAAAAAATCCTGAACAAATTTGGAAGCGCGAACAATTTTTAGCACGAACATTTTTTGAATCTTGAGAACATATTTTGAAACGGAGAGAAATTTTGAAAAATTCCGAACTAATTTGGAAGTCCGAACAATTTTTTAAAGCACGTACATTTTTTGAATCTTGAAAACATATTTTGAAACGGAGAGAAATTTTGAAAAATCCCGTTCAACTTACTTTTCTGCTTATTTTCCTTTAGCCCATGTATGAGAAACAAGTACTCAGCCCATCAAACCTGCTAAGCAGCATAGCAGAACTTACGTAACTATAGCAAACGTGAGATCTACCCCTCAAAAAAAAAAAAAAGGAAACGTGAGATGTGTTCCTAAAAAAGAGAGGAAATGTGAGATCTTCTGGAAAAAAAAAATTAGGAAATGCTTAGACGGAGATGCGACCCAGCCGCCATGCTGCCTGCAGCCTTGCCTAGCCATGCCCTCGCCAGATCACCTCCGGCGACCGGCCTGGCCGCCCGCCATGCACGCCGGCCAGCCGGCCAGCTTGCGATTAATTCTTTTAGTCCTTTCAACTTTAAAGATCGCTGCCTCTGCGGGGATCTGCGTGCTATTGATGCAACACCAATGAGGTAAGTATTAGGGTTCTTCATCAGTCCCTCTTTCTTATTTTCGGTATAATTTCTAAATGCTTGTTCCTTTCCTATTTCTTTGTTAAGAACAAAGTGGGCGAACATTTTTTGACCAATTGCCTTATTTTCTTGATAGGCAAGAAATCTAAATGAGTGATAGTTCTTTTAGGGATAATGATGTGATAGTTAAAACATGAAAGATCTTTGTCGGAGGAAAGAAAAAGGTAATGTGGTAAAACATTTTCTTATTTGTCAATGTTTTTTTATGTTGCATTATGTCTTAATTTTAGCTTCATTTTCGTATAACTTTTGGGCTAGAAAAATTACCAACGAAGATAGGTGATTTCTTATGCATTTTAGGAACACAAATATCAATATATCTCAGGTCATTTTGTCTAAAGTGATTAGTTTACCTTGACTTTTGCTATGAAATAGACTTAGTATTTTGTGATGGAATTATCTTAATAAAACATATTATTTTTCGGTGTTGCTTCTTATTCACTATATACTATATGGTTATGTGTGGTCAGTCTTTGTAAATGTTCTAGCTATAAGCTTCTATACATCATTGCTCCCTCTCAATTTTAATCCTGGCTCCGCCCCTGGTGCCAATGCTAGCGTGACTCAAGTCGAGACTCCTCTAATCTTGATGGAGGAGTTCTTAGTATGGTCACTCTACCATTGTCATGTACCCTCCTTGCAACTCCGACGCCATTGCAGGTGGTGTCTGATGATGCTTCTCAATCAGGGCGGCACTACGGGCGTCTTGAAAAGAAGAACGGTTCGTGTAATATATATCCTGACGGCAAAGCAAGCGGAATTCTGGTTGATGAAGACCTTTGGAGACTTTCCCAAGATGAACAAATATGAGTTTGTGGATAACAAGATGAAACCTTAGCTCGATATGTACAACAAGCCATTTTCTTCGCAGAGGATCACGACAATTCGAGCTTTGGGAGGGGTTGACAGAATGGCGAAGTTGGACCTGGCCAAGATGGGATATTCCGAGGACCTGGGTTGTGCTTCACTTGAAAATGTTAGTCCATGATTGTTGCATGGAGAGATGGAAAATCTCTAGGTGGATGAGATCTTTGCTGGTGCTTGATGCTGAGGGTCGTTTTGGTTACCTCATGACTTGTCACCAATGGTTTTGGGACTTGGCGCTCTTGTATAAGGCTGAGACAACGTTCCTTGTGGTTTGCTCTCTCTCTCTCTCTCTCTCTCTCTCTCTCTCTCTCTCTCTCTCTCTCTCTCTCTCTCTCTCTCTCTGTGTGTGTGTGTGCGCGCGTGTGTGCGTGTGTGTGCGTGTGCGTGTGCGCGTGCGCGTGCGCGTGCGTGTGTGTGCGTGTGTGCGTGTGTGCGTGTGCTTTTGTGTCTTCTTTTTTATATTATCAATTTCGCCATGTTTCCTCAATAGACTGGGCAACCCTCCTCTCCTTGTATGAAAATAGCAGATCTCATGTCCTTGCCTTGACAAGTTGCTCCAAAAAAAGAAGTTCTCACCCTTTTCTCTTAGGTCTTCTCCCCACCCTGTCCTCCCCGATCGAGGTGACACCCTCCTAGCCTTCCCTCCCGGCGCTCCAAATCTCTTTCGCTGCAGCAGCCCCTCTCCTCATCTGGGTTCCTCGATCGTGCTTGCCGTCACCTCACATCGGAAAAGTTGCTCATGTCTAGTGACATCAAGTGGGAGCTGCTGAGCTCGGAGAGCACCTGGATCTCGATGTCAACCTCTGGCATGATACCACAGTGTATCAGGATTTTTTCTTGAGAATCGCCATTGCGACCTAGAGGGAATTGGCAGCCCTTGCGACGAGGTGTAGCATGGGCTACTCGATAACTGGCGCCGACGTCTTCTCCCAAGAGGCCCCCGAGCCTTTTGAAGCGGGTAGCACCGTCATCCCCACAACAACCGAAAGCGTCTTTCCTACAATGTCTCATGTTTCTTGATCGGATGGCATTAAATCGGACCGTTGTGCAGCACAGGAGAGCATCTTTGTTGGTCTTGGTCGTGTTCGTGTGGGGGATCTGTGCTCGGTTCGTCCTTCACTTGATTTTATTTTGTGATTGTTCTATGATTCCGTTTCTTATTTGTTTGTCTTCCTTTCTTAGTGGATCCAACAAATAGTGAGACTATTTCACCTAGAGTTGACACCAAAAGAATATGACCCCATGAAAGAATTTACAATTTGCTGATCACATTGGGTTGCTTTTTTTTTGTGGATGGAAAATGCAAAAAAAAAGCATTTTAATTCTAATAAGTAGCTAACAAGATAAAAAAAATCTTACAATTTGGCATTATCTTTGATCAGTCATTTAGTTCATGCAAAAAAGGTCTCGGGTATGTTGGATATTTTTTTTTTTGCATTGTGCTTCACATGGTATCGGCTTTCAGGTGTCGGCAAAGTACTAGAATGTAATTGTGATATGAAGAGTGGAAGTATGTAAATTTATCAATACTAATGTAAGTACATGTTCTAGTCTATTAAGCTACATGTACAAACAAAATAAGTGATCATTTGAAACCTCATTGTTTGACTTGAATGTCTAAGAAACATCCTAGGAGATCCACCCATTACAAAGCAAAGTACAAGCACACTTTTGTCAAATCTCATAAGGCTTTTCATCTAGCCATATTACGAACCACTGAAAATTTTAACATATTGTTGTATTTTGGACGAAAAATGCCAAAAATATATTTTTAAACCCCAAAAGTTGCAATGAGATATAAGAAATCTGAAATTTTGAAATTGTCTCTAATATGTGTTTTAAGTCATATAGAAAAAGTTTGGAGTATGTTGAATGTATATTCTTGCAAGGTGCTACGCAAGGTACCAGTTCTTAGTTATGTGCAAAGTACTAAAAAGAACTTATGACATGATGAGTTGGCGGTATGATGTTAAATTCATCAATGCTATTGATAAAAAAAAATAGGGCTCACACCTCTCACTTGAACCCCAAAAATAATTTGTTCTCACTTACCATCCCCTTCAGACTTGTGATTTCCACTTATATTTTGAACCGTGTGATTTCCACCAGCCGCGAGCTCACCCCTTGACCATATCAGTTTTGGACAATGTGGGTTTGATGAAGTGGCATTCACATGCATGCATTATGTCTGACATCCCCCTAGTGATACCACTAATCTCTCCAGCGTGTGAACAGCTAGCTAGTCGTGCCATGTCTGATTCCATTTTTCACTCTCTTTTGTCCTTGCATTGGCATTTGGCAGTGATTTGATTTGATCTCCTCTCTAGGTAGCTATCCTTGTGCTCCCTGCAGGCAAAGAAAGAGAGGAAGGGTGCAGTAAATATGACAGACGAGAGAAAGAGAGAGAGAGAAGGTGTGGGCCGGTTGAGATTTTGGAGAGACCCGTGGTGCCTTTGCAGCATGGACGGATGCTTACATGGTTGAGGCAAAAGCGTGTAGTACACAGCCATGACCACCGCATCCATCCCTTTGGCGTCCTCTTCCTCTTCCTGCAAGCGGTTTCCGTTTCGGCATGCCCGGCCACAGCCTTTGGCCTCCGTCCTTTCACGCTGTGTTGGTTGGTTCAAGCAGAAATTTCGCCGAGCCTTCCTCGCGTCCGCGTCTCTCCATGATTGAACAAAGTTTTTTTTTTTTCGTGAGGATTTAAACAAGAGGAAGATTAACCTATAAATTGAAAAAGAATTGGGAGATCTATCTCATGGAGAGGGATCACAACCTTAACCTTTTTTTTTGCGGAAAGATCACAACCTAGACCTAGAGAGATGTTTTTTTTTGCGGGGGCTAGAAAGATGTATATACAGTGGTCACCACTCACCAGGCCCTGCTGATCAACTCCCCTCAAAAAAAAAAAAAAGGCCCTGCTGATCCACCTAAATGAGAAAAAAAGAATTGGGAGGTCTATTTTGTGAAGAGGAATCACAACCTAGAGAGATCGACAGTGCACGGAAATTTCAACATGCTATACTGCATATATATAGAGGTCACTAGGGCATGTTGCTCAAATGCAGTTGCCTAGCTTTGGCTTGTAGTACATCCAGAGACAACACTACGAGATGACCGTAGCAATGCCAGCTGCTTGATCGCTTCTTCTACTTCTCCTTCTGGTGGCGCGGGTGGCCGCCTCGAATCCCAAGAGCGCCGCCCGCCGGCATCCCATTCACAAGACCGCCAGCAAGTGCATCATCAAAGGTGTCCGTTGGGCGAACTGGGAGCAGTTGATGGAGGAGCGAGCCCCAGATCTCGTCATTGATGATCACCAGCCGGGCAGCCCGGCGCACACGTTCGGCGCCTTCATCTTCGACCTCTCCGTCGGGCGGCAGGCCCTCTCTGTCGTCATTGACATCACCAGCGAGCTCGTCTGGGCGCGGCGTGGACCCGGCCTCAGGCCCATGCCCACCTTCCTGCCCTACGACTTCGGCTCCTTCGCCCCGGTCGCCCAGCTGCCCATCATCCTGCGCAACAACTCCGGCTTCTTTGGCCAGATCCACTACGCCGATCGGACTTGCCACGCCGGCGACCACGGCTCTGCAGGTGGACGGGCAGCGCCTCACCGACATCCCTGTGGGGACGTTCGACGTCCAGGAGAACGGCTCCGGCGGGGTGTTTCTCAGCACCACCCTGCCCTTCACCTACCTCGAGGCGGCCGCGTAGACGGTTCTGAGGCGGGAGCTCATGAGAATTATCCGATCGCAGGGCCTGGCTCCGGTGAACGCTACCGCCGGCCAAAGCATGTGCTTCCTCACGCAGCACTTCTCCAAACTGAAGGTTTCCAAGCTCGTGATGGTGTTCGACGGCGTCGACGTGACGATGGAGCTCAAGGCGCAAAACTACTTCTTCGCCGTCCATGGAGCGCAGACGTGCCTCACCATACTGCAGTCGACCACCAGCGTGTCCGTCCTAGGGAGCCTGCTGCAGACGAGCAGGACGATGACCTACGACATCTATCGCCACGGCGGGGGCCAGCTGAAGTTCGCAGGTGCTCCTCTTCTAGTTCCAGCCTAGATTATGCGAGTAATAACCTTAATTAGCATCAGGTTGCGCAATGTAATAACCTTGGGTGATGATTAGCGTCAGGCTGCTACCACTCTATATATGTTGAATTACAATGCCCGATCTGGTAACTAGAATTTGAGCTTATGTATGTTGTGGAATTGCTCTCCAAGAAATTGCTTCAATCATTTAGTGATCAAGTATTAAAATGTTGATTTTAAACTTGCACCTGGTATTTTGGAATAGAGGGGGAAAGGGGACGTAGCTCTTCGCTTTGCTTTTGTTTGTTCTCCCTGTTTTTCCCTTTCTTTGTAATCTGAGTTGCTTTTGTTCACTTCGATCAGTTTTGAAATGTGTTGTTTGTTCACTCATTCAGTCCATAAATAGTCCATATTAAATTATCTAAAATTTCTTATAGAGGGAGTATATTATAAGCTAGACTTTGTTCTTCCTTCATATCCATTTTTTTAAGGGTGCAAGTGTTTCAAACAGAGAAGGTTAATCAGTGTTTCGAGTGGTACCTGTGATGCTTCATCAGGTCTTGCCCCAGTAAATTGGAGTAAGTGGATTCCATTGACGAAATTCGGATAAATATGATTCAGCTATCGAGACGACGCTGTTCTTCCCTCTATATGGACATCACCCTCGTTACTTTTGCATCGAAGAGTCATATGTCCCGAGCAGCCAATTCGCACGAATGGCTTGAAGACCGCAAACTAATGACTGCACTTCTCCACCAACATCTGCATATCGCAAACGTTTTGATCGCTCGTCGTCGCCAGTGATTAGGTCTTCCTTCATGTTCAACCCTACATTCAAGCTTCACTGGTGTAGCAAGCGAATGCCAAGTTCATCGGGTATTTCATCTTTTATCCAATGTTGACGCCTGTGGAGAACCAAGCGTATCGATTGCAGCTGTCGGGGCATGCCAAGACGCACCTGGTCTTTTATGCATTGCAATTGTGGTCTTCAAGTACCATGCGACAGGACTGCCTCAGATCTTGAACGAGCACAAAACATTGCAAGTCTTGGAGCTAGTGCCAGAGCGGCGCCATCGGCGTTGTCGAATGGGCCTAGCCATGACTGCCCAGCCCAATGGGCCGGATCAACGCCCTGGGAGAACGCACGGCTCCCCCACAGAAGACCGTTTTTACGGTACCCTGTACTGCTGACCGAAGAGGCAGCAGTATATTAAAATCTGACCATCGATTTTCTGAGGATAGGATTGACATTTTGTAGTTTAAAAATTAGCTAAGGGCTGGAGATTTCATTTTCTAGGTAACACTCGCCGCAGATTGATCCGTTCGACACCTTCTTCCTGTCGTAACACTCCCATCGCCGTGGTCTCATCTGCCCGAGCTGCCGTCGTGGACGAGCAGTGTGCACCTGGAGCCATCGGATGTCCGGAAGGCGGAGACGTCGGTTCAGAGGCTCTAAACCTTTTCGGCCCAGCTGTCCTCGCTAAGGGAGGAGGCAGCGGTCCAGTCCCTGGAGAGCGAGACGGCGTCGCTGAAGTCGGCGACGCGGCCAAGCTGGGGTGAGGCGGCGCGCGCTGCCAGAGGGGAACCGGCGGATGGCAAAGGGGCGTCGGCAGGGACTTCCGTTGAGACGAAGATGAGGGGAGAGTAGTCGCCGGTGAGCGCCAGGGTGACGGGGTCCTAGGGGAGCAGCGGTGTCAGGGGCGGCGAGTCCTCCTCGACCTCCTCGTGGCAGGAGGAAAAGGGTGGGTTGGGCCATGTCGGCAGTCGACACTCATGCGAACTGAATTTTTACGTCCCAAAGTACCCTCAGAATAGTATACTGGAGGATGGGAACGAAGCAGTGCAAGCTATACTGCTCGTGATTCAACTGGCAAAATTGGAGCAGTATAGTTCGCTTGTCACCGTTAGATTTCGTTAATGGACCGCCATGGGTACCGTAAAAGAGCTCCCACAGAAAATGGTATGTACCACTTATCATTTATACGGTATCCCACGTGATCAACCACTACCATGCCAATGCCAAGGTGGGCCAGTTCCATTAGAACCGAAACACTCACATTACTAGCGACAACAATTTTTGGAAGCTTCTGTGTTGATTTTAGGAACCACCTCTTCATTTTCATCATTGTTTTTTTTCAGTTTTCTTCATTTTTTTTGTTTTATACTTTTTAATTCATCAACATTTCTTGAATTGGCAGAATTTTTTCAATTACTAAAAGTTTTACATTTTCTGAACCTTTTTGAAAGTCGCAAACAGTTTTCAAAGTTGTGATATTTTACAGATCCGCAAGTATTTCTCAAATTCGTGAATTTGCAAATATTTTTGCAAGTCATCGAACCTTTTTCAATGGCACGGATTTTTTTAAATCGAAACACTTTTTGAATTTGCAAACAAACTTAAAATCCATGGATATGTTTTTCTATCCGCAAACCTTTTTTCTGATTCGCGAACGTATTTTAAACCGGCCAACATTTTTTCAAATTCCAGAACATTTTTAGATCCGTGACCATTTTTCAATTCGCCATATTATTTCCAGTACGTGAAAATATTTTGAATTCACAAAGATTTTTTCAAATCGGTGAACATGTTTTTAAATCTGTGAAAATTTATTTATTCCATTTTTTGAATTCTCAAATGTTTTTAAAATTCAGATTATTTTTTAATTAACTAGCATCTCCTGAATCCACAATTTTTTGAATTCATGGACATTTTTTCCAATTCATGAACACATTTCAAATTCACTCACATTTTTTAATTCATGAATATTTTTGCGAATCCAATTTTCTTAGTCCATATACTTTTTAACTTAAAGAATATTTTTTGAATTCGAAAATAGTTTTTCAAATTCACTAATATATTTTCGTATTAACATACATTCTTATGTAATACCAACAAAAATAAAAAATTGATGAAAACAAATTCTATTCTTATTATAATTTTCACAAACACTTATCTATCATAGAGCAACCCTAGAGATGAGAGAATTAAACTTAGCCTTAAAATAATAAATAAAAATCGCAAATGTACTCGTTGGGAGGCGAGCATCTTTTTTTTGAGACAATGTTAGGTCAGCGCTCTCTCGACAGTCTTCGGGCCGGCCCATTTCTTTGTCCGCTTGTGTATGGAGTTTATGCGATCGTCAACTAACACAACTCCATGCATCAGAGTGCCCCGATACACGTGATTGGCATTTTCATCTACTGGAAACGACACCCCATGAGAAGTTCGTCGATATACTATTGATGTTGTGGGCGATATGGACTGCTCGCGGGAAATAATCCACAAAGCAATTTATCAAAGCCCTGGAACAATGAGGGGTTTAGTCACCAGTCTCCTGGAAGAGCTACAACTGATCACTGATCAGAAACAAAATAAACTGAAGCTCGAGACGAAGAAGAAGCATCAACCAAGACATTCTTGGATTGCACCGCCTTGTGGACTTCATGAAATTAAATGTTGATGGAGGCGTGGCGAAAGTACAAGGCAAGGGAGCAGTAGCAGTAGTCTGTCAAAGTGCGGCAGGTGTTTATCAAGGATCTTCGGCTCTCGTTGGCATAACAGACCCTCCTTTACTTGAAGCCCTCGCATGCTGTGAAGAAAATGGTCCTAGCAAAGGATCTTGGCATTCAAAAGCTCCATATTGCCTCTGATACACCAGATGTGATTAAGGCAATCAAAGATGGAAGCAGGTGCAACTACAGCTCGGTGTTGATGGAGATCGAGCATAGGCGGCAAGACTTCCAAGTGGTGGAATTTGATTATTAACAAATTAATATATTTTTAAAATTTGTGAGGGCCGTTCTCTCTCTCTCTATAAGAAATCAATATAGTTCATTGGCTCGAAATAAACATCTTTTTATACAAAGTTGCTTCCCCGGATCTGGGTATGGTGGCAGGTCTTCTTTTTCTTCGGAGTTGCTTCGACGGCGATGGATGACGATTCAACAAAGTGTAGAATTCTTTATGAATGAAAATGTAGCTTAGTAAGAGCATCTACAGCCGGACTTGGCAAATCATGTCCTATATACGTCCGTGGACGCGCCCGGGCACGCCCGCGGACGCATCCGGACGGCCCCTCATATTTCGCTCCTATCATCCACATATCTCAAATATGAACTCTTAAATTTAGGCAAATCCATGCACGTCGATCATATAAGTCAATGTCACACGCAAATAATAAATGTTGGTACCAGATATAAATAGTGTTTACATAAAATTTATTTTAAGTGCGTAACTCAAATATCAGCTCTTTGGTTTTCATTGTGGGTCCACATATGTATGCTCCACAAGATCATTGAGTAGTTGTGCGTGCACCTAATGATCTCGAAGATTCTGATGCATCTGCAGAAAGTTCATGAGCTGAGTTGCATCTTGATCTTTCAGGATTTCAACTTGTTCTCTAGGTGCTTAAAAATCATTGGTTTGGGCTACACCATCACCCTCATCTTCTATAATCATGGTGTAAAAAAACACAACATGTCATTAGCTGCCACAAAGTTTCCTATTCCCACATCATTGCAGCGCCACACACAATTCTCCAACGAGCTTGAATCACACCAAATGCCCTCTTCACATCCTTCCTAGCCGCTTCCTGCATTGTTGCAAAGTGGCTCTGTTTATTGCCATGCGGTTCGGATATGGTCTTCAGAAGCGTTGCCCAATGAAGATAGATGCCATCGACAAGATAGTATCCCATGTTGTAGTCGCGGCCATTGATGGCGCAGTTGCACGGCGGTGATTCCCCATTGCAAAGCCTCCTGACCATCGGAGATCGCTGTAGCACGTTGATGTCATTCTGAGAACCTGACATTCCAAAGAAAGCATGTCAAATCCATAAGTCATGTGATGCCACCGCGTCTAGTATGATGGTGGCCTGTTTGGTGTGACCTTGATACAATCCTCGCAAATCTTTGGGACAGTTCTTCCATTGTCAATGCATGCAATCAATTGATCCGAACATTCCTGAAAACCCCCGGCCTCTCGAATAGCCAACAACTTCTCTGTGTCCTGCGCCATTTGGTTCTATGAGATACTCAGGTTCAAACACCTCCACCACGGCGCGGGCAAACTTGATAGTAGTCTTCAGACATGTGCTCTCCTCCATCCTGACCATCTCATCAACGTCATCTGCAGCAGTACCAAGTACTAGCATCCTCAGAGCAGCCATGCACTTTTGCTTGGCAGAGTTGTTCGCAGCAATCCCTTGTGAGCTTGGAGTGGTCATCGTGTGCCTCCACTCCCTCCAAAATGCACAAAACAATGGCTTCCGCATGCAAAAACGGCCACGAAACCATGGACCATCCGGGAAAGTAGTCTTGGGAGCAAAGTAGCCCTTGTGTAGTAGCTTTGCTCCGCACACCCTATCTGGGTTGATCACTCTTCTCCCTTTGATTGAGCCCTTGAAGTTGAGAATAAGTTCTACTTGCCGCTCCATTTCCTCTTGCATGCTCATGAGCATGATCATGTCCACTTCTTTGTCCGAATCCTAGGAATCGAAGAACTCATCTTGAATCATTTGATCAAGCTCCGCCGATCCATACTCCTTGTCCGATGAAGCATTGGAATCCATCGTTTTTCCTAATAAGATCACAGAAAATCCAGCCAGACAATGTGTCGAACAAATGAAGCACAAGGCGGAGCCGGAGAGTTGCCGGACGTACCACGGTGGTGTCCGAGCCAGTGATGACTTCCCCCGCGGCGAGGACGGAAGAGACGACTGCTCTGCCAGAGCTGGCGGCGCAGATGCTAGGAACGGCTGCGGAACGCCTCAGCGGAGCTGCGAGACAAACGGCGTGGAGGAGGAAGAAGAGAAGAGATATCAAATGGGTCCGCCATGTCTGGAGGTGGATTTGATGCAATTTGCAGTGGGGTCAGGTTGTCGGGTCCGACATGGCGGGCGTGCCCCGGCGCGCCCAGGCGCCCCATATCCACCCATAATTGGCTGGATATGAGGGGTGTCGGTCAGTCCGGGCGTTCGAGGTACCCGTCCGGGTCAAAATTTCGTGACCGCACAGTGACCGGGCAAACCGCCCGAACATATGAGACGGGTTTGAGGTGCCCGGATGTAGATGCTCTAAGTACTTCTTATCGTGACTCAAAAAAAATACTCCTTTTGTAAACTAATGTAAAAGCGTTTTATAGTAAAGTAGTGATCTAAGAAATCGCAAAGCTTTTGCTGCTTGCAGTCTCCGCCTCTCCTCCGTCCCCTCCTTGCAGTGCTCTGCTCTTCCAACTCCAAGCCTACGCCCAGGCCTCAGGGCCAGTTTTTTTGGGCGGTTCAACAGAATCAACCCCCTCCTCAGCTTCTTCCAAAATCGTCACTCTATATTTTTTTTACAATTCTAGCTAATTATACTTTAACTAAATAGGATTGTAAAAAAAAATTGAAGCGGCGATTCTGGGAAAAGCTGAGGCGAAAGAACTGGGCCTCAGTTTCCTTGTCCGCCTCCTCGTGTCCTCATGCCTCTTCAGCCACCCCTTCCTACGCCGCTGCCTCGCCGCCGCCCACTCCCGCCTTGCCGCCACCCCTTCCGTCGTCGCGCTGCTACTGCTAACCCACGCGCCCAGCGCCGCAGCAGCCAGCCGCTTCTCTCGCACAGCATCGTCCTCGCTGTAATGCTCTAGTCCCGTGACCTGCCGGTGGCGCGCAACTGTTCGACAGAATGCCTCACAGGGATACCGTCGCCTACAATGCAATTCGATGATCCCTGGCTACGCTGGAAGCCTGGAAGTGGATGTGCCGACTAGCCATTCCGGCTTGTGCACGGGATGGATGAGGTAGGCGTCAGGCCTAGCTGCTTCCCCTTCTCCATCATATCATCGGCCATGGGCTCTGCTCCCCATGAGGATCCAGGTTCATGCAGCTTCTGTCTGTCACGGCTCTTCCCAACAGAATGCTGTAGTCGGCGACACACCGTGGATACGTATCAACATGCCGGCCTCTTGAAATGTGGTGTATGGATGAGCAGGACGTCATTTTAGTGAACTCTGTGTCATATCAGTGTACAACAGCAATGCAGTGTTTGAGTGTTTTGGGTTGATTAGAAGCCATGGATTTTTGGTTGACGGATGCAGCGTGTCAACGGTGCTTACCATGTGCACAGATGTCAAGGATTTAACTAAGGGTTAGCAGCTATTGGCCCTTTGCATCAAAACATGACTCCGTCAAAATCTGTCGTTTACGGTGCTGTCATCGGCTTGTTCTCCATGTCTGACAGACTACCTGACGCCGTTAGGTTTTTGGAGGGATTAACCAACAAATTGCGACTCAGAAACATGTAATGCAATGATATTGTATATGCCAGGAGGAGCAAGCTCTTGGCCTCTTTGTGATGGCTCTGCGAAATGCTGTTCTTCCAACTGAGTTCACTTTTGCAGGTGTGCTGAGAAAGAGTTCGTGTTTTGGACCTTTTGGTCTGATGGAACAGGGTACCCAAATGCATGCGCTGGTATATAAATGTGGGTTTGAGGATTATATAATTGTTGCCACTGCTATCACTGACATGTATTGTAAGTTCGGTTCCTTGAAGCATACCAGGAAACTCTTCAATGGTGTTTGTGTCAAGGATTTAGGTGTTATGGACTACAATGATCATTGGTACATTGCAGAATGGGAGAGGTAGGGAAGCTCTTCCAGTTACCAAGGCTGAAGCCTCCAACTAAGTAGGAGCAGTTTGCAAAATTGAAAGGTAGGGATTTTGCCCTACTGTTTTATGGTCAAAAAAAATAAAATTTTGAAAGGTGAACTTGTTGTTCTTGCTGGCTTTCTGAGTGGCCTTTATTGGAAGTGTATATTCTTGAATCTTTATGTAACAGAAACATACTTGCAGGGATTATTAAGTGCAAGAAGAACAAGCATGAATGGGATGAGCAACTTCTTCGTGTAAGCGGACTTATGGCTATGATCGTGTTAATGACGATAGAGACATTCCTATATCTGAAGCCAGAATCAAGATGGTTAGCAACTTGTCTTCTGTATCTATTGCTGGTGTTTTATTTAGCAAGACTAGTAATTTCTTTGAGCTGTCCCCGCGCTGAGTACACATTGTGGTTATCATGTAGCAACCTGCATGCTTCTTATGTACACCGATTAGTCCACTGTTCATTTTAAATCTCCTATGCTGTTTTCATTATGACCACTTGAATCTAACAATGTAATTCGTTATGAAACGTATACGTTTTCAAACTTGTTTGCTCAATCTGTTACCGTTCTAATTAGATATTTGTCTGTAGCCTTGTGTTGATCCTTTTGCTCAAAGGAGGGAGGAGAAGAAGAACAGGGTTGATTATCAAGAAAAGAACATACTGTAGAATTTAAAGAACGCTGCAATAGCTAGTGCTCTGCCAAGGTAATCATTTCTATTATCTTCATCTGTATACATCATGCACTGCTTGATTATTATCCATTACATTAGCAACTCAAGTTTCTCATATAATGCTTTCTGGAAAAGAAAAAAGAAAAACGAACTGTGCAGTTATATACAGCTTGCTGCCACAGCTGTGCCCATCACTGGAATTAAAGCATATCTGCCTAGAAAATCTAAAAAGGAAGATCTTGCGAATCTTCAGTAATAAATGCGATTTTTTATCGCGGAGTATGGCGAATCAATGCTCGGGAAATGTATCAAAACTATGCTTTCCGGAAACCTCTAGAAAGTTTCAGAAAGAGAAAGACAGCCTATATCTTTAATTGCTTTCCACATTAGCATGTAGAAATCGCGCATGTTATACAGCTGCGTTGTCTTACGGCTCTTGGCATCAAGGTATATGAATACAGTTTTCTTTGCGCTTTGTGGTAATCGAAAAGATAATTTCTTCGGCGCACAAGAAATCTGTATTGCACGGGTATGTACAAGCTAGTTTGATTTTTTTTCTCACTTACATGTCAATCTAGTTATGCAGTATTTTTTGGATTGCATAAGTCTAGTCATTTGGTTTGGTACAAACTATTTCAGATCTTTGTGATCCAGCGCCGCCCACAATGGCCATTCTCTAGAATTCTAGATCTAAATATCAATATGGTGTTAGCAGCCGTTGAATTTCTAATTAGGAGGTTATAGATCTAACAAAAATTCATCGCTGATGCCAGTAGGTATAGAAATCGATGGTTGGCATGATCTGATAGTTACGATTCTTCTCAGGTTAGCATATGTTTTGGTTGTAGGATGACCGCGACCCTAAGATCTGTATCACTATCAATCTCAAATCTTATTCTTGGTATTGAACTACCGATCGAAACGGTCGCACGGGATCTACTAGATGAATTGGGAGGTTGGGGTTTTGGAAACCTCAACCGTATGAATGTTGCCTTCTCTGTCAGGGATACGAGTGTGGATGGTGATACTGATACCAGAATATGCATCTTAATATGTATGAATAAAATATCTTTATATATCATGAATATATAGTTGGAATGGTTTACCATGATTCAGATATTCTATTTATTTCTGTCTGTATATTCATGTTCACTGCTGGTATTCGTATCTCTTCTTTGAATAAACATATCCATCTATGTTCTTAACATGGCTATGATGCGAATATGGTTTTTCTATTATCCAGCTGCGTTTGATCAGTTCCCACCCTTGTCGCCATCTACTTTTCTTTTTTTCTTTGTTTGAAACCATCTGGTGGGAATATTCAACTGAGTTATCCACTCTCTAGCTATATATGCTTTATGGAGCACCTGTGGGGCATGCCTGGAGTTAGAAACCACATTATCACTATCGATTGCTTGTGCAATCTAAGCTGTTTATGTGTTATAGGAACACATCTTATATGTTATCCAGAGGTCATTCTCTTTTTGGGCACTGCACTTAAGATGTAACAGAAAACAAGATGCTAAGTTTGTGGTGGCTTACATTGCTGTAGAATGGCTCAGTTGCCTTTGTAGCCAGATTTATTCCATTGATCTTTGTCAACCGTTTACTTTGTTTGATTTTGCTGGTGTATATTTGGCTGTGCATGCATATTTTTAACTATGTCTGCTCTGGTGCTGTTACTCAGAACTGATCTTAGTTTCTGAACTAGCAAATAATTATATTTGATTTTGCGAGGATCCTAACAAAGAAATGCACTCTGTCTGAAACTGATCTTTTAAGAGAGACACAAATGTTCACAATCTTCTAAAGGCTCTGCACAAAATTTTATTTTGTAACCTAGAGGCTAGCACTATCTAACTGTCTTAAAGATTGTCTTACTTTATGATTGAGCTGATCATTATTTTTCATTCTTTTTTCACATTGTTTTACTTTATAGTTGATCTAATTAATAGTGATTTTCATTCTTTTTTTACAGTGCCGGAAAGACCATTGATTTTTGGGCAAGCAAGATCAAACAGTGCACATGGTACCGACTTCGCAACCTCAGCCTGCAATGGGTGATGTCACTCCTGCCGGTTCACAGCCAACACAACTATTCCCTGGCAATCCAGCTCAGCTCAGTGCTCAGGAGCAGCTGATGTACGAGCAGTCGCGGGAGTATCAGCAGCAGCTCCAGCAACAGCAGCAGAGGCAGCTCCAGCAGTTCTGGGCCGAGCAGCGGTCAGAGATCGAGCAGGCCACCGACATCAAGAAGCACCTCCTGCCACCCACCAGGATAAGGAAGATCATGAGGGCCGATGAGGACGTTCACATGATCTCGGCGGAGGCTCCGGCGCTCTTCGCGAAAGCATGCGAGATGTTCACATTGGAGATGACGATGAGGTCATGGATGGTCACCAAGGAGGACAAGCGCCGGCTCTTGCAGAGGAGTGACGTCGCCGCTGCTGTGGCTAGGACTGACATTTACGACTTCTTGCTGGATTTATTTGCCAGCGAAGAGACGAAGCAGGGGGTCTTGCTTCCTAGGGCCGGGCAGGGGCAGCAGCCCATGGGGACTCAAGCTGGTGCATACCCGTACTACTATGCGCCGGAGCAGCAGGTGGCAGGTGCGTCGATGGTGTATCCGTGTATGGTGGCCCGTCGACCTATGTGTGGTAAGAGCCTCAGGTACAAGAGCAGGGCCATCCGTCCAGCACCTACGTGTGGCAAGAGCCTCAGCAGCAACAGGAGGGGCCCTGAAGCTATCACCAGATTCAGAGTCCTTGTTTCAGCCTGGACATTTAAAAAAAAACTTTGGATCTCGTGTTAGCTTTCATAATATGATTGTTATTCATCGGTTGAAACAGGTCAAGTTTGGTTGCTGTTGTCGTGGTGTCGTATGAGAAGTAGTATGAATTTGTGATTCGAGACTAATTGGACGAATTTTACCATTCCAAACCCAAAAGTTGGCCTCTGGTGTATGCCTTGTTTTTATTTCTATGTATTTGTGATATGTTTGCGTGTGGCAGTACTATGAATTTGTGATTCGAGACTAATTGGTCAAATTTTACCGTTCCAAACACAAAAGTTGGCATCTGGTGATGCCTTGTTTTTTGTATTATATCTATCTAGGAGTATCTATGATATGTTTGCTTGTGGTTAAGCTGTATTATCTTGCATGAAATTTCAGATCATGCTGAGCTCCAGCTGAATTTGTCCGAAACTGAATGTGCGTTGGTGTTTTGCAAAATCAACAGTCGATGATGGGTCATTCTGCTGAAGCATGCCAAGTAGTAGCAACTGAATGCACAAAAGGAGTTGTGGAGCGTCATCAAGCCTTTTCTGGACGACAGGAAAGCTCTGTTCCTCACCGATCCGCCGTGTCACTGGGTGATGCAGGCAGTGAAAAGGGGGTGACATTTTTGGCCTCAAAACAGTCGCCGTCCACGCCGGCTATCACAGGCCGGTCGGCTCCGTTTTGTGAGTAGCTAGCGTGCGTGATGGCCATCGGCACAGTGGCACAGTGCATCGCTTGCTGCTTGCTGGACAGCGTTAATAAAAGACGTCATAAAAGAGAGCCGGTTCATTGTTCATAGCAAAAGCTTAACTAAAGATAATAATCTAGCTAAGCATGAGGCAGTTTCAGATGTTTGTTGTATTGAATCAAAGCCTGAAACTATCAAGCACATTTTCTTTGATTTGCATTGTTGCTCGACAAATATGGAAGATTGTGGCTGATATATTACATATTCCAGTGCCATGTTCTTTTGAATCTTTCATGTCCTTTCGGAAACATAAGAGAAAATCTGATGCTATCAATTTAGTGACTTCTGCCACCTTATGGGGCTACGGCGTTTTGCGCAATGACTTTGTTTTTCAGGGCCGAAAATGGTGAAGTATGAAGTGTGTGCTGGGTTTAGTAGGTTCGCTGGTGCGTCAATGGAAGGTTCTCTGCTTACGTGTTGAAGCCACACTTCTTCTCGAGTGCCTAAGGGCATCTCCAACGCCGACCCGTTAACCGCCCGCAACCGTCCAGACCAGGCTGTCCGGATTATGGAAGCCATCCAATGCCGACCTGTATCGGTCCGTGGAACGGTCTGGACGCGATTTCTCCCGCAAACCGGAGACAAACGTGGGGGAGGTTTGCGGGAGTCCGGACACGCGAAACGTCGCTCTCCGCCCCTCCCCCCTGGCCCACCCAAAAGGAGGGCCGAGCCAGCGCTTTTGTAGCATCCCGCACTGTTTCCGCGCCAAAATCCCCCACTCTCTTCTTTCACTCCCCCCCGCTCCTCGCCCAATTCCCGTTCTTTTTTCCCACCCTCTCCTTCCCTCCTCCGCCAACAGATGGAACTGTCGGAGAACCTGTCGGAGATGGAGGCGGCGGAGGTGCCGGAAGATCCTAGCATCACGCTCACTCGGAAGATCAGCTCATAGATGCATCAAAATCGCCGCGTCAAACAAAGGCTGCAAAGGAGGAGAAGATGAGGAAGCGTCTGGCCGCCGGTGGGCCTAGTGGTGGCGATGGGCGTGGCGGAAGGGGTGGACGGGGTGGTCGACGAGGCCGTGGCAGACGCAGACGGGCGCGCCGATAGGACAGACGGCGCTGTTGCCGGCGCCTTACAAGCCTCCGTACTACCACGCCGCCAAGCAGCTCGCAAACCCTGTCTTCTCCGAGTATTCTTCGCCGTCGCTCGTTCGGGCAAGGACGGCGGGCGGAGAGCAGATGGGTGCCCGCGCGCTGTTTGCTGCAATGATGAATTTTCACGTAAGATCTCATGGATACATCATCGCCTGAGACTTCGTTAAGTCTCAGTAGACTGAATTTAGCAATTCAGAAAAGTTAANGAGATGCAAGCAGAATCGCCGCGTCAAATCGAAGGACGCAAAGGAGGAGAAGATGAGGAAGCGTCTGGCCGTCGGTGGGACTAGTGGTGGCGATGGTCGTGGCAGACGTGGTGGTCGGCGAGGCCGTGGCGGATGCCGCCAGACGGCGCAGTGCTCGTACGCGGGCCATGACATCAAGGAAGAGGCATGTGTGAGGCGGTCGGACATCAGGGAGGAGCGGAAGGCGGAGAGGTTCAAGCAGTTGATGGATGCGATGGGGAAGAAGATCAAGCTCGAAGAGAGGAGGACCATGATCGAGGAGAGGAAGGCGGCGCTCGAGGAGAAGAAGGCCGTGCTCGAGGAAAAGAGGGTGAAGATCGCCGCCAAGGCGGACGCCGCCAAGATGTTGACCTTGAATATCGACTCTTTGGATACCGACGCTAGAATTATCGTGCAATCCGTCCGCTATCAGATGCTGGAGCGACAGAAAGATCAGTTGGCGGCGCCGCAGGATGAAGACGCGGCGGAGGCGGAGGTGTACGCGGACGCGGAGGCTGCCTACGCAGCGGCGACGACACCTCCTTGATCGGGGAGCATCTTGCTGAGATGGCCGGTCCGGCAGGGCAGAAATGCACGGCTACCGGATTGATGTTATTTTTGATTCGGTCATGTAAACACTAAGCATACTAGCCTCATTTTGGTTGTGATCCAGCATGCGATCCGGCGCGGGTGTGATCCGGCGTGTTGTATGGATCAGCTTAGATTTGGATTTGAATTTGCTGACGGATAGTATGCGGCTAGAGTTGGATGGTTGCTTCCCACATCCATTTTCACAGACTGGTCCCTTGTCCGCGGACGGATGCGGGAGGTTTTTTGCGGGTTCCGCGAACATGGGTGCGGAAGTTTTTTGCGGGTTGCTATTGAAGATGCCCTGAGACTACTAGATAATCGACGAGGAGAAGGCGGGTTTCTTCCTTTAGGATTCATCTCCTGATTAGGTTCCAATCCCAGTTTACACCGGCACAGTGCATCACTTGCTGGACAGGGTTAATAAACGACGCCATAAAAGAGAGCTTCGTTCATTGTAGTGGAATAAATACTACGGCTGGACCTCTGGCTTTCCGGTCATACTAGTGGCAACGCGGTCATACATGTGGGATCGATCACATGCGTGCCGTGCCGGTCGTGTCACTGTTCGTGTGCCACAGACGGCAACCTGAGCCGGTGGCATGGTCCAGCCCAGGGCTTTGCCAAGATCGGCACTGCACCACGGGTGGTGGATCACATTACTCTCCACCCAACGGCAGTGCGTTTTGTCACTAGGCAGATATATGCACCTGAAATTTGGATGCCGAAATGTTTCCTTTATGGAGATTGCTCTATGTCTGTATAACAAGGTAATGCAGATTTGTAAATACATTGGCGCTAGAATAAGGCCACACGGGTCTTGCACATTAACAAATGGGTGCACCTTGAGAAGTGAATAGTGTCCACAAAATTACGTTTCCTTCTTTAGAAAATGCATATAATTGCACTTTTTGCACCATATTTATATATATTGTGTATGTAGAATCGCGTCTCCAGCTCCTACTCGTCAAACCGTCCTAGTTCGTCAACTGTCTTTTTCTTTTTTTTTACGGGGGATTCGTCAACTGTCTTCTATGTCATACCCTCTCGAGAGTCACGATCCGCCTTCACAACCAGCCCACTCTTAAAACATCCTCAAAAGTTCATTGTTGCTCCTGAGCGGGGTGAATGGTGGCTTCCTTGTCGGCGACAAGGCGGACGCGCGGGGCCAGCGGGCGCAGCGAACGGGACACATCCGCGTCGATGCCCACAACTTCCTTGTTGGGAACTTCCTTCGCTACCGCTTCCCGCTCGTGCTTCTTCCTCCGTTGCCCCCTCCGGACGATGTTCTTCGCCTTGGAGCTCATCCCCATGGCTGGGAATCCCACAGACGACACTTAGGCGTTATCCATGCCGGCGGTGAGGGTTGGGTTACCCGACAATGAATCTAGAACGGTGGATGGGGGCAGCGGCGCGGATTGGGAAGCAAGGGCGGAGGATGGCAACGACAACTCGAAAGCGGGAAGTGGATGATAGACGCAGGACAAAGGGCGGTGAATTCGATGGACTTGGTTAATTTGGTGAAATTTAGGGTTGGTTCCGTCTGTCTAGCCCGACATGGCGGACACGCCCAGACTTCTCCAAATCCACCCCATATACGGGTTATATATGAGGGGTGCCGGTCAGTCTGGACGTATAGTGCCGGTTTGATGGACCGGTTGTGTCGCGATTTTGTTACCTGTCATTGAATGGGTCGTCTGCCCGAACGTATAGGGGGCATCTTTTTTTTTTTGCGGGGGTAAAAGGATTGTATTACTCAAGAGCACACGAATTCATCCCTATACAGACTAGGGACATTAGTAGGTCCAGAGCGGAGCCAGACCACAGTACGGTTCTCCGTTCGACCGAAGTTTGCTAATACATGACTAACATTATTTTGCTCTCTAGAGATGTGAGTAACACAACACTCCCTTGTACCCATAAGACTCTTTACTTCTGAGACCACCATCGCATGCTGGGAACGATCCGGTCCTTTTGCCTTGATCATCTGCACGGCCTGCATACTGTCACACTCCAGGATAATCGGCAACTCCGTCCACTGCAAAGCTAGGCCGAGTCCCTCCGTGCACCCGGCCAACTCAGCGTGCAATGGGTCCGGGCATGACCGAAGCGAACGGCATGTAGAGAAAATGATGGCACCGTCGTGCCCGCGCAAGATCATGCCGGCACCGGCGCTTCCATCCTCGTGTGAGAATGACCCATCCACGTTGAGCTTCGCCCAACCTTCCGGAGGCGGGCTCCACTTGCGCTGAGACTTCCAGCTTACGTTCACATTTGATATTGGCTGCTCCGCTCCCTCTAGTTGAATGACCATCTTTCCTTTGTCCCAGTCCCCAGCCGGGTATTGTTGGATCCCCAACAGTGAGGTGACGTAGCTTTGAAGGAACCGTCGGGACACCTCCATGGGTGGCGGTGCCTTGATCTCGTTACGCACGTGCCAGCATCTCCACATAAGCATGAGGACTCTGAGGCGGTCACCCTCGTCGCACTCCGCGATGAGATTCAGGAACCACTCCGGTCCTGTATTGCGGATTGATTTAACATCAGGTATCCGCCAAACTTGCGCCATGGCTTGCCACAGATCAACAGCTCTTGGGCACCTGCAAAACACATGAAACGTGTCCTCGCGCTCGAGACCACAGAGAGGGCACACATCAGTAAGCTCCATCTGGCGTGCAAATTTATTTGCCCAAGTTGCGAGAGCATTCGTAGCCACACGCCAACCAAAAACACACACCTTTGGAGGAGCAGGGCACCTCCATAAAAATGCCCAGACGGCACGTCGCCCGTCCGGTGCCCTGCTCGCCGCGACTGAAGAGGGACGCAACTTGTCCTCGAGTGCCAGCCGGTACGCACTACGTACGGTGAAGATACCGGTACGTTCAACCCTCCATGCAATAAAGTCATCGCCTAGCCGTGGAGAGGCCTTTATCTTCATGATCTGATGGACGTCAACAGACAAAAAATACTGCTGCAGTAAGTCTGGCCGCCATAGATGCTTTAAGAAGATGATTCACGGGGAAAAATGACACGTGGACCACAGATATCTTTTCATAATTTGTCACTCTGTCAATGCTTTTGATTCACGAGGAAACCTCCTTTTTTGCTGGTCAGTCGATCCCATCTCTCTCACTTTTCCCCCTTCCTTCGAGGTTTCCTCGTTGCTTGACCTCCTCTCTGTTCCTCAGCAGCAGGCAGCGGCTGGTCCATGGAGCGGCGCCCAGATGTGGCCGCTCTCGGGGCTCTGGGGTTCGCCGGCATCTGCCGCGAGACCCTCGCCGTCATCCGCGCCCGCCGCCTGGGCTTCCCCTCCATGGCCGGCGAGGTGGTCGGGCGCTCCATGTCCAGGCTCGCGCACGTCGCCTTCTCCCGCGCCTTCTTCTCCCACGCTGTCGCTGCCTCCGACGCCGGCGACGGCTTCGTCCGCCTCGCCGCCAATTGGGCCCCCTTCTTCCTCGTAGAGGCCGCCTGCCTCCTCTCCACCGTCGTCCCGTCACTCAGCTTCGCGGCCTTCTTGATCCGCTACGGCTTCGTTGACGACCGCGACGCCCGCTCCATCGCCCGCAAGCTTCGCGCCGTCCGGTTCCTCGCCAGCGGCAACGTGTCGACCTTCCGAGGCAACTCCCGCAGAGCCGCGCGCACGCTCAAGGTTGGCTGGCGCCTCGTCGTCACCACCTTCGACGCCTTCCTCCGCCTCCTCGGCTACACCGTCCTCTTCGGCGCCACCGCCTGGCTCGCGCACCACCACCTTCTCGCCGCCGCTGCTCCGGGCAAGGAGATCGGCGTGCAGCTGCCGCGGGTGGCGCTGCTGCTGGGCGACGCCGCGTACCTCGCCGGAGTGGCGCACATCGGCGCGATGTGGCGCGTCGCCTGCGTGATGCTGGTGCTGGAGGCCGACTGGGGCTTCCGCGGCATGCACATGAGCGACGAGCTCCTCGCCGGCAAGTTCTGGTCCGCGGCCCCCGTCTTCTGGATGCTCGACGGTTTCTTCGTGGCCGTGCAACTGGCCTTCGGGGCGCTGGTGGTGGACAACAGCATCGGCCTGCGTCTGTCTCCGGGTGGCCGCGGGGATGGTGATGGCGGCGGCGCTGTGGCTGGCGGCGATGGCGGGGCTGGTGGCGCAGGTGGTGGTGTACTTCGTTTGCAAGAGCCACCACCGCGGGAGCTCCGACGGCACGGCACCACGGCGAAGAACCTCGAGGACGTCGGCCGGAGAGGGCGAGCCACCAGTGACGGAGCGGCAGCGACACTGCGAGTGCCTAATTAGCTAAGTAATTAAGCCTGTGCCCGATTAATCCATGGTAGAGTTAATTAGGCTAATTTCTAGTACTAGTACCTTGGACACTTTGCATGCTTGGGATTTATATATGTGATCGAGTATGATTGTTGAGCACCTTTGGATGTGCATTTGGATGAACTGTGTATCACTCTTGTCACTGCCGTATGCAGCAAACTAAGCCAATGTGTGTGTTCAATTTCTTCTTGCAATTCGATCTACTACTCCGATCCTACCAAGCATGCATACGGACAAAATATTGCATTCAATTCCTTAGTTATAAAAGTATTTACATTTTTTTGTTTGAACTACTCAAATTCCCCAAAACAACCTCTTCTCCCGGAGGTTAGAGAAATGATAGGAACTTATTGGACGAATACATGAACAAGTAGCAGAATTTCCAAAGGGTGGCAAACTTGCACTGCGTAGTTCCTTGTGACTTCTAAAGATGGCAAACTTGCACAGAAATGATAGGAACTTGTTGGGCTGGGCTGCACTACTTGGAGCTGCATCGTCAAGAGAGGACAAGTTCATGAACTCAAGTAACTTCAAGTGGAATGTCTCAAAAAAAAAAAGTAACTTCAAGTGGAAGTAATCAAACAAAAGAACTGCAATTACCCTTGTGACTTTCAATCGATGGAGCGGAAAAGTTCATTTTCTCAATGTCAATTTCTTCTGTATACCAAACACAGATTCCAAGCCTAAATTTACGGAAACACTAACGCCTACACGTGTGGGCGTTCTCCAACTCGCCCACACGCCTGGATGGTCGTTGATTGTCTTTTGCACGAATCTTGACACGAAAAGATGGATTTGGTGTGCCACGTAGGACGGGGTTGGTGTGTGGGCGTTGGAGGGTTTGCCCACACGCCCCGCATCACGCCGTTGCCAGCTGCGCTGTGTGGGCGAACTAGTTTCTGCCCACACAGCCACCACCTAGTCCATGGGCGTGTGGGCGAACTGATTTTCGCCGACACGATACTCATACGTTGTGGATGGCAACTGCAGTTACGCGAACATGACAACTAGGTAAACAAACATGGCAACTGTGATTCTTTTGCTAAACGGCAACTGTAGTTGCGCGTATGTGGCAACCAGATAAACAAACACGCAACTGCGATTAACTGTACATGGCAACTATGGTTGGATCACACGTGGCAACTAGGTAAACACACATGGCAACTACTGTTTGACCATGTGTGGCAAGTAGTTAATCACACACGGCAACTACGGTTTGATTACACGCGGCAACTACCATAAATTAGACATGGCAACTATGGTTAATCAAAACAGATAGAGTTGCCATGCTTTTACAACTACACTTGATACGGGCTAACCCGGTGTAGGCCGATCTTTCACGTTTGGAGTGGGATCCCTCGAAGAACATGAAGAAAACTGGGAAGAACGGGGAGAAATCACAAGGGGAAACACTCAAGAACAAGTCCAATCACACATCCACTAGACAATCAAACACACAAGATCACAAGGTACATGAACAACAAAGGGAAAGATTCAAGGTAAGGTTCATCTCCAAGAGGAGGTCTTGATGATATCCTAGACGGATCTTCCCACGAGGGGGTCTTGATGATATCCCGCAGGATCTTCTCCTAGATGGAGGTCTTGGCCTCCAATGGAGTAGTAGTCTCTCTCTCAAGAGTAGAGATAGGTAGGAGCAAAGCTCACATACAAATGAGCTATCACTTTGCTAACCCTAGAATGGAGGAGGGGGATGAGTATATAAAGTAGTAGCCACGAAGGGGTAAGTGAGGGGCGAAAGGGTACATGGCCACGGGCCGAGTCTCTGCGCGCAGGGCGCAGGCAGGGCCGGAAGTACCGGGTACGGCCGGAAGGTCCGGGCGCCGGAGGTTCCGGTCGAAGGTCCGGCCAGGGTCCGGGCTATCCAGAGAGTTGGCACACTCTCGGACGGCTTCGATGTGTCGGGGCCGGAAGTTCCGGGACGGCCGGAAGTTCCGGGCAGGAGGCCGGAGGTTCCGGGTGATGAGGATACAGACCTGGGGTAGGGTCATAGGCCTGTCCTATACGTCCTACCCAAGGTCACTACCCTAGAAGATAAGAAGTCCAAGAGGCAACAAAAGACCCCCCCCCCCCCCAGTCAAGGATGTCGAGTGCAATCCACTCGACATCCATGTCACTCGGGAATCTTCCTACCTACAGTAATTCGACCATCCAGAGAGTCACTCGGCCTATCGAAGACCAGGAGTCACTCAACGTTACAACGGGCAAGCATTCACTCCGTAGTCTTTAAGGTCATTAACAACACTTAAGGCTGACGTTACCAGTAACGCCCCCACTTTATGTACATTAAGTCCCTTGTAATGGAGGGCAGAGAGGGTCCTGGCGAACTCTATATAAGCCACCCTCCTCCTCTGGCACAAGGGTTCGCACCCCCTGTAACATCACACATATAATCCAATCGACCGCCTCCGGGCACCGAGACGTAGGGCTGTTACTTCCTCTGAGAAGGGCCTGAACTCGTAAAACTTGTGTGTACATCTTCACCATAGCTAAGATCTTGCCTCTCCATACTTACTGTCAGGACCGGTTTTCCAATAAAACATTTATTGAGAAACCGTCCTTTGTATAAGACCAGTATAGGAGAATCCTCCTTACTGGTAGACAAATCCTTAATACAGAAATCCAGAAGTACTAAATATTATACAAGGTTGAGCTGACGTTGCTCAACAATTTATTTCAAGCATGCCGATATAATACATAAAGGCCAATATGTTACAAGGAGTATGGTGGCATACTACTGACTCTTAATAAAAGTGGTGGTGGATATGTCACAGCGAAGTGGGTGACATGACTCCTAAATCTTACAGCTCATCGAGCGCCAGAGTGAGGCTCGATGATTTTATTCGGGTAGCGGAAGCGTATATGATACAAATGACCAATTCCAGGATCGCACGGGACTGACTGGGACTCCTCTAGGCGTCGGACTCGCTATCATACTCTTCACCCATAAGATCGCCTTCGTCAACATCTGGCCAAATCAACAAGCCAGGTGAGTACTTTGAATGTACTCGCAAGACAGTTTGGACATAAGATATAACAAATGCAAACGTGATGCACATGAGCAGATTAGTAATGCATACTCAGATAATAAATTTGCACGGCATGTTAAATAAAAAGGAAGTCAGGCGGTGGTCCTCCCGAAACCCCAAAAAAAATAACTGAAGACCGATCGGGTGTCTGAAGCGACGCCTCGAAAGGGTAAAATAAATTAACATGCCGCAGTCAGGCGTCAGGGCGACACCACATATAGGGCTTATATTGAAATGTAAATGACCGTGCGTGCCACAGTCGGACGTCTAACCGACATCTCGAAAAGGGCTTATAATGAAAGTAAATAACATGGATGCCACAGTCGGACGTCTGAGCGACATCACATAAAGAGCTTATATCAAATGTAAATAATGAGAATGCCACAGTCGGACGTCTGAGCGACATCACATAAAGGGCTTATATCAAAAGTGAATAACGAGAATGCCACAGTCGGACGTCTGAGCGACATCACATAAAGGGCTTATATCAAAAGTAAATAACAAGGATGCCACAGTCGGACGTCTGAGCGACATCACATAAAGGGCTTATATCAAAAGTAAATAACGAGAATGCCACAGTCGGATGTTTGAGCGACATCACATAAAGGGCTTATATCAAAAGTAAATAACAAGGATGCCACAGTCGGACGTCTGAGCGACATCACATAAAGGGCTTATATTTCACTAGTCGAATTCAAGTAGCTCATGAATTTAAATCATCCCAAGGAAATACTCAGTGTATAATAATAAACGGTTTAGTCCATCCACAGGAATAACATTTAGCCGGGTTTATCACTCATGTTTATTCCCCGGGATTGTTACTGAAACTGACACTAAGACTGTTGTGAAGACTGATGTTGAGACTGACACTGACACTGACATTGAAATGTTGATCACAGTCCTTGACCATGGACATGGTTACTCGAATGGATTTGACTCTGCAGAGTTTGTACTCTTTACCCACAACCAACGGATTTTCGTAGTCACAAAGGACTAGTTCCGTTTACGGTATTTTAGAAGAAACTCATCTAACCAGTGCACACCCATTCCACATTCCGCTGCCAGAAATCACCCTAGGCAACGTTCAAGAAAAACTTCAAGACGGGGAGGCCACAACCTCGAGTAGCATGGGATCAAAATAAAGATGACAGAAAAAGAATCAACTCAAAATCATCTTTTGTTTGAAAGTTATAAGGGTTTTAGTCCAGGGACTAATCTATAATGAAACAGAAACTTTTCAGGGGCTAGTTTAGAAAAAGACAGAAAAACGTTTCAGTTAGAAATCATATTTTGCCCGAAGGCATTTTCAGAAAACGTTTCAAAAAAGAGAGAAAGCTGACAAGGGGGTCCCACCCGTCAGATTTGAAAACCAAAACAGAGTCCCGCCGGCGCCCGAGGCTTGCGGTGGTCGCCGGCGTCGATCCACGGTGAGGTAGAGGAAACGGAGGGTACCTACGGACTCACTGAGCTCTCGCGCGTCTGTGGGTGGTGGAGTTGGCCGTCGGCGAGCACCACGTCGACGGCGGCCTTCACTCCGGTGGGCGGTGGTTCGGGCGGTGGTGGGTCTCGCCGAGGAGAGCTGCAACCGTCAATTGAGACTCGGGTTAGACAAGTGGGTGCACTAGGAGGCTACTAACGCCGTTTCAGAGGCGGGGGTGCTCTCACCAGAGGGATCTTGCCGGAGCCCAAGGCGGATCGGGGCGGCTGGAGTCAAGGAAGAAGGCCTCCTCGAGGCCCTCCTAGTGGCTGGGCGTAGTTCTGGCGAGGTGGAGGGGTGCACTAGTAGAAAATAGGGCTTTGGTTCCGGGCCAATATTCACATTAGTCCCGGTTCAGTCACGAACCGGTACTAATGTGAGCATTGGTCCCGGTTCATGCGGTTAAGGCATTAGTCCCGGTTCACCTGTGCCCTTTAGTCCCGGTTTGTGCCTCAAACTGGGACTAAAGGGTGCGATGCCCTTTAGTCCCGATTCGTGCCTCAAACCGGGACTAAAGATTAGACCTTTAGTCCCGGTTTGAGACACGAACCGGTGCTAAAGGGGTTGAGACCTTTAGTCCCGGTTCGTGCCACGAACCGGTACTAAGGGTCTCATTTCAAACTCTACCCCCCAGGATCGCCTTTTCAGTTTAAAAAAAAATAAAAGAAAATGATGGAAATGTCAAAAAATAAAAGAAAATAAGTTTCCCATGTGATATGTGGTCTAGTTGTTGGGAAAATTTGCAAATGTGAATTTTGACTTTATTTGCAAAATCTCTCTGGAATTTGTAAAAATGGGCATAACTTTTGCATACTAACTCGGATGAAAAAGTTTTTTATATGAAAAATCATCTACTCAAAAAGTTACATCCGAATTTAACAGGGGGAACCCCGTTAAACGTTTTCAAAATCCTCAAAAACCTAACAGAAAAAAGTTACGGGGCTTTTAAGATCTAAAGTGGAAAAAATCAAAAAAATTTCAAACTGTGGTCAAACAATGGTCAAACAATGGGCAAACTAGTTATTCTAGAATAATAGTGTTACTAAATAATTATTTTGAATTTTGGTCAAATCTGGTCAAATGATGGTCAAACTATGGTCAAACTATGGTCAAACTAATTATTCAAAATAACTATTGTTTTTTAAATAATTGTTGTTTTTTAAAACAATAGTTTCAAACTCAAACAGTGAAATGTGTCACTTCATGTTCAAGCAAAATTCCTGAGGGTTAATAGGATTGACATCTTACTATTGTCAGGAAAAAAACAAGTGCAGACTTGGAAACAAGGGAGAATAGAACCCGGAAGTTAAGCGTGCTCAGGCTGGGGGAGTGGGAGGATGGGTGACCGTTCGGGAAGTTAGATGATTTGGAATGATGAGGGGTGATTAGAGATTAGAGGATAAATTTAGCAGTGATGAGGGGTGGTGATTAGAGATTAGAGGTTAAAATAATTCAGAAATTTGAAAATAAAAAAAATTAAAAAAAAATCATAAAATTTCCTTTAGTCCCGGTTGGTGTTACCAACTGGGACTAAAGGTGGAGCTCCACGTGGCCGCGGCCTTTAGTCCCGGTTCGTGTTAGAACCGGGACTAAAGTGGGGAGGCATTAGTACCGACCCTTTAGTCCCAGTTCAGGAACCGGGACTAAAGGCCCTTACTAACCGGGACAATAGGCCCTTATTCTACTAGTGGTGGTGCTGGGTCGAGAACGAGCTCAAGGCCTCCTTTTATAGCCGGTCGAGGCGATTGCCGAGAACGGGTACCTCCGGCGAGCGATTACGGCGAGGCAGGGGTTGAACGGGAGGTTTAGGTGACTGGGCAGCTTCGTGTTGGTCCACTGGCTTCATCCAACGCCTAATCTTGGCACACTTGGGCGATACTCCAAGCCTCTCGACGGAACGGCCTCACGGGCACGTCGGCGGCAGAGAGCGCGCTCTGCGCCTCTCAGGCCACAGCGATGGTGCTGCAGCGTGCACAGAGAAGGGGACGGCCACACGGAGGCTTGTGGTGGTGCGGGCGGTGCTGGACGGCGTCGAAAGGCAGGGCAGGCCCCTGTTGGCCGCCATGGGCGGTTCTGCCACCGCGGAAGACGCCGGAACTGGCGCGCCACGTTGCCACCGACGCTCGCGACCAGCCAAATGACCGTGCGGCACACTGGATAAGAAGGAGGAGCAGTGAGCATCGAGCCAGAGCGAGGACTGGCAAGATTGACGCCGCGGCTCTGAAGAAAACGACACTACCTCTGACTGAAACTGAACTTTGCTGAATTTTGAACAGAAACAGTGCACGCCAACTGTTCGACGAAATGTTTTGGGCACGAGGAAAATTTTCCTTGAGCTGATCTTTGGTGAGGTGACCTCTTGATGCATCTAGCGGCTGCCTGATTTATCTCAGATTTTTAGGAGAAGAAAAAGAATGAATTTCACCAAACTTGGCAAATCTGGTTCAAACTTGCAGCAAGCATATTTAAAAAAAATTTGAACTATGGACCAGTGGATCTTGATGGATCTCGATTGAGGGTACTAAGGACTAGCCAGAGGAGCTTATTTGGGACCAAGACTCAAAGGGATTCTGGTGGTTCCTTTGTAAATCATCAAGGCCCAAATAAATGACAGAAAAATGCTTTTGAGAGTAAATAAATAAAAAGAAAATCTAAGAGAGGTTGAAACTTGCTGGAATTGGGTGTTTGACTTGTCCCAAAGTAGGGAGTGGATTTTGGAAGAAAGATATCAACATGTGTCATGGTAAAAGAGAAATTTTTCAAAAGGAAAAGAATAAAAACCAAAATCCATAGGGTTTCTTTTTAAAAGAAATAATTGAAAAACCTTCCAATATTATTTATGTTGAGCCAACACAATATGAAAACTCTTAAAACCAAAAATCAAGGTTGAGAAGGACCCTAAAAAATATTTGTCACAAGAAAAAGATTTGAGAAGGAGAGCCCTTCTTTTAGCAAAAATTCAAATAACCCCCTTTAAATCAAATAAAGAATTTAATAAAAACCAAATCAAATTTTTTGGAGTGTTACAACACCTACCCCCTTAGGAAAAATCTCGTCCCCGAGATTTCAGCTGATCCTCAAATAAGTGTGGGTGCTCTGTCCGAAGGAAATCCTCTCTTTCCCATGTTGCTTCATCCTCGGTGTGATTGCTCCACCGAACCTTGAAAAACTTAATTGTCTTCTGACGAGTCCTCCTTTCAGACTCCTCCAATATTTTTATTGGACGTTCCCTGTAGGTGAGGTCTTGTTGCACGTCAATGCTCTCATGAGACACATGCTTCTCTGGGTTGCTTACACATTTCCTCAGTTGTGAGATGTGGAACACGTCGTGGACGTCTGACAGTTCTTTGGGTAGGTCTAGCTGGTAGGCTACTGTGCCTCTTCGTGTAGTCACACAGAAGGGTCCAATAAACCGTGGAGCTAGCTTCCCTTTAACTTTGAATTGTTGCAGGCCCCTCATAGGAGATACTCGTAGGTACACATATTCACTGGGTTCGAAGCTGACTTCACGATGTTTTTGATCGTAATAACTCTTTTATCGGCTCTGGGCTGTCTTGAGTCAATCCCTGATTAGTTTAACTTTCTCCTCAGCTTCCTTGAGTATGTCGGGGCCAAAGATACGACTGTCTCCTATTTCTGACCAATTTAATGGGGTACGGCATCTTCGCCCATACAAGGCTTCAAAAGGTGCCATTTGCAGACTGGCTTGGTAACTGTTGTTGTATGCGAACTCGGCATACGACAAGCTTTCTTCCCAACTGGTCCCATAGGTGAGAACACATGCTCTCAGCATGTCCTCTAGAATTTGGTTCACACGTTCAGTTTGTCCTCCAGTCTGGGGGTGGTATGCTGTACTGAATACTAATTGAGTTCCCAGAGTTTGTTGTAAATGATCCCAAAATCTAGAGACGAATTGCGTGCCTCTGTCGGATATTATAGTCTTTGGAATTCCATGCAGACAAACTATACGGGAAAGATAAAGTTTGGCAAGCTTCCGAGTGGTGTGGGTTGTCTTTACTGGGATGAAATGTGCCACCTTAGTCAATCTATCTGTGATGACCCATATGGCATCATTTCCGTGTTGTGACCGGGGTAGTCCGACAATAAAGTTCATTCCAATTTCGTCCCATTTCCATTCAGGTATCTTGTTTGGCTGTAATAGTCCTACTGGTTTTTGGTGCTCGTCTTTGATGCGCTGACATGAATCACAACATGCAATGAATGTGGCTATATCCCTCTTCATACCGTGCCACCAAATTTTTTCCTGAATGTCCTTGTACATTTTGGTCCCTCCAAGATGGATTGAATATGGAGCGGTGTGGCCTTCGGCTAGAATTTGCTGTTTGAGGTCCTCTATATTTGGTACGCAAAGTCTGTCTCCGTACCATAATATTCCCTTATCGTCTATGACGAATTCTGAGGCCTTGCCCAAACTCACTTTTATTTTTGTGCCTTCGATGCTGGGGTGTCCATGCTGAGCCTCCTTAATCTGCTCCATTAGGGTAGGCTGTATTTCCAAGTTTGACACATTGCCCTCAGTGACCATCACCAAGTTGAGTTTGGCGAACTCCTGCTGAAATTCAGGTCTCAAGTTCTATAGACTGTCGTTGCCCGAGCTGGGGTTTCGACTAAGAGCATCTGCCACTACATTCGCCTTTCCTGGATGGTAGTGAATGCCAACATCATAATCTTTCACTAATTCCAACCAGCGCCGTTGTCGTAAATTGAGTTCTGGTTGTGTGAAAATATATTTGAGGCTTTTATGGTCCGTATATATTTCACAACGATTCCCGAGCAAAAAGTGCCTGCACCCTTTGAGTGCATGAATGACTGCTGCCAACTCCAAGTCATGAGTAGGGTAGTTTTCTTCATGCTTTCATAGTTGCCTGGAAGCGTATGTGACTACTTTGCCTTCTTGCATTAATACGCATCCGAGGCCCTTCCGGGATGCGTTACAATACACTTCAGAACTTTTGTGTATGTCTGGCACAACCAATACTGGTGTTGTTGTTAATTTCCTTTTGAGTTCTCGGAAACTATTCTCGCAAGCTTTAGTCCATACAAACTTCTTATCCTTTTTGGGTAACTATGTCATTGGTTTTGCTATGGTGGAGAACCCTTCAATAAACCTTCGGTAATATCCTGCCATTCCCAGGAAACTTCGTACATCTGTTATGTTGGCTGGTGGTTTCCAGCCGAGTACGGCCTTGACTTTTTCTTGATCTACGGCAACTCCTTCTTGGATCAATACATGGCCTAGGAAACCAACCTGTCTTAGCCAAAATTCACATTTGCTGAATTTGGCGTATAATTGATGTTTCCTTAATTCTCCCAGTACAATCCTAAGATGTTCAGCATGCTCTTCTGGTGTCTTGGAGTATACCAGAATATCATCAATGAACACCACAACAAATTTGTCCATAAATTTCATAAACACTTTGTTCATGAGGTGGACAAAATATGCGGGGGCGTTCGTCAGTCCAAACGGCATTACTGTAAACTCATATAGTCCGTATCTGGAGGTGAATGCTGTCTTGGGGATATCTTCTGTCCGTACTTTTAATTGATGATACCCCGACCTTAAATCAATTTTTGAGAAGACCTTAGCTTGCGCGAGCTGGTCAAATAAATCATTTATCTGTGGCATCGGATATTTGTTTTTGACGGTAACCATGTTGAGTGCTCGATAGTCAATACATAATCTTAGTGTCCCATCCTTTTTCTTGGCAAATAATACTGGTGAACCCCAAGGTGAGGAGCTGGCTCGTATAAATCCTTTGTCCAGTAATTATTTTATTTGCTTCTTTAATTCTACCAACTCAGAGGGTGCCATTCTATAGGGTTTATTGTAAATAGGGGTGGTTCCAGGTGCTAGTTCAATGATGAACTCTATTTCCCGGTCTAGTGGCATGCCTGGTAGTTCTTCGGGAAATACATCCGGGAACTCAAACACCACTGGAACTTTCCTTAACTCTGAAACGTCCACCTTGTTCAACCTTGGTTGCCGTGACATTGGTCTTTCTTGAGCTGCAATTTTTATCGTCTTCCCGTGATGATGGGTAAGAATTACAGTCCGATTGAAGCAGTCGATAAATCCCTTGTTGGTGGTTAACCAGTCCATTCCTAGGATAACATCCAGTCCCTTATTTTCCAATATAATGAACGAGTGAGAAGCTCGAGAATCAAAAAAAAAAAAAACCGTGGCAGGTATTGTGTTGACAGGGAACGTACCGAGTACAATATCCGGTGCATTTTGTGCTTCCTCCTTGGTCACGTGGTTCAGGTGACCCTTCTTGTGATTGTTATTGGGGTTGAAGTTGTTACGCTTGGGTGCTGAATTATTTCCACTGTTGTTCGGCTTGGCGGCCGAGTTTCTTGGCTTTGGGCACTGTTTGGCATAGTGTCCTTCTTCTCCACAAGCGTAGCAAGTAACACCTGGGCGATATGTAAAATCCTTGTCCCTTGCATGGAAGTTTTTGTTTGGGCGTGGAACATTTGTCGTGGGTTTGTTTGCTCCATTTTTCTGAAAATCAGTCTTGCTCCGGTTGTTGCGAGCATGAGTAGTCTTGTCCCTTTTGCGCTTGCGAAAACTCCAAGCTGCGGTGCTCATTTTCCAATGTAATGGCTTTGTTCACAAGTGTCTTGAAATCCGGAAAGGTGTGTACGACCAGCTGGCATTTAAGTGCTGGTGCCAGACCGTCCAGGATTTTTTCCATCTTTTTATTTTCAGTCATATGCTCTTCGTTGGCATAACGAGATAATTGAGTAAACTGACTGTTGTACTCAGTCACTGTCATGCTTCTCTGCTTGAGGTCATCAAACTCCCTTTTCTTGATCTTCATAATGCTTCTGGGAATGTGCGCCCCACGAAAACCTTCTTTAAATTCTTCCCAGGTGATGTCATTTTCATTGGGGTGCATGTGTAGGAAATTTTCCCACCATGATGCAGCTGCTCCAGTGAGGTAGTGAGGTGCATATAGTACCTTCTCACAGTCCGAACATTGTGCAATAATTAATTTCCTCTCAATGTCTCGAAGCCAATCATCGGCCTCAAGAGGTCTATCAGCGTGAGAGAAAGTTGGGGCATGTGTCTTTTGTAGCTCAGACAATTTGGATTGCTGCTGATATGGTCCACGGTGATTTCCCATATTGATAACATGGTTCATCATTTCTTGATGCTGCCGCTGGCTTTGCTCATAAAGGCGGCATACTTGAGAAAATGCTGCTTCACTGCCTTGCTGACTTGACTGCCCCTGGGTGAAATTGTTACTTGTCTGGGTACCATAATTTTCTTCCGGCGGACTTGGCATGGAACGAGTCCAGGGACGAGGCGTTTTCCACTCTGGGGTATTTCTTGCAGAACTCATGAGAAAAACTGAGTGGCAAAAATAATTAATTTTGCAAAGGCGGAAATTTTAAAGACTCCAAGATTTTTCAAGGAAAATACTTGATTGCGCATGGAGAAGGACCGCTTAGTACATATCCTACATGCAAGCAGTAATTATACAGTACATCACTCAGGATGTGCGTACACATTCCTGACATGTTATTTAGGCTAGTGCACTTCTCCGAGTTCCTACATGATGCGCACACAAACTACTTCTCACGAAACCTATATATATATAAACATATCATACAAGCTGGTACATCGCACGGCTGCTAGGCACACTCAGCCGGAGATGGTAAGAACTTCCCTCGGCCTGCCAAGGGTAAGCCCCAGTGATGCTGGAGACTCAACCTCCTCCTCACTAATAGGCTCCAGGCGTGAAGTACTGAGTTGAGGAGCTGGTGCGGGCGCGGTAGGTGGTGCAGCTCTGACTGGTGTAGGAGCAATGACTTGGTCAAACTCTTTAGGGGTAGGCAGGCGGCGAGCATTGGCAAAGGTGGCAGGTGCATAGGATGCTGAGGACGAGACGTAAGTCAGTGGTGGTGCTGTATGGAGGAGCTCCTCCTGTTGGCGGAACAGTCTTGCACGAAGTCCATACAAGCAGCCACAAAGTCGTCCACGAGGTTATCAAAAGCTGCCTCAAGAGCCTTGAGATATTCAACCAACATCTCAATAGCCTCATCTCTCTCCCCCTAGCGCAAGCGAACGCATAGTGACATGTGTATGGCACGTGGCATGGGAGGTAGCGGTAGCGACGAGCCTTCATCGAAGGGAGGGCATCCCGGAGACGAGCTATCGCCTCACGGGAAGCCATCTGCATGTCATGCCTCTCCGTAGGCATAGCCCTTCCCACAAATCGGAAGGGGTGTGACTCAGAACGTCCTCCCTTGAATTGCACCGCAGCTTGGTGCATGGACAAGCTGTCGCTGATCTTGTGCTGGTAGAGTGTGAACTCCGGACGAGCCGATGGCCCGATCGCGACTTTGGTGATGGAGACGAGAAGCTTGATAAACCCCTCAGGTACATTGGCGAACACCTGTGACTCACAGCCGCTGCCAGCCATCTACAAAAGTAGACAAAAATACCGAATAGTCAAATCATAAATTTATGATGAGTAGCAGAAAATTGCTACATTTGCAAAATGGTAAATAAAAGCACTTATTATGCTAATAACCGATTAGCAATCGCACCTAGTGGCTTCCTACAGTCAGCTTGGCTCTGGTAGCAAGGTTGTCAGGACCGGTTTTCCAATAAAACATTTATTGAGAAACCATCCTTTGTATAAGACCAGTATAGGAGAATCCTCCTTACTGGTAGACAAATCCTTGATACAGAAATCCAGAAGTACTAAATATTATACAAGGTTGAGCTGACGTTGCTCAACAATTTATTTCAAGCATGCCGATATAATACATAAAGGCGGATATGTTACAAGGAGTATGGTGGCATAACTACTGACTCGTAATAAAAGTGGTGGTGGATATGTCACAGCGAAGTAGGTGACATGACTCCTAAATCTTACAGCTAATCAAGCGCCGGAGTGAGGCTCGATGATTTTATTCGGGTAGCGGAAGCGTGTATGATACAAATGACCAATTCCAGGATCACACGGGACTGACTGGGACTCCTCTAGGTGTCAGACTCGCTATCGTACTCTTCATCCATAAGATCGCCTTCGTCAACATGTGGCCAAATCAACAAGCCAGGTGAGTACTTTGAATGTACTCGCAAGACAGTTTGGACATAAGATATAACAAATGCAAACATGATGCACATGAGCAGATTAGTAATGCATACTCAGATAATAAATTTGCACGACATGTTAAATAAAAAGGAAGTCAGGCGGT
>LR880972.1:907295779-907309099 GCA_904067115.1 Aegilops sharonensis | reverse complement strand
CACAACCTAAAACTTGCTTCATTGCTAAATCCTCAAAAGGTTGGTTATGGCATAGACGACTAGGTCACGTTGGCATGAGAAATCTTGACAAGCTTATTAAAGGAAATCATATCCTTGGAGTTAACGATGTCATATTTGATAAGGATAGACTTTGCAGTGCTTGTCAGGCAGGTAAACAGGTTGGAGGAAGGCATCCCGTGGAGAATATCATGACCACAAGGAGGCCACTCGAGCTTCTTCATATGGATCTTTTTGGTCCCAATGCTTACAAAAGCCTCAGTGGAAATTCTTTTGGTCTAGTTATAGTTGATAATTTTTCAAGATTTACGTGGGTGTTCTTTCCCGATGATAAATCGCAGGTCCAAAAGATCTTCAAAAACTTCGCTAGGAAGGCCCAAAATCAGTTTGAAGTGAAGATCAAGAAGGTTCGCAGCGACAACGAAACAGAGTTCAAGAATGCAAATGTGGACACCTTTCTTGACGAAGAAGGGATTTCACACGAGTTCTCGGCTACGTACACACCTCAACAAAATGGAGTTGTTGAGAGGAAGAACCGGACGCTCATCGAAATGGCGAGAACGATGCTTGATGAGTACAAGACGCCGAAGCACTTTTGGGCGGAAGCGGTTGAGACAGCTTGTCATGCAACAAATCGCTTGTATCTTCACAAGCTACTCGGCAAGACGGCATACGAACTCCTCGCCGGTAACAAACCCCAAGTTGGATACTTTCGAGTATTTGGCTCAAAGTGCTACATTATTGATAAGCATCGTCGTTCAAAATTTGCTCCTAAGTCTCATGAAGGTTTCCTACTTGGTTATGGCTCAAACTCTCACACTTACCGTGTCTACAACAATTTCACCTGAAAGGTTGAAGAGACGGTAGATGTGAAGTTTGATGAATCTAACGGCTCGCAAGTAGAGCAATTGCCAATTGATGTAGGAGACAAAGACCCATCGGAAGCAATCCAAGACTTGTCTATTGGCAAGGTCCGTCCAACGGAGGTGAAGGAGAGTACCTCGTCTGTCCAAGTGGAAGCTTCTACTTCAAGACAAGGTGAACCAAGAGTTGATACGGAAGCAACCACAAGTGGAACACACCAAGATGAAGAAAACGAGGAAGAACATCACGAACGTCAACAACCTCCTTCTCCACCACGACAATAGAACAACGACGCCAACAATGGAGAAGAAGAAGAAGAAGAAGAAGAAGAAGAAGAAGAAGAAGAAGAACAAGATGAAGAAGATGTTCGAACGAGACCCAAGCAAAAGCTTTCACGAGTTCGAGTAAGAATTGCTAAAGATCATCCTGTCGAGCAAATCTACAATTATATTCAAACCGGGAGAATCACTCGCTCTAAAAGTCGTTTAGCTAATTTTTGTGAAAACTATTCCTTCATCTCTAGCATTGAACCTAGGAAGGTCGAAGAAGCATTGGAAGATCCGGATTGGATAAATTCTATGCATGAAGAGCTACACAACTTTGAGAGAAACCAAGTTTGGACATTGGTTGAGAAGCCCGACAACAACCACAACATCATTGGTACCAAATGGGTGTTTCGCAACAAGCAAGATGAAGATGGACAAGTAGTTCGCAACAAAGCACGTCTCGTCGCCCAAGGCTACACATAAGTCGAAGGTATGGACTATGGTGAGACTTATGCTCCCGTTGCTAGACTTGAGTCCATTCGCATCTTACTTGCCTATGCTAATCACCATAATATCACCTTTTACCAAATGGACATTAAAAGTGCTTTTCTAAATGGTGAAATAGAGGAGGAAGTTTATGTTAAACAACCTCCCGGCTTTGTCAATCCTAAGAAACCAAATCATGTTTACAAACTTCACAAAGCTATTTATGGTCTTAAACAAGCTCCTAGAGCTTGGTATAAATGCTTGACCAAGTTCCTTATTGAAAAAGGCTTTGAAATTGGGAAAATTGATTCCACACTTTTTACTAAAAGGGTTAATGGGGAACTATTTGTATGCCAAATTTATGTTGATGATATTATATTTGGTTCAACTAACCCTCATTTTAGTGAAAAGTTTGGAAAGCTAATGTCGGAGAAGTTTGAGATGTCAATGATGAGTGAACTCAAATTCTTTCTTGGGTTGCAAATCAACCAAACTAAGGAAGGTACTTTTGTGTCTCAAACGAAGTACACTAAGGACTTATTCAAGAAGTTCAATATGCAAGAGTGCAAAGGTATGTCTACACCCATGCCTACTAGTGGACATCTTGATTTGACCAAAGATGGTAAACCCGTGGACCAAAAGGTTTATCGCTCTATGATCGGTTCATTGTTATACCTATGTGCTTCACGTCCCGATATTATGCTAAGTGTGTGCATGTGTGCAAGCTATCAAGCTGCTCCTAAAGAATGTCATCTTAAGGCCGTAAAAAGGATAGTGAGATACTTAATTCATACACCAAATTTTGGCATTTGGTATCCTAAGAGGGCCTCTTTCGATCTTGTTGGCTACTCCGACTCGGACTATGCCGGAGACAAGGTTGATAGAAAGTCCACTTCGGGTACTTGTCAATTTCTTGGTAGATCTCTTGCGTCTTGGCCCTCCAAGAAACAAAACTCAGTATCCTTATTTACCGCCGAAGCGGAGTACATTGCCGCTGGTTCATGTTGTGCTCAATTACTTTGGATGACCCAAACTCTTAAAGATTATGGGATATATGTGAAACATGTTCCATTGCTTTGTGACAATGAAAGTGCTATCAAAATTGGTCATAATTTCGTACAACATTCTCGAACTAAGCATATTGAAGTTCGTCATCATTTCATTCGAGATCATGTTGCTAAGGGTGACATTAATCTTAAGCACGTTCGCACCGAAAAGCAATTAGCAGATATATTCACTAAGCCCCTTGATGAGAAAGTGTTTTGCATGTTGAGAGGAGAATTGAACATCATTGATGCTTCAAACTTGGAGTAGAAACTCCATTGGATACATGTAAGACATGAGCTTATGACTAATCCATGATATCTCTCTTATGATGAAAATATTATATCTTGGATATATTTGCATCTTGCATGCTATCTAACCCATGTAGGTACTTGGTTGAAACAAATTCCATGAGATTGTAATCCACTCACATCTTGAGCAATCTCTACATCACCAATTCTCTACACTATGGTGGTTGAAGTCAAGGAAGCACGGAATCTTTCAAACATATCCTTTGACAATCTCTATGATTGAGCTTCATGATTAAATTTTCTTTCACACAAGTGCTACTCCTTGCAAGAACTAACCCATGTAGGTAGATGGACTCAAATTCCAAGTGGTGCTCCCACCTCTTGATGAGATACATCAACCTTGAGCAACCCACACAAGTTCAACTACATGGTCAACACCACCAACCAAGGTATGTTATTCCATCTTAGAGAAGCTTTACTCTGAGTCATGAGCTAAAGCAACTCGACAAGATGTGAATACATCAAGATGCTTAAACGAAAAATGGTAACCCCATTTTGAGCTTAAACGATGAGTATGCCCCATGATCAAGTGATCTCACTTGACTTCTAAGTAAATATACTCTAACATAGGTGACTTTGTCACCGACCATCTCTAGATGAAGTTCTCTCGTGTTCTTATCTGTGTTTTTGCGTTTGAATCATGCATATTTGTTTCCCCTTTCAAAAAAAAAACTTCATCTAGATTTCCTTCTTTCTTTTCAGTTGCACTGCATTTCCTGCATCCAATTCATTGCATATCATTCAATTAATTCCTTGCAAATCTTTGTGAGATCTTACTAGTCTAGTGAGCTGAGGTGACAAGTGTTTTCTCTACGATGAACTCGGTTTCACCGATTTGTTGTTTTCGGTCCAACCGAATCCTTTCGGTACCACCGAAGCATACCACTCGGTGCCACCGATTTCACAACAGGAAAAACAGTTTGCCACTTGTTCTATGTTTTTTCTGTTCCAGCTCCACTCAATGAATCTTGTCCTCTACAAGCATCACTATTTTATCCAGTGCTTTGTGTTGTGACTCAAGGACCAAACCCATTCACAACAAATTCCAGAAGACCCTTCTTGGAAATTGATGTCCAAGGGGGAGAGAGAGATCACATCAAAGCTTATCACTTCAAAAAGGGAGAGAGTATTAAGGGGGAGAAAGAGATCTCCAGGGGGAGAGAATACTCAAGTAGAAAGTATTTCTCAAGGATCCCAGATGCTTGATGTTCAAGAGGAGAGATGCCACATGTCTTTTTGGGGGAAAGACATGTTCATATGTGCTTATTTGCATTAAGCTCTGTTCATTTATATCTTTCAGTTCTGATTTTCTGTTCCCTATCTTCTCCCAATATCCCATGCTAGATTCAGGGGGAGCAAGACATCTAAGGGAGAGAAATCATTTAAATTCATTGCATATCTTTACTCTTTGGGACATGTCTAATCCAATGTGGTACTTAGTACTCACTCTCTACATGTCATCTCAGTCTTGGTATTCTTGTGGTTTCTTTTGCTTGCTCTGGCTAGTAGATGTACCTGTGTTATCTAACCTTGTTTGTGCAGGTTCATTCCATCCTAAGCCAACTCAAGACTACAAGGTAAGTATTTCCATCAAAATCATGTGTATGAGGAATTCTTGCTGATGTACATACTGTTTGCAAGAAGGACTCATGAGCATGGAGGTATTTTCCTTAATAATCTTTTGCTCTGATGCATATGGCTAAGATACATGTAACACATTGCCTACTCTATCATGGTTTTGCTCTCACATGCTTCTCTATTCCATATTCACATGATTGCATACATGTAGGGGGAGCCTATGCTTGTTACATGTCTTTCCGAAGCTTTACTTGCTATTTTCTTTTATATCTCTATCTAAAGCTTTGATGTATGTTGTCATCAATTACCAAAAAGGGGGAGATTGAAAGCACAATTGCTCCCTAGGTGGTTTTGGTAATTAATGTCAACATATCTCTTGTTGGACTAACACTTTTATCTAGTATGTTTCAGATAAGTTCAACAATGGAGTGGCATGGACTAAAGGATGTGGGAACTCCATCAAGATGCTAAGGACAAAGGATTGGCTCAAGCTTCAAGCTCAAGACTCTTCATTTTACATTTTAGTGATCCAAGATCACATTGAGTCTATAGGAAAAGCAAATACTATGAAGGAGGGATGAGGTGTTGCTTAATGAGCCTCTTGCTTCGTGTGCTTAGTGATATGCTCCAAAACCCTCCACTACTTTCTCACATCCACATATGACCTAAACCTAAAGTCAAACTCGGCCCTACCGATTCTTTCTATCCGGCGCCACCGAGTTCAGATGTCATAGCCACTGCCACAAACCCTAGGAAAGTCGGTTTCACTGATAGGGATCTCGGTCCCACCGAGATGGCATTGTAATCTCTGTGTGTATGTCCATTACAAAAACCGGTCTCACAGAGTTTGTGTAATCGGTACTACCGAGATTGCAATGCAAACTTTCTGGGTAGCTTATTACCAAAATCGCTCCCACCGAGTTTGAGTAATCGGTCTCACCGAGTTTGCCTGACCAACTCTCCGGTTAGCTAATTACCAAAATCGGTCTCACCGAGTTTGTGTAATCGGTCTCATCGAGATTACGTTATGCCCTAACCCTAACCATATCGGTCCTACCGATATGCATATCGGTCCCACCGAGAACCCTAACGGTCACTAGGTTTACTAAAATCGGTCCGACCGAGTTTGTTGATTCGGTCCCACCGAGTTTGGTAAATTGTGTGTAACGGTTAGATTTTGTGTGGAGGCTATATATACCCCTCCACCTCCTCTTCATTCGTGGAGAGAGCCATCAGAACAAACCTACACTTCCAACTTACCAGTTCTGGGAGAGAACCACCTACTCATGTGTTGAGGCCAAGATATTGCATTCAAACCACATAAATCTTGATCTCTAGCCTTCCCCAAGTTGCTTTCCACTCAAATCTTCTTTCCACCAAATCCAAATCCTGTGAGAGAGAGTTGAGAGTTGGGGAGACTATCATTTGAAGCACAAGAGCAAGGAGTTCATCATCAACACACCATTTGTTACTTCTTGGAGAGTGGTGTCTCCTAGATTGGCTAGGTGTCACTTGGGAGCCTCCGACAAGATTGTGGAGTTGAACCAAGGAGTTTGTAAGGGCAAGGAGATCGCCTACTTCGTGAAGATCTACCGCTAGTGAGGCAAGTCCTTCGTGGGCGACGACCATGGTGGGATAGACAAGGTTGCTTCTTCGTGGACCCTTCGTGGGTGGAGCCCTCCGTGGACTCGCACAACCGTTACCCTTCGTGGGTTGAAGTCTCCATCAATGTGGATGTACGATAGCACCACCTATCGGAACCACGACAAAAACATCCGTGTCTCCAATTGCGTTTGAATGCTCCAAAACCCTTCCCTTTACATTCTTGCAAGTTGCATGCTTTACTTTCCGCTGCTCACATACTCTTTGCATGCTTGCTTGTTATGTATTGTGAATGTTAAACTTGTGCCTAAACTCCACTTAAACCTAAAGAAGTTAAAAACTGCAACTTTGGTACTTAGTGTCTAATCACCCCCCTCTAGACACCTCTTCTCAAGATCCTACACGAGCGTAGAGCACTACTCGACCCAAGGGAGCCAGGCTTCGATGCGAGATCCATTCTCGTTCAAGGCCTAGTCGACCGGAACAGAGTGCATAGAGAAAACCCTGGCAGAGATCGTCCAAGTGGCAGCAAAGTGCATGTTTCAGGTCCAGAGTGTTTCAGAAGTGCCATCAGGGCGGCGGTGATTCCTCCCAACTTCAGGTTGGCAACCGGAGTCAGTAAGTTCACTGGAGAATCCAAGCCTGAAACTTGGCTTGAGGATTAGCGAGTGGCTGTGCAGATTGGAGGCGGAAACGATGAGGTAGCGATGAAACATCTTCCTCTGATGTTGGAAGGGTCGGCCCGAGCATGGCTGACTCAGTTGGCTCCAGGAAGTATATACAGTTGGGAAGAGCTGGCTCAAGTGTTCGTCAGAACTTTTGAGGGCACTTGCAAGCGACCAACAGGATTGACCGAGTTACAGCATTGTGTGCAAAAGCCGAATGAGACTTTGAGAGACTTCATTCAGAGGTGGACCACTTTGCATCACACCGTTGAAAATGTATCAGAACATCAAGCGGTGTGCGCCTTCAAGGATGGCGTCAAATACCGAGAGTTGGTCCTGAAGTTCGGTCGGACTGGAGATATGACTTTGACTCGGATGATGGAGATAGCCACCCGGTACGCTGACGGAGAAGAAGAGGATCGACTCTGTAGCGGGAAGAGTAAGCCAGACGGCCAAGAGGCCGGAGGTAATTCCAACTGGAAACAGAAGCGTAAAGCTGAACCGGCAGCGCCCGGATTTCAGCAGTAGCTCAAGGAAAGTTGAAGGGAAAACCTAAGGGGCCCTGGCCCCCTAAGAATGTAAAGGATCAAGCAGGGAATGATGTGTTGGATTTTCCATGTCACATTCACACGAAGAAGGATGAAGAAGGTAAACTGATATACCCTAAGCATACCACTCGACAATGTCGATTCCTGATCTAGCAGTTCCGAGAAAAACAGCCCAGTGAGAAGGAGAAGGAGTCAGACAAAGATGAGGATGGAGAGGAAGACGACGGTTATCCCAAAGTCAATTCCACCCTCATGATTTTTGCTGATGTAGAGAGCAAGAGTCCGTTGAAAGTTATCAACAGAGAAGTGAATATGGTCGCTCCGGCGACGAAGACCACATACCTGAAATGGTCTCAGACGGCCATCACATTCGACCAGTCTGACCATCCTGCTCGTGTAGCCACCCCCGGGAGGCAAGCGCTGGTGGTCGACCCCGTGGTTGGAGGCACACGACTGACTAAAGTGCTGATGGACGGTGGTAGCGGTCTGAATATCCTTTATGCTGAAACCTTGAAGGGGATGGGCATTCCGATGTCCAAACTTAGCGAGAGCAATACGAGTTTCCATGGTGTTATCCCCGAAAAGAAAGCCGAATCACTCAGCCAGATCGCCCTCGACGTGGTTTTCGGTGATTCCAAGCATTACCGTAAGGAAAAGTTGACATTTGAAGTCGTAGATTTCCGGAGTGCTTATCATGCCATTCTGGGTAGGCCTGCCTACGCACGTTTTATGGCTCGACCATGTTACGTGTACCTCAAGTTGAAGATGCTTGGCCCCAAAGGTGTGATCACAGTTACTGGCAATCGGCAGAAGGCAGAGGAATGCTTCCAGAAAGGTTCCAAAATTGCCGATGCGCAGATGGCGGCAGTTGAACTCCAGGAGTATCAGAAGAATGCAGATCCAAGTGATTTGCTCCGAGCCAAGAAGCCTGCCACGGATTCTGCATTTCAGTCGTCTGGTGAAACAAAGCCGATTCATATTCACCCGACCGATTCCAATGCTGCACCAACTCATATATCAACGACACTCGACAGCAAATAGGAAGAAGCGCTCATCTAGTTCCTCCGTGAGAACTGGGACATCTTTGCATGGAAACCCTCTGACATGCCAGGTGTACCCAGGGAACTGGCTGAGCACCGTTTGCGTGTCGACCCTAAGGCAAAACCCGTCAAAGAGCACCTTCGGCGGTCCGCCGTGCAGAAGAGGAAAGCGATTGGCAAAGAAGTGGCTCGGCTGCTAGCAGCAGAGTTCATCCGAGAGATCTACCACTCCGAGTGGCTTGCCAATGTAGTCATGGTCCCTAAGAAGGACGATTCACTTCGTATGTGCATTGATTTCAAGCATATCAATCGAGCCCGCCCGAAAGATCACTTCCCTCTCCCCCGCATCGATCAGATTGTTGACTCGACTGCGGGGTGTGAGCGCTTGTCTTTTTTATATGCATATGCCGGGTATCATAAGATCCGACTGTATGGTCCCGATGAAATAAAAACAGCCTTCATCACCCCATTCGGGTGCTTTTGCTATGTCACCATGCCATTTGGTCTTAAAATTGCCAGAGCCACATTCATGAGAATGATTCAGAAGTGCCTGCTCACTCAAATCAGTCGGAATGTGGAAGCATACATGGATGACATTGTGGTCAAGTCTCGCAAAGGTTCCGACCTATTGACTGACCTTGCAGAAACTTTTGCCAACCAAAGGAGGTACGATATCAAGCTTAACCCGTCAAAGTGCACGTTCGGAGTCCCAGGAGGAAAGTTACTCGGTTTTCTCGTTTCTGAACGAGGGATCGACGCCAACCCAGAAAAAGTTGATACCATCCTCCGAATGAAATGCCCTGTGCGAGTGCATGATGCTCAGAAGTTGACTGGTTGTTTGGCCGCCTTGAGTCGATTCATTTCTCATCTCGGTGAAAAGGCCTTGCCCCTTTACCGACTGATGAAGAAATCTGATAAGTTCGAGTGGAATGAAGAAGCTGATGCGGCGTTCGCAGAGCTCAAGCCCTGCTTTCCACCCAGCCGGTGCTCGCTGCGCCAATCAGCAAAGAGCCTTTACTGCTTTACATTGCAGCCACTGGACAAGTTGTCAGTACGGTACTCACGGTCGAGCGAGTAGAGGAAGGAAAAGCTTACAAAGTTCAGTGCCCAGTTTATTATCTCTCTGAAGTTTTGACTCCATCCAAGCAACGATATCCTCATTACCAGAAGCTTGTCTATGGAATATACATTACAGTCGAGTGGCACCATTACAGTCGAGTTGCACATTACTTCTCTGATCACTCCATTACAGTCGTCAGCGATGCACCATTATCTAAGATTCTGAATAACAGAGATGCAACTGGTCGAGTGGCAAAATGGGCGATTGAACTCCTTCCATTGGATATCAAGTTTGAGGCAAAAAAAGCTATCAAGTCCCAAGCAATCGAAGATTTCCTTGTCGAGTGGATTGAGCAGCAACTACTGACTCAAGTTCACTCGGAGCATTGGACTATGTTCTTTGATGGCTCCAAGATGCTGAACAGATCAGGTGCTGGGGTAGTATTGGTGTCCCATCGTGGAGACAAGCTTAACTACGTTCTCCAGATTCATTTTGATTCCTCCAATAATGAAGCGGAATATGAAGCACTTTTATACGGGTTGCGTATAGCTATTTCACTCGACGTCCGTCGCCTTATGGTATACGGCGACTCGGATTTGGTGGTTAATCAAGTGATGAACGAATGGGATGTCAGAAGCCCAGCCATGACTGGTTATTGCAATGCAGTAAGAAACCTAGAAAGAAGTTTGAAGGATTGGAGCTTCATCATATACCCCGACTGAAAAATCAAGCTGCAGATGAGTTGGCGAAGATAGGTTCAAAGAGAAAGGCCATTCCCCGCAATGTGTTTCTGGAACATATTCATTCACCTTCAGTTCAGGAAGATCCCTTCACTGAAGAGTCACCAGAGCCCAAGAGTGCCACAGATCCGGCTGAAGTCGAAATCCCAGCCGTGGTCGACTTAGTCATGGAGGTTTTGGTCATCACCCCCCGACTGGACAGTGCCGTATATTGCATACATTCTTAGGAAAGAGCTTCCAGAGGACGAAGAAGAGGCTCGACAGATCGTCCGATGATCTAAGGCCTTTACCGTGATAAAAGGACAGCTGTTCAGAGAAAGTGTAACTGGGGTCTGCTAGAAGTGCATCACGCCAGAAGAAGGCCGAATGATCCTTAATGATATTCACTCGGCAACCTGTGGTCACCATGCGTCCTCTCGGACCATCGTGGCCAAAGCATACCGAGCCGGATTTTACTGGCCACGGGCCAATGAGATGGCAAAGGAAATAGTGGACAAGTGTGAAGGCTGTCAGTTTTACTCCAACATGTCTCATAAACCTGCGTCAGCTCTGAAGACAATTCCACTCGTCTGGCCTTTTGCTGTCTGGGGATTGGACATGGTTGGACCTCTGAGGACTGGCAGGAGTGGATTTACTCATGTGCTGGTGGCAGTCGACAAGTTCACCAAATGGATCGAAGCCAAGCCCATTAAAAACCTTTAAGCAAGTACAGCTGTGAGTTTCATCAGGGAACTGATATTCAGATATGGTGTTCCGCACAACATCTACACAGATAACGGCTCAAACTTCGACTCTGATGAATTCAAGACCTTTTGTGCTTCCCAATGCACGAGGGTCGACTATGCTTCGGTCGCTCATCCTCAGTCGAATGGGCAGGCCAAGCGAGCAAATGGATTGATTCTCAAAGGACTGAAACCCCGGTTGATGCGTGACCTCAAGCATGCAGCAGGGGCTTGGGTCGACGAGCTCCCATCAGTACTTTGGGGATTGAGGACAACTCCTAATCGGTCGACTGGACGGACTCCATTCTTCTTAGTCTATGGAGTCGAAGCCGTACTCCCAAGTGATTTGCTCCACAACGCGCCTCGAGTCGAACTCTTCTCAAAAGAGGAAGCAGAGCAGGCTCAGCAAGACGCAGATGATCTCCTGGAAGAAGAAAGAGATATGGCCTTGATCCGGTCGACCATTTATCAGCAAGACTTGCGTCGATTCCATGCCAGAAACGTAAGGGGTCGGGCATTTCAAGAAGGAGACCTGGTTCTTCGAGTGGACCAGCAGAAACCACACAAGCTCGCTCCTGCCTGGGAAGAACCTTTTGTCGTCACCAAAGTGCTCCACAATGGAGTGTATCATCTCTTCAACGTCGAGCACAACAAAGATGAGCCACGCGCCTGGAATGCGGAACTGCTCCGCCCTTTTTACTCTTAAGTATTTAGAACTGATGGGATGTAATAAGAAGTACCCTTTAGTTTGATTAGCAAAAAACATGATTTTACAACCTTCCAAATGATTGTTGTTCATTTTTTACATGTTCTAAAATCCCCCAGTGGGCGCCTTAGCTGCGAATCTGTTTCGCCTAAGTCGAAGAAAAAAAATCCTACCGAGTGGTGAGCCTGCCTCTCACTCGGGGGCTTAGTTGCAGTCCAGTACTTTCCTAAGTTAAAAAAAATCCTACCGAGTGGTGACCTGCCTCTCACTCGGGGGCTTAGCTGCAGTCCAGTACTTGCCTAAGTTTGAAAAATCCTACCGAGTGGTGAGCCTGCCTCTCACTCGGGGGCTTAGCTACAGTGCAGTACTTGCCTAAGTAATAAAAATCCTACCGGGTGGTGAGTCTGCCTGTCACTCGGGGGTCTTAGCTGCAGTCCAGTACTCGCCTAAGTTTAAAAAGTCCTACCAAATGGTACGGGTCGGCCATGACCCCCCCCCCCGGGGGCTGCACCGTCAAGAAGAAGGACGAGATTGTGAGAACAATCTTCTCATTCAAGAGCTTAGCTGCAGTCCAGTACTCGCCTAAGTTCGAAAAATCCGACCGAGTGGTGAGCAATCCTGCCACTTGGGGGCTTAGCTGCAGTCCATTACTCGCCTAAGTTTGGAAAATCCTACCGAGTAGTGAGCAATCCTCCCACTCGGGGGCTTAGATGCAGTCCAGTACTCGCCTAAGTTTGAAAAATCCTATCGAGTGGCGAGCAATCCTCCCACTCGGGGGCTTACCTGCAGTCCAGTACTCGCCTAAGTTTGGAAAATCCTACCGAGTGGTGAGCAATCCTCCCACTCGGGGGCTTAGCTGCAGTCCAGTACTCACCTAAGTTTGAAAAATCCTACCGAGTGGTGAGCAATCCTCCCACTCGGGGGCTTAGCTGCAGTCCAGTACTCGCCTAAGTTTGAAAAATCCTACCGAGTGGTGAGCGATCCTCCCACTCGGGGGCTTAGCTGCAGAGCAGTACTCGCCTAAGTAATAAAAATCCTACCGAGTGGTGAGCAATCCTCCCGCTCGGAGGCTTAGCTGCAGTCCAGTACTCGCCTAAGTTTTGAAAACCCTCCCGAGTGAAAATTGATCTTCTCGCTTGAGGACTTAGCAAAGTGTGGGGCGGCCTCGACCGCCACTCCAGTGTTGCACCATCAAGAAGAAGGACGAGATTGAGCATGTTCCCAAGACGAGCCACTTTTAGGAACGCCAAGCCGAATGGTGTAGGTCGACCACGACACCCCCCCTGTGGGATCTTGAGAAGAGGTGTCTAGAGGGGGGGGGGGGGTGATTAGACACTAAGTACCAAAGTTGCAGTTTTTAACTTTTTAGGTTAAAGTGGAGATTAGGCACAATTTCAACATTCACAATACATAACAAGCAAGCATGCAAACAGTATATAGGCAGCGGAAATTACAGCATGCAACTTGCAAGAAAGTAAGGGAAGGGTTTGGAGGATTCAAACGCAATTGTAGACACAGATGTTTTTGTCATGGTTCCGATAGGTGGTGCTATCGTACATCCACGTTGATGGAGACTTCAACCCACGAAGGGTAACAACTGCGCGAGTCCACGGAGGGCTCCACCCACGAAGGGTCCACGAAGTAGCAACCTTGTCTATCCCACCATGGCC
>LR880972.1:907267272-907289106 GCA_904067115.1 Aegilops sharonensis | reverse complement strand
GAAATTGTTGTAGACACGGTAAGTGTGAGAGTTTGAGCCATAACCTAGTAGGAAACCTTCATGAGACTTAGGAGCAAATTTAGAACGACGATGCTTATCAAGAATGTAGCACTTTGAGCCGAATACTCGAAAGTATCCAACTTGGGGTTTGTTACCGGTGAGGAGCTCGTATGCCGTCTTGCCAAGTAGATTGTGAAGGTACACGTGATTTGTTGCATGACAAGCTGTCTCAACCGCTTCTGCCCAAAAGTGAATCCGTGTCTTGTACTCATCAAGCATCGTTCTCGCCATTTCGATGAGCGTCCGGTTCTTCCTCTCAACAACTCCATTTTGTTGAGGTGTGTACGTAGCCGAGAACTCATGTGAAATCCTTTCTTCGTCAAGAAAGGTGTCCACATTTGCATTTTTGAACTCCTTTCCGTTGTCGCTGCGAACCTTCTTGATCTTCACTTCAAATTGGTTTTGGGCCTTCCTAGCGAAGGTTTTGAAGATCTTTTGGACCTGCGATTTATCATCGAGAAAGAACACCCACGTAAATCTTGAAAAATCATCAACTATAACTAGACCAAAAGAATTTCCAACAAGAATCTTGTAAGAGTTGGGACGAAAGAGATCCATGTGAAGTAGCTCGAGTGGCCTCCTTGTGGTCATAATGTTCTTCACGGGATGCCTTCCTCCAACCTGTTTACCTGCTTGACAAGCCCTGCACAGTCTATCCTTATCAAATTTTACATCGTTGACACCAAGGATATGATTCCCTTTAATAAGCTTGTCAAGGTTTCGCCTACCAACATGACCTAGTCGTCTATGCCATAACCAACCTTTTGAGGATTTAGCAATGAAGCAAGTTTTAGGTTGTGCCTTTTTAGAGAAATCAACAATGTATAGGTCACCTCTACGCACACCGGTACAGACCATTTTATGATTGTCTCGACGAAACACTTGGCAATCTACTTCAGTAAATAAGACATTGAAACCGAAATCAGCAAGTCTAGATACTGAAAGTAAGTTGTACCCAAGAGACTCAACGAGCATGACATTTTGTATGGAGCTATCATGTGAGATGGCCACCTTACCGAGGCCAACCACCTTACCCTTTGAGTTGTCACCAAAAGTGACATACTTTCGAGGACTATCATTTTCAGCAAGCTCACGAAACATGTCTTTATCTCCGGTCATGTGATCGGTACATCCACTGTCGAGAACCCATTCCTTTACTCCTGACACATATCCCCGAAGATTTGCCATAAGACCAAAATGTCTCATTGCATCATCAAGATCGAAGTCACTATCATCATCCTCATCATAGTATCCATGTTCAATATCATCATGTGGTGGATCAAGTCCTAGAGAGGGTAATTCGTTAGAGTGAGTTTGACAATGATCTTGTCTATGAATTCTTATAGCTTCGGAAATAATATCACCAATAATTCCAACATCTCCTTTGGCACGTATAAGGTCGGTGAGTTCAAATAGACGATCACCAAACATAGGATCACTAGTATTCATCTTACTCAAGGCAATAGACTTATGGAGAATTTCATCTAGATTTTTCAAGGAATAATTTGGAAAGCGTTCCTCAAGAAATTTCCATATAGTGTAGGCACACTCAAAGGTAGGCAAGATTCTAATCAAGTTTCTAGGCAAGCCTCTAGTGATAAGACTAACAGTTCTAAGATTTCTAGTCATGTCAATAGCTTCATCAAGGGTAGGATGCATAGGATCAACATGAGGAGCACAAGGGCTAGCAATGTACTTGTTCAAATGATATTGATTGAAAATCGCAAGCATCTCATTTTTCCACTCATGAAAATACTCTCCATCAAGAATAGGCACTCTATGTCTAAGACTCCCCAAAGTAGACTCATCCATCTTCCACCATTGGTGATTAAACCAATGCAATGGAGACCTTTGCTCTGATACCACTTGTGGGATCTTGAGAAGAGGTGTCTAGAGGGGGGGGGGGGTGATTAGACACTAAGTACCAAAGTTGCAGTTTTTAACTTTTTAGGTTTAATTGGAGATTAGGCACAATTTCAACATTCACAATACATAAGAAGCAAGTATGCAAAGAGTATATAGGCAGCGGAAATTAAAGCATGCAACTTGCAAGAAAGTAAGGGAAGGGTTTGGAGGATTCAAACGCAATTGGAGACACGAATGTTTTTGTCGTGGTTCCGATAGGTGGTGCTATCGTACATCCACGTTGATGGAGACTTCAACCCACGAAGGGTAACGACTGCGCGAGTCCACGGAGGGCTCCTCCCATGAAGGGTCCACAAAGTAGCAACCTTGTCTATCCGACCATGGCCGTCGCCCCCGAAGGACTTGCCTCACTAGCGGTAGATCTTCACGAAGTAGACGATCTCCTTGCCCTTACAAACTCCTTGGTTCAACTCCACAATCTTGTCGGAGGATCCCAAGTGACACCTAGCCAATCTAGGAGACACCACTCTCCAAGAAGTAACAAATGGTGCGTTGATGATGAACTCCTTGCTCTTGTGCTTCAAATGATAGTCTCCCCAACACTCAACTCTCTCTCATAGGATTTGGATCTGGTGGAAATAAGATTTGAGTGGAAAGCAACTTGGGAAAGGTTAGAGATCAAGATTCATATGGTAGGAATGGAATATCTTGGTCTCAATACATGAGTAGGTGGTTCTCTCTCAGAAATGGTAAGTTGGAAGTGTAGGTTTGTTCTGATGGCTCTCTCCACGAATGAATAGGAGGTGGAGGGGTATATATAGCCTCCACACAAAATCTAACCGTTACACACAATTTACCAATCTCAGTGGGACCGAATCAACAAACTCGGTCAGACCGATTTTAGTAAACCTAGTGACCGTTAGGGTTTTCGGTGGGACTGACTTGCATCTCGGTAGGACCGATATGGTTAGGGTTAGGGCATAACGTAATCTCGGTGAGACCGATTACACAAACTCGGTAAGACCAATTTTGGTAATTAGCTAACCAGAGAGTTGGTCAGGCAAACTCGGTGAGACCGATTACTCAAACTCGGTGGGACCGATTTTGGTAATGAGTCAACCAGACAGTTTGCATTGTAATCTCGGTAGTACCGATTCTCAAACTCGGTGAGACCGATTTTGATAATGGAAATACACAGAGAGATTACAATCCCATCTCGGTAAGACCGAGATCCCTATCGGTAGAACCGATTTGCCTAGGGTTTGTGGCAGTGGCTAAGACATCAAAACTCGGTGGCGCCGGATAGAAATAATCAGGTGGGCCGAGTTTGACTTTTAGGTTTAGGACATTTGTGTGGAAGTGGGAAAGTAGTTGAGGGTTTTGGAGCATATCACTAAGCACATGAAGCAAGAGGCTCATTAAGCAACACCTCATCCCTCCTTGATAGTATTGGCTTTTCCTATAGACTCAATGCGATCTTGGATCACTAAAATAGAAAATGAAGAGTCTTGAGCTTGGAGCTGGAGCCAATCCCTTGTCCTTAGCATCTTGACGGAGTTCCCACATCCTTTAGTCCATGCCACTCCATTGTTGAACTTATCTGAAACATACTAGATAAAAGTGTTAGTCCAACAAGAGATATGTTGACATTAATTACCAAAACCACCTAGGGAGCACTTGTGCTTTCACCCCCCCGGGGGCTACACCGTCAAGAAGAAGGACGAGATTGTGCGCACTGTCAAAGGCCTATCCAACGGCTGGCGCCAAGGCAGACGGCTGACAAGAGCGTCAAGACCATTGCTGAGTGCCTTACTGATGAGCTGATCAATGATGCTCAAAGTTCGTCCGATCAGTCGACTACTGATTCTTCTTAGCTGGCGCCAAGGCAGACGGCTGACAAGAATGTCAAGACCATTGCTGAGTGCCTTGCTGATGAGCTGATCAATGCTGCTCAAGGTTCGTCCAACTGGTCGACTGCTGATTCTTCTTCAGAAGCTGCATCAAACAAAGAGAAACCAATCCGGGAGAAGAACGAATTTCACTCGAAGATAAACACAACGTATTCGAAGATAAATCCAAGGCTTCCTAACCACAGATTAAAGTACTCGGGCGTCAGGCCCGAAGGAGTTTTAATGATTACAAAATCACTCGGCATTCCGAGGCAAATAAAGGTGAAGCATAATGTTTTTCAATCACTCGGCAAGAGAAGGACTGGCCGGATCGCAGAAGCTGTCGAGGTCGATGCTGTTGGCAATGCGAGTGGCTGCCTCGAGGAAGTTGTCCATGAAGGTCTGGAAGGAGTGCTTCTTAGTATTCGCTACCTTGAGAGCAGCCAGCTTGTCTTCCTTAGCCTCCTTGCAGTGCACTCGTACCAATGGCAAGGAAACGTCAGCACCACAGCGAGCAGAGGACTTCTTCCACTCTTGCACTCGGACTGGGATCTGATTAAGTCGAGTCATCAGCAACTCGAGGTCTTGAGAAAGTTCCGCCTGAGGCTAGAGTTAAGCGTCCACTCGGGTCATCGCCCCCTTCAGTCGAGCCAGATAAGCGACCGCACCATCCAAGCGTGACTCCAATCACAGCAGATTCATTGCAACGTCATCTTTTATGGGACAATTGATGGGGTCGAGACCTATCTCGACCCGCCCAGTTTCAGCTTCAAAGTGCTGACACAGTTCTGTCCCATGTCGAAAAATGATGAGTCGACAATATAACAACAAACTTCAGTCGACGACAAATTGACCAGTCGAATGATCATACCTTCAACCTTCAGAACAAGTTTCGCGGCAAGTTGTTCCAGATAAGACTCTAGCTTGTCTGTCCTGGCTCTGAGGCCGCCGACTTCTGTGGTCAGGTTCTGCTTGTCCTTCCTCAGCTGCTCGACTTCCTGATTAGCTTATGAGATGGTGGCCTTCAACTTCGCGTTCTCCTCCTCCAGTTTGCCTACTGAAGCCAGCTTCTGGTCCGCAAGCTTCGTCTTCTCACGTGCTTCCTTCTGAGCAGCAGCAAGGTCCAGGTCCTTCTTCTCCAAAGCCTCGTTCATCCTCTCTAAAGAAACAACACTTCAGACAAGCCTGAAGTTGGCGATTTTCACTACGCACATCTGCTTGTGTGAAGTCACTCGGTTCAAAGAGACTGAAAGAAAAAGCAGTGCGAAGTGCGAGATACAAAGCAGACAAGGCGGTCGAATGATTACCTCCCATGATGGCCGTCTCTTGTTGAGCAGTCTTGAGATTCTTCTTTGCGAGTTCAAGGTCGAGTTCAACGCTGATATGCTTCTTCTTTAACTCGGAGAGACGAGCTCCAAGATCACAAGACCGCTGTAGTCAGCAAGAGAGATGTGTCAGTCGACAGAAATAAGAGACAGTGACACGGAAAAGTTACTCTAAGACTACCGCCGAATCAAATATTCAACAGTAGTCTCGGAGACTACACCCAGTGGGTGCACTTAGCATGCCCCCACTGGTTCAGATCAACACTCAGCAGGGTCTGCCCAGCGTGAGTTCAAAAAAAAGAGAATATATGAATAGACCTCAGTCGACTGCCAGTAGTCGACCGTGGTCTCGGGGACTACACCCAGTGGGTGCACTCGGCGTGCCCCCACTGATTCCAACAGTTTACTGAGACTCAGCTCAAGGCGAGCAGAGTGGAAAATTTTCTGAACTCTACACAAAGGAACACCCCAGTGGGTGATCAAATATAAAGAAACACTCAAAAGTTCAGTCGGAGTTTTGCTGACCTGAACATTGGTCTGAAGGGCAGTGCTGGCATTGTAAGCCACCTGGCTAGCTTCATGCATCACCTTCACCTGCACCATGACAAGGTTCAGCTGATGAAGAGCTTCCCTAGCGGCGCCCGGCGAGTCGTCTGGGGTCTGATACGCGACAAAGAGTGATGGCTCCAAGGTAGTCGAAGCAGTTACCGGATCGGACGAGTGGAGTTGCACCGGAGCGGCAGGAGTCTGTGCAGTCGATCCCGACGGACATCAGTCGTCAGCGGGCTTGTGAATGTGACGTTGGTCCGAACCGGCCCTCCGGAACGTTCGACCACCGCCTCAAGCACCGGTGTCGACTGAGGGACTTGGATTTCAAGCCTCCTCCTGCTCGAGCTTCCACTCTTCTTCTTCCTCTCCTGTAGAGGCACTTCTTCTTCCTCATCATCAAGGAGCACAATGATTTCTTGCGGAACTACAGAAAGAGAGAAATATCAAATATTCAGCCGATTGACTACCCACTCCACTAAATGAAACCTGGTCGAACGGACTTACCAGCCCGAGAAGTGGCCTCCTCGTCTCCTGGTGCCTTATCGACGTCCATGTCAGTAGCCGCGGAGGTGGGACTAGAAAGATGCATAATCCAAGTGGTCAGAATAGAAATTTCAGTCGGTCTGTATAAACACAAGCGTGATACTCACCCCGAAGCCACTGGGACGTCCATCTTGATTCGCGGCAAAGTCTTCCGAGTCTTGGAAGGTGCAACCTTGGGCTGCTTGGCGATCTTCTCCGTCGGCTCCGGGGTCGACGTCCGAGTGCGCTTCTGAGCGTGGGTACTCGGAGCCACGTTCTTCCCGCGTCCGCCCGCTGGGTCGTGTTGCTGCTTGGATCGGCGCTCAGAACGCGGCGGCGAATCGACCTCTTCCTCGTCGTCCGACTCCTTACTCTCCTCCTCCTCCTCTTCATCAGATGACTCCCAGTCGCCACTCTCTTCCGCGGTAGCTTCTCCCTCCTGGCCTTGCTCCAGATCTTGTTCACCGTTGGGCATCGAATACATTTCGGTGAAAACCTACAAGACAAAAGGTCAAGTAATAGTCAGTCGACATCAAGTGCAGTCGGAACATATGCGCCAAGCAGTCAGAATAAAAGGGCATACCTTCTCGGGTGGATTGTCGTCTCTGAAAGGGATAACTCGCCTGGATCCTCTGGGATAGCCTGATTGCCTGTGATGCTCCTCAACCACATGGCCACGGTCTCGGACGACACTTCCTCTAGGTGGACCCGAGCGGTGTCTTCAGGACCAGAGTACAACCACATAGGATGATCACGGGCCTGGAGAGGCTGGATGCATCGACTGAGGAACACTTCCAGCAGGTCCAGGCTAGTAACACCCTCATTGATAAGCTGAACCTCTTTCTCTACCAGCATCTTCGTCTCCACGTTCTCAGCAGCGGTCACTTTGAGTGGAGAAGGGGTTTGGACGCGGTCGAATGTGAAGTGGGGGAGGCCGGTCGACTGACCTGGAGCTGCCTCGTCCTGGCAGTAGAACCAGGTCGACTGCCAGCCTCTAACCGATTTAGGGAGAGTCATAGCAGGGAAGGAGTTCCTATGCCTTTTCTGGATACCTAAAGCCCCACACATCTGGATGACATTGGTCTTTGAGTCACTCGACTTCGCTTTTTTGACCGACTGGGATCGGAAGGTGAAGATATGTTTGAAAAGACCCCAGTGCGGTCGACACCCCAAGAAATTTTCACACATCGACACAAAGGCGGCCAGATACGTGATGGTGTTAGGAGAAAAGTGGTGGAGTTGGGCGCTGAAAAAGTTCAAGAACCCCCTGAAGAAAGGATGCGGAGGAAGCGAGAAACCCCGGTCGACGTGGGTGGCGAGAAGTACGCACTCACCCGGTCTAGGCTGGGGCTCCATCTCCCCCTCCGGCAACCTTGCCGCCCCCTTGGCGATCAGCCCAGAATCCGCCAGCTCATCTAGATCCTCCTGCCGAATCGAAGATCGGATCCAATCGCCCTGGATCCAGCCCGATGGCAGCCCCGCGCGCGATGACGACCCACGGTGCTGCTTTTTGCCCTTCGCCGCCCCCTTCGCCTTCTTGGCGCGCTCTAGCGCCGCCGTCTTGTCCTTCACCATCGAGGCATCGCTGTTTATCCGCTCCGCTCGCTTCGGTGCTCCACGTCCCGCGCGCTTCCCAGAAATATCGTATCCCGCGAAATCCGGGATACTCAGCAGTCAATCGCGCCCAAGATCCCGCACTCCAGTACAGCACTCGACGCATGATATCTGAAGTTCAGTCGACAACTCTCTGAATGGATCAAGGCGGCTGACTCAACGCTGAAGTACCAACATGAGTTTTCCATCTGGCAGAAAACACTCGCAAAGGTGCAATGCTCAGAACAAGTACAACTTCAATCTACTTTCCACTCGAACCTTAATCCATTCGGGGGCTACTGACGAGGATACAGACCTGGGGTAGGGTCATAGGCCTGTCCTATACGTCCTACCCAAGGTCACTACCCTAGAAGATGAGAAGTCCAAGAGGCAACAAGAGACCCCCCCCCCCAGTCAAGGATGTCGAGTGCAGTCCACTCGACATCCATGTCACTCGGAAATCTTCCTACCTACAGTCATTCGACCATCCAGAGAGTCACTCGACCTATCGAAGACCAGGAGTCACTCAAAGTTACAACGGGCAGGCATTCACTCCGTAGTCTTTAAGGTCATTAACAGCACTTAAGGCTGGCGTTACCAGTAATGCTCCCACTTTATGTACATTAAGTCCCTTGTAATGGAGGGCAGAGAGGGTCCTGACGAACTCTATATAAGCCACCCTCCTCCTCTGGCACAAGGGTTCGCACCCCCTGTAACATCACACATATAATCCAATCGACCGCCTCCGGGCACCAAGATGTAGGGCTGTTACTTCCTCTGAGAAGGGCCTGAACTCGTAAAACTCGTGTGTACATCTTCACCATATATAAGATCTTGCCTCTCCATACTTACCCCCCTTTCCACTGTCAGCCTTAGAACCACGACACCGGGCTCTCCAGAAGCTTGTCCATGCTTCTTCTTCCTTCTCTTCCACGCTTCCCTCGCGGATGGTGTAGTTGTTCCTTGGCACTTGCACTCCTCCTCGTCGTCCCTAGCGTTCCGACAATACCTATGCATGCACACGAGAGGGGTGTCAAGTAGTATACCATCTTCGAAGGGGTCAAGTGAACATGTGTAAAGGAGAAGATTCACCTTTATCTATGAGAAGTAGAGGTTGCACGTGTCACTTGCCAAACGGACTCTTGACATGGTGATGCCCGAAGGATGCTCCGCATCATCCCCTCCCCCTTGGAAAAGATCCGACCTCGGATCAAAAACCAAATCACCATGGGAAAGAGATGGCGATGCCGTGTTGAACTGGTCGATCACCAAGCACTCATCGTCTAGTATCTCGAAATGGGCACTCTCCAATGTCGCACCATCTTGTGATTCCTTCAAAAGGAGCAAATAGAACAAACACTTGGAAAAACAAATGTGGTTAGCATAGGGTGTGACAAAGGATTGTGACATGGCATGTAAGCATATCAATCGAGCACAAGCAAAGATATCATGGGGACAAGTATGCAAATGTGAGGTAGAGATGCAAATATGTGTGACAAGAGAATAAGCATCTACCTCGAGGTCATAGCAAGAATTCACAAATTTCTCAATGAAAGGTCTATGGTAGGCATAAGAATCATTCACAACACCAAATAAAATGAAGTGTCTAAACACATAGGACAAGTGCAAGAAAATCCAAGCATAATGTGCATAGGGTGTAGTGAATATAGTGTGACACTCAACACAATAGAAAGAGCAATTGTTCATCATGTGTGAGGCAATCAAGTCAAGATTGTGAAAGCAATGGAACATGGCATATGTGAAGAAGTGACATTGTTGCAACCAAACATATGATAGTAGCAAATAGTCCGAGAATTGGATGCAACACACAAGGTATATATGTCATGAAGCATGGAAATGTGGCAATCATGGGTGAACGCAATATCTCGAACATGCGTGCAAATGGTGCAAGCAACACATGAAGTATGATCCACAATATCCAAGCTCAAGAAGGATGTCACCTTGAAAGTGTGTCCTTGTGCATTCTTCACAATGCCGAAGTGGTAGGAAATGTGGTGCAGAAGCAAGTCGTGGTAGAATGTATGATGCTCGCTCTCAAGAGCTCGAATGGTCAACTCACGTGAAGTGGAAGTCGACCCAAAGTCCAAGTATCCTACACATGCACAAAATAAAACAAAGAAAGTATGCGCATGGTAGATAAACACATCATCCATCATGATGGTTCTTGTCTCTTGCACATAACCATTAGAAGCACAAGTGCATGAATAATATGATGCAGCAATCTTTAAGTTCATGGCACTACGCATATGGTGCAAAGAGGTAAGACTAGCATGCTTCACAAGGAATATGTCAAAATCTCCAAATATATGTGAGAATGCTATGGGGGCAAACTCATTATCAAGAATAAAGGCATAATTGCACTCAATACATGGCAAATCATCTAGCATGAGGGAGTCAACATATGGAGAGATATGACAAGGAGCAATATGAATCATGTGCAAAGCATATAGATGGTTGTCATCAACCGCATGAAATGAGCAAGTATGAGTCATTGGTGATGCAACATAAGGAAGCATAGTAATCAAGTCGTGCAAACTAGTTAAGCGAAGATGCAACACACTAGAAGAAATCATGGCAATTATGTCATGTGAGCAAATAATAGGCATAGGGAATGCACATGACATATCGCAAGCACGAACACAAAGCAAGATGAAAGTATCATCATAGGAATGGTGCACAAAAGGAACATGGCAACAACAAGAGATATCTCCACCAAGCTTGCAAATACACATACAAGTACTAGAATCAATCATCATGTGTAATGCAAAGCATGGGTCGCAAATGCATGGCAAAGGCATAGTAATGGGCATATCATGGAAAGTGAACATGGAAATTTGGGCAAAGGATATATAATGGAGAACAACCCATAGCCAAGTGAGGGCCATGTAGAAGAAATGCGCGGAGTCTTTACGCGAAGAGACCGGTGGGAAAAACAATCCATGAGATCCCAAATCATCGTTGCTCTCTAGAGCTCGTTTTGTCAACTTGTGGGATTGCGAGGTTGACAAGTATTCATGGGTACCTACACAAAAGAGACACAAACCAAAGAAATTGTGCGCGTGGTAAATGTACACATCATCCATCATGATCTGTATGTGCACGTGTGAGTTAGCACAAGATAAGCATCACTCAAAGAAATTTGATGCATGTTATAAGAACATGTCATCCATCATGAAAGAATAGTTATTATGTATGACACGATGGGGACACAAATTGAGAATGCAAGTATATGGCACATCAGTAGCATGTTTGTTCATGGGGAGCATATGGTGCACACAAGTATTGGGATCATGCAATGAATGGGATGGATCAAATTCTCCTAACATGTATGTGGAAACTATGGGGGTCTCCTCATGAACAACATTGGAAACATCATATGGAGAAAATGGACAACGTCCAAAACAATGCATATCCAAAGGTAGGTAGTCATGGCATGGCATATGAGATAAATGATGCAAAGGGAGCATATCAATATCATCACAAGAAAAACAAATGCCAATAACCATGGGCTTGTCATCTATGCCGTAAGTGCAAATTGGGTTTATTTTAATGGCATATGCATAGTCACTATGAAGAGATTGCAAATAAGACATATGGTGGATCTCATGCATAGCATATGACAAGTCAGGCGAATTATCAAACATGATGTGACCTAAAGAATTGTCACAAGAAATCCTATGTAACATGGCATCACTACTAATAGACTCCACATGAGAATCATCATATTCATCATAAATGGGCAAATCATCACATGGGGAAATCATACTAGCATGAAGCATGGTACTAGGTGGATCAACATCATGCAAGCAATTAATGTTAAGAGTGTCCACTAGTGGGACTAGAGCATCACCGTCACCTATGTTACCTTTGTCATTCCACTCAAGTGGTGTAGGTGAGGTGGGAAAGACCAAATGGTGGTCAATATCATCATATTGATGGAACCATGTGGGGGGTGCATCATATTCCACCATGGCCATCGTCTTGTCCAAAGGGAGGACGAAGTCGTCGAGGATCAGCGCGTCATGATAAATGGGACCTAGCACCAAATGAGAAGACACAATAGAGGTAGAGGTAAAGTTGTTAGAAATGCAAATGGCATCACGAGACCTATCAACTATCTCACTCTCTCTATGTGGTGGTTCACTCACTCCCTCAAAGTAGGTGCACTCAAAGTCACATATGGTGGAGTCACTCATCTCACACAAGTGTTGGGGTTGTGGCTCTCCTCACATGGAAAGTGGGGCAACTCGTCATATATGGGGCTAGTGGTGAAGTCACTCTCACTCTCAATATGGTGGCAGAAGTCACTCAAGTCATCATATGTCGCCGTGGTCGAAGGGAAAATCCCATGCTCAACCATCTCGTCATCGTCTCCGTGGATGAAGGCCGAAGATGGCACATCATCGCTCTCCTCCATGACCGAAGGGAAAATCCCCTACTCGATCATATCGTCACCATTGCCGTTGATGAAGGCCGAAGATGGCACATCATCACTCTCGCCTCCTAAGATGGAAGCATCATCCTTGCTCGCCACCTTGTCGCTCGCCTCCAAAGCTTGGTCCTTGAGGGTCTCCGTAGTCGTACTCGTCGCCGCACCGTCTTGAAAAAGAGTCATGGTAGACTCGGCATCATCAATGCCACATAGAGGGATGGCGGTGAAGTCGAACTTGGGAGCATCGTCTTGGAGCTCGTCGGGCTTGGACATTGTGGTGGTACTAGCCTCATGCTTGTCGTAGAGCTTGGTCGCCACGAAGTGTGCTTCGGGTGGAGAAGCCTTGGCCTTCATGAGTTCTTGCTCCGCCTTGAGAGCACCAATGTAGTAGTCGTCGAGGGACTTGTAGTTCTCGAGGAAGATAGTCTTGGAGATGTCGTTGTTCAATCCCATCATGAAGTGGAACTTCATCGAAATGGGGTTGTCCACGCCGGCTCGTCGCAAGGCAATCTTCATCTCCTTGAAGTACTTGTCGATGGACTTGGATCCTTGGATGGCGTTCTCCAATTGGCGTCGAAGTTGTTCCGTGTAGGTTGGAGGCATGAACTCTCGCTGAAAAACTCTCTTCGTCTTGGGCCAACTCATCTCGTAGCTCTCCGAAGGTGTGTGAAGCCACCATGTCGAGGCCTACACTACAAAAAAAATACACTTCCGTGATGATATGTGTTTGTCACAGTAGGTTGCCTTTTTTTCATGCTTGTACATCCATGACAAATTTATGACAGAATCAAGATAGTCATACATGTGCTGTCGTAGAAGTGTTCCATGACATTACCAAAATTATCATCACGGAAGTGTCCACTTCCATGACGATAAATCGCGCGTCACAGAACTGCTTTCGTCAAGGGTGACCGACACATGGCATCCACCGTAACGGAACGCTGTTAAGCTATCGGGTCGGGTTTTGGATCCCATAACCCATTAACAGCCCCGACCAATGGGGATTTTCCACGTGTAAAATCATCATTGGCTGGAGCAAACACGTGTCGGCTCACCGTTGGGACAGATGTCATCCGCTCATTGGACCGAAGGCGCCTATGATACGGCGACACGTGGCACGGCCCAACAGAGGCCCATTCCGGTGAAAAGGCCGGCCCGTTTGATTTGCTCAAAAGGTGGCGGGCCGGCCCACGGAAAGCCTGTTAACGGCCTGTTCGCATATAGCCCATTTACAGCCCGCTAACCGAGGGCCCGTTACGCCCTATCTGAATTAGGCCCAGTAGCGTCATCTGGGCCGTCCAATATGATTCAGCCAGTTTTAACTTCTGGCCCATGTGTGGCCCATGACTTCTTTCGGCCCATATGAGGACTTTTGTAACTCTTGGCCCATTAACGACCCATGGTGAAACTGGCCCGTAATGAACAGTGTATCACTTTATACCCATTAACGGCCCGTTATTCCATTGGGCCGTTTCCAGCCCAAGTTATCTTTCGGCCTTCTCAGGGCCCATTGATTCTTGGGCTCATTTGCAGCATTCGGTTACATACGACCCGTTACTGTCATTTTCTGCTTGTGGGCCAAATTCAGCCCGTCGTCACAGTCGGCCCATTTGCGGACCGTTAATACGTTGGGCCATTTTCATGTAAAAAAAAACCCGTTGGGCTGTTTTCATAGAGTTATCAAATACGGCCTATTAATGGCCCGTTATGGTCCACGAATAGTACGGCCCATGATTGGCGAAATGATGATACGCCCCGTAGAAGGCCCATGGATCCTACGGCCCGTATGAAGCCCATGGATAGTACGGCCCGTAGAAGGCCCATGGACCCTATGGCCCGTAGAAGGCCCATTGATCCCTAAGGCCCGTATAGAAGGCCGATGGATCCTATGGCCCGTATAGAAGGCCAATGGTCCTTCGGCCGAACGAAGGCCCATGGATCATATGGCCTGCAGGAGGCCCATGGTTACAACAGTCCGTCTGTTGCCATGATTATTTGGCCTAGTTACCAAAAATAGGCTATTGTGGCCACTAGAAAAACACAGAAAAAGAACTGCAGTGACTACAAGCAAACAACTAAACGAGACAATAAGGAAATAAATAAGCAAGCAATTAAGGCTATCCTATTACCGCTATTACACATATTACATCCACTGGGTATCAAAGTTCGCCACCAGTGCAAATATAGGGAACAAAGCAACATATTACATACACTTGGCCGTCAAAATTGGCCACCAGTGCAAATAAACGTGGCAGCAAAACAAGAGCATAACTGAAACAACTTCAAAAGAGCTCAAGAAACGTTATCCTGGGTATCCACCATGCTGGCAATAAGCTTAGCAAGCTGATTAGCTTTGTCCTGTTTGGCGCTAAAATCCTCCAACGCTTGCTGTTGCACCAGAAAGTATGCATCTGAATGCTCCAGGGACTTCCGCAGTCCTTCCGCTTCTTGTCACAGCACAACTGGTCGATGTCTTTCAGCTTGTAGTTGAGACTCAAGAAACCGAACTGATTCAGACAGTGAGTTTGAATAGCTTGTGCATTCGGTAGTGGCCAGTAACTCGAACACTAAACCAAGACAGGACTTTGGGGTTGTTTCGCTGTCTTCAAGATAGTCTTCCTTAGCTGTTTTATCAGCTTTGTTGGAGACCAACAAGGATGTGTCACTATCCTGAACCTTATCTGCATTACTTCCTTTACCATTGCTTAATAAGGCACTCTTCCCCAATATTCTGTCAGCATTCTAAAAGAAGAAACAAGCAGACACATAACAAGTTTAGCATGTACTAGTAAATGAAACTCATTTCGGTGAACCGGTCCATTAGTAAGGTGGACAGGATTAAACTACCAAGTCTTCTATTGCCAAGTACTAGTACATAATAAAAGCATCAAGCAAACATATATCTATGTCCTATGGTCACTGCATTGTCTTGCCAAATCAAAATAGAGACACGGTTCAAATCATATCAGTTCAAGACAAAGCAGCAGTGAAAGAATACAAAGCGTGGGAAACAACACGGCACAAAAAGATTTCAGATGGGTACCACGGGTCTACATGTACAACAACACTATTGGCTTTGTTGTGATGCTAGGAATGTGCATGATATGAAAGTCAACTGTATACACAATTGAAATTGAAATCAACAGAGCTATTGATAAGAGCAAACCTGTTAAAGAAACATGCGTGAACATACCTGCTGTGCAATTGGAGTTTCGATTGGATCCTTCAATTTAAAAATAAGTTCGTATCAGTAAATACAGTGATACAAGAGCAAATCAATCATAGTTAAAAAAGGCGCGCCTAAGCGAGCGCTTAAGCGCGCCTAGGCTCTAGGCGTTGGCAAAACGCATTGCGCATAACTACGCATAATCTGTGCATAACTGCGCATAAGCATGCGCTTTGGTCAGTAAAGCGCAAGGCGGTGGCAAAACGCACAATTAACGCCTAGCGCTTTTTTGAACTATGATAGCAATGAAATCTTAAATTAGAACAGTTGTTCTTCAGGTTTAGGCACTTGTTCTACATGAACAGAGTACAGTAAGACACAAGAATAAAATACTTAAAAATAGAAAATGAGCTCATAGACCTTACCACATTCTTGGTTCGGGACCAGTAAAGAACAAGGCGTTCCCAGTCATCGTCCAGTAAATGTGTCTCAGGAGAACGTAAGGGAATTTGATGAGTTTCTTTGCCGGTGAAGTATGTTTTCTTCAAGTAATTCCGATACTGCCACCAAGCATTCTTGAAGATAGCAGAGGTATTAGCACATGTTACCTCATCCTGAGTATCCAAATCGGTCCTTCTCTATAGAGAAAAATGGGAAAATTTGATGTATTATAACCATCATGGAGGTAGGATGTATGGGACGAAGCAAAGTAATTGCCATGAATAACATTACTTACACATAACTCCTGGACAAACACCTGCAACTGGCATTTTCCTTCATCTTCAGTATAATATTTCCAAGATGGGAAGATACACACATACGATTTAACAACATCAAATGCGATAGATGCTAAACTACGACTGGCTGGTTGTGCTTCCTCCACAGGAATAGGCGTACTAACTGGTGGAGTTGGGGTTCGCCGTGATAGTACTGGCCCTTTGGGCACTGGAGCTGCCTTACTAACTGCTGTTGTTTGGGAGCTCTGTGGTGGAGATGGTGCTGTGTCAACAGGAACTGGGTTACTATCGGCTGGGGTTGGGGTTAGATTGGGTGAAGCTGGTTCTCTGTCCATCGCAGTAGGGGTACAATCTGCGAGAGTTTGGGTTATGTGTGGTAGGGCTGGTTCTTGTGCATGTACAACCGGGGTGCTATCTCCACCAAGAGGTAGCACTGTTTTATTTGAAGACCGTGTTTTTATTCCGCTAGATACTGGCATCACCCGCCCCAATTCAAATGGCTGATAAACAGGAAACATAGTTGAATGTACAGACATTGTATGAGAGACAGATGCAATAGATAGTGTGGAAAAAAGAGGGCATGAAATAGTTGACATGTATATTGTTTAACTAAAACGGATAGCATGAAATAATTTCACATATATGATGTATATCTAAACTGGATAGCATAGCATAACATAATTCAAAGATTCAATGAATAACTAAACAGGATCGCATGACATAATTCACCTACATGTTATCTAAGTAATCAAGATTGCATCATTTAATTATATGTGATTTATAAGCTAAACAGAGGGCATTCGATATGATGTCTGAACTAAGAACATGGTGTTGAATATTGTGTATATGATGTCTAAACTATGCAATTCAAGACACCGTATGCATGATATGAGCAGTATAACCGTGCCAAGTTAGAGCATACACCTCAGTGGGGGAATAGGACTGGTCATCTGTCTCTAAATCCATCTCTTAGGAGCTATCGGGACCCAACAAGAGATCTGCTTCGACAGGTAGCACTGTCTGCTCTGAAGGCCTTGTTTTCGCTCCAGATTTTTCCATCTCCCACCCAAATGGCTGATTCACAGGAAGAGTAGTTTAATGTACAAACATTGTCGAGAAATGGAAATGTAATGAAGAAAAGGATGGCAAGATATCATTCAAATATATGATGCCTGGTTAAACAGGATGGCACTGCACATTTCACATATATTATGGCTGGCTAAAAGACATGAGACTGCATAATTCCCATATATGATATAGAAACTAAACAGGTGGCATTACAGAACAAGTTTAAACTAAGCAGATGACATATATGATGTCAAAAGTAGGCACTGCAAGGCAACATATGCATGATATGACTAACATCATCATGCCAAGGTAGAGCAAACACCTTGGGGGGGTAAATAGGAGTGGTCAGCGGCGTCTGGATACGCCTCAGAACAGATATCTTCCTCTGGATTACAATCTGGAGAGGGGTGGGGAGGGTTTGCCATTGAACCCACCATGGAGCGATGTCTGCATGACATTGTATTGCCGCGCAAAACTCTTCTCTTTTTCTCTACATGTTCAGCATGACTGTGTACAATATCTGACATGCATACGAAAAAAATATGCTGAGATTATGTAAGGAGAGCATGCAGAAATTTAGAGTGATGGTAACAACCAGTGGATCGACGTTTTTCCGTTGAACCAAAATAGCCCTAATGGATCGACGTGAATGTATAGTAATAAGTGACGCAACAAATGTACAACCTCTTTGCCGTAGCCGTGTCGACCTCAGCATCATTGGGTTGGTCGCTGAAGCAGTTGAGGCAGAGGTGTGGCGGAAGATCTGAGGAATCTGTAGACGGCGTCTAGGGCACTGCTCTGTTGTGATGGATCGTTCTGTCGTTGGAGCAGCTCCGGTGAGCCGTAAGACGTCAAGGCTGAAGCAGCACAAGACAGACATCGTCAATCTCAAGTGGGATTCTAATAGCATCTCCAAGATGATGAAAAATGGATGTAAAATTAACATCACCAAAAACCACCTGACTACAACAGATGAGGTAAAAACTGTTGACTCTGAACATAACTGTCGAAACTGAAATTAATTGTGGAATCTGAATGCTACTGTCGAAACTGAACGCAATGGTAGCAGAGAGACACTTGACATGTAGTTTAGGGAAGGCCTGCAGTTCATCTTCAACCTGCACGCCGCTGAGCCGCCTGCCACCACCAGCCGAACCGCCGGCCCCAGCGCCGCCTCGCTGCCTCGAAACAACTCGCCACCGCCGCCCTGGCCAGCCCTCTAGGCCCCCTGCCCCCCACCCTGAACCCTAAGATAGATAGTGGGGTACCTCTCCGGCGAGCCCCCGTCCCCGCTACGGGTGGTTCTTCCTTAACTCCGGCGAGCCCCCCCCCCAACCCTTGAAAATCGACTGACCCAAAAGTCGATTCAGTCGACTGAAGTGTGGCTTAATCGGAGCAGAGCAGCAGCATGAGCGAGGGGGAGAGCAGCAACAGCAGCTGGGCGAGCGAGCGATCGAGTGAGAGCCGGAGCACCAGCAGCAGCGCGAGCGAGCGAGCGAGAGCCGGAGCAGCAGCAGCAGCAGCGCAAGCGAGAGCCGGAGCAGCAACAGCAGATCCGGCTGGTATGGCCGGCCTCGCACTGGGGGAGAGCCGCCGTGGAGATGTCGCCCGCGGCGCCGACTTCAAGGTAGCCGCTCCATGGGGGTGCGGGATGGAGCACCGTCGGCGCCGGGAGGTCGAGTTAAGGAGAAGGTGCGATGCGATGAGTGTACAACCTCTTTGGTGGCGCCGAGTAGGCCTCGGCTTCGTCCGAGGAGTCGGTGAGGATGCTGCGGTTCCGGTGGAGTAGGTTAAGGCGGCGCTGTGGGGATAGAGCAGCCATGATAGATGAGGCGATCGTCGGAGCAGCTCCTTGGAGGTGGAGGACGGGGCGGCTGAACCGGCGGGACGGCGAGATGGACGACGGATCCTCATCTGGGGAGGTGGACGAGGGACGTCGAGCTGTTGCGGTGGACGACGTCGTCGGGGAAGAGGCTCCGGCCGGGCAGCGGTGACGTGGCGAACGGAGGAGGGTGGGGTTTCGCGGCTGGAGCGGAGAGGTTATGGCGGCCTGGGATTTCGAATAGCGAAAAGGGGGCGATGGGAGGGGGTGAAGCATGACTTAGGGACGCGCTTGTCCAAAATGTAGGGTGTGTTACAAAAGTACCCCCCACTGATTTGAACTAGCGGCCCTTTCGGCTCAGGGTTAGAAGGGGGATTTCGTGTGTCGGGATTTGGCAGCTGGAGCGAGTTTTTGCACGCGTTGTAATTTCGGGATAGCAAGGCGCGGGTTATGAAGGCGCCAGTTTTGGGAGCATGATATCTGAATTTTCGGGATATAACAAGACGCGGGTTGAATTTTAGGGACAAGCCTAACGTGTAGTAATGTTGTACTTTTTTTGACTGCATAGTAATATTATACTTGTATGTACCAAATCAATTCGCACTTCCCTCAACCAAAAAGAAAAAGAAAAGAATAAAACTATTCACACCACACAAAGAGAGAGTCTTGCCCCGTTTTACTATACAAATTCTATTCAAAGTTACTCCCTCCTTCCATCTATATAGGGCCTAATGCGTTTTTCGATGCTAACTTTGACCAAATATTAGAGCAATGATATATGACATGCAACTTACACAAAGCACACCGTTAACTTCGTCTGTGAAAGGTTCTTTCAATGATATAATTTTCACATTGTGCATGTCATGTACTATTAATCTTGTCAATAGTCAAAGGCGGTCTTAAAAATCTCATTACGCCCTATATAGATGGAAGGAGGGAGTATGAATCCATGTTATGTCCGATTAATTTTTTTCGCTTTGCTGTATAATGCATGTAACCTACTCATACCAATATTTTAGTGCATTCCAAATGTCTATACTACTGCTGCAATTCGAACTAAATTTGAATTTGTTTCTCTATTTCAATAAGAATCTACAATCATGATTGTTGCCAACTTCAACCATCATAGTTTCCTTGCTATCCGCCAGATATAAATCGGATGGCCTATAATGCAGGATGGCAGGCACACCATCATCAACAACTCCGTTTTTTTATAAGAGTAGAGATAAAATATATTAAATGTAGTATAACATGTTCATAAACACACCATGTGTATCACCATTATATATATTCACACATACGTCGGTTTAAAACACTATGATAAATTCTTCAAATATCCGAAATCGCTTTTTATAATGAAGTATATATGATCTCTATTCGTCTTTACACCCACACAACCCTCTTATCTTTGTAGCTAGCGCTAACTTTCTCTTGTGCATGCACACGCCCGCATCCCTCTCACCCTCCCTCAGCATTCTCTAGCTCCATCGCGCAAATTCGTCTTTTCACTTTAGGTCGTTCACCCACGGTGTGTGTAGGCCCCCCAGCTCCTTCTTTACGGCACACATCGATCGATATGCCTCTCTAGCCAGGTGTGCCTAGCACAAACACAAGCTTCCCCTCTTCTCTTGTCACCGTCCATGCCTCACTCCCACCACTCTTTTCATCGTTCTCGTACTCGCACACTCCTCCCCGCTCGATATAGTATGCCTCTCGTACCACCTCCTACATGCATCCCTCTATCTCTATCCTTCTCCTCGTGCCTCGTTTGCTTTTAACACACACATGCATGTATACCGATCGATCTCCCAACATATACCTGGATCGACTTTAACTACCCCCCCCATCGATCGACGTACCTCACAAGTTATGTCTCTCCTTTCTCTAACAAAGGGCGATTGATCTTTCTATGTAGTTATGTCTGCTTACCACAGCCACATCGTCCCCCCTTATCATTCGTGCATCCCTCCTGACCCGTCTCTCACACGCACGTGCACAGACAACAAGAAGCCATATCCTCTCTTATTGATATTGCGGGCGTGCCCTCCGTTTGTCTAGCAAGCCTATCCCACCATTTGTTAGAAGCAACTCCACTACCACCCCCTCCAACACTCTAGCTCTGTCTCTCTCCCAACCTTATTCCTCTCATGCACATATGCATGGATGCCGATCGATCTCCCTTAATACATGAGGCAGATCGATCTCCTTAATACATGAGGTAGGCCTCTCTCCTCATCCACACATATACCAGCCATTGTACCTCTATAGTTAATTGGGCCTCCCTCTTCCCCCACCACACACCGATAGTCGAGCGCTGCAGGTAGGTATCCATGCCACAGAGACAAACTGCACATGTCCCCTCTCATGTTCCAGTAGGCCAGCCACTCTATATCTTTGACGTGGGCACACACAAATTCGATGGCACTCTTTATCGATCGCGCGCGCACACACACACACACACATCATCCCTCTTTTCGATTCTATGGACACCTCAAGCCGGTGATACCTCCACTCTCTTATCGTGGATCGCCCCCTCTATATATATGTTATATCCAGGACTCTATTTCACACACATTGCATATGTTACATTTTTTGATTGAACCCCCCCCCCCCAAAAAAAAACTCTCAAGAACCCACACACTATATCTCTCTAGGTTTGTATCTCTCTCACACAACCCCACGTAGGTGGTGTACGTATACAAGAAGAGAATAGGTGCACCGTGCACGTACTCACGCTTCATGCCCAGCCACACCCGCGCGGGTACACGGTGGAGCTCATTTCTT
>LR880972.1:907246274-907258982 GCA_904067115.1 Aegilops sharonensis | reverse complement strand
ATATGCTGCTTGGCTACATACTCTGCATCACCCATTTATACATGTGGACGCACATGGTGCTAGCATGTCCCATACAACTATTTTGGTGTTGTTAATCTAAGAATGCCGCCGGAAAATTGAAGCAATGCCACTGTTAAAAGTAAATTACATTTTTTAACGAATGTTGTTTCAAGAGAGTGTCTCTGTTAATATGAATCAATGCTACCGTTTTAGAAATGCTACTATCCTACTTTTTTTTCCATCCAAGATAAGTTAGATGCTTCTTTCTGTCACCGTTTTTTCATCCTCCTTTATCGGCAAGTAATTGTTTCCTTTTTTGCCTCTATTAAAACAGGGGTATCGATTCAACTTGTTGCTATTGCGAAATTTTACTTCGCTACTTGAAACACTTATGTTTTAAGAGTGTTTTGTGCAGTTCAACTTGAATGACACACCGGTGACTTTGCTTAATTTTGCTGGAACTGCACAAAAGGAGATCGAGATTTGTTTCTAGTGTTCCTGTCGAGTTGTTTCAAATCTTGGTCTCTAGCACATGATATCTATTCAACTTGTTGCTATTGCGACATTTTGCTTCGCTACGCGAAACACTTTGCTTGATTTCAGTGCAACTGCACAAAATGAGATTGGATTTCCTATTCGTGTTAGCAGATTCGTATTTTATCCTGGTGTTCTCATGAAAGGTCAGTACAGGCCTTCATCCACATGATTGTGCAGTGTGCTTTGAGATGTTGTGCTACTTGTATTGGTATTGTTTTAAATAAATGTTGAATTGAAGCTATTGTATTGCTGTCTTTTCCCATTAAGTAGTGAACAAAAATGGGACCAATCCAGACATGATGATTGTTGCTTTGTTACAACAAACTCTGCATCACCCCCTTTATAAGTAGATGGAAACACATATTGTTGTTGCGCCCACTCTCCCCTCAAACTGTTTATGCTTTTCGTTAATCTAATGTCGCTGGTAAAATTAAGCAATGCCACTCTCAAAATTAATTAACTACTGAATCTTAGTTCAAAACTGCAACACTTGTTAGGAATGGTACTATCCTGCTTTGTAGTTCTTTCTACATGTTTAACCAAGGTATTGTTAAGATAATATCTCTTTAAAAATGAATCAGTTGCATTGTTTTAGGAATGGCACTTTTCTGCTTTGTCGTTCTTTATACATGTTGAACCAAGGCATTGTTAAGATAATGTCTCAGTCAATATGAATGAATCACACTGATGGAGAATTGCTCCTCTCCTGCTTTGTTTCCCATTAAGACAAGTCATCAACCGTTATTTCTCAGTAATTGTTTCCCTTATACCTATTGTTGCTTACAGGGATATCAAAATTAAAGCTCGGTTCTATTCCCACTTTGATTTTAGTTGAACTGCACAAAAGGAGCCAATGTGTCCAAGGAAAACTGCTGCGTTACTAGGTCCAGTTGGTTGTTCCACTTTGCAGAAAGAAACAGTCACTGGATGCGGTACATTTCAGAAGGAATGACCGAGAAGCTTTACAGAGTATTATTAGACACCGGTGACATGACTAGTCTGCAGAGACCATTGGCAATTTAACAACACGTGGGGTGCCATGGGCAAAAAGTGCCCAAACAAGTACAAGAAGCTAAGACAGGACACGATCATAGGCATTACATATTTTGAATGGGAAAAGCTTGTCAAAGTTTAATCATTGATGTTAGCAAGAAGACGTTAGTTTAATATATTTTAATTGTAAAACCTTGTCAAAATTTGCTCATTGATGTTAGCAAGAAGACGTTAGTTTAATATATTGGAATTGGAAAACCTTGTCAAAATTTGCTCATTGATGTTAGCCAGAAGACATGCATTTGATATTTTTGAGTGGGACGCCCTTGCTGTGAGCAGCGTCGAGTGTTTTTTCCTATTCATGTGTTCAGTTTAGAAGTAAATAGTTACTCTCCTGAGATATTCCTGTGTTAAGAGTTTGTTCTGAATATTGTCTATGTAATGCCAGGCCTTGTGTTTGATTGCAAAGTTGAGCTTGGAATGTTGTGGCATGCGGCATCACGAGCTGTTCACCGTGCCTCCTGAGAATAATGCTTCGTATTGTTTTGCATTTCGATCTAATGCCAGTGATTTGCTTGTTAAGAAGATCATCCTCTTCTGTTTTTTCGTGCGTAAGAAGTTCATCGTCTGATGTTTCATTCATAGCCTATACGACATGTCGGGTAGGTTAGACGTGAAACCATATGATATTCCGACCAACTCATGATATTAGGACGTGAAACCATATGATCCTCCGTAGGGCCCGCGAGGCCCTCTCCGTTGTCCTTCAAGTTATTGCGCTCGCCGTGGTGCCGAGCATTGTTAACATGGTCAACGAACATGAGGATTCAGGAGATGACTTTATTTTGACTGGATGACACTAGGGACCCACTAGGGCCATAGCCGTACGTACGCAAGTGCCTCCTTATTATGTACAACTATTTTTTTTTGCTTTCTCCTGGTTTCCTGACATCACGGTTCCACACCATTGTCAACCTATGTAGTCAATTGTCAAGACCCCGATTCCAAGTCACATAGACCCAGCCAGTAACATCTCATATCTCTTTGCGGCCTCACGCACGGTATCCGCACGGGTGTCGCCTTACCATGGCCCGGGACCGTTTGCGACTTTTGGCTCATGTATATGATAGTGTCGCTAGCATCCACATGACAGAGAACCCGGGCCGACATGGCTAGTCGTGAACACAAAGCGGCGCTAACCCATGGGGACAGGCATACATGAATCACATCGAGCATGTCGGTCATCAACGTATGAATTCGGGCTGTATCACTGGGCTAACAGGACTCCGGTATCCCGGGCTGTAGCAGGCTAGGAAGGACTCCGAATATCACCGCGTGACATTTCCCCAAAGGGACAGACATAGGAACGAAGTGAAACACATGCCGGCCAGTCAAGTGTCCAAAGCAGTAGTGCTGGGCTAGCAGGACTCCGGTGAACCGGGCTATAGCGGACTACTATCGCTTAGGAAGCACTAGACTACATTTCCCCATATGAGAGGCTGCCAAGGATAAACAACTAGATTGTCGGATCCCACTCATACCAAGCATTTCAATCATACACACAATATGCCCGATATGAGTACATACAACATGGCATCACAACAAAACTCTACAACTCAAAGTACTTTATTTAAGAGGCTCCGAGACGCCATACATAACATAACCATACAGATAGGGGTCACATGACCCAACACTCAAGTCATACAAACATACAAGCACATGCGGAAGCAAACTAGTCTGAGTACAGACTCTAAAAAGAAAGAAAGCTTGATGAAGCCCTTCTATCTACAGTGGCCCTTCACAAGCCTTGGATCACCACCTGGGTGGCTAGTCACTCGTCAACGTCGAGGTCTACGTAGAACCCATCGGAGGGGTTGGTGTTGTCGTCTGAAAACATTAATTAAGCAAACATGAGTACGGGGGTACTCAGCAAGTCTTACAACAGAAACCTATTATACATGCACATTCTCAAGAAGGTAGTGGAGTTATTGCACCAAGCCAGCTTTGACTCTTGGCTAAGCTATCCTACGTGACACCAGTTGAAAAGCATTTGTCGCACATGAGTCCATTACTCACCAACACAATACTCCACCGAGGATCCTCTCTCGTCAACCTACGAGAGGGCCATCCGCGGTACTCACACTTGTCTTGAGGCTTTTAGTAGTATCCATTTACTTGTCTATGAACTGTATAGGTGACCAAGTAGTCCTTTACCGCGGATGCGGCTATTCGAATAGTTTTATACCCTGCAGGGGTGTATCTCTTCACACACGCTCTCACCACTTATCGCCACTACACGACGTGTACTCAGCAACCTTCAAGCGGAAGCCCAGCGAGGGTGTCAGCCACGGCCTGACTAAAGACATGAGTCCCTAGTCCAGGTTTATCGCCTATTCGGGTTCCATCCGCAGGGAGTCCGGCCAAGGTTTCCACTAACGGCCCCGAACGATGTGAGCAGGGTTCCCGAGACACCAAACGGGCAAATCGGTACACCGTGCCACGTGCCTACCGCAACACAACCCACCCCTAAGGTCAGCGCTGCGTGCGGCCCCCAGCATGCTACAAACACCAGAAACTACTTGCAACTCCCGGACAGAGGACAAGAGTGGTTAATAAGCCGAGAGGGTCAATTAAGGATCCCAATGCATGGTAGTAACTGAATCTTAAATCACACACACAAATCTCAGTGCTTAAGGACGGCTTCAATGAAACAACCCACCATGTACTCCTACATGGCCTCTCATCGATACCTTTACCAAATCGTGTTCAACACTTTCACTCTCGAACCCGACACAACCTTTCACTCCAGTTCATCTTCCCGATGAGCCAGACCTGACACAACTCTAAGCATAGCAAGCATAGCATGGTAGGAATCACAAACATGCCTCAATCAACTCCTACACATACTAGTGGGTTTCATCTAGTTACTGTGGCAATGACAGGTCATGCAAAGGAAGTGGGTTCAACTACCGCAACACACAACAGTTTGAATCGCGTTGTCTTAATGTAGTAAACAAGAGCAGAAGCGAGAACATGGGTTTGTATCGGAATGATCAATGGGTTGCTTGCCTGATGTAGTGGTAGTAGGATACTGCCCTTCAGACGGATATTCGGGGTTATCCTCGGAGGCAGAACCTATCACGAAAGACACACCGAACATAAACAACACATGACAATATGCAACAATATGCAACAATATGATTCATGCTATGACATGGCAATATGAATATGTGTTGGCCTAATGCAAGCTAGAACAGAAAGGAATGAACTCATTTGAACCAAAGATTCAAATGTTAGCTCATTTAACATAGCCATAAAGGTGCATTATCTTATTTTGATTAAACATCAAGGTTAACTTGTTCTGACATGCAAGAAACCATTACCAATGGATAGATTGAATTTTTCTGATCAAAATTCATATATAAATCTTTGCATTTGAAGTTACAGATTAATTTCTATGAATTTTTGAAGTTTGCAACAATTTCTGGAATTTCCTATATAAAAATAAATCCAGAATTTAGTTATTGCGTCAGCAGTGCGTCAGGGTGACGTCAGGGTTCAACGGGGGCGTCTAGGTCAACCTGACCAGTGGGTCCCGCATGTCAGTAGCTAATTAGACTAACTAATTTTAATTAAACCTAAACTAGGTTAATTAGCAGAGGGGGGGCCCACTTGTCATAGACTCAGGAGAGTCAACCAGGGCCCACCCAGTCAACGTCAACGGGTCAAACACGCCGACGTTTAGCCGCCGGCGAGGCCAGACGCGGCGGTGAGAGTGGGTTAGCAAGTTCCGGTGACCAAATGGACGGCGGAGACCATCTACGGGTAGATAGGTGCATGCCGCGGCGTTTGGTGGTGGTGGTTGGGCTCGGGGTGGCCGGAAACGTCGCCGGCGACGAGCTAGGCGGTCGCCGGAGTCGGGTGAAGACGAACTCGAGGCTACGGGGCACGGCAAGGTGCGTGGAGTAGTGCTACGGGCTTCTGGGAGTGCGGTGAAGTTAGTGGACAAGGTGGCGTGGCCAGTGGTTGGCTGGAGACACGTCGGCGACGAGCTCCGCGGCGGCGCGTGCGGTGATGCTTCGTGCGGTTGCTACGGTGCACAAGAAAGCAAACGGAGAGGATGGGGAGGTTGCTGAGCTCACGGCGGTCACGGAGAAACGGACGATGCGGTGGCGACATCGAAGGGGATCTCTGACGGTGCTCGGTGAAGACGAGGTCGGCGGAGGTGTTGCAGAGCGTGCGAGCGCTCGGGGCTCGGCCTGCTCGATGTAGTCGACGACGGCGAGGCGAATAGACACAGTGGTGCAGCACGGGGTCGACGGAGGACGCGACTACGTCGGTGCTGCGGCGGCGGGTGCGTCGGCCATGGTGCGGGAGAGCGAGGGAGAGAGGCAGGGGGGCGAATGAGGTGTCCACGAGGTCGGGGCGGCGACGTGGAGCTCACCCAGGTGCTCGGGAGCGCGGGCGGCAAGCAGCTGACGCCGTGGCGAGCTCACGCTCGCCGGCGTCACCTCTATGCCTACGTGGCGACGACGAAGCAGCTGGTTGGCGTGGGCCAGCACAGTGCTGGGCCGGCCAGCTGGGCTGCCTGGTGGGCTGCGGCCAGGTAAGTCCTTCTCTCTTTTTTTCTGTTTTCTATTTTACTGTAAGTATTGGGCTTTTCTAAAAATACCTAGGCAACTCCAAAATTCACCAAACTGCACCTGGTCCTTAGTTGGAATATTTCCAGCATGGAACATTTTAGTTTGGGATTATTTGAGCATTTGAAATAGTTTATATAATTTAAATGCCCAAATTCAAATAGCTAAAGATTTAATCCAGTGACCTTAGAGTGACCTAGAAATTTGTGCATCACTTCTGACAGTGGTTTAGGACCAAGGCAAATGTGATGAACATTTTAGAAGGGCATTTCAGGTTCATTGAAAATATTTTTAGTAAACCCTAGTTGGATTCAGAGGGGTTCTGGGGGTTCTGTCTTCCCCATTTCAAATTTCTGATGAAAGGTAAACAAGATGCAACACTCTAATGCAAGGACTAACTAGGATGTGACATCAATATAAACGAGAGAATTGCACAAGGTGCGGCCGACAGCTGGGACCAAGCAGCTCGAGCAGTATTTGTGTTTTTGAGGCGTGAGCACTGCAGAGTTTTTCTTGGCGATGATTTCGTTGTTGTTCAGAGGAGAGCAGGGTATTAATTGGGCGGGCTGTGGCCCGTCTAGCCCACGCCAGATATCCAGCCCAGATACTACTTTTTTCAAGATGAAAATGGCTAGCCCAGCTATACGTCTTTTTGAGGAATATCCAGGCAAGGTCAACTTGTTATTCTCCGCCCCGCTGTGCTGCAAATCTTTCCTAGGAGGGATGCATTAGGCTTAATAGGAAAATGGGCTTTAAAAATAATAAATGGGATGTAATTATAAAAACTGGGCAGTAACTAAAAAAATGCACCAAACACGAAATTAGTTTATAAAATATTATTTATGGATTTTGAAAATCTTAAATTTTCATTGTTGCGCGCGCAATGTTTCGTTGGATTTTTACGTAATACAAATTTATATTTAATCTGAATAGAAATTTCGGGATAAAAATATTCCGGATCCCATCAAAATGTGGGAAATTTTATTGAATACTGTCTTCAACGGTTGGTTGAAATTATTAATCGTTGTCCTAGCTAGAAAATGGGCTGTACTTTTAACAAACTGTAAATGGGCTCTTGTAAATTCCATTAGAATTGAAAAATGGGCTTTACATTCTTACAAAACGCAAATGGGCTATAAGTTCTCTGCCACACACTTGTGGGCCTACTAAGTGACGCGTCCTCTAAAAAAAATAAGTTGATGCGTATGCAAGGCTTTGTCAACTTATTATAGTCAACACACGGTTCTAGCAGCAGTGGCCGTTGGATGTCTATCCAACGGATGTCGTGCTTCTTCTTCAATCTCGGATATTCTTAGCTTCGGCCGCCCAAAAAATGATTCCTCCCCCTGACATCTGGGGCGCACCGTTTCGGAGGCTGACCTGTGGGCCTACTAAGTTGGAGCATACCAAGGGCTTTGTCAACTTAGTCAATATAAACGATTCTAGCTTCAGTGACCGTATGATGTCCATCCAACGGTCGTAGTGCTTCTTCAACCTCTGGTCTTCTTGGTCCAGCCGCCCAAAGCAGCGCCGGTCGTGTCGCCTGCTCCTGCCTCCCGTGGCCGGTTGTGCTGCCGTGGAAGCCTCACCGCCCCCATACTACTCCCACCGCTGGCCAGGCCATCCCTCCACTCACCCACACCCCCTGTTATTCTGCGGCGACGGCAGCCTCACACCGCAGCCGAACCAGTGAACCCTCGTACTCCTCTCCGCACGGGCTTCCACTGCTGTGTCTTCCCCGGCTCCGCGTCGTCCCCTTCCTAGGCGTCGCCGTCGTCCACCGCCCTGTTGCTCTCGGTGCAGCATGGTCAACGTGGTCAACGACCGACTTCCATCGAAAGAGTACTGTACGTGGAGAGGCTGACAGCTGGGTGCACGGCGGCCGCAAGGAAGTGCCTCCTTATTACGCGCAAAATAATTATTCCTCCACCTGACAGCAGGGACCCGCTGGACGGGCCACCTTATTTCGCGAAAAAAACGTTTCCCCCCTAACTGCTGGTACCCACCGGATGGGCCACCGTATTTCGCAAAAAAAACGTTCCCCCCGCTGTCAGCTCGGACCCACCGGAAGTGCCTCTTTATGACGCACAAAAAAATGAATACTCCCCCTGCTAGCTGGGACTCACCTTGGTGGGAAGCTGACTTGTGGGCCTACTAAGTTGACAGGGATGGAGGGCTTTGTCAACTTAGTCAATATGAACGATTCTAGCTCTAGTGACCGTACGATGTCCATCCAACGGCTGTAGTGCTTCTTCAACCTCTGGTCTTCTTACTCCAGCCGCCCAAAGCAGCGCCGGTCGTGCCGCCTGCTCCTGCCTCCCGTGGCCGGCTGTGCTGTCGCGGAGGCCTCACCGCCTCCATACTACTCCCACCGCTGGCCAGGCCATCCCTCCACTCCACTCACCCACACCCCCTGTTATTCTGCGGCGACGGCAGCGCAGCCGAGCCAGTGAACCGTCGTACTCCTCTCCGCGTGGGCATCCACTGCCACGTCTTCCCCGGCTCCGCGTCGTCCCCTTCCTAGGCCTCGCCGTCGTCCACCACCGTGGTGCTCTCGGCGCGGCGTGGTCAATGTGGTCAACGACTGAATTCCATCAGAAGAATACTGTACGTGAAGAGGCTGACAGCTGGGTCCACGGCAGCCGCAAGGAAGTGCCTCCTTATTATGCGGAAAATAATTATTCCTCCACCTGACAGCAGGGACCCACCGGACGGGCCACCAGTATTTCGTGAAAAAAATGGTTGCCCCTGACTGGTGGGACCCACCCGACGGGCCACCGTATTTCACGAAAAAAACGTTCCCCCTGCTGTCAGGTCGGACCCACCGGAAGATTACGCACAAGAAAATGAATACCCCCTACTAGCTGGGACCCACCTTGGTGGGAGGCTGACTTGTGGGCCTACTAAGTTGACGGGGACGAAGGGCTTTGTCAACTTAGTCAATATAAACGATTCTAGCTCCAGTGACCATACGATGTCCATCCAATGGCCGTAGTGCTTCTTCAACCTCTGGTCTTCTTGCTCCAGCCGCCCAAAGCAGAGCCGGTCGTGCCGCATGCTCCTGCTTCCCGTGGCCGGATGTGCTGCCGTGGAGGCCTCACCGCCCCCTACTATTCCCACCGCTGGCCAGGCCCTGCGGCGACGGCAGCCGAACCAGTGAACCCTCGTACTCCTCTCCGCGCGGGCTTCCACTGCCGTGTCTTCCCCGGCTCCCCGTCGTCACCTTCCTAGGCCTCGCCGTCGTCCACCGCCCTGGTGCTCTCGGCGCGGCGTGGTCAACGTGGTGAAGGAACGACTTCCATCGGACGTGGACTGTATGTGGAGAGGCTGACAGCTGGGTCCTCGGCCGCAGCAAGGAAGTGCCTCCTTATTACGCGGAAAATAATTATTCCTCCACCTCACAGCGGGGACCCACTGGACGGGCCACAGTATTTCGCGAAAAAAACGTTTCCCCCCTGACTGCTGGGACCCACCAGCTGCACCTTCGCACGCAAGGAAGTGCGTCCGGGCAAAAAAAATGATTCGCCCCCCTGACTGCTGGGACCCACCAGCTACATCTTCGCACGCAAGGAAGTGCGTCCGGGCAAAAAAAAACGATTCGCCCCCGTGACTGCTGGGACCCATCAGCTACATCTTCGCACGCAAGGAAGTGTGTCCGAAAAAAAAACGATTCGCCCCCCTGACTGTTGGGACCCACCAGCTACATCTTCACAGGCAAGGAAGTGCCTGACAGTCGGGACCCACCTGGTCGAAGCGTAAGTACCGTTGTTATTCTGGTCGCGAACGTGTACGTGCATATATACTGATGGATGTAGAGGTGCGCACGTGTCGTAGTAGAGGCGCGCACGTAGCATGTACACGTACGTACAGCGGCGAGGGTGCAAGAAAGAAAATACGGCCACGTACGTACATACGGGCAGGGTCTCTAACGCCTATCACGCATACATACATGGCTGGGTCGGAACAGAGAAACAGCGTCATCGTCGTGTTCATGGGGAGCCAACCGGCTGGGTCGGAATGGAATGCGTGGTCATGTTCATCGGGAGGGCTTGGACGGAACAGGCGATGGAAACGAGGCCTGGCGTACCGCACAACGGAGGAAACGGCCTTGTGTTCGACCGGCCACGTTCGAAACGGGGTTCTGTTGATCGGGAGGGCCCTGGCGTACCGCAAACAGAGGAAACGGACCTCCTACGGTCGAAACGGGGGTCCTGTTGATCGGGAGGGGTGCGGCGTACCGCAAAACGGAGGAAGCGGACCTCCTACGGTCGAGACGGGGGTCCTGTTTATCGGGAGGGGTGTGGCGTACCGCAAAACGGACGAAACGGACCTCCTACGGTCGAAATGGGGGTCCTGTTCATCGGGAGGGGTGTGGCGTACCGCAAAACGGGACTCCACGGGATACTGTTCATCTCCACCGTCGACCTCCTCCAGCCTCCACGGGCTACCGTCGACCTCCTCCAGCCTCCACGGGCTCCTGTTCATGCAGCCTCCACCGCGCGCTACTCCACCGGCTACTGTTCAACCACCCCTCCACCGTCTACTGTTCATCCAGCCCTCCACACCACGGGGTCCTGTTCAACCACCCCTCCACGGCCACCCCTCCACCGTCTACTGTTCATCCAGCCCTCCACACCATGGGTTCCTGTTCATCCCGAGGCAACGCCACCGCTCACTGTTCATCCAACCCCCCCCCCCCCCCCCCCCCCCCCCCCCGCCCCCCCACCCCCCCCCCCCCCCCCCCCCGGGCACCCCCCCCCCCCCCCGCCCCCCCCCCCCCCCCCCCCCCCCCCCCCGCCCCCCCACCCCCCCCCCCCCCCCCCCCCGGGCACCCCCCCCCCCCCCCGCCCCCCCCCCCCCCCCCCCCCCCCCCCCCGCAACGCTCACTGTTCATCCCAGAGGTAGCATCGATCGGCTTCAGTTAGCAGCAGTAGCGAAGGAATCGCTCCATCGGGTTCAGTTTACAGCAATCGATCGATCGCTCGGGTTCAGTAACGCGTAGCCTGCAGTGCAATCGCTCGGGTTCAGTTAGAGCCCAATGCCTCGCTTGGCTTCAGTTAGAGCCAACGCCTCGCACACATGCGCGCACGTACGACAGAAACGCGCATCGCTCGCCCACCGTAACTGGCAACTCCCCAAAATTTTCCTCCCCCTCGCTTCTACCACGGTTTTTTCTGTCATGGATGGCCCAAAGAATGTCATGCAGCTGCGTCTCTGGCCCGCCCAGGACGAAAAGCCCATTTTCTGTCTTGATTTTTTGTCATAGAAGTAGGAGCCCACCACATCTATGATGATACCGGGTTTTGTCACAATTATCGTCATAGAAGTGTCATATGTATGACAGAAAAAAATTTCGTTCGGCCCAAAATGTCACGGATGTGTCTTTTTTTGTAGTGGTAGTCGTGGAAGTTTCTTGTGGCTCACTTCACTTGATCTTTAGGATGAACTTGATGTAGCTTGAGGTAGTCATCCATCAAGCGCTCCCATTCGAGATACTCCTCAGGTTCTTGTGTTCCATAGAAAGGAATCGCGTGGTCGATGTCGAGGTCGTAGTAGCTCGTGGAAGTCGCGGACTTGAGCTTGGGGAGCTTCTCTTGAGCGTAGTCTTGAGGTGCTTGTTGGCGAAGATGCCGTATGTCTGTAGGCAAAGATGCCTTGAAGTCGCTTGGCGAAGATGCCAAGGGAGATGGTGAAGTCATTGAGCGGTTGTTGATGTAGAGCTCTTGACCTTCACGTTCTTGTTGGTGATGCTGTCGATGCCGATGTGATCTTGCCGGAGATGGTCGCTTGGAAGCATGTGCTCTTGAGCGTCTTCTCGAAGATGAGGAAGATCGCTTGTAGGACTTGATGAGAGCTTTGATCTCCTCCATTTGAGCTTGCATCTTGGCATCGGAGTTGTTTTTCGTGGCATCAAACTCGTCGTTGTTGTTGTAGACCGAAGGTGAAATGCCTTGCCTATCCATCACAAGACTCGAGTAGAGGTGAGTAGGAAATGAGATAAACAATACCAAGTTACCTTTTCCCAAAGTTGAGGATGTATCCCGTTTCAATCAATGTGAAATGAAAGAATAGTGGAATTGGTACCGGACTTGTTCACTCACACCTATCAAGTAAAGCTTATGGTGTAGCTCGGTGAGGATAGTGGCACAAAAATTTGATGCAAAATGTTAGCAAGAGTCAATAATGTTTAAAGAGATTCACAAATTTGCAAGTGAAACAAGTAGACCAATAGCAAAGAATGGCACACGGAAACACACACACGGATAGATAAATGGGGTCGTGCAACCAAGGAATCCACAGAAAACGCTCGTGTTGCAAAACTCAAGAGAGACGCTAGCACGATTGCTCAATAGGCGGATACGACACTTGTGCACAACCTATAAGATGCAAAATGGATAAACTTTCTATCCCAAGTATGCTATATATGTATGGTGTTCCGGTGCTTTAGCACAAGATAATCCAAGATGATCGGATATGATACCATATGATTATTGTGATGCTATGGCTATTGCTTACAAGCTCTTTGTTCACTCTTTCT
>LR880972.1:907233191-907245490 GCA_904067115.1 Aegilops sharonensis | reverse complement strand
AAAACGCTCGTGTTGCAAAACTCAAGAGAGACGCTAGCACGATTGCTCAATAGGCGGATACGACACTTGTGCACAACCTATAAGATGCAAAATGGATAAACTTTCTATCCCAAGTATGCTATATATGTATGGTGTTCCGGTGCTTTAGCACAAGATAATCCAAGATGATCGGATATGATACCATATGATTATTGTGATGCTATGGCTATTGCTTACAAGCTCTTTGTTCACTCTTTCTTTTGCTTAAAAGCTTTTTTTTGTATGGCCACTTTTGCACAATGCACAGACCAAGATAGCAATTGTATATATGTGGGAACAAACTTGTGACACAAGAGATGATATGATGATACCAATATGATATGGTATATATGCAATGGAAGGTGTAGATCACTAATGTGCACAAGTCACGTTGCCGGCAATACTCAAATGGCTAGTCTCGATAGGCAAGTAATGCAAAATGGGCTAGGGGTTAACAATGCAATGGCAAGAATGTACAATGGTGTCGTCGAGGTTACCGTCCTTGGCGATGATGAATTGCGGTGTTCTTGATGTCGAGGCATTCCTAGTTATCCGAAACACCCTAGGAAACGGAAAAACCGCGAACTCAAAAGCTCCAAAGGCAAATGTCAAATGGTGGTAGCGGATAACGGTGGTAGTGTGCACTTGGCAATGTGGAAGTGGAATGATGGGCTATAGACGTGTCGGAGTTGAAGTTTCCGTCCCTAAGTAGCCGAAACACCTTAGGAGACACAAGCCACAACTCAAACAAGCTCAAATGCTATAAGGATCAAAATGGGTTAGATTGCGGAAGTCGGTGGTGGCAATGCAGATGATATGGTGGAAGGCCTAGGCAAATATGCCAAAGTTCCAAAAATTTTATGGAGTCAAATGGTGGTGAAACCAACGTGAGGACCTCGGGCACGTTGATAGCTTCAAAACGAGCCAAAGAACACTCAAATCGGAGTTCGGGAGCGAAAAGTTATGATGAAAATGGTGAAGAAGGCTGATGCTGAAATTTCGGGGAAAGTTTCTGGTTAGGCCGGAAGTTCCGCGGTTAGGGCCGGAAGTTCCGGTGGGTGGCCGGAAGTTCAGGGGGTCGCGGAAAAAGTGCGGGGGTCAGGGGGATTTTGGGGGTAAACTCTCTGTTTAGCCCGGAAGTTCCGGGGGTAGGACGGAAGTTCCGGGGGACGGAAGTTCTGGGGGAGTCCGGAAGTTCCGAGGGTCGTGGAATTTCGTCCGGGACGAACCCTAAATTCCAGATCTGAGTACAGGGGCGGAAAAACACGATTTTCGGGGTCAAAATTGGGGAGATTTCGTGGATGGAAATGGGGGAAAAGAAGGGGAATGCTAGATCCACTTGAAACCTAGCAAATCCATGGATCAAAATCAACAAAACATCATCCAAACCAACAAATCACAAAAAAAATTGCGGCTATTTTTGGTGGGGATTTTCGAATTTAGGACGAAATCAAGCAAAAGAAGGCTAGAAAATGATGGGAGGGACTCGAAATCCGTGATAAACCTAAGCTCTGATTCCATATGATACGGGGCTAACTCGGTGTAGGCCGATCTTTCACGTTTGGAGTGGGATCCCTTGAAGAACATGAAGAACACGGGGAAGAACGGGGAGAAATCACAAGGGGAAACACTCAAGAACAAGTCCAATCACACATCCATTAGACAATCAAACACACAAGATCACAAGGTACATGAACAACAAAGGGAAAGATACAAGGTAAGGTTCATCTCCAAGAGGAGGTCTTGATGATATCCTAGACGGATCTTCCCACGAGGGGGTCTTGATGATATCCCGCAGGATCTTCTCCTAGATGGAGGTCTTGGCCTCCAATGGAGTAGCGGTCTCTCTCTCTCTCTCTCTCAAGAGTAGAGATAGGTAGGAGCAAAGCTCACATACAAATGAGCTATCACTTTGCTAAGCCTAGAATGGAGGAGGGGGATGAGTATATATAGTAGTAGCCACGAAGGGGTAAGTGAGGGGCGAAAGGGTACATGGCCACGGGCCGAGTCTTTGCGCGCAGGCAGGGCCGGAAGTTCCGGGTACGGCCGGAAGGTCTGGGCGCCGGAGGTTCGGGTCGAAGGTCCGTCCAGGGTACGGGCTACCAGAGAGTTGGCACACTCTCGGACGGCTTCGATGCGTCGTGGCTGGAAGTTCCGGGACGGCCGGAAGTTCCGTGTGTTGGGGAACGTAGCAATAATTCAAAATTTTCTATGCATCACCAAGATCAATCTATGGAGATTCTAGCAACAATAGAGGGAGAGGATGAGTGTATCTTCATACCCTTGAAGATCGCGATGCGGAAGCGTTACAAGAACGCGGTTGGTGGAGTCGTACACGCAGCGATTCAGATCGCTGTCGATTCCGATCTCAGCGCCGAACGGACGGCGCCTCCGCGTTCAACACACGTACAGCCCGGGGACGTCTCCTCCTCCTTGATCCAGCAAGGGGATAGGAGAAGTTGAGGGAAAACTCTAGCAGCACGATGGCGTGGTGGCGATGGAGCTCGTGGTTCTCCGGCAGGGCTTCGCCAAGCACTACGGAGGAGGAGGAGGTGTTGGAGGAGGGAGAGGGCTGCACCAGGGGAAAGGTGTGGCTGCCCTCCCACCCCCTCACTTTTTATAGGGGGAAGGGGAGAGGGGGCCGGCCCCTCTAGATGGATCTAGAGGAGGGGGCGGCGGCCAGGGGAAACCCTAGATGGGGTTGGGCGCCCCCACCCCCTAGGAAACTTGCCCCCAAGCCGGGAGGGGAGGCTGCCCTAGGGGTGGCGCCCCTATCTCTCCAGGTTAGGTGAGATGGGATGGGAGGGGTGCTCAGCCCCTTAGTGGGCTGATGTGCCCCTCCCCTTGGCCCCTAAAACCCCCCCCCCCCCCCCTCTCCCCCCCCCCCGCCCCCCCCTCTCCCCCCCCCCCGCCCCCCCCTCTCCCCCCCCCCCGCCCCCCCCTCTCCCCCCCCCCCGCCCCCCCCTCTCCCCCCCCCCCGCCCCCCCCTCTCCCCCCCCCCCGCCCCCCCCTCTCCCCCCCCCCCGCCCCCCCCTCTCCCCCCCCCCCGCCCCCCCCTCTCCCCCCCCCCCGCCCCCCCCTCTCCCCCCCCCCCGCCCCCCCCTCTCCCCCCCCCCCGCCCCCCCCTCTCCCCCCCCCCCGCCCCCCCCTCTCCCCCCCCCCCGCCCCCCCCTCTCCCCCCCCCCCGCCCCCCCCTCTCCCCCCCCCCCGCCCCCCCCTCTCCCCCCCCCCCGCCCCCCCCTCTCCCCCCCCCCCGCCCCCCCCTCTCCCCCCCCCCCGCCCCCCCCTCTCCCCCCCCCCCGCCCCCCCCTCTCCCCCCCCCCCGCCCCCCCCTCTCCCCCCCCCCCGCCCCCCCCTCTCCCCCCCCCCCGCCCCCCCCTCTCCCCCCCCCCCGCCCCCCCCTCTCCCCCCCCCCCGCCCCCCCCCCCCCCCGCCCAACACTTGCCGGGGCCTCCGAAACCCCTTTCGGACACGCTGGTCATCACCTGGTACCCCCGGTACAATTCCGGACTCCAATACCCTTCGTCCAATATACCGATCTTCACCTCTGGACCATTCTGGAGCTCCTCGTCACGTCCGGGATCTCATCCGGGACTCCGAACAACCTTCGGTAACCACATACTATTTCCCATAACAACTCTAGCGTCACCGAACCTTAAGTGTGTAGACCCTACGGGTTCGGGAACCATGCAGACATGACCGAGACATCTCTCCGGCCAATAACCAACAGCGGGATCTGGATACCCATGTTGGCTCCCACATGTTCCACGATGATCTCATCGAATGAACCACAATGTCGAGGATTCAAGCAATCCCGTATACAATTCCCTTTGTCAATCGGTACGTTACTTGCCCGAGATTCGATCGTCGGTATCCCAATACTTCGTTCAATCTCGTTACCGGCAAGTCACTTTACTCGTTCCGTAATGCATGATCCCATGACTAACTACTTAGTCACATTGAGCTCATTATGATGATGCATTACCAAGTGGGCCCAGAGATACCTCTCCGTCATATGGAGTGACAAATCCCAGTCTCGATTCGTGCCAACCCAACAGACACTTTCGGAGATACCTGTAGTGCACCTTTATAGCCACCCAGTTATGTTGTGACGTTTGGTACACCCAAAGCATTCCTACGGTATCCGGGAGTTGCACAATCTCATGGTCTAAGGAAATGATACTTGACATTAGAAAAGCTCTTAGCAAACAAACTATACGATCTTGTGCTATGCTTAGGATTGGGTCTTGTCCATCACATCATTCTCCTAATGACGTGATCCGGTTATCAATGACATCCTATGTCCATGGTCAGGAAACCATAACCATCTATTGATCAACGAGCTAGTCAACTAGAGGCTCACTAGGGACATGTTGTGGTCTATGTATTCACACATGTATTACGGTTTCCAGTTAATACAATTATAGCATGAACAATAGACAATTCTCATGAACAAGGAAATATAATAATAACCATTTTATTATTGCCTCTAGGGCATATTTCCAACACCGGGCAGGAGGCTGGAGGTTCCGGTCTCTCCAGAAGCTTGTTCATGCTTCTTCTTCCTTCTCTTCCACGCTTCCCTCGCGGATGGTGTAGTTGTTCCTTGGCGCTTGCACGCCTCCTTGTCGTCCGTAGCATTCCGACGATACCTATGCATGCACATGAGAGGGGTGTCAGGTAGTATACCATCCTCGAAGGGGTCAAGTGAACACGTGTAAAGGAGAAGATTCACCTTTATGTATGAGAAGTAGAGGTCGCACGTGTCACTTGCCAAACGGACTCTTGACATGATGATGCCCGAAGGATGCTCCGCATCAACTTGCCATCCCGGATAACTACATCTGCCAACTAGGATGGCAACTAAATCATCATCTTGCGGGTACCTAATGCAGCTGCGCTAGGATGTGTGGGCATTTTTGCTTCGTGCCACACGCGCAGGATGGATACGAGTAGTACTTTTTGGGTGTGTGGCACGAAGTAGCCGCGTCCACACGTGTGGGCAATGCTAATGTCCGCCCACACACAACCCGTGTGGGCTGCCTCCTGCTCACACCACACAGGTGTGTAGCCAGACCCTTTAACGCCCACACGTGTGGGCGTTATCAGTGTCCTAAATTTATACATCTATAGATAGCCATAAATGTTGTTCAACATGACTTTTGTCTGCGATGCTCCAACAAGTGACTACATACGGAGCAAAATGGGTGAATCTACACTCTAAAATATGTCTACATACATTTATATGTTATTGTCCATTTGACATATCTAAAAAGACTTATATTTAGGAATGGAGGGAACACTTTCTATGAAACCCTCTTCATGTCACGTGCAAAAATAGAAGATACAACAAATCAATATTTACTATTAAACTGAATCTGGATATTTTAAACAAACCTACAGCCTCGTCAAAACAACTGAATTCATTTCTGCAACTTAGAGCCTATATTCGAACTCAATAAATCAAATAAAAAACAATTAAAAGAGTTTAACTAAAGTTCGACAAAAAGAAATCCAAACTTATACTGGATTACATAAATTGTAATTTCAAGTAGTTTAAAAGTACAATTATTAGATTTGTAATTAAAATTCCTAAACATCAAGAAATATATTTTATAAACGACAGTCTTTGGGTTAATAATATTAAAAAATGCATCCTATTTTATGGGAATTAGTTTGTGAATATTGGTAAGTAGACAATAAGGTAATCTAGATGTTATAGATAGACTATTGTTATTTGTCAAAAAAGATAAGATAATTGGTTGTTTGGATAAAATGAACCTGGCCAGTCAAGATTACTAAAGAAATTATGTCAATAATTCTGTCAATCAAAGATGGATTAGCCGGTGTAGGTTGCTCGAAGGATTTATTTTTTTGGATCATGGACTTATGGACAGTGGGTCATTTTGTGTGGCTGGAGTTGCTGCTTCCCACAGAGAAAGATCTACAAGGGCTGAAAATTTCTTTTACATGGAAGTCAGACAAATAAAACAAAATCTTCAAACCCCATTTTAATATATTTTTTAAAACATAGGTAGACATGGCAGTCATAGTCCGTGTGGGAGAGCTCCAGATATGTCTGGTCAAGCCAGTTTCACTAGAGAGGAGAAGAAGTCGTTGTTCAAGTCGATTGACAATTCCTTCAAGATGTGTTAGAGCGTCTTCAGCCGTTGGCCCCCCAGGGGGCGCGTAAAATCGCCGCCTGTGGGCGAGCCGGCGCAAAAAATTGCCCTGGGGCGAGTGGGCTCCCAGCCGCCGACCCCAGGGCCGCCCCAGAAGCCATTTATGTTAAAATATTCGGCAAAGTTCGGCAAACTAGGCATATATTAGACATGTTCGACATTTTACATAGCAAATTTATTAACAAAAAGGCCGAAACTACAACTACGGGCCGAAGAAGTCGCTGAGCGCGGTGAAGTCGCCGCCGTCGCCTCCATCCTCGCCGTCATCGCCGTCGGCCTTCTCCTCCTTGATGCAGCCACCCCTGCTGGACCCCTGCCCAGCATTGTCATGGCGGACCGGTGGCGGTGGCGGCGCGTCATCGTCGTCGCTGTCGTCGAGGACGACGACGCCTCCTTCGTCGCGGCCCCGGCGCCGATGTTCGAAGTGCTCTAGGGTGCGGCACTGGCGCTCCATCTCCATGTGCAGCCAGTCATCGCGCACCCATTTCAGGGTCGCCGCCTCTTCGAGCTCCCCGGCGCCGTACTCCGTCTTCACGGCGGGGAGCCCCGGCTCCGTCTTTGGTTTGACGAAGCGCGGAGGAGCCGACGAGGAGGCGCGCCGGCCGCCATCATTTATGACGATACCGGCGCTGCAAATGCGCCAGCCGAGCGGCGCCTCCGCTGCGGGCACGGCCTTGATGCCGAACACCGCCGGTGAGCCGGAGGAATGGGAAGAGGAGCGGGAGGAGGAGTGGGAGGAGGAAGTTGAGGAGCAGCCGAACCTCCTGGGCGTCCATTGTCCAGCGCTCCGACGGTGGACCGAGGCGGCCACCGCGGCAGGGTATTCCAGCGGCGGGTCGTTGCCGCCCTCGAGGTGCTCCAGCACGTCCTGGAGCCTGCGGCCGGGGGCGCCCCACCATACGTGGCGCCCCTCGCTGTTCATGACGCCGCCTACCACCGGCGTCGCGTTGTTGGACGCCAGCCTCTGCTCCTAGCGGTGCTGGAAGTACGCCGCCCATGATGCGTGGTTGTCGGCGGCGTACTGGGGGAGGGCGCGCTGCTCCTCTGTCAGGGAGGCTCGCATGCGGTCGACCTCAGCGGCGAAGAAGGCGGGGCGCGCCTCGACGTCGGGCACCGAGGGAATGGGCACACCCCCGTTGCTGTGCCTCCACCCCGTCGGCCCGGCGCGCATGTCCAGTGGCACCAGGATGTTCGCCTCCAAGAGTAGACACGCCTCCCACTCATGGAGCGAGCGGCGGCCGAAGCCGTTGTCCGCCGCCGCATCACCGGGGAATCGCACGGCCATCGGGCTTGGGAGGGAGGGAGCGGCGAGCGGCTCCGCACGGGGGGAGAGGGAGAGCTCGGCGGCGGTCGATGGCGGCTGTGGTGTGGCCAGAGGCGAGGGAGGCCACCGGCTTATATAGCCGTGTCGTGTGTACGCGTGGCGGGAGGGGAGGCGTCGCCGTGCCGCCCGTGACGCGCCGCCCGTGAGGAATCAATGGCAAGGCTGACCGGTGGCAGCCTTGCCATTGATTTCACGCGGGAAACCGAGGCGTTCCGATGACGACGAGGCGCGCATCGCTGACTCGGCGGGCCCGCGGCTCTTTTGCACCAAAACCGCTCGCCCCGGCGCCCCCGGGTGCCCCCCCCCAGCGCGCCGGGTTCGACCTGGGTCCGCCGGCGCTGATTTCGGCCCAAGCCGGCGAAAAACGGGCTCCTGGGGCATGACTGGGCCGTTTTTTGGCGCCGGCGCAAAAAAAATTGCCTGGGGGCGTGTTGGGGCGTGGATGGAGATGCTCTTAGTCTCATGTTCTGAAAGGTTAGCACTAATAATAATAGGATATATCTTTTTCTCATAAAGATAAGCATATTTCAAAGTGTCTGGCAATTGTTTTAATTTAAACACAGGATCACCCTTGGGTGGAGGAGGACCTCTTAGAGTTTCAATAGGAAGATTGTGTTTAAGCAGAGGTTGTTGTTCGAACAAGATTCTATCAATTTCATTTCTTTCATGCATATGCAAATCATTTTCATGGTCTAGCATAATATTGTTCTAAGGTATCAGTAGGAGGCACAGCAATAGAAGTAAGACCAATAATTTCATCCTTACTAGGCAAATCTTTATTATGAGGTTTTCTACTAAACTTGAAAAAATTAAATTCATGAGAGTCATCACCAAAGGTAACACCCTCAATTTGTTTCTTACAATCTATTCTAGCATTGACGGTGTTCAAGAAAGGTCTACCAAAGATAATGGGACAAAAGTCATCTTGTGGGAAACCAAGAACAAGAAAGTCAGTAGGGTATTTTATTTTCCCACGCAAGACTTTGACATCTCTAACAATCCCAATTGGTAATATAGTATCTCTATTGGCAAGTTTAATAGTAACATCTATGTCTTCTATTTCAGCGGGTGCTATTTCTTCATATAAGGAAAAAGGAATAGCACTCACGCTAGTACCTATATCACATAAACCATCATAACAGTGATCTTCTATCTTAACTGAGACAACAGGCATGCCAACAACTGGTCTATGTTTATCTTTTTCACCAGGTATGGCAATTTTAGCAGCTTCAGCACAGAAGTAAATAACATGCCCATCAATATTATCGACCAAGAGATCTTTAACCATAGCAACACTAGGTTCAACTTTGATTTGTTCAACTGGTTTAGGTGTTCTAATATAACTTTTGTTGACCACAGTTGAAACTTTAGCATGTTCCTTCATCCTAACAGGAAAAGGTGGTTTTTCAATGTAAGCAGTGGGAACAACTGGATCAACATTGTAAATAATAGTTTCTTCTTTAGCTTTTAACGGTTCTATAATTTCTTCTTTAATAGGTGGGTGATATTTGAACCACTTCTCCTTAGGGAGATCAACATGAGTAGCAAAAGATTCACAAAAGGAAGCTACCATCTCAGAGTCAAGTCCATATTTAGTGCTAAACTTTTGAAAAGCATCGGTATTCATAAAAGATTTAACACAATCAAACTTAGGTTCAATACCTGACCCTTTACCTTCGCCGAGTTCCCAATCTTTAGAGTTGTGTTTAATTATTTCTAAAAGATCCCACCTAAATTCAATAGTCTTCTTTATAAAAAACCAATACAAGAAGTATCGTACATGGATTGATCATTACGAGAAAGTCGAGCATAAAAATTCTGAATAATAATTTCTCTTGAGAGCTCATGATTGGGGCATGAATATAACATTGACTTAAGCCTCCCCCAATCTAGAGCGATACTTTCTCCTTCACGCGGCCAAAAATTATATATATAATTCCGATCACGATGAACTAGATGCATAGGATAATTTTTTTGATGGAATTCAATTTCAACCGATTCCAGTTCCAAGATCCAATATCATTGCATAGCCTATACCATGTCAATGTCTTTCCCTTCAGAGATAAAGGGAAAACCTTCTTCTTAGCTTCATCTCCGGGTAAACCTGCAAGCTTAAAAAATCCACAAATTTCATCCACATATATCAAGTGCATATCAGGATGTTCGGTTTCATCTCCTGCATAAGGATTAGCTAGCAGTTGTTGTACCATACCCGAAGGAATTTTATATTCAATATTTTTAGTAGGTGCAGCAGGTTGAGGGGCAACTAATTGTGGTTTCATTCGAGGTGAAGATACCCCGAACAAACCCCTCAAAGGATTGTTTTCCATAGTAACAAGTGAAAATAAATTTTAGCATGTAGTAATAATGTTTCCTTACCAACTTGCACTTACCAAAAGCACTTCACTCCCCGGCAACGGTGCCAGAAAATATCCTTGATGACCCACAAATATATGGGGTCAATTGTAGCCTTTTGATAAGTAAGAGTGTCGAACCCAACGAGGAGCAGAAGGAAATGATAAGTGGTTTTCAGTAAGGTAATGTCTGCAAGTGTTAAAATTGTAAGTAACAGAGTAGTTTGATAGGAAGATAATTTGTAACGAGCAAGTAGGTAGTAGTAACAAAAGTGCAGCAAGGTAGCCCAATCTTTTTGAGGCAAAGGATAGGCCAAAACGGTCTCTTATGATAAGCAAAGTGTTCCTGAGGGTACACGGGTATTTCATCTAGTCACTTTCATCATGTTGGCTCGATTCATGTTCGCTACTTTCATAATTTGGTATGTGGGTGGACAGGTGCTTAGGTGTTGTTCTTACTTGAACAGGCTCCTACTTATGATTAACCCCCTCACAAGCATCCGCAACTACGAGAAAAGTATTAAGAATAAATTCTAACCATAGCATTAAAATTTTGGATCCAATCGATCCCTTCCGGAATAGCGCATAAACTAGGGTTTAAGCTTCTATCACTCTCGCAACCCATCATGTAATAACTATTCCACAATGCATTGCCTTAGGGCCAAGTATGGTGAAGTGTCATGTAGTCGACATTCACATGACACCACTAAGGGAATCACAACATACATATCATCAAAATATCAAACATATATCAAGTTCACATGATTACTTGCAACACGATTTCTCCCGTGACCTCAAGAACAAAAGTAACTACTCACAAATGATAATCATGCTCAAGATCAGAGGGGTATTAAATAGAAATGGATCTGAACATATAATCTTCCACCAAATAAACCATATAGTAATTAACTACAAGCACTACAGGAAACAGAAGATGTACCGTCAGTACTATTCTTTGTCATCAGCTTTTCATCAGGACATACGACAAAGACCAATTTTGCCGACAGCTGCTGACGGCAAAGAACGGCTAACGACAAAATATACTTTGCCATCTGTAAATAAAAATACTAAAAACAAATAAAAAGGAAAACGACAAAGTGCTCACTTTGCCGTCTGTAAAAAGAAGACAGGCGACAAAGACTACTTTGTCGTCTGTAAATAAAAAGACAGACGACAAAGGTCTTTGTCGCCTGTCTTTTTATTTATAGACGGCAAAATGAGAACTTTGCCGTCTATAAATAATAAGAGAGACGGCAAAGAAAAAACACATCACACGGATCGATCTCCTGGATCGATGACATGGCAACATGTGGGCCGCCCGCACCCGCCTCTCTCTCACCATGCGCTTCCCAACCCACCCAAGCATGCATGCTCGTGACCAGCCACCCACGGACGCGCCAACCCACTGGCCCACCACCACCCGCTGGCCCGGAAAAAAAAATCATATACGATCGGGTCGTATACTCCCGATCGTAAGACCCAATCCATCAAAGGAGACTTGGCAAAAACAAATCTCGACGGACCCACACTCCTGAATCCCCTTTGGCCCTTTCCTTCTCCAGCGAGCACGCTCGCTCGCTGCCGTCGTCACCGTCGGCGACCACGCTGCTGCGCCCCGGCAGCTCGCCTTTGTAGATGATCATCAGAGAACCAACAAAATGATCAGGAGGTCTCCAGCTCAATCTGCTACGTGCATGCCTCTGTTAATCATGATTCTGTCCTAACACCTTCTCTGAAATTCAACTAACACAAATGTTGATTTCTTTGCTGGTTGGTGTTGGGGAACGTAGTAATTTCAAAAAAATTCCTACGCACACGCAAGATCATGGTGATGCATAGCAACGAGAGGGGAAAGTGTTGTCTACGTACCCTCGTAGACCGAAGCGGAAGCGATCACAACGTAGAGGAAGTAGTCGTACGTTCTCCTCGCGATCCAACCGATCCCAGCGCCGTTACTCCGGCACCTCCGAGTTCTTCACACACGTACAGCTCGGTGACGCTCCTCAGGCTCTGATCCAGCAAGGCTCCGGGGAGAGAGAGTTCCGTCAGCACGACGGCGTGGTGACGATCTTGATGTTCTACCGACGCAGGGCTTCGCCTAAGCACCGCTACGATATGACCGAGGTGGTATATGGTGGAGGGGGGCACCGCACACGGCTAAGGAACGATCTCAAGGATCAACTTATGTGTCCTAGGGTGCCCCCCTGCCCCCGTATATAAAGGAGCAAGGGGGAGGGCCGGCCGGCCCTAGGAGGCGCGCCAAGGGAGGGGGGAGTCCTCCTCCTAGTGGGAGTAGGACTCCCCTTTCCTAGTCCAACTAGGAAGTAGGAAGGGGGAAGGAAAGAGAGGGAGAGGGAGAGGGAAAGGGGGGCCGCGCCCCCCCCCCCCTCCTTGTCCTATTCGGACTCCCCATGGGGGGGG
>LR880972.1:907193950-907218348 GCA_904067115.1 Aegilops sharonensis | reverse complement strand
ACGTTGTGACGTTTGGTAGTACCCAAAGTGTTCCTCCGGTAAACGGGAGTTGCATAATCTCATAGTTACAGGAACATGTATGGGTCATGAAGAAAGCATTAACATACTAAACGATCAAGTGTTAAGCTAACGGAATGGGTCATGTCAATCAGATCATTCAACTAATGATGTGACCTTGTTAATCAAATAACAACTCCTTGTTCATGGTTAGGAAACATAACCATCTTTGATTAACAAGCTAGTCAAGTAGAGGCATACTAGTGACATACTGTTTGTCTATATATTCACACATGTATTATGTTTCTGGTTAATACAATTCTAGCATGAATAATAAACATTTATCATGATAAATAATAACTTTATTATTGCCTCTAGGGCATATTTCCTTCAACTTAACCATCTTTGATTCAACGAGCTAGTCAAGTAGAGGCACACTAGTGACACTATGTTTGTCTATGTATTCACACATGTATTATGTTTCCGGTTAATACAATTCTAGCATGAATAATAAACTTTTATCATGAAATAAGGAAATAAATAATAACTTTATTATTGCCTCTAGGGCATATTTCCTTCAGTTCGTGTGTGTCTTTTCCTGCAAGCAGCGAGCAGAGGAGTTGCGCCTCGGCGAGCTGCTGGGGTGCCGAGGAGCGTGCATGGCCATCAGCGGAGACGGAGCACCGGTTCTTTCGCGACATAGCGAGCTAAAGAGTTGTGGCGGTGAGGGAGAAGATTCGGGAAAGAGTTTTGCCGGAGAAGGAAAGGGCCAAAGGGGATTCGGGAGCCGAAAGAACCGGTGCCGAGGAGCGTGCATGGCCATCAATGGTGAGGGAGAACAACGGAGATGGAGCACCGGTTCTTTCGCGAGATAGCGAGCTAAAGAGTTGTGGCGGTGGCGGCGAGCGGGGCCGTCGGTGATTTTTTTTTCAAAGGCGAGCTGTCGGGGCGCGGGAGGGTGGTCACCGATGGCGACGGCGGCGGCGAGCGAGCGAGAGCATGGTCGCCGGAGAAGGAAAGGGCCAAAGGGGATTCGGGAGTCTGGGTGCGTTGAGATTCGTTTTGCCAGGTGTCCTTTGATGGAATGGGTCTTACGATCGGGAGTATACGACCCGGTCATATAAGATTTTTTTTTCGCCCGGAAAAAAAATCATATACGACCGGGTCGTATACTCCCGATCGTAAGACCCAATCCATCAAAGGACACTTGGAAAAAACGAATCTCGACGGACCCAGACTCCCGAATCCCCTTTGGCCCTTTCCTTCTCCAGCGAGACGCTCGCTCGCCGCCGCCGTCACCGTCGGCGACCACGCTGCTGCGCCCCGGCAGCTCGCCTTTGTAGATGATCATCAGAGAACCAACAAAACGATCACGAGGTCTCCAGCTCAATCTGCTGCGTGCATGCCTCTGTCAATCATGATTCTGTCCTAACACCTTCTCTGAAATTCAACTAACACAAATGTTGATTTCTTTGCTGGTTGGTGTGTGTCTTTTCCTGCAAGCAGCAAGCAGAGGAGTTGCGCCTCGGCGAGCTGCTGGGGTGCCGAGGAGCGTGCATGGCCATCAGCAGAGACGGAGCACCGGTTCTTTCGCGACATAGCGAGCTAAAGAGTTGTGGCGGTGAGGGAGAAGATTCGGGAAAGAGTTTTGCCGGAGAAGGAAAGGGCCAAAGGGGATTTGGGAGCCGAAAGAACCGGTGCAGAGGAGCGTGCATGGCCATCAATGGTGAGGGAGAACAACGGAGACGGAGCACCGGTTCTTTCGCGACATAGCGAGCTAAAGAGTTGTGGCGGTGGCGGCGAGCGGGGCAGTCGGTGGTTTTTTTTCAAAGGCGAGTTGCCGGGGCGCGGGAGCGTGGTCACCGATGGCGACGGTGGCGGCGAGCGAGCGAGAGCATGGTCGCCGGAGAAGGAAAGGGCCAAAGGGGATTCGGGAGTCTGGGTGCATTGAGATTCGTTTTGCCAGGTGTCCTTTGATGGAATGGGTCTTACGATCGGGAGTATACGACCCGGTCGTATAAGATTTTTTTTCGCCCGGAAAAAAAAATCATATACGACCGCGTCGTATACTCCCGATCGTAAGACCCAATCCATGAAAGGACACTTGGCGAAAACGAATCTCGACAGACCCAGACTCCCGAATCCCCTTTGGCCCTTTCCTTCTCCAGCGAGCACGCTCCCTCGCCCCCGCCGTCACCGTCAGCGACCACGCTGCTGCGCCCCGGCAGCTCGCCTTTGTAGATGATCATCAGAGAACCAACAAAACAATCAGGAGGTCTCCAGCTCAATCTGCTGCGTGCATGCCTCTGTCAATCATGATTCTGTCCTAACACCTTCTCTGAAATTCAACTAACACAAATGGTGATTTCTTTGCTGGTTGGTGTGTGTCTTTTCCTGCAAGCAGCGAGCAGAGGATTTGCGCCTCGGCGAGCTGCTGGGGTGCCGAGGAGCGTGCATGGCCATCAGCGGAGACGGAGCACCGGTTCTTTCGCGACATAGCGAGCTAAAGAGTTGTGGCGGTGAGGGAGAAGATTCGGGAAAGACTTTTGCCAGAGAAGGAAAGTGCCAAAGGGGATTCGGGAGCCGAAAGAACCGGTGCCGAGGAGCGTGCATGGCCATCAATGGTGAGGGAGAACAGCGGAGACGGAGCACCGGTTCTTTCGCGACATAGCGAGCTAAAGAGTTGTGGCGGTGGCGGCGAGCGGGGCCGTCGGTGATTTTTTTTCAAAGGCGAGCTGCCGGGGCGCGGGAGCGTGGTCACCGATGGCGACGGCGGCGGCGAGCAAGCGAGAGCATGGTCGCCGGAGAACGAAAGGGCCAAAGGGGATTCGGGAGTCTGGGTGCGTTGAGATTCGTTTTGCCAGGTGTCCTTTGATGGAATGGGTCTTACAATCGGAAGTATACGACCCGGTCGTATAAGATTTTTTTAGCCCGGAAAAAAAATCATATACGACCCGGTCGTATACTCCCGATCGTAAGACCCAATCCATCAAAGGACACTTGGCAAAAACGAATCTCGACGGACCCAGACTCCCGAATCCTGTTTGGCCCTTTCCTTCTCCAGCGAGCACGCTCTCTCGCCGCCGCCGTCACCGTCGGCGACCACGCTGCTGCGCCCCGGCAGCTCGCCTTTGTAGATGATCATCAGAGAACCAACAAAATGATCAGGAGGTCTCCAGCTCAATCTGCTGCATGCATGCCTCTGTCAATCATGATTCTGTCCTAACACCTTCTCTGAAATTCAACTAACACAAATGTTGATTTCTTTGCTGGTTTGTGTGTGTCTTTTCCTGCAAACAGCGAGCAGAGGAGTTGCGCCTCGGCGAGCTGCTGGGGTGCCGAGGAGCGTGCATGGCCATCAGCGGAGACGGAGCACCGGTTCTTTCGCGACATAGCGAGGTAAAGAGTTGTGGCGGTGAGGAAGAAGATTCGGGAAAGAGTTTTGCCGGAGAAGGAAAGGGCTAAAGGGGATTCGGGAGCCGAAAGAACCGGTGCCGAGGAGCGTGCATGGCCATCAATGGTGAGGGAGAACAGTGGAGACGGAGCACCGGTTCTTTCGCGACATAGCGAGCTAAAGAGTTGTGGCGGTGGCGGCGAGCAGGGCCGTCGGTGATTTTTTTTTCAAAGGCGAGCTGCCGGGGCGCGGGAGCGTGGTCACCGATGGCGACGGCGGCGCCGAGCGAGCGAGAGCATGGTCGCCGGAGAAGGAAAGGGCCAAAGGGGATTCGGGAGTCTGGGTGTGTTGAGATTCGTTTTGCCAGGTGTCCTTTGATGGAATGGGTCTTACGATCGGGAGTATACGACCCGATCGTATAAGATTTTTTTTCCCGCTGGCCTTGCTTTATCCTCTCCCCTGTTCCTCAAAAAAGGAAAAAAAGTCTTATCCTCTCAACTCGTTCGTCTCTCTCTTCTGCCTGCACGTTCTCTCTCTCGCCCGATGCACTGGCACCAGCAACCATCCATCGCTCGCCTCACCATAGCCACAGCTGCCTGTGCTCGCCTCCACGCGCCACAGCCACCGCGCGCCGCCGAGCACCGCCTGCCTCCGCCCGCCACCGCCCGCCTCCGAGCGTCGTCTGCCTTCGCAGTCCACACGCTGCCGAGCGCCTTCCTGTGTGCCGTCTGCCCGCCTCCGCCCGCGCCACCGGCGGCCGCTGCCTGTGCTCGTGTCTGCACATGTCGCACCACCAGTCGCGCCATCGAGACCGTGCAGGTGCCTCCCTCTCTCTTCCGACGACCTCAACATCGACCACAGGGGCGACCTCGACGATGACGTCGTGCAGACGACCTCAACAATGACCACGGGGCCGACCTCAACGATGACGCCGCGCGGACCTCGCCGACGACCACGGGGGCAAGGCCACGGCGGCGGCGTGGGCACGCCCGATGGCGGCGGGGGCGAAGTAGGGCGGGCACGGCCGGAGCAGGGTAGGCGTGGGTGCGGCCGGAATGCTAGTAGGGCAGCGGGCGCGGTCTGGCACGGCGGCAGGCGTAGGGTGGCGGGCGCTCGCGTCCTGGAAAGGACGGGCGAGGTCGGGCAGGGCGGCGGCCTCGGGCAGGAGCGATTTTTTTAAAATGAAAAAATAGATTTGTCGTCTATAGCTTGGCTGGGCTGACGGGAAAAACGCAAATTTGGCTGACGGCAACTATGTTAACTATGACGTCTGCCCGATAAAACGCAGATGACAAAGTGTCAGTTTAGCTAATGGCAAAGATTTTGCCGTCTGTCCGATAGAATGCTGACGGCAAAGAACTTTGCCGACTTATCTTTGGCGTCTGAGTTTGTCGTCTGCTTTCTGACGGCAAATTCTTTGCCATCTAGATTTATGTCTTTGTCGTCTATAATCCACAGACGGAGAATTACCTGATTCCTGTAGTGAAGATGTAATCAACACTACTAGTCACCCACAACCACCAATTTATAGTTTCGGTACAAAGATTGAACACAAGAGATGAACTAGGGTTTGAGATGAGATGGTGTTGTTGAAGATGTTGATTAAGATAGCCCTCCCCAAGATGGGAGAGTTGTTGGTGATGATGGTGAAGATGATTTCCCCCTCCGGGCGGAAAGTTCCCCCGGCGGAATATCTCCGCCGGAGGGCAAAAGTGCTCCTGCCCAGGTTCCGCCTCGAGACCGCGTCGCTTCGTGCAAAAGGTCCTCTCCTTTTTTTAGGTCAAATGACTTATGTACTAGAAGAAGGGCACCAAAGGCGGGCCTGGATGAGCACAACCCACCAGGGCGCGCCCTGGTGTCTTGTGCTCACCAGGGTGGCCCCCTCCGGTACTTATTTGCTCCAGTATTTCTTATTTGTTCCATAAAAAATCCTCGTGAAGTTTCAGCTCATTTGGAGTTTTGCAGAATAGGTAGCCTGGCGTAGCTTTTTCAGGTCCAGATTTCCAGCTGCCAGAATTCTCCCCTTTTGTGTGTACCTTGCATATTATGAAAGAAAAGGCATTATAATTACTCCAAAAATCATTATTATGCGATAAAACAACATAAATAATAGTAGGTAAACATGATGCAAAATGGACGTATCACTGCTGCACCTCCCCCTCATGCTCAACAACAGGTTCAGTCGGCTCCTGACGAACAGGTTCCAGATCTTCTCCCATAGTTGTCATGGGTGTCGTTACAACAGGTGCTTGCGCCGCAACCTTAGGGATTGTCGGTGCAGGTACAACAGGTAGCGAGAAAAATGGCTCCTGAATCATCGGATTAGGTGCATACACCCTCTTCTCCTTAAGATCAATTTTCCGAGCTACCATGCTCCCCCTTATCATTTCATCCTCTAAGAAGACTGCATATCTTGTTTCTATAAACTTTGTGTATCTCTCTGGACAGTAGAAACAAAAACCTTTTGATCTATCAAGATAGCCAATGAAATGTCAATTGACTGTTTTGGGATCTAACTTTGCAATATTTGGATTAAACACTTTGGCCTCAGCCGGGCTCCCCAACACCTTTAAGTGTTGTAGGGAGGGTACTCTTCCTGTCCACAACTCGTACAGTGTTTTGGGCACCGACTTTCTTGGTACTCTATTGAGAATGTGAATGGCGGTTTTAAGTGCCTCCATCCATAATCCCAATGGCAAGGTCAAGTAACTCATCATGTTGCGCACCATATCCATAAGTGTATGGTTACTCCTTTCAGCTACTCCATTTTGCTGAGGCTCGCCCGACATTGAATACTGGGCCACTATGCCAGTCTCCTGTAAGAACCTTGCAAAAGGTCCAGGGACTTGGCCATATGGAGTGTACTGACCGTAGTACTCCCCCCTCGCGGTCAGATCTTACTATATTTATTCTTTTATGATGCTAGTTTTCAACTTCAGCTTTGAATATCTTAAAATTTATCCAACACTTCAGATCTTTCTTTGATTGGGTAAATACAACCATATCGGAAGTAATCATCTGTGAATGTTATGAATGAGTCATAGCCATCCACACTTTTCACAGGATATGGTCCACAAATGCAAGTGTGAATGATTTCTAATGTTCCTGTGCTACGGTTTGCACTCTTTTTGATTTATTTTACATACTTTCCTTTAATGCAATCTATGCATTGTTCTAAGTCTGGGAACTCTAATGGAGGAAGAATTTCATTTTTAACTAGTCTTTGTATTCTCCCCTTCAAAATATGGCCCAAACGACAGTGGCATAATTTCGATGAGTCATGAGTTCTCTTTCTTTTCTTTTGTTCTTTATCCGACGTGGAAACTTGCTCATTCACATTACACATAGAATACACTTTTTCACGTAGTGATAATAAATAAAGCTCATCGTGCAGGAAAACAACACCCACATGAGTATTATTAAACCATATGGCATACTTGCCATGTCCAAAATGACATTCATAATGACCTTTATCCAAACATGAAACACTAATCAAGTTTCTATGTAATGAAAGAACATATAAAAACATCTGTAAGCAGAAACTTGAATCCATCAGCTAACTCCAGTGAGATGTCGCCGACAGCTTCAACTTATGCTTGAACTCCATTTGGAACTTCAATGCATCTTTCGCTTCTTTGCGTAGTCCGTGTCGAATGTAATCCCTGTAATGAATTTGCAACATGGACGGTTGCACCTGAGTCAATCCACCAAGTAGATTTCAAAAACTGTGTATACAAGGATCCATTTACAAAGGAAACAATGTTTTTACCTCTCTTCGCCATTATTGACTTTAGCCAAACAAGGCGATCTTTCTTGTAGTGCCCAGTCTGCTTACAAGGGAGACATATTTGTCCAATGGAAGAGACTTTTGCTAATGCTGATAGTGGGTGTGAGCTTCTCCATGTGGCTTTGAAGGGGAACCTTTGCCACTTTGATTGTATTTCTTTTTCTTATTATCCTTCACATAGTTCAGAGAACCACCATGTGAGGTTCTAAGTCTTTCCTCTTCTTGCACACACATGGCTATAGTCTTTTCAATGTCCCATTTTTCACTTTAGTTGACAGCAAAAGTGTCAAACTCTTTTGGCAGTGAAGCCATAACCAGGTGAACAAGGAGTGCATGCTTGAGCTCCAAATCCACATCCATGGGTTTAAGCTTAGCTGCCATGTTGCTCATCCTGAGGATGTGCTCTCTTATGCCATGCCCACCGCCTGTGTACTTTTCTGTCACCAGCTGCTTTAGCAATTGGGTAGCATATATCTTTGAAGAACCAATGAACTGGCTCTTTATCTTTTCAAGAAACTCCCCTACGGAAGTACACTCTGCAATTGAGCCCACAATAGCATTCTCAGTTGTGTTCCTTATGAAAGTCATGCACTTTTTATTGGCGGTGAGCCACTTTTGGTTGTCGAGGGTATATGACATCTCCACTGGAGCATGTTCCCTCTTCTTTTTGTTCCAAGCAGCATCATCATCTTTTGCATCTCTGACTGGCTCTGGTGGTTTGACCGGCTGTGGAGTGTCCACAACCCAGTCCACCTCAGCACAAACAAAAGCCAAGTCTGCTTTCTTTCTCCATTCAGTGTAGTTGTCACCTCTCAGGGTTGGAACATCCTTGATGCAGCTCATCAAGTAGTACCCTCCTGAAAATCACAATGAAGTGAGATCATAACAACAATTGAAACTATATCACCGTTGGGCAAAAAATAGAAACAAATGCACATATAAAACAATAAATCATGATTATGTTATTAACAACATTGGTCATAAAATAACAAAATCATAATTGTTTCAACAATTACTTTAACATGCTCTTAAAATAATAATTTCACTTTAGTTCTTTTTACATTTTAAAAGAGCACTTTTATCTATTGGCAGCAGAAAACATGAGTAAAATTCATGAACTTTATACTTTACTGAAGCATTTCTCTTACTTTTCTATTTTCTAAAACAAAATTTTCGTTGGATAATCTTGAATAGAAAAAAACTGTGTGAAATTTGCCCAAAAGCTGGACAAAAAATGAAGAAAACAGCAGCTCAGCCCGGTCTCGCCCCAGCGTGTGCACGGCTGCGTGGTACGCAGCCTGTTGAACCCGACGCAGACGTGGCCCATGGCCTGCTCTGCTCGCTGTGGCTGCCAGCCTCGTCTTTTTTTCCGGCCCAAAAGCCCGCTAAGCTGAGTTAGGGTTTGATCATGGTCGTCCGATTCGATCCGACGGTACAACGCTTTCGTCGTTGGGTCAAAACCAGCCTCCTGACCGAAATCCTAGCCCCACTCTCTTTTCTCCTTGTCTCTCGTCTCTGGTCTCTGCAGACGACGGGGGGCTGCGCCCGGCCGCCGGTGACGGCGTCGAACACCACCGCGTCGTGCCACCTTTCCCTTCCCTCCCCCCTCCTTTTCACCCTCCATCCTCTGCATCCTGTGGTAGAGAGAGAGGGACCCTGTTGCGCCCTCCTCTGCTCCCCTTTTCAGTCGATGGAGTGGTAGCGGAGCTTCCCGTCACTGCAGGGCTAACCTAGATCGGTAGGTTTTGTCGGTGGGGTTGGCGGCTGCTCGACGAACCTCGTGTTGCGTGCCGCCAGCCCCCGCCTCTTTATATTGCGCAGGTGACAGGGGCCGTCAACCTGGGTTGGACGCCCCCGATCAGGGCGCGGATCTAAGGGCCCGGTGGGCTGTTGGGCCCACACGGGAGGAGATCAAGTTAACAGATGTGAGTCTAGAATCCAAGAAAGATTCACCTAGACCAATTATTTACTCTCACCATAAAGTCTCTGGGTGAACAGACCGAACCAAACCGAGGTTTGGAGTTGTTTTACCAACTGGACCCTAGAACAAGTTCATGAAAGCAACATGAACTTCTTTCATCAATTTTTTGTTTGAATAAGTGTTTTTTTTATTTCTGTCTGATAAAGTATTTATGTTTTTTTAGACAATAATGTACTCCCTCTGTCTCATAATATAAAAACGTTTTTGACACTAGACTAGTATCAAAAACGTTTTTATATTATGGGACGGAGGGAGTATTCATGTAAGTATAAGCACATTCTCTAATTTTGGCCCACGTTCTCGGTCTGACTCTCTCGACCGATCGGCACCAGGCCCGGCGGGCCACAATGCTCCCTCTTCCATGGCAAAGGAAGAAGGAAGCTCTCGATAGCCAACCAGACCGAGGTAGGACATAGACATGTTGATAATAATCCATTCACGTCAGAGTATCAGTTTGTTAAAATAAAAAACGCTGCCGTAAATTTCATATGAACCAACGTGATAGTATATGGGGAAGTCCTTTTTTTTTTTGCATCAGTATATGGGGAAGTGCTACCCATACTGGAAATCATGCGGAGCAAAACGTGACACATGTGTACATATGGCGTTGGCAAAATACTGGCGTCTGCTACTAGTTAACTATAATTATGGCATCAGAAAATAAGTACTATAGGCCTGCTACTAGTAAGTTTTACTGGCTAGATTCTTCATCAGTTAAAATTAACCTCCGTCCAGTTCCGTCAGTCTATCATCTCCTACTCATCAATCTGGAAAATGGAAGTACACAATCGTCGTCAGGGTGCAGAATGATGACGGAAAAAGTTCATAAGTACGTACTACTTGTATATAGAGTGTGTTCATGTGCATGACCTTGCTTACCACAGCCCCGGGCATGGGGAGCTGCTACTGCCACAGCCGCAGCGAAGTCGCTGCCTCCTCCTCCTCCTCCTCCTCCTCCACCTCCGGGAAGAAGCCCCCAAACAGTGTCCCCGGTGGCACCGGCGCCATGAGCTCCGCCACCACCGCCGACGCCTCCACAGCAGCACGTTGCTGCCCCTCCTCGCTCATCTGACAAAGAGTGGAGACACATTCAGGAAGCCACAATATATATAGGAGTGCTAGCAGATTATATAGGAGTGTCATGCAGTGATGCAAATTAATCGTACCATGTGGCCAAGGAAGCTGTTCTGGTCCTCCAGGATGTGCACCTACATGACACACACACAGGTCAGATGGAGGCATATATGCACGATCATTCACAAGTGCTTGTCTGCATCTTAAATCATTCCGGTTCCTTTACGACTACAGCAACTTACCCTGTGGTGTGATTCGCCCAACTGCTCCTCCAGCAGTTTATCCTGCACATAAAAAAGCCATGTAACCATTCACTCAAACACTGTGACAGTAACATGTGAGCCGAGGTGAATATTGTGCAGGGCAGTGGAGTGTGTATACCTTCATTTCACGGACTTTACCCAGCGCGCACTCTAGCTTCTGCTCCAGATGGCCGAGCCCTGCCGCGGTTGCGCCGGAGGGCAGGTCTTCTCCGGTCTGCCTCCTCACGCTGGCCTCCAGGTGGTCACGCTCATGCCTCAACGTTGCGATATCCGCCAACAGTTTCTGTGTGCAAGAATCATATATATATATCAATCAGAATGCAGTTAACTCTGAGTGTAAAGATGTATTCACAGTTAGCTAGTACTATGAGTAGATTGTGTTTGTGTATTAACCAACCTGATATTCACCATGATTTATGCCCTCATAGCGCTCGATTAAGTCACTCCAACTGAACAAATGAGAAATGACAAGTGAAGGAGCTTGTCAGCACTATACACTAGTACTACTATTGTAGAGTGAATATACAGAGACCTGTAATTAATCAAATTTATGCATCTGAATCTAACTAGAGGATTACAATCAGAGCAAAGTCAAAAACATGGTCTGACTGAAACACAAACGAGAGCACCCTCCCCAATACAGCAGCTACAGTGGCATGCCAAAGTTTGTTCGCATCTTGTATTGAACACAAATCAATCGTATCTGCACGGCAAGATGGGTTGGCACTTGCGTGCATCTGGTGACATGAAAGTTGTTCAAGGATGCAGATTCGGCAGTTGGTAAATCCATCAAAACATAATGCAGAATAGGAGGAAGATAGGCACAATGGATCACCACACACATGCACACTTGTAGTACTAAGAACAGAACACTCTGAAAGTAAACAGGGCAATGTAGGATCAAATCAAATTGGGCGGACAGACTAAATCAGTCTGCAACCGGAGTCTAGCTAGATGTACGCGCTGTTGGGGCCATGAGATTGGGAGGAAGATGGAGCGACGCGATCGAGCGAGGGGCAGGTGGAGACACGGACCTGGTGTTGGGGCTGCAGTAGTCGGCGTGCCTGCCGGCGCCGGCGCCGTCGAAGACGAGCACGCCGAGGTCGACGTCGCAGAGCACGGCGAGCTCCCGCGCCTTCTTGAGCAGCCCTGCGCTGCGCTTGCCGAAGGTGGCCCGCCGCGAGACGTCGTTGGCGATCCGCTTGATCTCCACCCTCCCGCGCCCCATCCTCCCTCCTCCGGCAACCTTGGAGCGGCCGAGCAGAGGGTGGGTCAGTCAGTCAGCGGTGGCGTCACCAACGAGAAGACAAGGAGAAGGAGAAGGAGAAGGCATTGTGGACGACGGATCTGTTACCTTGCGTTGCACGTATGCTGCGGTGCGCTTGATCGATCGAGCGCGGCTGCTTTCCTCTTCTTCTTCTTCTCGAGGAGAGTTGTTGTTCCTTCGGGGCCAAGTCGGGAGCAGAGCAGCAGAGGTAGGCTAGCTAGGTGGGAGGTGGCTCCTCTCCTGCAGTGAGTAGGAGTACTACCTGAGCACGTACCGGCGACATGCAGATGCAGTGCAATTTCCGGGAAGTTTCGCCCGCGACTGACTACTGGAGTGGCTTTGACCACTGTGCTCCTACGTTGTGGTGGCAGACCCAGACCGGGACCACTTCTGTATGGCACAGTGTGTCGGCTTTCAGCAGTGTATCCCCCGTCGGCGTGACCGAGCGACTGTAGCAGCTGAATTCAGGTGGTGTGACCCGGCCGACCGGAAAGCAAGCGGGCGCGGGCGTCCTTCCCGGCGGCTTCGCGCGTTGCCATTCTCGGCAACTCCTCGGGTCGCCGCGCCTCCTTCCGGGCCGTGGAATATTGCCTAAAGCCACAGTCAGTCACCGGCGGCGACCGTTTTTTCCTGCGTGACCAAGCGCACTACACAGTACGAGTGCACGCAGACCAGCAGGTAACGGGTTCTTCTCTTTCTACACGACTATAAGCGCACAGTAATTCAACAGTTTTGCTAGAACTCATCTAGATGAGATTTAATTTGGTCTCATTCACCTTTTATAGCCACTGGATGTGATGCTATAAGATGCGTATATGCTGACGTGGGTTGTATCCGTTCTTGTTTTCCAGGTGGATGAGACCAAATTACGTCTCATCTAGATGAGTTCTAGGTACTCCCGTAATTCAAACCGTGTACGTGTATCTGCCAGGGGGAGCTCATCATCCTTCTTCTTTAATTTCGGCCCCTCGTTCTGAAGATTTATTTTGCGGACAAATCATTTGAATTATCTTTTTTTTTTCTAAAAAAAATTTCAATCTATTCATCAAACATCATGGCAGCGCAAAGAAATCGTTCCAACTGATTCACACGAGTATTCGTGTTGGATGGTGCACTGCTTATCATCCTCCGCTGTCTTGTATCATACTTGAAGGTCGCCATTCGTATTTGTATTTTTCAAATTTCATCAAGGAATTTCTGTTTATTGCACTTGGATTTTACCTAAATTTAAAACAAATCTTTCACCCCACATAGAGGTTTCTCGCTTGGGCCAAGCAAGTCTATCCGCCAAAAAACTGCCCTCAAAGGCGACTACGACGAGCCTCTGTTGCCCACCATCCACAACCGTCCGCGTTGAGCCCATGCGCCCCACCTATCTCCCATGTGTGATGTGAGAGGTAGGGAACCATGATACCTCTATGCATAGATAGGACCGGGTTCCATGGTGCCCGACGGGACATTCTTGACGTTGCTGGCGGCCTCAATCTAGGGATAAGTTCTCCTGGCCGACTAGAACAACCGGAAAAACAAGAGTCCCTTATATGTCGTCCCGATATATAGGTGACTCCGATGAGAGGGTTTGCCTAAATTTAAAACAAATCTTTCACCCCACATAGAGGTTTCTCGCTTGGGCCAAGCAAGTCTATCCGTCAAAAAACTGCCCTCAAAGGCGACTACGACGAGCCTCTGTTGCCCACCATCCACAACCGTCCGCGTTGAGCCCATGCGCCCCACCTATCTCCCATGTGTGATGTGAGAGGTAGGGAACCATGATACCTCTATGCATAGATAGGACCGGGTTCCATGGTGCCCGACGGGACATTCTTGACGTTGCTGGCGGCCTCAATCTAGGGATAAGTTCTCCTGGCCGACTAGAACAACCGGAAAAACAAGAGTCCCTTATATGTCGTCCCGATATATAGGTGACTCCGATGAGCGGGCTTGCCTCCCCCTCACACCCATCTCCCACCCCCCACACACCCCTCCCCCCCCCCCCCCGCCCCCCCCCCCCTCCCCCCCCCCCCCCGCCCCCCCCCCCCTCCCCCCCCCCCCCCGCCCCCCCCCCCCTCCCCCCCCCCCCCCGCCCCCCCCCCCCTCCCCCCCCCCCCCCGCCCCCCCCCCCCTCCCCCCCCCCCCCCGCCCCCCCCCCCCTCCCCCCCCCCCCCCGCCCCCCCCCCCCTCCCCCCCCCCCCCCGCCCCCCCCCCCCTCCCCCCCCCCCCCCGCCCCCCCCCCCCTCCCCCCCCCCCCCCGCCCCCCCCCCCCTCCCCCCCCCCCCCCGCCCCCCCCCCCCTCCCCCCCCCCCCCCGCCCCCCCCCCCCTCCCCCCCCCCCCCCGCCCCCCCCCCCCTCCCCCCCCCCCCCCGCCCCCCCCCCCCTCCCCCCCCCCCCCCTCCTCTCCGTCGCCACCCTGCCTTCTATCCAAGATGATAGGTCTACAAGTGTTAGTGTTACAACCTGAAGGCAACCGTAGAGTTTGAGCGGCCACACACATATGGAGATGAGGGGAAACAACACTATCGAAAGCTAAATCCTTTCATATGCATGCACGAATACGTACAATTTTACTAACCTCTCTCTCCCCAGCACCACTCGAAATTTTTGGGGTGGTGACAAAGTGACGTCCATTACGATCAATTCATCAATTCGTGGTGTACTCACGTACACTAATCGTGGCCCTCCCACTGAAGCACATATTTTGGATAAGGAAAGCATGTTTGTTGATTACGACACATTTTTTTCGAAAAGGAGGAATACCCCCAGCCTTTGCATCTAGACGATGCATACGGCTAATTTATTAATTATTAACACAAGACTTTACAAAGTCGTACAACATAAGACCAAAGCCACCATCTTCGCAACCTCTGTCGCTACTTTTATCTAACTGATGAAGGGGCGCTGATGGTCTGGGCCTAATACCAAACAGACCTCGCAGCCAAACCTAACATCTAAGACCTACGGTCCCAACCAGAACTCCAGCCGGGTATGGGCATCCACCAGTCCGACGTGCTCTTCAACCAGGACCCCTGCCGGGTATGAGGCCGTCGCAGCCACGTACCATCAATCCATCTTCAGAGTTGTACTGTTGCATGAACCGTGCCAGGTCACTCTGCCATCGACGCCACCACGACGCCAGACAGCGCCACCATCCTGCGCTCGTCCATCATCACACGCCCACCGGCGATACCCCTACTGCTCCATGCCGCTGAGACTCGCCGTTGTCGACGTGCCAGATGCCACGCCGCTCCTCCGATGCGAACACCAAAAAAAGGAAACGCCCTAAAGATACAAGGGGCACTCTGCACAACATGAAAGCCGCCGCGAGCAGCTGCAGAGATCTAGCCGGCGGCCAAAGCCCCCACCTTCATGAGCCCACACCCGAGTCCTAGCTCCCCAGGCAACGCCTCCAAGGAGGGGTGACGCCCATGGCGCCACCGCTGCCCAATCCAGGCCGGATTTTGGGTTTTCACCCGGGAGAGGACCGGAGGTGACAAGAATAAGGACCACGACACCGCCTTCAGGAAGGATGCGTTGCCCGAAGCCGACGCCGCTGTCGAGCCGAACCAGCCGGCCTAGGGGTTTCCCCGGTCCCAATCTGCACCACCATCCCCAGAAGCACCGGAACCAGCAGCATCCACCAGCATCAAGCGCAAAGGGGAAGGAGCGGGAACGAGGGAGCAGAAGGCCTCCAGATCTGGCGAGAACGAAGGCCCCCGAACTGCCGCCGCCAAGCGCCGACTCCCCACCACCCGAGCGGTCGAGGACGCCGGGCAGAGTCCCCGCGCACACCGTCCAGGGCGCGAACGGCGGCGCTGAACCAGCAGGGGCCGCCGCCCCGTGGATCCGAATCTCCGCGAAGGGACGACGAAGGCCTCGCCGCCACCTTCCTCGGCAGCCGCGCGACGCATCGGCGGTTCCTCTGGTGGCGACGAGGAGGAGAGGAAGGGGAGGGGAGACCGCCGGCGGCGGCTAGGGTTAGCCGCCCGTGGCGCCCCTGTTGGAGCGACGCGGATGTGATTACGACACATGTTCGCATTGTCCCTCATCTTCACACAGCAAGAAGTCGAGTGTAGTCCCCCACAAGCAGCCTCCATCCGCATGATGTGAATCCAATGACGGAGAGGCGTGAGCACGCCGGTAATTACTACAAGATGGTGCGCGGGCAGGAAACATATTTTCCATCCTAAAAATCATTGAAGAATCTCACATAGCAGTAATTGCAGGCATGCAAAACTTATGTTTAGCCGCCTTTCTATCCTTCTATTGATGTATGTATACAGATTCGAGCATTTAATCTTTGTCTTGTGTGCTGAACAAATCTCCGATAGATCATATTGTACTACAAATCCATAAGAGAGAAATAACCGGCATTATGATGGTAATTGCATTTTTTTCCTTAGAAGTAGAAGTTATTTTTTGCTCAACCGACCAAAAGATAAAATGGTAATTGCATTTTTTTCTCTTGGTTTTTCACTTCCATTTGAACTTGCCAGAAGACTGTTCTTCATCTTCAACCAATACAGCTCCAAGTACCGTAACTGCCCCGCTAGCGGCACCGGCGAGGAATGAGCCGAAGCCACCACCCTTACCTTTTTTTCCTGCATACATGGTATTTCAATACGTGTCTTACATATGCCCCCAAATAAGGTTTTGCATTCCAGCCCTTTCTAGAAAGGTAACCGTGACAAACAATGACATAGAGAATGCGAAAGATATGAGAAATGCCTTTCTTTGAAGACTTCTTCTTCGATTTATCATGGACGGCATAACCAGCTTGCGGCGCATGGCCATGTTGTTGCGGATACCCAGCTGGAGGGTATCCTCCAGGTTGAGGGTACGCACCAGGTGGAGCTCCGTACCCTTGCACCGGAACAAATGGCATAGGGTAACCAGGCCAGCCCGGCGGAGGAGGGTATCCACCGGGGTAGAATGGAGCCGGAGGACGCAGACCAGGAGGGCCTTGCATGCCTTCCCCCTTTGGTAACTATCTGGATGGACCAGGGAATTCGCAAGGATGAAGCTATGATCATGGTGATTCGAAATGCCTATGGACGATTTGCGAGAGATAATAAGATGTTACCGGTCGGGCGACGCGGGGAGAACTCAAAAAAAGTTGGTGCCGGCGACGATGAAACTGGAAGATTGGCTTGAAACTTGGGAGATAGATCGGTGCTGATTTTTCATACGGTAGCTAGTCTCATCTTCTCCTCGTGCCGGGGATAACAGCTTGCGAGCACGGTTGAGAGCAAAACCAGGGACCAGTCGGTGCAAAGTTTACTATCTTTAGAAATTCTATTTGTTCTTGTGGATGCACATCAAGATAGGGCCCCCGGGGGTTCATCTTGACTTCTTCACCATGCACAACCTTTTTGACCCAAACTTCTCTTTTAGGGCTTTTGACTGGGCCTTGTGCACACCCGCGTTTGTCTGATCGTCTCCATTTACTTTATTTTCCCATACTTCTTTACCGGCCGATCCAAGATTCACAGCCCAAACTTGTATCGCACGTTAAAAAACGTTCATGGACTGTCTAAGTGTAGGATAAGTACTACTGGTATAAGAAGGAAATTCCCAGCCTAACAAGTTTCTACCATTTCTCTAAATGGCAGTGAAAAAACTGTTTTAGGGAATTTCAGTACTCCAGAAAAATATAAGTAGGAGTACTTTTTATAAGGAAGAGAGGCCGCAACGTCAAAAATCAAATTGTTACATTTTTGGTGCTGGGACAGCGCGCCAGATTTCCATCTCCCGCCATCCCCCCTCGCCCCCGCCTCGCACCCGCCCGTGCGACCTCGCGCCGCACTCAGCCTGGCTCGCGAGAAACTGCCGATCCGAGCATTTCCAGTGAGCCAGGCTGTGGGTTGCTTTGAGAAGCATGCGGTGCAGGCCGAACAGTGAAACCAGGCAACCAAACAGGCATGTTCCTCCCGCGTGGGCCTGGTTGGGCTCGATGCGGGCAACCAAACACGCCCCATGCGTCCATATCCTTGTTCTGGGCCTCCATGACACGGCGAAGTGTGAGACGAACTCAACTTCCGATCGCAGCAGCTGAGCCGCGTCCTTCCAGCACATCCTTGAGGTAACGGTGGGGATGGTGGAGGTTGCGGCATTATATTGGAGATGGTCGGGGCCGTCCTTGGCGGGGCGCACGCGGCGTGTCATAGGCTCATAGCCTGTCTCTAGCAGACTAGCAGTGGCTTCTACAACGGCCCTGTTTGGATCCATGGGTTAGAGTTAGTTTGGGTTAGTTTGGACTCAACTAACCCAAAAATATCCAAATAGGAGGGTTAGTTTGGGTTAGATGCATCTAACCCACCAAAAAAATCTAACCCACCCAAGAGGTGCTTATTTGGGTTAGTTCTTCTCGAGTCCACTAAAAAACATTTTTTTTCTTGCTCTCCCCGCAGCAGATCCCTCCCCACTTTCTCGAAGTTTCTCGTCCTCTCTCTCCCTCCCTCCCTCTCGCATCGCCCATGAAGGCGCCTCACCGTATCCGCGCTCCATCTAACCCTGCCATCCAAACACCTCTTTGGCTAGAGTTAGTTCAGGGTTAGAATCTAACTCTAACCTTTAGCTGAGTTAGAGTATCCAAACATGCCAATGAGGACGCCATGACCGATGATGTGCGCGGCTGTACTGGTGCAGTCACATGGTGAGGAGATGTGGCTGCAGCTCCGCCTCAGGCAGAGCTTCCAGATATAGCTCCAGCTTAGGCACAAAGTGGTGTTTTCTTGGTTGGTTAACTCTTGTGCCTACCCAAAAATCTGGGCTCTACCGGGTGATTGAAACCCTCTTCAATTCTCTCCTCGCCAGTCTTATTTTCATTTTGGTATTTCTTTCTCCCTGCTGGCAAATGGGACCCAATCACCTGTAAGCTGATGTGTCAAGATTTCGTTAAAACCATCTCCATGTCACACCGAAAACCACCCACAATGGTACAAGGGACTAAAGTTATCCGGTTTGAAAAGTTGAGGGACAAAGTTTTGCTGGTTTTGAAGTTGATGGACTAGTTCTATACTTTCGAGAGAATTGAGGGACGGAAAATGTACTTCTCCCAACCATAAAACGTGCAAAACATTGAAAACAAATGTTACCACATGGGAGCAGATGCTACTGCCAGCTGGAAATTTTTATTTTTGAAATGTCAAAAAGTTTGAAAAATATTGGCGATACATCTCGACATTCTATATGTACACGCCAAGATTCACATAAAACCGACATTCATGTGGCCTGTATAAAAAAGATAAAATATGTCTCGTGAAAAGCCTTTTTTAGCACCTTTCTTTTTGTTTTTTCACACACAACACAAAAAATGTTGGTTTTCTGCGAAACGACTTGGTGAGCCCATAAAATGTTGAGACGTACGTGTGAATTTTTTTTATATGGATTTTTTTGCATTTCAAAATGCGTATATAATGCAATTTAAAAATCAGGAGTATATGCTCCCGGGTGAAAAAACACCACTCCTACAAAATATTTGCTATTGTATTTGCTATTGTATATTTGCTGTTGGTTATATTTGGAGCGAATCGGCGATGAACAAGGTTGAATGTTTATCAAAAGGCATAGAAAAGCAAAAAATTGTGAACTGTTGATCGATCCATCTGTAATTTGTGCTTCAAGTGACATCGTTTCTTGCGACTGTGTCTTCTTCCACCCCCGATAGAAGTGGATGCAAAGTCGTGTGCATCAACAGATTCCCTGTTTACCTACTATTGAGGTGGATCACGACCCGGTGGGGGTGCAGAGAAGACGGTTGATGAACCGGTGCTTATTCACCGTGTTAGGAATCATGACACTACTAGGGAAAAGGCTAGCAGCAGCGTGGATTTTAGGTGTATCAGTAGCGCGGGGAGTGGCGCTACTAATAAGGCGCTACAGCTAACACATAGCAGTAGCGCGTGCCTACAAGCGCTCCTCCTACACAAGTGTAGCAGCAGCGCGCTTAGTGGAAGCTCACTACTGCTAGTAGCTCTAGCGCGCTCTGGTTGGACGCGCTACTGCTATCGCGGCGCTGCTGCTAACACTCGCTACTGCTAATTTTAGTATTTTTTGTTTCTTTTCGGCATATTTGTTTTCTATTTGAACAGGCTTTATAGAAGAATCTTTAGCACATACAAATGTCATCATGATACACATACAAATGCCTGCGAGACCACAAATGTAATCATAGCATATACATACAAATAGTCTCATCATAATCATCATCCAACACAAAGTGGTCTCTCGTCATCATCTCGAAAATAGCGATACAAGTCTCGATTACTTGCAAACACATCGTCATCCATCTAAACAATGATATACGCGAGAAGAGCTATCACTTTTGAGTACATGAGTTCGTATCCCTTTCTTGCATTAGCGTGAACCTAAACTAACTACTGCCTGTCGCTCGGAAACCGAAAACCGGTACACCTGGGCCTGACACTCCGGCCACTTGTCGTATATATACTCCTGGCGTAGCACTTATTCACCATCGATGATCTATGCACCTGCATCGTCATATGAGTCGATGATATGCAACATATATATATATATAGTTGAGCAACAGAAAGAGACAGACTTGGCAAAAATAGAAACAACATATCATAAGCATAAATAACAAAGTTCATCGTACCCCAAAATGCCCTAACTAGAGTGATTTTCGCTAGTCGAGGAGGAGGACGGTTTAATTACATCACAAATAAAGTTTCACCGTGCATAACTCAAAGTTTTGTCATACAGAAAGTATGGACTAAACGGACACATTGTCATATATCGACAATCACTCCAACATGTCGTTCCATCCATCCATGTCAGGGAGATAGTCCCCGAGCCTAGTGAAAGGCTTCAGGTCGAGACGCTGAGCGGCTACCCATGTTCGGACGTCTTCCCGCGACATTTGTCCTTCTTCATAGAACATCCTCGTTTTTCCGACGACCTCCTTCATGATGATTTGGGCAAGTTCGCGCTGGATGTGATAGAACTCGGCTCGAAGTCGATGATCCTCGATATCTCCTACGTTCTTTGCCCATTGCAGAATATGGGCATCGCCGGATGTAGGTGACATGCGAAGGTTCTGGTGATCCCGTCTGTACTCCAGCATGTGGTGTAGGACATAGAATCCATCATTAAGAGAATCGTTCAGTTGCTGGATGTAGCAGAAGTCGGTCTTATGGCCGAAGGCGAGCCTGCCGCCCCTTCTCTTCTTGTCCCTAACCTCTCCACCCCTTACTTGGTAGTAAAACATAGCACTGTCGAGAACATCCTTGATGTGGGTGTAATCCTTTTTGTGAATGTTCTTCGACGAATCCAAGTAAAGAGCGTGGGAGAATCGGGGGTATAGGATGATGAGGATGGCGCGCCCGCCGCTGCGCAAAATAAGTACACCTCAAATTACTTAGCCTCCACCATGCAAATGAATGATTGAAATCGAAGGATGGATAGCAGCGCGGATGACTTACACGGGATGATAAGGCACGAGAATCGCATCCTTGTCCTTATTGGCGAGCATGAAATTGACGATGTATTCCCTCGCGTATACACGGTGCTCTGCGCAGACTCCCAAGAAGCCCTCGTGCATGTAGTACGGGTCAGCGACACAGATATGATGTATCTGCTCAACCCCGATAATGTAGTTCATGTGCAAGGCATAAAGGCGGACAAACGTAAAATCTAGCTTCTTCACGTGAAACATGTCGAATATGTAATCGAATCGGAGGAAGAACTTATCCGCGGGGAAGCTGCCGACGTACGACATTTGCCGCGGAACGTTAACCACGTAGAGTGGGTATCCTGGATCTGTCGAGGCGATGAGGCCTTTCTCTACCCGCAACACCGTCATGAAGTCTTCTTAGATCGCCGAATCTGGCCCCTAGCGCTCTTGCAGGTAGGATTGATTGACCGGGGATATGCCATTTATCCGCATCGGGGATATCTATACGGTCCTGAAGCGGAGGCTGCTGAGGCGGCTGGATCATAGAATCAGCTTTTTTGCCTTTCCTCGCTCTCTTCCTAGACTTCTTTACTACCGGCAATTCAGGCACCGACTCATGACGCTCAAACCCTGAGGAGGCGCCAGTATAGACATACTGTTCAGCGCCACCGTCGTCCTCATCCTCATCCATGGCGACGTCATCAGCGACTAATGGAGCCTCCTCCTTACCCCGTCCGCTATCACCCAACCCGACACCCGACGCTAATTGGGTAGGTGGGGTGTTGATGTTCATACCTTCCTGAGGCTGCGTGCTCGTGCGTGTGCTCCCGACCGCCTCCAGACGAAGCAGACTCTTTGGCCACAACAGGACCCACCCATTGGAACTATCACCAAGCCGCCGCGGTGTCTCCTCATCATCCACCAGTAGTATTGGAGGAGGCAAATTCTCATGGCCCGGTTCGACACTGGCCACGGAAACCTTGAAGACGTTCGGGGGGATCGGCCGGCTGTGGAACAATGGTTCCTTCGGCTACATTATCGTCGCCTTCCCCACGTCCACCTTCTGGTCGCCGATGGTGTAGAATATGGTGCACGGGGTTTCGTCGGCCTGCAAAGAAAAGTCTGCGACGTGAGACATCCGAAAGGCAACGAAAACGGGAGATTATACATTTATATTGAAGGGGGCCGGTGTGACAGATACCGTGAGGGCGTCGAGCTCAACCAAAGACGAAGCACCGCCGAGCACGTCTGGTGCGGGAGCCGGTGCGGGAGCTGGTGCGGGAGCCGGTGCGGGAGCTGGTGCTCCCAAGATGTCAGCAAGGGGAAAGTCCTCTGCATTTGCTTCTGGATTTTGCCTTGTCCAAGTGAAAACGCCCGTCACCAAGGAAGTAGACAAATCTGCAACCACCTGTTTTGCGGCAGCTACCACTGTTGCGACTGTCTGAGATGATTTCTTCTCAACCGCAATCTCAACCTTCTTGTCAATGTTTTCTTCAGCTAACCTCCGTCTTTCCTTTCTCTCCTCCGTGGTCTCACGGTAGTACTTCTTCCACGTGGCGCCGTCTCCGACACCGTGCACGCGTCCATACGACGGTCGAGTATCCACCGGTTGTCGTTTCAATATGTTCAACGCCCTGTTGAATGGAGTGTCCCACTTGGGCCTCGCCAATGCCTCGGACGACGAGTCGCTTTCGGCCGCAATCCGGTGCTACTCTCTTTGCAAAAGGCACAAGGATCGTTTAAAAATATGACTAACGTGTGCAGTCGAATTGATCAGAAACTAAAATTACCAGCAGTCTCATGAACTCCGTAATGACTGGTGTTGTCTCGTAAACCTTCTTCACTAGGTCCCAACGGTGCCGGGCCCTCAGGACGTCACGCTCCTGCGGGACGGTGAAATCCGCCAAGGGGTCTGGGATGCCCAGACTCGCGGCTTCCGCGTCCTCCTTGGCCCATTTGGACCTCTTTCCGCCGTAACCACGGCTTCCGAGGTGGTGGCTCCCAATGTTCCTCTCTTGAAGCCCCTTCATGTACTTAGACTTTTTTTTTTGGCAGCTTCGGCCTCGCAAGCCTCCATGAATATTTGAAACTGCTCTTCCGTGATTGTCGGATTATCCTTTACAATCTCCGAGTAGGGTTCCTTCTTGTCGATGATCTTTTCTTTCACTCGAGTTTTCCAGGCGGCCAACGCGTCGCTAAACTTGGTCATGGTGTGTTTGTTTATCTTCTTCATTGCCGGATCCTAGTCTGGATCTTCATAATCCTTCTCATTCCGGCCCGGGAACAAGAATATCTGGTGAAACTTCTTTAGGAGGGAGCTCCTCATATTTTCCATCTTCTGTAGTTTCTCATCGTTGATGGTGGCAATTGTCCGTACGACGCAGACTATTTGATTGCTATAGCATCGACGCGCTTCCTCAGGCGCCTTTGGCTCAAAATTGCCGTCGTCCACCTCCGTGACCACCAGTCTAGTAGTCCTGAGTTTGTTAGGAAGCCGCTGCCTCTTTGCTTTCGGTTCTACAGTACCGGCTCCGCTCCCTGAGGCAGCACCAGTCTCAGTCTCAACGCTGGTCTCGACGCCGGTCTGAGTCTCAGCGTCGGTCTCAGTCTCAGCACCGGTCTACATGTCGGTCTCAGTCCCCGATGCCACCGGTGGGCCCAGCAACAACATCGGTTGATCGTCGGTAAGGCTAAAAAATTCGTCTGCCGCCCGGTAGACGTCGTCGCAATCACCAGAACCCTGTCCTTCATCGTTGCTAGCCATATTTCCTATGATGAAATCTAGTCAATTAATTCTAGACCTAATAAAATGAATAATGACATAAAAAGGCCTATTGTTTTGCAGGAACGTTGACTCCTTCCTGGTGCGGCAAATCCCGGGCACTCGATATGTCCTAGTTTGTAGCACAAGTCATGCCAAAATTCACGGAAAATTTTGGCATGACCTTTGCTAAAAAGTGGACAAATCGAGAACCTGAAATTTGCCGGAACGGAAATGAATCAACATTCCGGCAAAACATATATAGGCCACTCAGCTTCATTTAAACAACAAAGCCACTTGGGCACAATCGAACCACTTCAATGAAAAGATATAACATGACCACTTCAATGAAAAGATATAATCAACAATAAAAGTCTAGGAAGGGATCATCTTTAAAATAAAACTTGCCTAAATAACCTAGATAATTAACCTAATTAAACTAGTTAACCTGACTAGTTCTCTGTC
>LR880972.1:907166863-907193577 GCA_904067115.1 Aegilops sharonensis | reverse complement strand
AACCACTTCAATGAAAAGATATAACATGACCACTTCAATGAAAAGATATAATCAACAATAAAAGTCTAGGAAGGGATCATCTTTAAAATAAAACTTGCCTAAATAACCTAGATAATTAACCTAATTAAACTAGTTAACCTGACTAGTTCTCTGTCAAAGCCCTAACTAAATTTTTGCCTAAATAACCTAGATAATTAACCTATGCATGAGAGAGAGAGAGAGGAGGGGTGGGGCTTACAGAGGATGGCTCCGGTGGTGGCGAGGGAGGCAGGGGCGTCTCCGGTGACGGCGAGGGAGGCAGTTGTGGCGAGGGAGGATCCGCTGGCGTCGACGGTGACTCCGGTGGCGTTGATGAGGCCGCGCGGCTCCGTGGCGTTGGGGGCGGCTCCGGTGGCGTCGACGGCGCACGGCTCTGGTGGCTCCGGGGGCGTCGACGTCGGCAGGAGATGGCGGCGAAATGGGGCGACGGCGAATCGGGGAGATGGCGGCGGGGTGGGTCGAGAGATTTGGGGGCAAGTGGTTTCCGGGGGGAAACGGATTTTTGGTTAAGTCAAAATTAGCGGTATCGCGTTTCGCAAAACGCGCTATAGCTAATGTAGCTATAGCGTTTTTTACAAAACGCACTACTGCTATAGCTATGTAATTTTCTCCCTTTTTTTATTTCCTTTTCTGTTTCTATAGCGGGGGTCTAGGAAACGCGCTGCAGCTACGTTAGCTATAGCGCCTCTTACGAACACACGCTACAGCTATGCCTTTCTCTGTTTTTCCGCTTTTTCATTTATTTTGCTTTACTTTTTTTCTTTCTCCTTTTTTTGTTTCTTTCATTTTCATTTACTTTTCTATTTTTTTTCATTTTTTTTATTTCCATTAGCAGTAGCGCTCTTTTTGGGAAACACGCTGCTACTCATGCCCTAGCAGTAGCGTGCTTCCTCCAAGCCCGCTACTGCTATGCGTAGCCTATCGTTCCACCAATGGTAACAGTAGTAGCGCTTTTATGGCCACACGCGCTATTGCTACAATTGTATCTGCAGCGCGATTTTTTTCCAACCGCTACTGCTATCTAGCACTAGCGCCCTTTTTTTACCCGCGTTGTTGCTAAATTTCTGTGTATAAGGTTTTCCCTAGTAGTGTGATAGGGGCGTCAAGTTTCTATACCCGGGTTTAAATGCTCATGGTGTGAACAGTAAAAAAAATCTGAATTTCTAGTGACATACTTTAAGAAATGTTTGTTGTGGAAGAAAAATTTCGTCACAAAATCACATTGGTGGAAGGCGTGGTAAAAAAATAAAATTGATGCTCCGAAAATGTTACTTTCAAACCCACTTTGGAGCTCTGATATTGTTTTTTGCCACGACTTACACCAATGTGATATTGTGATAAAATTTTGCATGCACAACAAACATTTTTTATAGTATGCCACAAAACAATTCAGAATTTATTCAGTTTTTTATTTACTTTACTGTTCAAACCAGGATCATTTGAGTCCAGATGTAGAAAGGTACTTTCGTCATGGAAGTAGCTTTTTGACGATAATAATGGAAGGAGCTTTTTTTTTACCTCGCATCTTGCTTGGAAGAAACAGGCATGACGATTCATGACGTATGACATAGTGTGTCTTGTCGGAATTATTCTTTACATGTTACAGGTTGGGCTACCCGCCAAAAAAAAGTGTTACAGAATAGGAATAATTGGTACATTTTGAAAACAGGCCACGCTTTTTAGTTCATATAGAATTTTTTTTTAAATATGGCAATATGCATTTTTGAACCAAAAAGAGTGCACACTACCCAGTGTTCAGGGTGCACCAATCTGTTCATATTGTGCATGATTAAATTCATGTGGACCAAAAAATTATAGCACCCAGCACAATTCCTAAAACATTTTTTCATAACTATTGGATATGTGATGAAAAGTACATTGTAAATAGCATCTATATTTCCCCCTAAAAAATGGCCTCTATACTGTATTACAGAAAATGAATACTAAATTGTGGGTGGCTATATATTTGTCCGGGGACAAAACACACTATAGTTGGCAAGTTTTTTTGTAATGTTTTTGTAGGACTAAAAGTTGCATTTTTTTTTTTTTGACAGGACAACGTTGGCAAGTGCCTTTCAAACCTTGCGGGAAAAAATGTACATAGGACTAGACTAAATAAACCCCAAACGGTAGAGGAAATTCCATCAGGCCGAAAAGAAAAAGGAAGTAGGCGATTGATATTGACTTGAAGGTGGTGGACTCGCACAGTGCCTAGGGATCAACAGTCCGGTCGGACATCGGCAGCCACTGCGCACCATCACACGGACGGTGGGCCCAGCCACTAGTGCGCACAGTGCAGAGCGGAATCATGAAGAGAGAGAGAGAGACGCATGTTGAAAGGGAGAGAGGGATTTGGTGGAATAGTTGTTGTATTGCTTGAGCCTCGTGGGCATATATATAGGAGTACAGTGATCTACTTGGAGTACAAGACAAGCCAGAACAAATCCTAGTCTATCTCGTCTTTCCTAATAAACATTATACTCAACATCACCCTGCAGTCACAACGAGAGCGACGCAGACGATGAGACTGGAGAAGAATCCGAAGGCAAGCCGACGGACACCCCCCCACAGTCGTAACGGTCGATGCATCGCGGAGTTGTGGCTGGAGTGAAAACAGACGAGGATGCTCAAGTAGGCGGTAGCCCTTTGTGCCGTTTGTCGATGTAGCCGAGAGCGTGGGTGGTGGAGCCGTGGTCGAGGTAGCCGTGCGAAGAATGCCGTGGTCGATGTCGAGTCGGGGTAGCCGGTGTCGAGGAAGTCGCCGTGGAGCCGCTGGCGCAAGGAGGCGCCGAGTTAGTCGTGGGCGCAGTGGTGTCGAAGTAGTGGTGCGCCAGGAAGAAGATGATGTTGACGACACGTCGGGCCGGGGTTGCAAACCCCGGGGACACATCGTAGACGAAGGCAGGCGTCGGTGTTGCCAGCACCGGGCATGCGTAGACGGACGAAGACGAAGTTGATGAAGCGCCGCACCAGGCTTGCCAGGTCCGGGGACACGTCATGGACGAAGGCACGCATCGGTGTTGCCAGCACCGGGCATGCGTAGACAAGGACCTGCACGAGCTGTACACCATGTCGGAGAAGTCGGAGAGGCCAGCAGAGAAGGACTCGACGACGGTTGCGGAGCCAATCAGCGCGGGGCCGATGTCGCCCGCGGTTGTCGGAGTAGACGAAGTGGTCGGTGTAGATGCTGGCGACGGGCTGGTGCTGGACGAAGACGAAGGGGGTGGACGGGCGGCTGCGGCGGCTACAGGGGTAGCGGCGGTGGCGACCGAAGAAGAGCGGCGGCGGCAGCCTGACGGCGAGGTTAGGAGTGCGGCGGCGGTGCTCGAAGTAGGCGAAGAACCCTGACAGCGTGACAAAGACCGGCGCGGACAGTGGCGTTCCCGCGCCAAAGGAGGTGGTGCGGCTCATGCCACAGGAAGTCGACGCGCGGGGACGACGGTGGACCGCGGGCCGCGGCGCTACGGCCCGAAGGGGCGACGCAACGGCGGCGGGCAGTTCGGGGCGACGATGGAAGACCTCGGGACGGTCGCAGGGACCGCGGGTCGCGGTGCTACAGCCCGAAGGGGCAGCGCAGCGGCGGAGCGCCGGGTGGTGCAACCGCGTCAACAGCCTCGAGACGGCGGCGTGGACCGCGTGCCACGCTCGCTACGGCCCGACGGGGCGACGCAGTGGCGGCGCGAGGGTCAGTGCAGCCACGGGGACGGCCTGGAGCGGACGGCCACGGGGTGGCGGTAGACCGCGGGCCGTGGCACTACGGCCCAAATGGGCGACGCAGCGGTGACGCGGGTCGGTGCAGCCGGGAGAAGAACCATGGGGCGGCGGCGCTGCGGCCCGACGGGGCGACGCAGCGGCAGCCCGTTGCTCGATCGGCGGAGGGGCGCGTTGAACTTGGAGACGATCTTCACGGGACCTGCGGAGGCGCGCGTAACTGACGGGCCAGGTCGGTCGCGCAGTGTAGATGAGGCGGATCGCAGCGGCAAGCAGGTGATCAAGCCGATCGCGCGCGAGGATGGGGACGCCGCTCGATGGAGGCGTGGTGGCGGCGGAGCCTGGATGAGGCCGGCGACGGCAGGCGACAGGGCGGCTATGATTGGCCGCCGCATGGCGCAAGGCCCCCGGGTCGGGTGATGCAGGATTCCCGGTCGGAGTAGGGCGGTGACGGCCGGCGCAGGGCGACGGGCGGGCCGGCACGCGAACGACGGCCTTGAGGGCTGCCTGTCACGCGAGGCCGCCGGGTCGGTGAAGTAGCCGGCCGGTCGCGCCGATGTCGGAGTAGAGGCGCGAGGTGTCGGCGGCGGCGGTGGGCGACGCAAACCGATCCAGTGAATCGGAAAACCAAAAAGTAGACGCCGATCAAAGCGACCGGCGAGAGAGAGAGAAAAACCCGGATCAAAGGATCGGGAAAAAGACTCTCTAGGGCAGCCGGCCAACACGGCCGGCGGACGAACCCTAGGTACGGGCGGCGCGGCCCCCGGCGGCGGTCATGGAGGCCGACCGCCCTGGGGGCGGCGCGCAGGTGCGGAAGCGGCGGCGGCTAGGGTTTAGGATCGACTTACGATAGATACCATGTTGAAAAGGAGAGAGGGATTTGGTGGAATAGTCGTTGTATTGCTTGAGCCTCGTGGGCATATATATAGGAGTACAATGATCTACTTAGAGTACAAGACAAGCCAGAACAAATCCTAGTCTATCTCGTCTTCCCTAATAAACATTATACTCAACAACGCACACCGCGTGACTCCCTCCCCCTACCTACATTGCCGATCTCGGGCCAACTCCACCGCGCGACCCTATCTTGTCCGCTCCCGTCCGTTTGGGGCAAAACGAACAAACTAGGTGGCCCAGCGCGCGACGGCCCGGACCCATCTTGTCCGTTTGGTGTCCGGACCGACCCATTTCAAGTGCAAACTTGCGCCTGGTTTGTGTCGCGGCGGACGGCAAATGGACGCGCGCTCGTCCGCGTCGGGGCCGTGTGGCAGGCGGCCACCTACCTCCCATCTGCCAACATAAATGCGCACGAGCGGGTGGCCTCACCTGTCATCCGGCCATCGAACGGTCGCCGTCCTTCTTAAATGGGACCCGTGGACCGGTCGTCATCCTCACTTCCCCACTCCGGCCCCTCTCTGCCCCCTCGAAAGCCGACACGGTCAAACCCTAGCCGCTCCCGTCCTCGAACTCACCGGCCGGCGGCAGCCATGGGGTTCTGGAACCGCAAGGGGAAGCACGACCGCGAGGTCGGCTCTTCCTCGGGCCGCCGCCGCGGATCCGTGAAGAAGAAGGAGCCCGCGTCACCGCCGCGCTCCTCCCGTCGAGTCCCCGCGCCGGCCCCCTTCACCATTGCCCCTAGGCCCACCGGCGAGCGCGACCGGCAGTACCTCTGCGCGGACGTGTGCTGGAGGTACTGGGAGACGAGGACGCCGGTCCCGTGGAGCGACGTCCACCTCCCCAACGGATGGCACCTCAGTGCCGACCGGGTCCCGATCCTGCCGGTGCCCGTGGGCGGCCGTGCGCGCCGCGATGAGATCGAGTGCCGCCGCCGCCTCCTCCCCGACGACTTGTTCTACGACGACAGGTACGCCCCCGACTCCCGGCTGTGGGACACATGGCTCCAGGACGAGCACGACATGCGCCACGCGTCGTACTTCGCCGGCACGGTGTCGGGGCCGCGGCGGCCACGTGTAGAGGCGCGCGGGCATACGCGGGTGCGCGGCCTGACGCCCACGCCGTCACTGTCGGTGTCAAAACCGGTGTATCTCGGGTAGGGGGTCCCGATCTGTGCGTCTAAGGCTAATGGTAACAGGAGGCGAGGGACACAATGTTTTACCCAGGTTTGGGCCCTCTCGATGGAGGTAAAACCCTACTTCCTGCTTGATTGATCTTGATGATATGAGTGTTACAAGAGTTGATCTACCACGAGATCGTAGAGGCTAAACCCTAGAAGCTAGCCTATGATGATTATGATTCTGCTCGTCCCTCTATGGACTAAACCCTCCGGTTTATATAGACACTGGAGAGGGCTAGGGTTATACAAAGTCGGTTACAAAGAAGGAGATCTAATATACGGATCGCCAAGCTTGTCTTCCATGCAAAGGAGAGTCCCATCCGGAAATGGGACGAAGTCTTGAGTCTTGTATCTTCATGGTCCATCAGTCCGGCCAAAGTATATAGTCCGTCTGTCCGGACACCCCCTAATCCAGGACTCCCTCAGTAGCCCCTGAACCAGGCTTCAATGACGATGAGTCCGGCGCGTAGATCGTCTTCGGCATTTCAAGGCGGGTTCCATCTCCAAATACTCCAAAGCAGATTAAGGATTGCGTCCGGCTCTATGAGATAATTTCCGCACACCACCGTAGAGTCATAACACTTCTCGAATCTGATGACAATTTTTTCACAGCATGCCCTTACGCCGTGGCCTGGCTCAATACGAACCGGTTTTCTCGGCCTGCCTCGACACGTGTTGCGAGGCGGTTTTATTGGCACGCCTTGCCAAAGCAGAGATCGTGTTCCCCTTATCGCGGGATCCTCCATCAATACGTGCGCGTGCAACCCCACGACGCCTGTTGGTATGACTCCGTGTTTTTAGGTAAGTCCCAAGCGGTTACGCTGCGGACGCTTGATATTCACCCCCTTTATAGAGGGGCCGAGGCCTATCACTCTTTTCTACCACGCTTGCGCCTTTCCGCATCTCGAGTTCCAACACCCGAAGTCCAAGCTCAAGCACTCTGGACCTTCAATCATGTCCGGATCCAACCTTCAAGGCCGGTGGATGGCCTCCTCTGTCACAGAGGAGGACATTGCGAAGCTTAGGGAGGTCAGATATCTGACCGCCGACATCAAGCAGAAGCTTCCTGCTCCAGGGCAGGTCATCCCTACTCCCGAGCCCAACGAGAGCGTCGTATTTGTTCCTCACTTCCTCCGCTGCTTAGGCTTCACCCTTGATCCCTTTGTGAGAGGGATCATGTTCTATTACGGGCTAGGTTTTCATGACCTAGCTCCGGACGCCATCCTTCACATCTCGTCGTTCATCGTAGTGTGTGAAGCCTTCCTCCACATCACCCCGCACTTCGGCTTATGGCTCAAGACCTTCAATGTGAAGCCGAAGATGATCGAGGGGGCGACACGCGGAGTGCGGAGGTGCTGCAATAAGCAGGAACGCCGACGCCCCATGGCCAGAGGGCTTCTTCCCGGAGGTGTCCGATCTATGGCAGCGGAGGTGGTTTTACGTCACGGCTCCCAGAGGCACAAAGTGGTTGGCTGCCCCCGACTTCCGTTCGGGCCCTCCGCCTCAACTGGCATCATGGGCCAATGTGGGACTGGATTGGGGGCCGGCTAATGATGTACCAACATTTCAGAGCCGCATCCGGGAGCTTCTTGAGAGGGACATTAGCCTTGTCAGCGTAATTCAGGTAATGCTAGTCCGACGGATCTTGTCGTGCAAACGCCGGCCTCTCCGGACGTGGGAGTTCAATCCGGAAGGTCCGCGGACTATTCTGCACTTCTTCGGCATGATGCTCGAAGGAATGTGTGAGTTATTCTTCGGACCACAAGTAAAGTGTCCGGACACCACCGAGGATGCGGGCCTGAGCTGCAACCGCCCAGATACCCGAGTAAGTAACCCAGAAACCAAACACTTCATTTATATTTATCATAACATTATTCTGAAAACCATCCGCGGCCAGGAATGGCTCAGCAAGGCGGAGAGAATCAGGTGTCCGGCGCCACTTCCCAAAGGCTCGCCTAGTCCTGCCATAGCCAGGATGCTTAGTCGCGTGCTAAGTCAAGTGCCCTCGGGGAAAGACGAAGGGAAGAATAGAGAAGCAGAACTTCACACATTGCACATCCAAACCAGGGGAATTACTGCCTCCACGAAGGAGGATAGTCGGGGAGGGGAATCTAAGGTCTCCTCCCCCCGCGGGAAGAAGAGGGCCACCTCCGAAGACTTGGAGACGGAGGTGCCCAGACAAGGGAAGAAAACTTCACCAGGGGGCCCCGCCTCGAAAGGCGTCCACACCGCGCCATGCCCGCAAACGGGCGTTTCCTCAGCTGAGTTGCAAGTTAATCATAAATACAAAGCTTCTTCTTCCTCCTCCGAAAACAATAACCATGATCCATTCTCGGCAGTCCGGCTAGCAGCTCTTCTTGACAGAGTTCGTCTTCGGGGGATCTCCTTCCGGAGATGATGGAGAGTGAAACCCCACCAGCCTTTCCGCCTCATGGGGCGGGCGACCCCGAGGTGTCGTCACGGAGGAGTCCAGATTTGCCGAGGCCTGATGATAGTACTTCGGCCGCCTTGAGCCCGGAGCGTTCGGCTCCCACGGGGGGCGATAAGAAGGGTCCGACACAGTTTGGCGACCGGCCGGACACGCTGACGGGCCTTCTGGAGCAAGCTGCTCTCTCGAAGGATCACCGTTTATTAATGAGCATGGTGCTTGAGAAGATTTCATCTCACCGTTTATTAATGAGCATGGTGCTTGAGAAGATTTCATCCGCCACAAGCGGGTTGAATGAAGCTTTTACGAGCTTGCTCAAAGGCTTTGAGGTATGTAATGAAATACGTAATTTTTTGATTGTTGCGCACGCGCTAGGTGTGCTCCATATAGATAGTAGCCCCTAAGACTCTGGTTGCCAACCCTAGGCGGCAAATGGGGGATCACATTGTTAAGTAATGATTGCACTGTATTCATGCGTAGGTGGCTAAGGGTCCGGTGGCCGACCGGTCCGGTGAAGTCGCCGAACTGAGGCGACAGATTGAAGTTGTAGATGCCGACATCACGCTTGGGAACGAGCGGCTTAACGAGTCACAGAGTATGTGCTCTGTTTTTCCTTGTTTTTATAGGAAACTAGGTAATTGCCCGTGCGTTGCAACGGGAACATAAATGTTCTAGTGGCTCGATCCTAAACATGTCAAACATATACCTTATCCTCGTGTGTTTTACAAAATAGCACCCTGTCTAGAAATTAGCCTGATAGCAAATATGGGAGGTAATGAGAGATGTATCGCTCATTTTTTATACACACAATAGTTAAACATTTACCCGCGAGCAACTATGGACCATAATGAGAGGCACATCTCTCACTTTTATACACACAATAGTTACAATAGTCGGTGATAAAACCCTCATATTTCGGAACATTTCCCTGCGATGGAAACACAGGTAGGCCTCCTTTGGGAGGCAGAAGCATTCCAATGATTTGTTTTCTTTCCAACCACATATCCAAGTGTGACACATACTTTCGTTACCTCAATTCTATGAGTTGTTTGTAAATTGTGAGGCCTAATCCCATTCCACTGCCCATTAATTAACACATTCCTTGTAGTAGCAACCGATCATTGTGCAGATGTATTTCCATTTAATTGATATAAAACACTCAAAGAAAACCCGGGCCATGTAGTTTCCATTTAAACAAAGTTGTGTTTTTGTCCAGGCCTCAAGATGATGAATCAAACTTTAGAGAGTCCATGCATGTTTATTTTATTCAAATGCCAACACATACATAATCTTGTCTAGAAGATTTGTAATCATCACCAAGCTTCTACTCCCAAGTTCCAACTGTTTATTTAATCTAAACTTCAGTGTATGTATATCAACAGTCTGGAATGCATGAAAACCTGGACAGTGTATACCTTGAACTATCTCAATGGCTTGAGCTTGTACTCCCAAGTCCCAACTGTTTCACCATCTAAATCTGGTCAACATTATCAGTATGATCAGCCTTTACTCTTTACTTTCTCATGTGCAACATCATCATGAGTACGATCTTAGATGATATACAGTGTGCACTACTTCTGGCTGTTTATTGTGTGAATCTTCAATCGGAGTCACGTGCTCTTGGTGCCTTTTCTTGCACAAACTAGAACTTCAAAAAGTGAACATAATCTGATGAAGTAATTAGGATAGAAAATTCCTAGTAGCGGAATACAAGATGGAAAAACTGAAAGTAATTTACTACTACTATAGTTTAGTACAACTTCTTCACACGTATAGCAATTGAATAATGCCCAACAATCTAAAATCATTCACTTACGAAGAAAGAGGGAAGAGAACAGAGGGGAAACCATCATATCCGGATGTGGCATACTCGGCTCCTTCCTGTCTTATCACCATCTCCGTTCATGTTCTTTGCTGGTCGATTTTCTCAGCAGCTGCCAGGGCACAGGAAGCTCTGTTCAAGAAAGAACCTTTGTGAGGCCAAATAACCAACAAAATTCTTGTTTACACAGACACAATAAAATATAGATGATTAACTACACAATAATTTCTTAGTGATCATGCAATAAGCTGGTCCCAAATCTAAAACTTTCGCTCACATAAAAATTACAGGAAACAATATGCATATATAATGATTATTTTGAGAAACTCGTAATATATATTTGGATGGCTCCACTACAAAAGTATGAAATTCTTCTAGTTGAAAACATAACACGAAAAAGGGGAAGGGGAAGACGAATCTCTTTGAGACATATATCAACAAAAGGAGAAAAGATTATCTTAGTGACCAATCGAAATCGTTGAAAGTTCAACACACCAGTCCTTGAGCAAATGTGTACCTGCAAAGCAAATTTTTCTCGAGTGCACTCTTAACTCTTTTGTGTCGCATGTAAACAACATCAAATTACAGTAGATAAACATGGTGTATATGCATGTGTGGTAGGTGGCCCTAACAGAAATCACGAGAAAGACAATGAGCAATGAGAACTTCTCTTTTGTAATGGCCTGAGTGGTGGTTCCGTATGTATATAATGAAAACAATGTTCAGAGAAAGGTATCACATACACAGAGACATGTAGCTGGAGAATCACAGGCCCTCAATCAAAAAGCTAAATGTCAGTAAAACGTACTATGTGGACTGAAGGCACCACGTACACCATGAGACATATAGCTAGAGAATCATAGATTATCTGAATGAAAAAGTCAAATGTCTGTCAAATAGACTGAGTGCTTTTCATGGCATACGTACTGTTGTCCCTCCTTGCCTCTATCCGCTCACGACAAAGGCGAAGCTTGCCGGCGGCTCCAGGCAGCTGTGTGGTCTCTTTAGCCGGGAAGCGATACTCCCTGATTTGGAGCCGTAGCGATGTGGTGGTTGCTTGGGGACGCGCAGCTCCCCGCCATAATAGTCTTCATCGATCACGTCGGGCTCGTCATTTGGGGTAGGCGACAAACCAATCACGCTGTCCTCAATGCCGAACGCCCCAACCTCGCATGGATCCTGTGCTCGGAGGCGACCTCGACGATGAAGGCCTTTCTGTCAACGGAGGGGCAGTCACGGGCCTCGTTGCCAGCTTTCCCGCCGGACGTGACGTGTCGTGAGCTCCGATGATCAGCCTGGCGGAGGTCATCATCCAGTTCGTCACCGTCGTTGACGAACTATCACGCGAGTTGCCGGGAGGTATTCCATCTTATGGGCGCACGCTGACGCTGCGGCCACCACCGAGCCAGCATGTATGCAACAAGCGAAGCGGGCGTCATGTGGAGACTGGAGTAGCCACGGCCGAGGGCATTAGATACAACGCGAGCAGCGCGGCGATCGCATGCTAGTGTCGACGCTGATCTGGAAGACCTCAAGATACTGGTGGACATCAGGCGGTGACGCCATCGTCGGCCTAGACTAATTCCCCACGTCGTTGCAGAGAGAGGACGAAAGAGAGAGAGAGAGAGAGAGAGGTGACTCTCAGTATCAGCCGGTCGTACCGTTCGCCCATTCGGCCACCAGGCTCCTCCCGCCTGTAGCCACCGCCGCGACGCTGCTAAAGAATAGAGAAAGGGTGAGACAGGAAATAAATAAATGCGATTACGGTGATTGGTCCCCAAATTATGGTAATTGAATCAACTCTTATGATCTATCAACGCACGAGGAAAGGGGCGGAGATAGGGCGTCGTAGGACGTGCGAGGTGGCAGACGAAGTTGGACGAAGGCGAGGTGGGGCGCCGAGGGACTTTCCGATTTGTATGAAGAGAAACGCGAGGAAAGAAAGCCTGGGATTGCTTCCTACTTTTACGTCCTATAATTTCTCGCACCTGATTCTAGCACCTGATTTTTTTTCTCAATGCTTGATTGTGTTTCCTTTTATTAGAGGTGGACGAAGGCGAGGGATCATTTGTTGACGGAAGGTTGGACGAAAGAATTGACGTAAGAGGGGAGAGGGAACCTTACGTTTCTTTTAGATAGTAGAGATTTACGTCCTATAATTTCTCGCACCTGATTCTAGCACCTGATTTTTTTTCTCAATGCTTGATTGTGTTTCCTTTTATTAGAGGTGGACGAAGGCGAGGGATCATTTGTTGACGGAAGGTTGGACGAAAGAATTGACGTAAGAGGGGAGAGGGAACCTTACGTTTCTTTTAGATAGTAGAGATATTAAGAGGAGCATAATGTTAATATGATATGCTTTCAACTGTAGGCGGAGCTGCTGCCGTGGAGGCCCTGAGGGCAGAGCTTTCCCTAGCCAAGGAACAAGCCCGGGCTAGCAATGCGGCTGCCCTAAAGGCGGCCGAAGAGTTGAGAGCCGAACAAGCTGCTCATAGCCGAAGCGAAGATAAGATAGCCGAGATGGCTGTGGAGCTGAAAAATGCCGCCGGCCGGTATGAGCTCCTTGAAAAGGAAAATCAGGCGAAGTCGGCTGACCTGAAGAAGGCCCTTGATGCGGCCAAGGAGACGCGCTCCAAAATTAGGGATGCGCGGGAGGAGCTTCGACAGGCCGGAGAGATCGCGGCTGGAAACCCCTATTTGTTGCGGATGAAGTTGTTAGATCCAAAGTACGCTCCTCTGGATCGGCGCTGGAGCCCTGCAGACGCGTATGAGGATCTGGTGAAGAGTACGGCTGATGCGGCCAAGTTTTTCGAGGATCAAAAAGATAATGAAGTGGAAAAGTTGTTCTGGTCGCAATTCAGTGCTCCTACGCGCCCGTTGCTATTGAGTGAAAGGATGGCCGCTGTGGCCGTGCTCCATAGGTTGTCCGGTCTTGCGATGAGATCTGTAATAGACCATTTATGGCCAAAGGGGCCGAAGCCGGACAGTTATTTTGGTTTAGTGCAACAATTCCTTGGTGCCGTATCACGAATCGATGCTATGAAGAGGTCGGCGTGCATAGAGGGTGCGCGGATGGCTCTTGCCCATGTTAAAACATATTGGACAGATATGGAGGCCACCTTCATTGCAACCCAGAATCCAGCGGGAAGCCAGGATCCAGCCGAGCACTACTTGGAGCAGGTAACAGAAGGTGCTCGTTTAATAGAGGCTCAGTGCTCGAAGAATGTCATGTTTGAGTGACAAATCTTTCCGTTGTAAAAAAAATTGTATTTTAATTATGGAGGTTGTGTTTATACTTTCGCCCGAAAGTGTTATTGTGCCTCCTGTGCGGCCGTTTGATGTATATATAACCTGAAAGTTAGCGGTCGTTGGCTTCAGCCCCCACGCATACAATGCGGGGGTGTTCGCAAAAAGATTCTTAATCACACTTGATCCTACGTCTTGGTCCGTTAAGGAGGTGATCGCATGTCGAACTAGGCAACCGAACTATATAGCTTTAACACTTTCACTTAGCCATAGGAGTATGACGGTGGGGCTACTATGTAGCCCCTGGTACTTTCGCGTGCATCCGGATACGGGCGCGTGTGTACATGACCGGGGAACGGCCCTTCGTTAATGCGGAGGAACCCTAAAGATTCCGATGAGTCCTCGAGTGGTTGACCAGTCTCTCGCTATATCATGACAGTCAGTTTTCGGCTTTCTCTACTGAGGTGCTCATCCGGAATAACTAGGGCACAACCGCAGTAGTTCTCCTTTGGCCGCCTTAGCCGATAAAAACGGAACGTAAGGCAGCAAACCCAGGAGCCGGACAAACCCAACATTTGACCAAAGACATGATTCGGAGCTGATGCATATAACACCAAACTCGCGACGCCGAACACTCCCGAGGGTATTCGGACTTTATAACATATACTGGGCTGGGTAACGCCCTTTATTATGAACCCTGTATTTCCAGGTACGTGCATTATTCTGTCGTGGAAAAATGCCAATAACGCCAGTATCCCCTGTGGGTATATTGAGTACCCATGGGATGTTAAGCAACAAGAGACAATAAAGAAGGTTTACACAGGGGCTTAATCTAAAGAGAAACCTTTGAGCGGAGCCCTGCTGCACGTCTGCGCCTTTGTCAACGTTGTGCCGTGTCCTGGGAGGGTATCGCACGAATGGTGTCTGTAAAAAGGAAAACTCATGTAAAAGAGTATGATGTAAGCGCGCGAAGAGTTGGTTATTATCAATGGATAGTAGAAGTGTGAGACATTCGCATGTTAATAAGATCAAGCCAAAAGGTGGGCTTTATTGAATATCTGTAGCCCCTGGTGTCCTCTATGGGATTACATGTATAGCACCCAGCTCACGTTTATCTGGGCTGTTACCGACAGTGGTGTGCCGGACTCATCTAACCGTGTCCGTGGTCTTAACGACCGATCATGCGTTCTGATATTAGAGGCCGCTTAGTGTCCGGCAGCTAGAGCCGCCACATACTCTTCCGCACGTAAGGAACGCTTTGTATTTCCATTAACGGTGATGACGCCACGTGGACCGGGCATCTTGAGTTTAAGGTAGGCGTAGTGCGGTACTGCGTTGAAGCGGGCGAAGGCCGTTCTCCCGAGCAATGCATGATAGCCACTTTGGAGGGGAGCGATGGTGAAGAGTAGTTCTTCGCGTCTGAAGTTGTCTCGAGAACCAAATGTCACCTCTAATACGAGGGAGCCCCTGCATCGGGCTTCAACGCCTGGTATCACCCCTTCGAAGATGGTGTTACTTTGGCTGATTCTGGATGGATCTATCCCCATCCTGCGGACAGTGTTCTGGTATATTAGATTGAGACTACTGCCGCCGTTCATGAGGACACGAGTGAGATGGTATCCGCCGATTATTGGATCGAGCACCAAGGCAGCCGATCCTCCGTGCCGCATACTAGTCGGGTAGTCCCTGTGATCAAAGGTGATTGGGAAGGCCGACCAGGAGTTGAGTTCGAGGGTGACGGGCTCTACAGCGTATGCGTCTCTGAGCGCGCGTTTGCGCCTTCTCTTGGGTATGTGAGTCGCGTGGATCATGTTTACTGTTTTTACCTCTAGTGGGAATTTTTTCTGTCCCCAAGTGTTCGGCTGGCGAGGCTCATCCTCGTCTTCGCTTGGTGTTTCCCTTCCCTTGTGTTCGGCATTTAGCTTGCCGGCCTGCTTAAAGACCCAACATTCTCTGTGAGTGTGGTTCGCAGGTTTTTCGAGGGTGCCGTGAATTTGGCACAGTCTGTCCAGGACTTTCTTTAGGCCGGATGGTCCCTCTTTGCTGCCTTTAAATGGCTTCTTTTGTTGGCCGGGTCGAGAGCCCCTGAATCCGGCGTTGACCGCTGTGTTGTCCGGACTTTCTTCCTTGTTTCGACGCTTGTTTTTATTGCACCGTGGCTTCCCGTTGCCATCCCTGATTTCGGATGTGCCTGGGTCGCTGGTGCCTCTACGGGCCAACCAGCTGTCTTCACCCGTGCAAAAGCGGGTCATAAGGCTTGTTAAGACTGCCATTGTTCTCGACTTTTCTTGGTCGAGGTGTCTGGTGAGCCACTCATCCCGGATACTGTGCTTGAAGGCTGCTAGGGCTTCGGCGTCCAGACAATCGACGATTTGATTCTTCTTAGTGAGGAATCTATTCCAAAGCTTGCGGGCGGACTCTCCGGGCTGTTGAATTATGTGACTTAAATCGTCAGCGTCCAGAGGTCGTACATAGGTTCCTTGCAAATTGGCCCTGAAAGCATCCTCAAGTTCCTCCAAACTTCCGATTGAATTTTCGGGGAGGCTTTTCAACCAGTGCCGAGCTGGTCCCTTCAACTTGAGGGGAAGGTATTTGATGGCGTGGAGGTCATCCCCACGTGCCATGTGGATGTGAAGGATAAAATCCTCAATCCAGACCCCGGGGTCTGTCGTTCCATCATATGCCTTTATGTTCACGGGTTTGAAACCCTGTGGAAATTCGTGGTCCAGTACCTCTTCGGTGAAGCACAGAGGGTGAGCAGCCCCTCTGTATCTGGACATGTTGTGGCATGCTGTCGACTATTGTTGTGTCTGGTGCTGATTCCGAACCGGTATTCGATCAGTCTGATCGTTTTGTTCACCATAATCCTGCGCCGGAGCGTGTCCTCTAGATCCATTGATGGATCTCGTCGCGCCGGCCTTTTTGTCCAGGAGCTCATGTAAATCGTGTGCGGCGTCAGTAGCTGCTCTGTTGCGGTCATGATGTAGAGAAGCCGGCCGTATTGTTCTTCAGCGGAATGGCCTCATCGTCGAATTCTGGCAGCAACTTGCACTTCGGGTAGCTCTTTGTGTGGCGATCATCGCCGTATTTTTCTTCAGTGTCTAGCACTTTATTCCATCTGCGATTGAGCGTTTTCTGCGCGACCTTAAGCCTTTGCTTATGCTTCTTTAGACTTCTTGCTGTGGCCATAAGCCTTCTGTGGAGGTTATCTCGTTCCAAACGTTTTTCCGGGATGATGAATGCATCATCGTTCGGACTGTGCTCCTCTCCCGGCGCAGGTTGACGAGTTCGTCCCTCGGGATCGCTGTGATCGGGCGTCTTCTCCGGGCTGTGTTCGGCGTGACCTGGCTCATCCTGCTCCATCGCTGGGTCCATATGGTCGTCGCTGCCTTTGGAGTTGACTGGTGTGTCGATCCTTCTAGCGCTGTTATCGCTGTTCTTACTGTGGCTGGACTTAGAGCATCGTCTGCGCCGCCGTTTTGTTGCCATCGTCCTCCATAGGCGTGTCCACCATGTAAATATCATATGATGAGGTGGCAGTTCAGCGCCCCGTGGGCGGTGGTTCTGAATCGTCCCCCGCGCCAACGTCCATACCGTCGGTGTCATCGAAGTCGAAGTCAAGCATGTCTGTTACGTCATCGACAGTGGCTATACAGTGGGTGGTGGGTGGGCAACGAATTTCTTCGTCGCCTTCTTCCCCCTTGAGCCGGACATAGTTCGGCCAAGAGTCTCCTGACAAAGAGAGAGACCTTAATGAGTTCAGCATGTCGCCGAAGGGCGAGTACTGGAAGATATCCGCAGCGGCGAGTTCCATTACCGGAGCCCAACCAGAATCGACGGGATCGGGGGCGCGCGGTCTGGGACCTACAGCCGGACACAAGTCCGGGGGTCCAGAGACACAGGCTTCCTTGGGGGTGAAGTCTTTGTTCGGCTCTACCGCCGATGAGTGTGCGGCCTCCGGGGCGGGGTCCATCCACCCGTCCTCGGGCGACGCAATCTGCCCCGGATTTAGGTCCGGAGCACCTGCAGGTGCGATATCCCGAGTATTGTCCGACAGCAGGTCTAAGTCGTGCTCATCGTGACTGTTCGGCGCTCCTGGCGTAGGTCCGAATCCGTCGAAGATCAAGTCTCCGCAGATATCGGTCGGGTAGTTCAAGCTTCCGAACCTGACCTGATGGCCAGGGGTGTAGCTGTTGATCTGCTCCAGATGGCCAAGCGAATTGGCCCGCAGGGCGAAGCCGCCGAACACGAAGATCTGTCCGGAGAGAAAAGTCTCACCCTGGAGCGAGTTGTTGTTGATGATTGAAGGAGCCATCGAGCCTTGCAGCGACGACACAGAGGAACTCTCAATGAAAGCACCAATGTCGGTGTCAAAACCGGCGGATCTCGGGTAGGGGGTCCCGATCTGTGCGTCTAAGGCTAATGGTAACAGGAGGCGAGGGACACAATGTTTTACCCAGGTTCGGGCCCTCTCGATGGAGGTAAAACCCTACTTCCTGCTTGATTGATCTTGATGATATGAGTGTTACAAAAGTTGATCTACCACGAGATCGTAGAGGCTAAACCCTAGAAGCTAGCCTATGATGATTATGATTCTGCTCGTCCCTCTACGGACCAAACCCTCCGGTTTATATAGACACTGGAGAGGGCTAGGGTTATACAAAGTCGGTTACAAAGAAGGAGATCTAATATCCGGATCGCCAAGCTTGTCTTCCACGCAAAGGAGAGTCCCATCCGGACACGGGACGAAGTCTTGAGTCTTGTATCTTCACGGTCCATCAGTCCGGCCAAAGTATATAGTCCGGCTATCCGGACACCCCCTAATCCAGGACTCCCCCAGTCGCCTTCCCCGTCTCCGTCGCCACCTCCACCTCCTCGCATGACAGCGGAGGAGGAGGCCTGTCTCGTGCAACGTGTCATGGAGGACTCCATGAACACGCACGACGAGCGACAAAGGGACGACCTGGAGGAGGCCATAGCGCTCTCTGCCGCCGGCGACGTCGCCTTCTCGGAGCTGCAGATGGCGGCCATCACGGAGGAGAGGAGGGACGACGCGATGGAGGAGGAGCCACCGGCCGCGTTCCAGCAGCTGCTGGGCCAGGGGTGGGGCTGGTCCTGCACTGCTCCGGAGATGGCCGCCGGCGTGGGCGTGAACTGGTGTGCCACTCCGCCAGGTCACCGGAACGGGAGGCGTCGCCACGGGAGGAGGTGGTGCAGGCGCCTCCCGTCGTCCAGCCCGCCCCCGTCTACCACGCACCGCCGGCCCCACCTGTGGACGCCGCCGGCCTACGTCGACCTCGTCAGTGACGACGACGACACCGGCGGCCAGTGAAGACGGCGACAGCCACGGCACCGACGGGCGCGGCAGGAGCGCGCGGGAGGCGTTTTTTATTTTGTTTTTATGTTAATTATGGAACTGGGCCGTTTAAGTGGACTGGGAAACTGGGCTATTTTGTGGCCGTGACCCCTGTATATATTTTATGTTTTTTTAAATGCGTTTATTTACCTTTTTAGTCATTTCATTCTAGTTTTTATATTTTTTTATTCACGTCCACCCCGGACATGATTTGGGGTGCGGCCGCACGATGGGCACACGCACGACCCAACGGACAAAGCCAGACACGGACGAATCCATCGGCACCCCAAAGGAACAAAATCCGGTCAATTCGGACGTTCGTTTGGGTCGTGCGGTGGAGTTGGCCTCAGGTTTAGCCCTCGCATCGCATGGGTCACTACCCGGATCAGGTTGCTGTTTTCAGAAGAGACGACAAGCTACCGCAAGCAATATGCACGTGGACTTCCCCTTGGCGAAACAGAGAAAAGGCTCAGCGCGGTGACTGCTCAAACAGATCTTTCATTAGCCAGACTTTCATTCATGTAAAAGAAATGTTCAGCCCGCGTACATCTTTCCCCGTACGTGAGAAGCAGCAACTCCAGCCGCACAAAAAGATCCATATCCATGAGTTCATGATCTAAAAAAAACTTCGTGCAACCTAAATACATTGGCCAATCCATCTTTGATTGACATAACATCTTCAATAATCTTGACTGGCCAACCTTTTTGTCCAAACATCTTCAACTAATTATTGGATTGATTGTAGATTGGCTTTGGGGATGAGACTCCGGAGTTCAACCTTGTGTTGGACTCGCCATCATCGATGCATGTGCGGCAATTCCTTTTTGAAGGCGTAGCCTAGGAGGTGTGTCTTTTTCGTTTTGCTGTCATCTTGTAACATAGGGTTAGTGGTTATCTGGTGGAGTTACTGTTGTAAGGCATGCGGCCTCGGGTTTTCTTTTCGCTTTATTTCTGGGTCATGTTATTCGACTGCTAGATTTTGCATTTTTAATAAATATTTGACTATGTGCATTGTCCTCAGGTTATCCTCCTTTTCAAAAATAAACAAACTAATTCCCATAAAATAGGTGTTTTTTTATATTATTAATCCAAAGACTATTGTCTATAAGTAAATAAATGAAGAATATGAAAATATATTTCTTTATAGTAGGCATTTTAATTAAAAGTATAATAATTATACTTTTTTGCCAGGAAAGAGGTGTACATTTAAACTACCAAAATTACAATTTAAAAAAATCAGTGTCATAATATAAGTTTGGATTTCTTTTTGAAGAGCTTCATTTAAACTCTTATAATTTTTTTTTAAAATTTGATTTATTGAATTCTGATATAGGTTTTAAGTTGCATAAATGACTTCAATTGTTTTGCACGATAGTTTTGGAGGCTGTAGGTTTTTTAAAATATCCAGATTCATTCTAATAGTAAATATTGATTTTGTTCTATTTGCTATTTTTTTCACATGGTATGAAGAGGGTTTCATAAAAAAGTAGAAACCACGGAAGAGTTTCACTACCTCCGTCCTGGTTTATGAGTCCCCTCTTGTATTGTGGGTCAAACTTTGACCATTGATTTAACTATAAAAAGATAAGTTATATACCACAAAAATAGTATCATTCAAAATCTCTTCCGTGTATGAATCCAGCAATATATATTTTATGACATACAACTTATATTTTGTTGTTCAAATCTAAGGACAAAAGTTGACACAAGATACGAAGGGGAACAATAAGCACGGACGGAGGTAGTACTACGTAGCATCGCCAAAAATCATGTTCGACAACATTTGTGACTAACTATATTTCCTACTTATATAGGTTGGAGTTGGTGTTGAGTTCACATATGGCACCAACAACCGTTGCAAATAAAGAAATGTACCTCTACCAACATTGAGAATACCAACCTTCCAAGAATATAAATAAACAAATGTATTTCTACTCACATGTGGGACCTAACACAAATAAAACAAATTCTCCGTTCGTTTCTTTTTAGTCCGGATATATGATTTGTCTTAAGTCACACATAGTAAAGTTTGACTAAGATTATAGGAAAAAAGATCAACATTTATAATATAAAAAATATCATTAGGTTTATCATTGAATTAACTTTCATATTGTATATATCTAGTAAAGTAGATCTTGATAATTTTATATATAAATTTGGTCAAACTTTATGAATTTTGACTTAAGACAGATCTTATATTTGAAGAGAAAAATAGAGTACAAGACACAGCTGTTCTAATCCCGAGCTCATGTGAGGTCGAGTGAACAGTAAATCAAAAATGATAATTAAATTTAGAAACTTCTATATTGTTTTTTATGAAACACTGATAAAATGTTTGTCGGCTTGCAAAATTTCATGACCATATGACATTCATGAAAATCGCGGCAATGAAAACAAAATTGATGCTCCAAAATGTTATTTTCAAACGCATTTTGGAGCATCTTTTTTTGCCACATTTTTGACAAATATCATTTCAGGATGAAATTTTGTAAACTATGAAAACATTTGTCAATGTTACACACACAAAAAAAGTTCACCTTTTTTTATTTGTTTTCATTTCTTTTGGTTTTACTGTTCACCCGAGCTCACATGAGTTAGGGCTTAGAACAAAACTTTTGGAGGGTACACCATTACTTTCATATGAAACCAACACTTACAGAAGGCACAACTAACAAATGCAGAAATGTGACCCAACTCAAAATAATGCTTTTTTTTTTCAATTTTTCTTTCCAAGCAAGTTATTTCAGTTTTATATCACGGAATAAAAGAGTGAACAAATTGTAGTTCCAAAATGACGATATATCTTGTCCTCCTATCCGACCCACGACCGTGTGCAGTCAACTTACCAATGTCTATTATTCTTATATACATTTCAACATTCGAAGTGTTGTGTGTGTGTCAAAGGACGTACTATGGTTACTTGAGACTCTCTAATGCATGAGTCGTGATCGTTTGTTGTATCGTGTTATTTTTAATAGTGAACAACACACAAAGGTTGCATGATGACAATGCATTTTGTTGATTTTCTAAGCCGGTGACCTAACTCCTTGTATTTTATAGTTTCGTAGCAACGCACTGGCATTATGCTAGTAGATGTATAAATCTAGGCTTGGAATCTGTGTCTGGTATGCAAAAGAAATTGACATGGAGAAAAGAGAAATCTTCCAATCCATCATTTAAAAAGTCACAAGGGTAATTGCAGTTCTTTTGTATGATTACTTCCACGTCAAGTTATTTGAGTTCATGAACTTGCCCTCTTTAGACAATGCAGGTCCAAGTATTGCAGCCCAGCCCAACAAGTTCCTATTATTTATGTGCAAGTTTGCCATCACAAAGGACTAGTCATCGCAAGTTTGCCATCCTTTAGAAATTCTGCTACTTGTTATTGTATTCTCAGCCCAACAAGTTCCTATCTTTTCTCTCACAGCACAGAGAAGAAGTTGTTTTGGGGAATTTGAGTACTTCAAACAAAAAAGTAAATACTTTTCGGGCATCTAAGACATTGAAGGCAATATTTTGTGCGGACACTATGAATCTGGTAGGATTATGGCATTCATCTGACATTACATAGTTGTAGTAGAATTGCAAGAAGAAGTTGGACACACTGGCTCGGTTTGCTGCATACGGCAGTGACTAGAGTGATACTCGATCACATCCAAAGGTGCTCAACAATCATACTCGATCACATATACAAATCCCACGCATGAAAAATGTCCAAGATCTTCTACAGGAAGGTAAAACTACTAGGAATTAGCCTAATTAATTCTACCATGGATTAATTAAACATGGCATACTAGCTTAAGCACTTGCTACTGCTGCTGCGCGCTGGGTCACTGTCGTCGCTTCCTAGTGGCAGTGGCAGTGGCAGTGGCTCGCTCTCGGCCGACATTTGCCAGGTACTTCTTCGCCGCCGTGACGTGCAAGCTCTCGCGTTGGCGGTGGCAGCTCTTGCACACCAAGTACACCACCACCTGCGCCACCAGCCCCACCATCACCGTCGCCCACAGCGCCACCACCATGGTGATCCCCGCGGCCACCCGGAGCCAGATGCGGAGGCCCATCCTGTCGTCCACCATCAGCGCCCCGAAAGCCAGCTGCACGGCGACGACGCAGCCGTCGATCGTCCAGAAGACGGCGGCCGCGGCCCAGTACTTGCCGGCGAGTAGCTCGTCACTGATGTGCATGCCGCGGAAGCCCCACTCGTCCTCCAGCACCAACATCAGGCACGCGACGCGCCACACCGCGCCTATGTGCGCCGCTCCGGCGACGTACGCGGCGCCGCCCAGCAGCAGCGCCACCCGGGGAAGATGCGCGCCGCTCTCCTCGTCAACCGGGGCAGGGGCGAGGAAGTAGTGGTGCGCCATCCACGCGGCGGAGCCGAGGAGGGCGGTGTAGCCGAGGAGGAGAAGGAAGGCGTCGAAGGTGGTGACCACGAGGCGCCAGGCGACCTTGCGGCCCGTCCGGATGAGGCGCGTGGCGCTGCGGGAGTCGCCTCCGAAGACGGACCAGAGGAACCTGGCCAAGAACCAGGGGACGGTGCGGTAGTCGCGCGCGATCGTGCGCTTGTCGCGGTCGTCGGCGACGCCGTAGAGCGGGGCGACGCAGAAGACGCAGAAGGCGGCGGCGCCGAGCGACTGGGCCACGATAGCGAGGAGGCAGGCGGCTTCTACGAGGAAGAAGCGCGCCCAGTTCGTGTCGAGACGGAGGAGGCCCAGGCCGGCGGCAGCGTGGGAGGAGGCGAGGGCGTCGGAGAAGATGGCGCGGGAGACGGCGGTGTGGGCGAGCAAGGACAGGGTGAGCACGATCACCTGGCCGGCCAAGAAGGCGGAGCCTGCTGGACGGGAGCGGGCGACGCGGAGAGTCTCGCGGCAGATGCCGGCGAGCCCGAGAGCGCCGAGAGCGGCGAACTCTGGGTTCTGCTCCATGGACAAGCTGTTGCTTGCTTGTTGCTGAGGAAAAGAAGAGGGGAAAGGAACAGGGACGAGCGCTGGTAAGGGGATATATAGTCAGGGTTGGCGGATACAGAGCATGGCGATCATGCCGCCACAGAGCATGCCCATGCGGCTAGAACAAACTCATGTCTTGTAACCATGATTTGTGTAGGAATTTTTTTCCCATTCCCCCAATTCTACCCCTCTAGTTAAATTTGTTAAATTCATTTCAATTCCAATCAATTTGTGAGACAACAATATTTGAACGAGTTTAAATATATCCAATATTGGTCTTGTTTGAAAGATCTTGTCATCCGAATTTTTAAATATATTAAAAAATCAAAAATTAAATGCTACTTTAAAAGATATGAAGCATCTAAGGAAAAAGAATGCCATTTACATTTTCAATGAGAGGTGGGATGGAGAATGGCAGAGTCATGCATGCACATTGTGTCATTTACTTTTTGACATAAAAAAGGTGATGGGATCAATGATGTGACTTAAATTTGGTATACCAAGCGAGAAGGAAAGCAAATACATGGAATATTACATACATGTTACTCCCTCTGTAAAGTAATATAGTGATCTAAAAGAGGAAATTTTCTTTCGGAGGCCGAGCTCGATGGAGGCCTTCAAATGCAAAATTCATAATTCATGAATATTCATATTTTTAAGTTCCAAAAAATTCTGTAAAAAAATACAGATATACAAGAAGGCACAATGCACAAGTGTGAAAATTTTCACGAGAAAAATGTTGAAATGAGGTTTGTGCAAAAACGAATTTGGGGCTTTTTAACATAGGATAATATTCATTCTACCAGATCATGAATTTGTCTTTTTGTACTGGTCGCATTTCAACTCATTTCATCCTAAAGTTTTACACAGATAAACCTGACATCCTTGTTTACTTGTACAAGTCTTTGTCAAAAAATAATGAAATGGAAAATTTTGCTTTTTGATTTTTTTTCAAATATTCGGCCTTCATGAAGGCTGAGATCGGAAGCGCCATATATCTATCAAAAAGGTCTTATATTACTTGTGAACCAACCTGTGGTTCGATGGTTAGGAGGATAGTGGTATCCCCGGTCCACAGGAGTTTAAGTCTTGTAATTGACATTGGTGCTCCATTTTTCTAGATTTATTTCAGGCCTTCCGGCAATGTCCGTCCAGTGTGAGAAGACGTTCCAGTCGGCTACAAAGGCGTTTGCAGCGACTACGTCAATACTAAGATGATGTGCCAGTCCAGTCTTCCGGAGGTGCTCGTAGAGGTAGGGTATGCGTGCGGTGTTCATAGGGGTGAGTGTATTAGCGTCCTTGTTTATACTGTGTTAAAAAAAGATTTTAGATTACTTTAAGGTAGTACTGTGTTAAAACAACTGGATGACGGATGCTTGCCCAGTAGATCGATATGGACGAGATAGAGAGTTGCTGCTACTGGGAGAAAGAATCTGCTTGCTTCAAGCTTTGGGTTGGGATTGGACAAAGGCAGAACTCCTCCGCGTCGACGTGTGCAGGGCAGGGTGAAAGAAGTTTCGTAGCACCATCGCACCGTGTAGCTCCCTCCCCCTCTACAACATTGCCAATCTGAGCAGGCTATCGAATGGGCCACTCCCCGGCTCAGCTTGCCGTTTGCAGGTCATCTTTATGTTGAGAGACGACAGACGACACATCCAGCAGCTTCTGGTGTAATCCTAGCTCCATCGGACGAATGCGAGCCTAGCTAGCCATCATGCTACTCCCTCCGTCCCAAAATAATAGTACAAAGTTAAGACATTTAATCTGGGACAGAGAAAGTATTTGTGACGACCTTACTTTTTTTCTTGATCGCTATTCGCTAGCATCACTAACTAGTTACTCCCTCTGTAAACTAATATAAGAGCATTTAGATCACTAAAATAGTGATCTAAACGCTCTTATATTAGTTTACGGAGGAAGTACTCCACAGTCCACATGCTACTCGATCGTAGGATCTAGTATTGTTGTAAATATGAGCAAATTACTACGAGATTTAATCCGAATAAATAGGAAATAGATCATGACAGCAATAGTAGAGATTAAACTAATCATGCGAACTAGCATAGCAGATGAACAGATCACATTTAGGGCACATACTAGAAACATGAATTCTACCACGATCTCGAACAGGAAGGATAGAATCACATACGGTGCAGCGGGAGCAGCACCGCCAGCATTGACGTTGTCGCCCATGTCGTCGAGGATGAGGTTGCTGAGGTCGGGGAAGAAGTCGTCGTTCGCGAAGTCGTCGCTGCCAGCAGTCGCGCGAGTGCGCTCCCCAAAAACCTGATCGCCCCTCCCCATACTGGATCACGAGAGGCGGGGTTCCGGAGGCCTGCTGTCCCTTCTCCCGGTGCACGCCGAAAGGAGGGATGGAGAAGACTTGCTTTGGCGGCGCAATGATCTGGAGCGCTGGTGAGAAACCATACAAAGCGGCGGCGGCTAGGGTAGACGTCTGCCTGACTATATAGTGCGGGCCGGGCAGGTCGTGGGAGTAAACCCCACGTCCGAGTCGTCACGATCCAAAAGAATCGAAAACGGTTCTGTAATTAACGCGTCCGTTAATTATTAATTAATGACTCATTAATTTTTCCCGAGCAGCAAAAATATAGACAACGTGCATAGCTCTGTCCTCGGCTCGGCTCAATCCCGCAACCCGCGGCGCGTCGTGACGAGGCGTGGCGTGGAGGAGGAGCGCGCGTGTAGGTCTCCTCTTCTCATGCTCATACAAGTGGTAGAAGACCTCACCTTATAAAGAGGTGCAACTCTCTCTCAACTTATGAGGTGGGACTAAACTTTAGCCTCACTCACTCCACTCACATGTGTGCATGAATGGGCCAAGAGAATTTCAGAATTTTAGTTGGGCTTTGGGCCAAAAGCCCACTAGCAAATTCCAACAATCCCCCACAAAGTCTCATTGGCACATTTCACCATTTATTTCCAAAACATTGTTTATATACCGGTGCTTAGTGGAGACTGTGAAGTTGAACTTCCACTTAGAGATTTATGCTACACTAGATCACAACTTGAATAGTGGACTATGCCTTGAACTACAAGTTTTCTGCGAGACTAGTTTCACACAAACTCTTGAC
>LR880972.1:907153094-907164796 GCA_904067115.1 Aegilops sharonensis | reverse complement strand
TTAAGATAACATCAGCTACTCCTAGATCCTTCATCTCAAAACAGCGAGATAAGAAATCCTTAACCTCCTTGATTAAATCAAGTTTGGTTCCAAAGATCAATATGTCGTCGACATACAGACAAAGAATAACTCCTTCGCCCCCACCATAGCGATAGTACACGCACTTGTCACCATCGTTTACTACAAAGCCGACAGCAGTTAATGTTCTTTCAAACTTCTCATGCCGCTCCTTAGGAGCTTGCTTAAGGCCATATAAAGACTTTAACAACTTGCACACCTTTCCTTCCTGACCAGGTACTACAAAACCATCTGGCTGATCCATGTAAATTTCCTCCTTCAACTCTCCATTGAGGAAAGCCGTCTTAACGTCCATTTGATGAACGAGAAGACCATGTGAGGCAGCCAGTGATAGTAGCACCTGAATTGTGGTCAGTCTAGCCACGGGTGAGTAAGTATCAAAGAAGTCTTCACCTTCTTTCTGGGTATAACCTTTAGCCACAAGCCGTGCCTTGTACTTTTCAATCGTACCATCAGGTCTAAGCTTCTTCTTGAACACCCACTTACATCCTACAGGTTTGCACCCATAAGGACGGTCAGTGATCTCCTAGGTTCTGTTAGCTAAGATGGAATCCATCTCGCTACGAACAGCTTCCTTCCAGTAGTCAGCATCAGGAGATGCATAGGCTTCTGAAATAGTCCTGGGTGTGTCATCCACAAGGTACACAATGAAATCATCACCAAAGGACTTTGCAGTCCTCTGTCTCTTACTCCTTATACGAGTTTCATTGTCACCCTCAACTAGATTCTCAACGTGTTCCATCGCAATGGTGGGTTCAGGAATTACAGTGAGTTCCTCACTAGATGGAATAGGTATCTCCTGATTTGATGAACTTGACATATCCTTCATAGGAAATATGTCCTCAAAGAAAGTTGCATCATTAGACTCCATAATCGTACCAACATGCATGTCGGATACCTCAGATTTTATTATCAAAAATCTATAGCCAATGCTATGAAAAGCATAGCCCAGAAGAACACAATCCACGGTTTTTGGACCAAGCTTGCGCTTCTTGGGAATTGGTATATTAACTTTTGCCAAACAACCCCAAGAACGTAGGTAAGAGAGTTTCAACCTTTTCCTTTCCCATTCCTCAAATGGAGTCATGGTCTTATGCTTTGTGGGAACTCGGTTTAGGACATGACACGCGGTCATTAGCGCCTCCCCCCACCATTCCTTGGAAAGACTCGATGTGTCCAACATGGTGTTAACCAAATCAGTTAGAGTTCGGTTCTTTCTTTCGGCCACCCCATTAGACTGAGGTGAGTAGGGAGGCGTCCTCTCATGGATTATACCATGATCCGCACAAAACAGATCAAATTCATTGGAAAAATACTCTCCACCACGATCGGACCTAAGCCATTTAATTTTTCGATCAAGTTGGTTCTCTGCCTCAGCTTTATAGTTTTTGAAGAAAGTTAAAGCCTCATCTTTTGATTTCAGAAGATACACATAACAATATCTAGTGGATTCATCAATCAACGTCATGAAATATCTCTTTCCACCTTTTGTCAACACGCCATTCATCTCACAAAGATCAGAATGTATAAGCTCTAGTGGTGCCAAGTCTCTTGCCTCTGCAGTCTTATGGGACTTGCGAGGTTGCTTAGCTTGCACACATACTTGGCACTTAGAGCCTTTGACAGCAGAGATTTTCAGAATTAAATTCAGATTGGCTAGCCGCGTCATGCAACCAAAGTTAATGTGACAAAGTCGTGAATGCCAAATATCAGACTCACTGTTGTGGCAAACATTATTAATAACTTTAGTGCAAATATCTGACAAAGATAGGCGGAACAAGCCTCCGCACTCATAGCCTTTTCCAACAAATTGTCCACACTTGGAAATTACAACTTTATTGGACTCAAAAACCAACTTAAAACCATCTCGACATAAACGGGAACCGCTAACGAGATTTTTATTGATGGACGGCACATGATGAACGTTCTTCAGACGCACGGTCTTCCCCGAAGTAAACTTCAGATCGACCGTACCAACACCTCGAACGATGGCATGTGACCCGTTCCCCATCAGCACGGAAGAAGTCCCCGTGGCCTGGTAAGAAGAAAACATGAAGGCGTCAGCACAAACATGTACATTGGCACCGGTGTCAATTAACCAATCAGGGGATTAAAATACTGAAAGGATGGTAGGAAAAATACCGTACCCTGATTCCTTCATATCAGTATCACCGATGACAACATTAGCGGACTTGCCGCTCTTCTCATGTTCGCGCTCCTCAAATCGGTTAGGACACTTCGGAGCCCAGTGATTAGGATCACCGCAGACATGACAAAGTCCCTTCCCCTTCTTATGAGAATTCTTCTTGAAGTTGGTAGTATATGATGGCTTGTTCTTTGTATCAAACTTGCCTTTGCCTTGAGTTTTGTTCTTGTTGTTTTTGAACTTGTTGGGCTGGAAGTTCTTCTTCTGTACCATGTGGGCACTAGAAGCTCCCTCAGCAACTCGAGCACGTGTGTCTTTTGCTCTCGCCTTCTCTTCAACATCAAGAGTACCAATGAGATCCGTAACGGAAAACTCCTGTCTCTTGTGTTTCAGGGAAGTAGCAAAATTGTTCCACGAAGGTGGAAGCTTGGCAATAATGCCTCCGGCAACAAATTTGTCCGGCAACACACACTTGAAGTGCTCAAGTTCTTTTGCGAGCGACTCGAGCCTGTTGTACAACAGAGCGCTCATCAGTCATCTTGTAGTCATAGAATTGCTCCATGACGTACAACTCGCTACCGGCGTCCGAGGCACCAAACTTGGCCTCGAGCGCAGCCCACATGTCCTTGCCGTTGTCAAACGACATATACGAATCCACAATGGAATCATCAAGAACACCCAGAAGAGCGCCTTTAAAGAGAGTATCGATCTTCTCAAAAGCTTCCAGCTGTGCTGGATTAAGATCGCCCTCAGGCTTGCCCTTAATGGCGTCATAGCAGCCCATGGTCTGAAACCAGTAGACTGCTCTCGTGCGCCACCTCTTATACTGCGCCCCCTTAAAGGCAGGCGGCTTCAGATGCGCAGCAAAACCACTCGGAGTAAATTGCCTATAATCAGGTTTTTGGATTGTTGTAAATATGAGCAAATTACTACGAGATTTAATCCGAATAAATAGGAAATAGATCATGATAGCAATAGCAGAGATTAAACTAATCATGCGAACTAGCATAGCAGATGAACAGATCACATCTAGGGCACATACTAGAAACATGAATTCTACCACGATCTCGAACAGGAAGGATAGAATCACATACGGTGCAGCGGGAGTAGCACCGCCGGCGTTGACGTTGTCGCCCATGTCGTCGAGGATGAGGTTGCCGAGGTCGGGGAAGAAGTCGTCGTTCGCGAAGTCGTCGCAGCCAGCAGTCGCGCGAGTGCGCTCCCCAAAAACCTGATCGCCCCTCTCCCGTACAGGATCACGAGAGGTGGGGTTCCGAAGGCCTGCTGTCCCTTCTCCCGGTGCACGCCGAAAGGAGGGATGGAGAAGACTTGCTTGGCGGCGCAATGATCTGGAGCGCTGGTGAGAAACCATACGAAGCGGCGGCGGCTAGGGTAGACGTCTGCCTGACTATATAGTGCGGGCCGGGCAGGTCGTGGGAGTAAACCCCACGTCCGAGTCGTCACGATCCAAAAGAATCGGAAACGGTTCAGTAATTAACGCGTCCGTTAATTATTAATTAATGACTCATTAATTTTTCCCGAGCAGCAAAAATATAGACAACGTGCATAGCTCTGTCCTCGGCTCGGTTCAATCCCGCAACCCGCGGCACGTCGTGACGAGGCGAGGCGAGGCGTGGCGTGGCGAGGCGAGCGAGCGTGTAGGTCTCCTCTTCTCATGCTCATACAAGTGGTAGAAGAGCTCACCTTATAAAGAGGTGCAACTCTCTCAACTTATGAGGTAGGACTAAAGTTTAGCCTCACTCACTCCACTCACATGTGTGCATGAATGGGCCAAGAGAATTTCAGAATTTTAGTTAGGCTTTGGGCCAAAAGCCCACTAGCAAATTCCAACAAGTATATTACGTGTTAATGCCATCCGTTAAAAGATATTGAATAGACGGCTTAATTACGTCCATGATCCATCAGCTGAGGACGACGTGTGACATAGTGTGTCTCATCAGAATTAACCTTTACATGTTACACGTCGTGAGTAATTATCCAGTGTTGAGGGTGCGCCAATCTGTTCATGTCGTGCATGACTCAGCTAGATGTGTTTACCAGCAATAATTTATGTCTTGTAAAACCTGCAACAGCCTCTGTACATAAACTATGATTTCACCCTAGAAGATGAAACGGAAGCGCTCGATTCTTGGAACAAAAGATGGCAGGTTCCATCAGGAGTTCAGGACGAAAGAAAAAGGAGGAGGCGACTGACTTGAGAGGACGTCGCCCCTCTTGGTCGACGCGTGCAGGGGCAGGGCGGGGGCGGGGGCGGGGAGGAGGAAGTTTCGTGGCACCACGGTCGTCTTGCTCTCCGGCGCCCATTGCCCTGCCATTGATGCGCTGCGCGGAGTGCAAAGGAAGCCCTTTCCCTCCCCTCCCTCCCCTCAAACACGGACTGATGCCAACACCGCGTGGGCGTGGCTCCCCTACTATGTACCCCCTACAAGAGACCATTGCCGATCTCGGCTGGCTACCGCATCGCATGGGCCACGCAGCTTGCCGTTTGCGGCGAAAAGCCATCCGCTGCACCTGCAGGTCGCTAGCGCAAGCAAGCAGTATGCATGCATGTGGCCGCTGCACGGACCGCGTGGCCACTCGGCAACGAACCCAGCTGGGGCGCGGTGACCACTCCATGGACCGATCGCCCGGCGGGGACAAAGCAGCCAGAGAAAGGCGCGGGGGCGCGGTGACTGCTCAAACCAAGCTGCCACTCGGCGACTACCACGGACTATTAGCGAAGCTCTTTTACGATGCTTGTTTACTCTGGCCCCGTACGTGCGAATCCTCTTGGAACGAGCCATCGAGCGTCACTCGGTCGGTCTCGGGATTGTTCTGTTCGGCTGCACACAAGCATGTAGAGAGACTGGCACCCCACATGGCCGGCCAGCAGCAGCGGCTGGCGTATCATCCAACCGGGTTGTGATAGCGGACGTGGACAGCGTCAGTTTTGAGGCTAGAAACGGCATGTCCTTTTTGGCCATGTTCGGTCACTTGACGTGCTCCAGCTCAATCACCCATCATCTTTCGACCGTAAATGATTTCACAAACCACCATTGCACATTCGGTTTAAGATAGATTCGGTCTGAAATTTCGTACTGAACGACCAATCATCCAACCGTGGTTTCGCAAAACACCATCGGACATTCAGCCAAGACCAAATCAGCTTCACCAAGATCAGAAAAAACTTCATACAAGAAAAACACATCACAGGAACAGAGGTAGTATGGCACTCGACGATTGCATATCAAAAAGACATAACCGGAATCCAGAGGCCAACTTTCAGTTTGGAGTAACGGAATTAAGAAAACGGACGCGGTATGGTAAATTTTAACTAATTGGTCTCAAAGCATAATCCCTTCGCTAACGACACCCGGACAACAACAAAACTTGCAGTAATATAAGGAACCAGTCAATCTCTCCCATACCGACAGACAAAACAAACGATCATGTAATCTACTCCCTCCGTTTCTAAATATTTGTCTTTTTAAAGATTTTAAATGGTTACCACATACGGATGTATATAGACATATTTTAAAGTGTAGATTCACTCATTTTGCTCCGTATGTAGTCACTTGTTGAGATCTCTATAAAGACAAATATTTAGGAACAGAGGGAGTATTACAAAACTTGAAAATTAGTTTGGAAGTTTGGATGTCCTGGCTGAAATGAGGATACTGAATTTTAGTGATGGCTCACATGTTGTCAGCCACTTTCAGATTGCTGATCCTCCGCATGATGTCCCTTCCGTCGTTGTTCCTGAAGATCTATCCACACATGCGGAAGTCAAAAAAATTCATCCAGGTTAATCTTCCTCTAGTTTACATAAATAAATCAGTACAGGAAAATAATACTACAAGCTAGCTAGATCAATCATGGAGACGCGGGCTGGTACAGCATGACTCGGGAGCGCATGCAGCACTGGCCATGGCTGCGGCCCGGGCATTGCCGGAAATGGAAAACCACTTGTTGGCAGCAGGAAGAGGGACGTTGGAGGGACGTGGCACGCGGGCTGGTAAGTACTACGTACGTGCTTCTGCCCCAACGTGCAAGGATTTGTTCTGCATCTATCCATCATTCAGCTACTCAACTCCGCTGGCCAATGGCACGACGCGTCTCCCTCTCCCCCGTCACATTACTGCCTCTTCTTTTCTTCATGCAACCAGCACAAGACTAGCTAGAGAGGAAATCGAAATCACTGGCAAGAAAGAAGAGAGTGAAAAGTCGCACCAGGCATGCACGGCTACCTGTTCACACGCTCGAGATAATAAGAAGTACCACCACCAAACCCACATTGTCCAAAATTGATCAAGGCGTAAACTCAATTGGAAATCGCACAGTTCAAAAAGAACAAGTATGACATAGAAACTCTCTCTCACCTCCCCGGCGTTCGATTTTTTTTTATTTTTTTTTTTTGCAGGCACCTGCTCGCCGCCGCCCAACTGCGTGATGGCGGCATCTAGCAGTTCCTATGGCACTCACCCGATGTGTCAAGTCGGCACACAAAGCCTATCCTATCCAGATGGATCCATGGCTTCGTCGCTCCCACCCGTTCTCTATCATCGGACCTCCCTATGCGACCCTTGTTGTTCTCGGTGTCCAACCTGGAGCGGATTGTGAGCTTGAGGATGAAGAGCTTACGGCCCAGAGTGAAGAGCAAGGGTGGTGTCCTCCATTCCTCGATTCTACGAATCGAGCACCCTAGACCACATACCATCTCCAACAGGCGCGGTAAACAAGCGTCGCGCTGCAAATTTACCCAGTTTAGCGCACGCGCAACCCGGCCGGTGGCTCCAGCGGGCGTGCAATAACCGCGCGCGCGGTATAAGGAGTTGGGCGCGCGGTCGGAATCGCTATCTCGCGCGGTGTATTTGGGGCGCCCGCTTCCGGGCGCGGCACACTTGAGCGCTCGCGCTGCAATCTGTCTTCTCCGCCTCCTACGCCCCGCGCGCGCCGACGCCGGCGACCTGCACCCCATGGACGCACGCGCCGGCACCCCGCTCACCCCATCCTATAGCCGCGACCCCTCCGCCGCCGCCGTCGCCGCAGTAAACCCTAGCCCGGGTGGCGTTGGCCTCGCCTCCGCCGGAGCTCCTCCGACCATCGGCCTCGCGCGCGGCCTCTTCATGCCGCCGCGGATGACCTCGGCGGCGGCTGGCATCGCACCGGCGCCGGCCCGAGCCGCCGCCCCCTCCTCATCAAAGCTCCCCAATATGGCGCGGTCAAAGAAGGGCAAGACATCGGCGAAGAAAAACAAGGCGGCGGACGGCTCCGGCACCTCCAAGGCGAGGAGGAAGAAGCTTGCAGGGCGTGCGACGGGCACGGCGGCTACCGAAGCACCGGCGAGCTCACTCGTTGAGCCGGAGGCCGACGCGCACAACATGTTCGAGGAAATGCCCCCAAGGTAAAAAAAAATTCTAACTTATCATTTTTTGTTATTTTTCAATGCATTCACATATAGATAGCTTATTTGCATTGTTCAAAAAACTTTGTAGTCTCAATGATGATGCATACATGTCAACGATGGGTGTTGGCTCCAACAATTCGCATATTGTAGTCTCAAACCAATGACATGCACTTCGAAGACCATGAGTTCGAGGTGGACGAGGAGGGTGAGGGCATTGTCGATGCACCGAAAGGAAGAGCGGGCAGTTACACCAACGTCGATGACATCTTACTATGCAATACTTGATTGCAAGTGTCGAGGGATCCATCTGTTGGAGGTGATCAAAGTAGAGATGCTTATTGGGGACGGATGAAAGAACACTTTGATGTTCACAACTTGAGTGGAATTGACCGCTCCGAGAGATCAGTACGGTCCCGATGGTCGACCATCAACTCGGATTGTCAAAGGTGGGCGGCCTGTCCATGGGTGGCGGTGGCATCGGCGCCATGGGTGGCGGCGGCCTCGGCGCCATGGGTGGCGGTGGCATCGGCGCCATGGGTGGCGGCGGCCTCGGCGCCATGGGTGGCGGTGGCATCGGCGCCATGGGTGGCATGGGTGGCTTCGGAGGTACCGTGGGCAGTGCAATGGGAGGCATGGCTGGCTTTGAAGCACCCCCCGACGCTATGGCCACCATGGGAGGCATGAGTTTTGCTTCTCTCATGGGAGGCATGGGTGCACCTCCGGCCGCCATGGGTGGAATGTCTTTTGATGTGCCTCCTCGCACACATGCCCATGAAGATGCCGTTGAAGATCTTGTCAACACCGTCGGAGCTTCACGTGATGCGGTGCGCGATGAGGAGAGGGAGGAAGATTCATCTTCGGAGGCGAAAGAATCGTCTTCCAAAGATGAGGACGAGGACGAAGATGAGGACGAGGAATGACGTGTCTTTCATTTGTGTATTGAACTTGATATGCATTTTTAACTTGGTTGGATGAACTTGCGGGCATGAACTTTTCTTCATCAACTTGTTTGTGTGAAATTTTATATGTCATGTTCATTGCATTTTGAATGTTTCGACTTCATTTTGTGTTCAAAATGCCATATATGCTATGCCCCGGCGAGTCGCGTGCGCTGCATTTTTTGCGCGCTGCTAGAGCGGCGCGTGCGCGCCATTTTAGCGCGGCTGCTAGAGCCAGCGCTGCGCGCCGCGTCAAACTAGGCGATGGGTGCGCGGCAAACCAGGTTTTTGCGCGCGGCGTGTTCGGTGCCTGTTGGAGATGCTCTTAGTGCCACTAGGAGAACGAAGATGAGAATAACCTCAGGAATTATTTTGGTGATTACTGTGAGCCGTGCGAGCTCATTTTAAAGAACATTTAGTATAACATAGCCACACACATCTATCTATTTGTCTATTATTATTGTATATTAAAAGTACGTGACAGATCGAACAGAGTAGAGACAAATAATCTAGATAATCTCACAAAATGCAAAACGTTCGGTAGTTGATTTGGCAGAGCACCCTAGGCGCATTGTTTACCTGTACTTACAGAGGACCACCAAATCAAGTAGTAGTACTAATTCATTGTTCTGCACTAAAAATATGTAATAATGGTAGTAGTAAAATGGCAAGAAGAAATTAAACACTCTTGGATTGGTTGGGTGGCTGCTACTAGTGATGCGGCTAATCTCCGAAAAAAAAACTAGCTAGTGACGCAGCTAATCCAAATGCTCAACAATCATACTTAGTGACACATACTCCTACAAATCTCAAGCATGCACAGCAGCATTTTCGTAAAAAAAAAGTAAAATGGCAGGAAGAAATTAAACACTCTTGGATTGGTTGGGTGCAGAAGGCGGTTACTAGCTAGTAATGCAGCTAATCCAAATGCTCAACAATCATACTTTGTGCACAAAGTTTTTTTGTAGCTCAGGCTACATGGAACCTCTTATCCTCAACCCTCCGGCCTTGCTTTGTGACACATACAAATCCCAGGCATGCAAAGTCTCTTAAGATCTTTTGCAGGAAGGTACAAGAAATTAGCCTAATTAATTCTACCATCGGTGCTAAGCCGACGTTGGCGAGGGTCTTCGCCGCCTACTGGACGAAGCGGTGGTGGCTCTTACACACGAAGAACATCACCACGTGCGCCACCAGCCCAGCCATCAGCGCCGCCCACAGCGCCACCGCCATCACCACACCCACGGCCACTCGTAGCCAGACGCCGAGGCCCATCACGTCGTGGACCACCAGCGTGCTGAAGGCCAGTTGCACGGCCAGGATGCAGCCGACGAGCGTGACCGTGAACACGGCAGGCGGGGCCAGAACATGCAGGCGCTGGGGAGGAGCTCGTCGCTCATGCGCAGGGCGCGGAAGCCCCAGGCATCCTCGTCCTCCAGCACCATCTGTAGAAAGATGAGGCTCAAGCGTATGCTATTAGCAGGGACGTGTACATGTTAATATAGGCACATAATGCCAGATTACAAGGTTGTTGGGCTATGGATTGCTCTACAGGTCACAATCTAGGATAGGACTCAATCTCAACAACCCAACCAATATTACAACAGAATATCTAACACGTACGCACACATATACGGTATAACCGTATGTACAAGATGTTTAACACTCCCCCTCAATCACAACTTATCTAAGTTGAGATTGCGTCGAAATGCCTCCAGCTGCCTCAAGGAAAGGGGTTTAGTAAACCCATGTGCAACCTGATCACCAGTAGGAACAAAGCGAACATTCAACAGCTTATTTGCAACTCGTTCTCTCACAAAGTGATAATCTATCTCGATGTGCTTCGTCCTAGCATGAAAAACAGGGTTGGCAGATAAATAAATAGCACCCAAATTGTCACACCATAGTGACGCTGCCTTGGGATGAGACACACCCAACTCTGTCAACATGTTTTGGACCCAGATTACTTCAGCAGTGGCATTAGCTAGAGCCTTGTACTCAGCTTCTGTGCTTGACCTGGAAACGGTCGCGCGCTTACGAGCACTCCACGACACCAAGTTACCTCCAAGAAAAACTGCAAAACCTCCTGTAGATCTCCTGTCATCAGGACAGCCTGCCCAATCTGCATCGGAGAACGCACTAACAAGCATGGAGTCTGATTTGTGGAGCTTAAGACCATGACTCTTGGTGCCTTGAAGATATCTGAGTATCCTTTTAACTGCAGTCCAATGAACAGTAGTAGGAGCATGCAAAAACTGATATCTGGCCGTGTCAAAGTTAGGTACTGTAGTGCTCCCACGATGCTCCTATACCTGGTGGAGTCTTCGGCTGTGAGGATGTCTCCATCATGAAGAGATAACTTCTCAGAGACAGACAAGGGTGTAGGCGAAGGTTTGCATCCAGTCATGCCCATCCGTTGAAGGATCTCTTGCACATATTTTTCCTGCGACAGAAGAACTCCACGTGCAACTTTTTTTACCTCAATACCAAGAAAGAAATGCAATGCACCCAAGTCCTTGAGTGCAAAGTCCATACTCAAATCCTTGAGAAGGGCTGCAACTGCTTTTGATGACGAGCTTGTAACAATAATATCATCAACATATATCAGCATAAAAATGGTTACTCCATGCTTATGATAGAAGAAAAGTGAGGTATCTCCTTTGGAGGCAAGAAAACCAAGAGACCGAAGTTTGGAGTATAAACGGTAGTACCAGGCTCTTGGTGCTTGTTTTAGGCCATAAAGAGCCTTATCAAGCTTGCAGACATGGCATGGTGAGACTGAGCTCTCATACCCAGGAGGCTGCCTCATGAAAACTTCCTCTTCCAGAACACCATGCAAAAACGCGTTCTTCACATCTAGTTGCCTTATGCACCAATCTCGAGAAATTGCAATAGAAAGTACTAAACGGATAGTAGCAGCTTTTACCACAGGGCTAAAGGTGTCTTCATAGTCCACACCGTACCTTTGCTTGAAGCCTTTGGCAACTAACCGAGCCTTGTACCTGTCAATAGTGCCATCAGACTTCCGCTTAATCTTGTACACCCATTTGCAGTCAATCACATTCCTCCCTCTGACCGGTGGAACAAGGCGCCATGTTTTGTTGTCCATAAGAGCAGAGTACTCCTCATCCAT